>JADPVT010000012.1:0-697306 GCA_016097595.1 Eucalyptus pumila | reverse complement strand
ACAAAGAGTACGATCTTGTGAGATGCTAGTATAGCAGAGGGTGAATAGGTGTAAAAATATTTTCGAGATAAGAGAGCAATACTAAGCAGACAATAGATAGAAAGTTCTCCTTTCGTTAACAAGGCGCGAATTATGATCAAAGTAAAGCGGAGAGAGTACAGGAGAAAATGAACACAGAAATTATAGTGGTTCGCCCACTCTTTCGCACTAACAACCTGTCGCGATCTCTCTTTTCCATCCGGGGGAAAAATGAAGGTTTAGGAGTATTTGCCTAAAGAGGTGGACCAATGGCCCTAAATTAGGCACAAGCTCTCCCAAGCCAATATCTCGCGTGACATTGGATTTTGAATTTTAGTTCTTAACAACCTATGTAATTCTAGGAGTCGCCACTAGCTTATTGGGATCGGCTAAAACCAATCAAGACACGGGTGTTGTCTCGATTCTACGCAACCGAGATTTAAAGGCAGAGACTTGTTTACACCAATGTTTCTATTAGCGCCCTTGATACCACTATCTAAGAAGGTTGTTTATCTAAATGCCCACACAATCTTGATTACCAATTATAATCTTTATGAAACCACTAGGTGTCCATGCAAATGTTTTTGTAGTTTTTTTTTTTTTTTTTTACGTCTAGACTAATCCTAACATAATTTAGAAGAGAAATTTACACTCAAATTAATGAAAAGTGGTGCGTAAGTAAACATCCAAGAAATTGAAATGACTTGAAAATAAATGCGGAAAAGTAAACCCGCTACAAGTCGGGCAAATAATATTACATGGCCTTGTTATCACACCCGGGACGGGACCCCCATGAGCAAAATGAGAATTCAAATATGCATGAAATTACTCTATATGCGTGAAATTACTTTAAATAGTTTTAATCTACGCAAAATGGATTATTTACAAAAATGGTTATAAAATACCAAAATAGCATTAAATTAGGAAAATGACCTTTTAAAATTAGGAAAATTTCATATATGTCATTTCTATCCTAATTTGATACTATCTAACATTGTTTGATATTTTGAAATTTTCATATTTTTCTCTTTTTTAAAAAAAATAAAAAAAAAAATTTAATAATAACTCCTTAAACCGATCTATGCTAACATGGAAATAACACAGCACATGAATATCACAATAACTGGGCTCAAATCGACCGTTTCAAGATCGAAACTTAATTTGCGCATTTTGTTAAACACTTGGCGTGCATCAAATCATCCCGAACCAACTTTCTCGGGCCATGTTTGCGGCCTTCAATCTCAACGCATGATCAATATTATGTGGAACTAAAAAATCAAGGTTAAACTACCACATGCAAAGTAAGATTAGATAAAGATCATATCCTAAAACACACAAGAACCAAGCTGAAATCGTCCTCCAATATGCGGGTTCGAGCGAATTTTGCAAATCTAGGTTTGAACCCAAGTCAAGCAAATAGGTTGAATGCCCATATTCAAGCCCCGACCTCATCACGTACGAGATCTAAGGGAAACACTACTTGATCCAAGTGAAAGTAGGTAACATGAGCTTTGAAATGCAACATCATAGAGAATGACCCACTGAACAACATCAAAACGACCTCTCCAAGAAGCACACATGCAACACTCTTGAAGAGATTTCAAACACTTAAAAAAATTTCAGCCTCAGAAATCAGTTTTCCGAGCTGGTTTTCCTCTTTATTTTCATGATTAAAAAATGCTCAAACTCGAAAATAAGTACATCTAGATGCTTATCTTTTCTAGATTCCTTTTCAAGTGGTTCTTGGCCGATGAAACCGAGAAATTGTCCTCTGGAAGCACGTGGAAGTTGGCTTCTTCAACTGGAAATGAGATCTGCAGAAAAAAATGACAACGAAGGTTTTCATTGACCTCTAAAATTAGACTTCAAGACGTCTTTTGTTGGAAAAATTGACACCAAGACAAACTATATTTATTCTAGTTTGGGTTAAAAGTCAATATTTTCCTCATTTGTCTCTTAAATTTCTCAAAAACAACTTGCTTTTTCCCTCGTCGTGACTGATGGGCTTTCAAACACTTGGAAAAATTTCCAGTGTTTCTTGGCCCTCCGAGGAGGGTGTACTTTCGGGGGGCTTTAGCAGGCCTTCCCCAGTCTCCATTTGGGACGTGTAACTTATGGTTGGAAAGATCTTTGGTGAAGCTTCCTCTCTAGTTGAAGTTTTTGGCTAATTTTTTTCCCGCAGGTATGTGAAAATCTCACTTTCTCTCTCCAAGTCGGTCTGGAATTTCTGGGTCTCTTTTAGGTTGTACGAGGGCTTCTTTGGGGATCGATTCGAGCTCTCTCGTCTTTCTTGGTGTATCTCTCTCATCCCTTGAAAGACCTTGCTTCCATGATATTATCCCCTCGATTCATCAATCTCTTGGTCGGCTTTTTTCCACCTACCAAGCCTACCAACTAAGCTATCCACCCACTTTCTAACTTAAGCTAGAATTTTCAAATCTTGCAGATGTTGAGTGTGCCGATTTTGCTGCGACTTTCCCGTGCTTTCAGCAGCTTATCCCTGGCAAATTTCTGTCGACTTGCACTACTCATTACGGTCTTCCATCACGTGCAAAGATCAGGCCAGTTGGACAGCTAAAGGAGGATATGGTGGGGGCTAGGGTTGCTTACTCAGCAGCTCCGACTTCAGACCAACTTGAGGACTCGGATTTGTCAGCTGGTTTAGGTGCTTTAATCCATGAATTTGGCTGTGAATTTTGATCAATTAGTAAGCTCATGTATAGTAGTTTAAGATCTCGACCAGATTTGCAATTTTGCCCACCCAAGTTTGCAAAAAGGTCCCTCAAAGAATAGCCATTTTCTTATCCGAAAATACCCAATTCAAGGCAAATTTGGTCTTTTTTGGCTTGATTTGATTGATTCGGTTGGCCTAAATTCAATTTCAACTTAATTGGTGACCAAGATGATGATTTACGGGCTCGGGCACAAATTTTGCAAAATTTGCGAATTGGTCCCTCAACTTTTGGAAATTGCATTTTGGCCCCAACTTGCTATTTGAATTCCAATCTAACCTCCTGGGCTTGGCTAGTCACATTTAGATCATTTAGCCCCAACTTTTTCTTTTCTTTTTTTTTAATATTTTCTTTTATATTTTCAAATTTTTTTTTAAAGTAAAAACATCTTCCATTTAAAACACTATATTAAATGCCTAAAGAATCTATATGCAAGAATTTAACATGAAATATTTTTTGGCAAAAAATTTAGGTGTCAACACAACACAAACCCACCTAGATTTCACTATGAACAAAAGAGATGTTACAAGGTTCTCCCCCTTGATTTCACAGTGTAAATACTCTACCACACTTCCTCAAGGTTTTTCAATAATATGAACTCTCTTTTGTGTACAAGATTTTGCTCGAAAATGAATCGACTAAGAACAAAGAAGCTTCAAACTTTGGAATTCTTCTATCGCGCACACACTTGAACAACCGAACGTCTTCCTTTTATACTCCTTTATGTCATCATACCGTTGACACTTACCAAAGAAATCTTTCAATCTTCCCATTGGACGAAATCAATTAGGAAGATCATTCGAGCTATTTAAGGAACATGTCGATAGCCATCAATCATGCTCGCTTTCATACAATCGGGATCTTGGTTTCCATAAGTAGAACCTTCCAAGTATATTAGCCAATCATCGAATCCTCAATCTTTGAATCAATAAAGGATTCCGTTATATCATATCCGCCAAGAGATCTTCTCTAGTCGATAAGGTCAAATCCTTAGCGAAACATCCAGGATCTGGATAGCCCTTATTCGACGGATTAGAAACTGTCAATGAGAATAGACTTTAAGTCTTGAATCTGGCAGTCCGGAGGTCTTCAGACTTTAAGTAGTAGAGTCTGCAAATCTTCAGACTAGACTGATGGAAACGTTTTGTCAGCTTCAAAATACTCCAAGAAGATTTCTCCAACACTCATGAGCAAATCATGCAATTGTTTTATGTTGCTAGAGTTGTTTAAACACAAAATTTAGGAGTAATAGAGGAAGAGGGCATAAAGTTCACAAGGTTCCCATCAATGTGGCATCCTTTTGCAAAAACTCATAATGCCCTAAAATGGAAAAGAAAGAGTTCAAAGTGGAGACTTGTGTTTTAAAACATTTGGTGCGAGACCATATTGGCCATTTGTCTTGTTGCGTTGATGCTGATCACCACGCATTGTGAATCTGATGTTTCATGCAAACTGTTGGTTCCTCTTTGTTCCTTCCTTTAAGTTGTGTAGGTCAATGTCGTAAGTGCAAGAGTCACAATAAATCATGCACTTAATTTTTTGATCTAGTCTCTGGTGCCAAAGCAACATATGCAGGAAGGAGGATACTGTATCGAAGTCCTCAAAGTAGAATCAACAAGTGAGGGAAATTAAGAACGGTAATAGTGAAGATGTATTGATTAGGGCAATTTCGAATGGGAAGATTACATCCATTCCTCACATAAGCCACATGTGAAGTAATTCACTTTGATGTGTTGTCTACTTCAATGCTGAGCATCTTATTCAACTTGCAGGACATACTTCAAAATGAATAGGAGAGTGAGGCTATCTAAGTTGTTCGGCATCTATTGCAAAATATAGCAACTAGATGTGTAGACTATGCGGTTCCTCTACACAAGCAATCGCATTACTAGCAATCAAACCCCCAACAAGTAAGTATCAACCACCTAGGATCAACTTTGACATAACTTATTAGTAGCATCACTTGAAATTCATTATGTATTTTGTTGTAACCTACCATTGTGATTGGAGGATCAAGCCGAAATCTGCGCTTTTGTCCACCAGTTGGAAGGCGGAAGATAGTAGCACAGACAAGTCACGTGTTGAAAGGACATTTCTTCTCTGCTTTTTTTAGACATCCAATGAAATAGAAACCATCTAGGAAGTATGGAGGATTTATGATATTTTGAACTACATTCTGTATATGAATCCTTGGACTTGTTCTCTTTTACCTTGATTCTTCATCCACTATCACGAAACAATACACCTACATGCATGTACTCTCTTCAACCAAAAACACAGCATGGGCTGCTAGGGTGCCAATAGAACATCGGACTATTAACTGCTGAAAAGCCATCCATCTTGCGACGATATAGCAATGAAGCAGAACGCCAATTATAGTCCTTCAAGGGCACTCACATGGGCTCCCAACAAGTGCCACAAGTAAATTTTTCCCGAGCAACCTCTCACCAATCCCTGTCAAACCATGTGAACATTTCCAAGTGTCTCGTAACTAGATGAGATGGCTTAACCATTTTGTTGCTAACATAACCATCATAAGGTCAATCAAAACTAAAGTGGGATGGTTTAGCCATTTTTTGTCTATGTCATAGAAGGTCCCGCCCAAGTCCCCAATCCCTGACGCAGCTTACATTGTCAAGGCTCCTCTAGCTTGAAATAATTATTGAAATGCCCTTAAACTCAGTTTTACAGGTAATTATACTAAACAAATGCAGAAACACGACACTTAACAATTTGTTAAAATGAGGGGAATATTTATGATTTGTTACAAGTTTATAATACCACATATGTATACTATATATATCTTCTTTGTATGATGGAGAAACCCACTGCTATTTCCAAAGCCAAAATCCAGATTTTTTTTTCCAATTACATGCATAACTGGTACTAACGAATAATAATCAGATGATTTCAACACCATGCGTGAAATGGCAATTAAAAAAGATCGGCCTAATAACCATATTTAGTACTTATAAATTTCTGAATTTAAGTTAAATCAAATAAAAGGATACTTTCTCTTCCTTGTTGCACACACGAAAATACTTTTTTTTTTTTTCTGGTGAAAGAGAATTGGCCTTGAATGCATAACTAAATGTTTAATCAATAATAATCCGCTATTATGTTGTACTATTAAAATCTCTTTTCTCATTAGCGACGAAAAACGACCGCCGGCTCTTCAAACAAAATCTTTTCCCCAGAAACAGGGGACGACGTGGCGGGCTTGAAACAACAAACGAAACCAAACGACACGACCACAAACGACCGCAACTGCAGCCTCTCCCTCTCTCCAAATCGAAGGCTCGCAGAGTAGCTGTACCTTCAACTTCTACTTCACTCGTACTCGCTCGCTCGCTTCTTCTTCATCTCTCCCCAGAAGTCATCATGGTACCGGCGAGCGTGCAGGGCTTGCTTCAATGGAGTCCTCCTCTCTCGCCTTTCAAATGCGTGCGTAACCCCAAGAGGCAGCGAGCCGTTTCGGCGCGAATCTCCACCGACGACTCCCCTCCTTCCACACAGGAGAAGAAGAAGTCTCTCCCAGGTTCCCTCCTTCATCTGCTTATCTTCAATAGTGTTTTTAATATCCGTCGCAAATGCAAGAGCAAACTTGAATTGAGTGGGGATTCAAGTCATTTGCTTGTTGGTGGGACGGTAATTTTGCAGGTACCGTCAGTTGTAAGCAGGCACAACGCATTAACACTTGTGGGTTGGTTTTTTCGGAATCAGTGATTACCCATTTTAGTTCCCTTCTCAAATGCTTATGGGTTGGTTTTTGGTTTTGATCTTGATTGCATTTGTTATCACTTTTGAAATAGCTATTTGAAGAGTGTAGTATTGTTTGGATGGAATTTTGTACTTGAATTGGGTTTCTTTGATAACGTTAAGTTGTGTATTTGGGTATCAGGGAAGCCTGAGGCTGATGTCGTGGTCATTGGAAGTGGTATCGCTGGTCTCTGTTGCGCTGGGCTTCTTGCCAGATACAACCAAGACGTGCTCGTGCTGGAGAGCCACGACCAACCGGGAGGCGCTGCTCACGCGTTTGACATTAAGGGGTACAAGTTCGACTCTGGTCCTTCTCTGTTCTCTGGCTTCCAATCTAGAGGTCCTCAGGCAAATCCCCTTGCACAGGTAATCTGATTACCATCACTCTAAGTTGCGCTGTTTTGTTACTAGCATGAATTAAGTGCAGATTTTTTATGTTTATATAGCCGCTTTTCCATTGGTATACTCCTGTATTGTTTCCACCTCTGGATGATATTAATAGATTACGAAATTTGCTTATGTATCAGGTGTTAGATGCATTAGGAGAGTCCGTTCCATGTGCTAACTATGACTCCTGGATGGTGTACATACCAGAAGGTGACTTTTTGTCACATATTGGTCCGACAGAGTTTTTCAAGGTGGATCCTTCTTTTCCCTGTGGTTTTGTATATCTATAACATCACGTTCCATTGGACTTAGCTTTAGTGCATCTATGAATATATGAATGTTGTATCAGTTTTAAAAATGATACCTTACCAATTGCCAAATCCATCTATCTAATTGAAGATAGGACAGAATGGTGATTTATCATGTTCTACTTAATGTGAAACAGATATGCTGATAGTCAGACACCTGAGCCCAAGTTAGTTTGATTCTGATAATGTTCAGTTGTCAAGGATATGGATGTTAACATGAAAAAAGCTGGTCATCCCTTTTGGATGGACAATAAGGTAGCTTAACACAGTGTCCTTAATGCCAAAGCGATTTATGATGCAAGGCATTGTGGTGTGAATATCAAGGGGAAAGAATGTCTTTACATAGTTTTCCCAGATGATGCTAAGTGTGTCTGGCATGAGCTGAACAGAATTAACTTAAACAATGGAAATGCTCACTGTGGCAAAAGACAATTACCAAGCTGTTATGATGAAAGCATTTATTGAGCAGACTGCCATGGCCAAGAAAGTAAAGAGTGTCATTTCCTTTAGGTATACTGAAGAATTGGACATGTGTAACCAAGATATCTTATGAAGGACCTTTTAGATACTTGTAGTGGTGGACTGAAAACTTTTTGTTTGAGGTAGAGAAGTCTTGTCTGGATTGAACATTACCTCATGAATGTGTTGACAGATCTCCAGTGTAAATTAAGGAGCATCGTAATCTGCCTCCTAGGGTGAATTGGATATATTACAAACCCAGGGAACATTCAAAAGAGACAGCTGTAGACATAGAGTTGACTATAATTGCTTCATATGTTCTTGTAAGAATTTATGTGATGGCAATTTGTGAACCTGGTAATATTCTCTGTAGATCTTCAGTCAATGCCCATGATGTTTTAAATTTTATAGTATGTTTCTGCTTATTCTTTTACTTAAATCTTTATCCAGGACCTTGAGAAGTATGCAAGTCAAAATGCTGTGCAAGAATGGAAAAAGCTCATGGTATCTCCTGTTCTATTCTGTCTCATTTGTAAAGAAAGAACAAGATGGCTGTGTAGATTCAAACGCCAAAATAAGATTTTTACAATGGCTTATAAGCAAAAGTACTTACTATTGATGTTGACCTCACTATGAGAAGTTGAAGTAAATTGGAACCTCTGAATTTAATGCTTGTTTTACAATTTATCAGTGGCCATTATGATAAAACAGTACTCTTACGCTACATTTTATCAGTAATGAATGTGTTTGTTTGAATTTGAAGGGTGTGCGTCTTTTTCTGTTGGTTTGCTGCTATTCATCTTTTCTTAAATAATGTAAATTTGCAGGATGCAGTGCTTCCAATGTCCGCAGCTGCGATGGCTCTACCTCCCTATCTGTTCGTGGTGATTTGGGTGTCCTTTCCACTGCTGCTGCTAGATATGCTCCTTCCTTGTTGAAATCTTTTATCCAAATGGGACCTCAAGGTGCTCTTGGTGCAACAAAGCTTCTTAGACCCTTCTCTGAAATCATTGACTCATTGGAACTAAAAGATCCTTTTATAAGGAATTGGGTGGACCTTCTTGCCTTTCTTCTTGCGGGGGTGAAATCTAATGGTATACTCTCAGCAGAGATGGTAACTATGACATTTTTAAATATTGAAAAGCTCCTAAGATTGGTCATTGTTATCCTTGGGATGTCCATATTCTCTTTCATGAACTTATTTGATACAAGTTCTGCTTGTGTAACTAGTTCCATGTGAATAGCCTGTTTCCATTGTAACAGTATATGAAATGATTGGCCCCAGTCCTCTTTTGAGAGTATTTTCTGGTAGTTATAAAGATTGTGATCAATTGATTTGCAAACTTTAAAACCTCGAAGCATGCACCGTGTTGCTCAGTGAATTAAATCTTTACCCACTTGATAAAGATTGAGAAGTTAAGTATCTGTTATTGAATAATTTAGGAGGATAGTCAATCATTTGGAGCTTTTATATTCTACCACATTATGCAGTGTTGTGAGTTGCTTTCGGGTGTTGTTTACCATCTTGCAGAAACCACAACTCTAGCAACTTCTTTAGTAAATAAACGATGGGGTGGTGCTCAAATGCTTATGTTGAATCCTGACGTTAACAAGAGAGATTTCTCCTTTCCATGCAGTTATTCCTGCTGTCCTCAACTGATTAATTTCTGAGTTCTTGCACGTAACCTCTACTATTTGAAGTTTCTAGTTGGCTGGTTGTTTATCAACAAATTGCTTGGATGCCTGAAATATGTATCTTACTTTTGTTATACCTTATATCCACCCTTCTTTCAGATATACATGTTTGCCGAGTGGTACAAACCTGGTTGCAGTCTTGATTACCCTCTTCATGGAAGTGGAGCTATTGTTGATGCCCTCATCAGGGGAATGCAAAAATTTGGTGGACGGATTTCTCTCAGGAGTCATGTGGAAAAGATTGTTGTTGAAAACGGTCGAGCCATTGGAGTCAAATTAAGAAGTGGTCAAGTGAGTGGACTTTTTAGGGAAACTTCAAGACTTAAAAATTGTTTTAACTGGATTTTATTATAAGATCAACACAAATTAAAGAACTGCATCTGGGATATTGCAGTTCGTGCGTGCCAAGAAAGCTGTCGTCAGCAATGCGTCTATGTGGGACACTTTAGGTTTGTTACCTGAGGACATTATCCCGAAGTCATATTCAGATAGGGTTAAGAGGACTCCCAGTGCGAATCTTTCATGCATCTTCATCTTGGTTTTGATGCTGAGGTGAGCATTGCAATCTTTCTAGGGACAGTTTTCTCAGTTCCACTTGGTCTGTCTGCTTTATAATTTCGCAGGATGCCGGATGTCTTTTTCCTTTTATACTTTCTCAAGCATTAAACAGCAAAGGGAAAAAGGTTTTGGCATACATTATGTAGCCTCCTACACTTCATACTCTGTACATAACCACATTGCAACATGTTGCACACTTTATCAAGTACTCTAATTCTGCATCCGCTTCAGTTTTTTATCTTCCTGCTGATGAAGGCTATCTGGAATTTCTTGATGATGCATAAGTTTTTCCAATCCAAATCTCTCGAGGGCTTTACTTTATGAGTTTTTTTTGTCATTAGATTTGCTGTGCTTCTTCACTTTCACTCACTGAAGCACAGTAGAATTAGTGTGCACGCTTGCAGAGAGAGACAGAGAGAGACAGAGAGACAGAGAGAGGCGATGTACTGGAGATATGTCTGGCAATAGCACCTCATGTTCCTTGCTATCTTAGGGTCTAATTATGAGTTTCTTGTCCTGCTAAATGTTTTGCTTCTTTTTTTAAGGCTAGTTGCTTTATTTTGTCTTTGTTGTTTCAACATTTAATTCATCTGTGAAGCTCTTTAGAAAATTTGTTCCCTCTCAGGGTGTACGTGAGGATTTAGGAATTCATCATATAGTTGTGAACGACTGGGAAAGAGGAGTCGATGCTGATCAGAATGTGGTTCTGTTATCTGTACCAAGCGTACTTAGTCCAGATCTGGCACCGCCAGGGAAACATGTTTTGCATGCATACACCCCTGGTACGGAACCATATGAACTCTGGGAAGGACTCGACCGCAGCAGCGCTGAGTACAAGAAACTGAAGCTTGAAAGATCAGAGGTATTTCTACATAGATCTGCTCCTCCTCATCGAGGAGCTGGTAAAACTTTCAAGTCAAAGGCAGAAAGACCCTGATTTGTGCATTAATCCACCAGGTTATGTGGAGAGCTGTTGAGCGTGTACTCGGACCAGGATTCAACCGGGACAAATGCGAGGTGAAGTTGATCGGAACTCCATTGACGCATCAAAGATTTCTTCGTAGAAACAGAGGAACATACGGTCCAGCTATTCAAGCAGGTAAGGACTCTTTCCCCGGACATTCAACCCCTATCCCTCAGCTTTTCTGTTGCGGCGATTCTACTTTTCCGGGCATCGGGGTCCCTGCTGTTGCAGCCAGCGGTGCTATTGTGGCCAATACATTAGTTTCCGTGAGTCAACACTCGGAGCTTCTCGATGCTATTGGGATTTAATCGCTCCTGTGGATTTCCTTCTTTTCTCCTCATAATTCCCTTTAGATGTCGGTACTGTCCCGATCGTTAGATCTTATCTAGTCCTTCCTCGAGGTCTCTTAATATGCTCTGTAAATTCTTTCGATTAAATGACTTGTATTTACGGAAAGAGATCATATGGATATGTGCATTGTGAACTGTAACTACCAAAACATGTTTGTACACTATGGAATTCTATAACATGACTATTGGATAAGTTCGGCGTGCGCTAATTATGTTTATTATATGATGCACAAACTTCTTTGGGCATCTTACAAATGTGAAGAAGACGAACGACCTCGGTCTTGTCCTTCATTATATGATAGATAACTATAATTTTCGTTTATTTCATCTAATCCACTTTCTAAAGTTTTGCATTTTTTTTACTTCTAAATTTGGAGCATTGAACTTTCAATTCGATTAATGCGAACTAGCCCATTCACATGCCTTGAATTGAATAAGACTTCCACCATAAGGGAAGGAGCATGGTTTTAAAGAGCCAATTGACTCGAAAATAATGAGATTGTCACAACTAATCAAAACAATTGACTAGAGCTAAAAAGGAAGAAAGGATTTGCTCGCAGCTCTCTCTCTCTCTCTCTCTCTCTCTCTCTCTCTCTCTCCTCAAAGTAAAAAAAGAAGAAACGATCATACTTGAGTCTGATTGCAAGTCCTTAGGTTAAATTTGGCAATTAGGGTAAAATTTAGGATATAACAAAATTTATCGTATCCCATATTTGACGCCTGCTTAACACAAAATAAGGTTGGAGATAAATAAGATATAAGCTAGATAAAATTATCTCATAAAAGAAAAGGAAAATTCTAAATAAGTACCCAAATGAATCTATTTTCTCAAATAAGGATTTAAAGTGAACTTTGTGTCATATAAGAACTCGAAGTTAACTCATTGTTTCAAATAAGGACCCGAAGTGAATTTTGTGTCAAATAAAGACCCGAAGTGATCAAGTTAATCTCTGTTAAGAACCTTAGTTCGTCGGCAAACATTTTTTGGCGATTAAAATAGGGCAATTTTGTCAGAAATTTGTGATTGAAAAAAAAAAGAAAATTCTAAATTAATTAAGTTTAGGTTATTCATTTAGATGTTTACATTTTCTTCTTTCTCCTCCCCCGTTGCTCCTCAACCATATTGCTGCCCAGTCATCATCGCAACTCAATTCTCGTCACTCCTCGCTTGCTCGACCGGTGGAGAATTTGGGTCTCCGCAAAACAAAGAAAGAATCATCTGGTTTTATTCTTGTTTTTGAATTGTGCCTCAACCAGCGAAGAATTTGGGTCTTCGGCTTTGTGGATGTTGGGTACAAGAAATGGGAGAACTTCGGTCTTTAACTATACAGAGGATGGGTACAAGGAATGAGGAGACCGTAGAAAACCTAGGGTTTTTTTTTTTTTTTCTGTTTTAGGATTTGTTAATTTTCATGATATTTTTTTTGGACAAAATTGCCCAAACTCCGATCGTCGGAAATGTCACATGCTTGATTCAACTTAGGGCAAATATTTGGCCGATAAGCAAGCTTAGATTCTTATTTGAAATTGATTCAACCACTTGCGTCCTTATTTGAGACAATTGATCCATTTTAGATCTTTATCTTACACAAAGTTCATTTCGATCCTTATTTGAGAAATTTGGTCAACTTCGGGTCCTTATTTGGAATTTTCCTTAAAAGAAATGAGATAAAGGTAAATAGGATTTCTAATATATGTAATAAAAAAAATTTGCAAATTAAAAACTTCTTAAATTAACAAATTTAAAATTATATTCAATATAAATAATATTTGAACCTAATAAAAGAAATTCAAAATAACAAAAAATTATTTTTTTAAATTTTTAATTTAATTTTATTTATATATTCAAATTTAATTAAATCTTATAATATAAAATTCAATATACAAATATATTTATATTTATTACATATTTTAGGTATATTAGTGCAGTTTTTTATCAATAAAATTTTATTAGAGAATGAAGGAAGGAGAATAAAGAAATAAAAATAAAATTAATCAAAAAAAGAGAGGAAAATAAAATACAAATAAAGTTGACAAGAATGTTTCGAGAGATTTTAACCGTCTTCATTTGTAAAATTTGTGATTAATTTATGGTGATATGACATTTTAATTAAATGATATATATAATATAACGTAAATATATTCAACTTTATTATTATAATCACCAAACAATAGATAAGATATAACCAAATCTCTTGGATTTCGTACATTTCGTATTTAATTCTATCATATAAGATATCTAGACAACCAAACATAGCTTAAGTTCACGAAATTAATAGCTCAAGTCAGTGTAATAGGGAAGCACTTGCTCATTTCGTGGAAGCTCGCAAGACCATGGGCCAGTTCAAGCAAGTCTCTTTAACCCATTGTAGAAGAGAGTCCAATAGTGTGGCAGACTGGATCTATAAGGTAAAATATCGATTAAAAACTCTACCTTCTAATTGGGCAGTCCATCGTCCTCAAGCCCTTTGGAATCTTCTTTGTTTTGATGTCCCAGTTGCGGGCTTTGGTGTTTGAGTACTTTTAGATATAATCAAATTTTATTTGAGCAAAAAAATAAAAATAAAACAATTGACCATTCACTCAATCCCATTGACGTCAATTTTGGGAAGATTGTTGTATTGTCAAATTTACAATAAGGTGTAATTATACCCAATAGTTGTGACACTCAATGCCTTGCAGATAAATGAAACATCAAGGTATTTTTCGACATAAATCATCCATTGAAACTATACCAATTGCATACAAACTGCTTATTAAGTTCGACAAGAGTCAAAAGCTTGGACTTTATCTATTCATAGGAGTTATAGAATTTCTTTATGAACAATATGTTTTATAATCTTCAAATAACTAGATCTCTACACCTGTGTCTGTAAACAGTAACAAAGATGAATTGTGATAGTTTTCTTAAAATTTCAGGGTATCTATTCGAATAATAAGCTGTGAGTTTGTCACTCGAAAACTACCATATATCGCGGGGTTACTTTTTGAGTACTAAAAAAGCTTTGGACAATTCATTCTTAAATCGTATATTTACAAAATATGCTTAGATGTTTTTTTTTTTTGCTAAGCAAAAAAAAAAAAAAAGATTAGAGTATAGTTGGCATTAGCAAAAAAAAAAAAAAAAAAGATTAGAGTATAGTTGGCATTGCTCATTATTTTGTGGTTTTTGGTCTAATGGCATTTTGGCAATTTGGGGGAGAGAGAGAGAGAGAGAGAGAGAGAGAGCAGCCAAATTTCAGAAGCACCTCGACCTTTCCAACAGTCATGGCAGACCCAGATCGTTCTCGAATTCTCCCATGTTTCCCATGTTTCGACACTCTTCTATATTACACTCTCTTGGTCCTTCTCGCTGCTCACGGCAAACTCGACTCTGCAAATTCAACCCTCGCCAAAAAAAGAAATTATCTTTTTGAATTGCTGCCCGTTTGTTCACTGAAAATTCAAAGGAGAGAAGAGAAAGAACAGAGAAATTATTTTTGGCTGTTCTGTCGCGGTTTTGGCCTTTCGGGTTGGCGTATTCAACCGCAGAAATGGCGTCCTGCACGGCTCAAATCCACAGTCTGGGTCTAACTCGAACTGGGTCGTCTTCAAGAACCCCCAAGAGAGCGGATCGCCGATCAAGTTGGCTGTTTTTCGGGGAGTCTCTGGATTCAAGAAAGCTCTCGTTCTTGAAGCTGACCGCCAAAAGTCCGAATAGGAGGAGGACGAGCAGTGTGGGACCGGTGAGAGTGGTGAGTGAGAAAGTGGTGGGCATCGATTTGGGGACGACGAACTCGGCGGTGGCGGCGATGGAGGGAGGGAAGCCCACCATTGTGACCAACGCCGAGGGGCAGAGGACCACACCCTCCGTGGTGGCGTACACGAGAAGTGGTGATCGGCTGGTCGGGCAGATAGCGAAGCGGCAGGCCGTGGTGAACCCGGAAAACACCTTCTTCTCGGTGAAGAGGTTCATCGGGAGGAAGATGTCCGAGGTGGACGAGGAGGCCAAGCAGGTTTCGTATAAGGTGGTAAGGGATGAGAATGGGAATGTTAAGTTTGAGTGCCCTGCTATTGGCAAGCAGTTCGCTGCTGAGGAGATTTCTGCTCAGGTATAGTCCATTGTAATCTTTTTATTAGTTCTTTGTTTTTTTGAGTAGCTGCAGATAGGAGGATATGTTGTTGATATGGCTGTTAATAATTTGTTTCGGTGACATGTATCATTTCATGTCATTAACGAAATGTTTTGGCGTGTGTTTTTATTAGAAACCAGTGAAGACGTGTCAACTCATGGTAGGTTCGGGTTTGTTGAGTTGTTCTCAATAATTTCGTGTCGTTTCAATACCCTAGCCGTTGGTTAGTCATGGCAGGCTGATAGAACTCCTCTGTGATATAAGATTTGTGTGAAGAAAGATTGAGGGCTTGTGGTTTTGTTGCTGCCGTGGATGTTAATTCAATTTGCAATTGGAGGATAGCTGAAGATTATGGAAACAGGACAGTTGCATTTACTGTGAGGCCAAACTCAAAGCTTTTACGTTCTTCTTGATTGTGGTCAGGGGTCGTGGGATACTGATTTTGATTGCCGGTTCATGGAATAAATTCTCAGTTAAAACAGAGTTTAGAACATTTAAAATTAGGTCAGTTGGAGCTGTGTGTTTAGCTGGTGTGGGTCTCTTTTTTCGTGGATCGGACTGCAGGACAAATTGCATGGCGGCCAGCTTGTTCAGCTTGTTAAAGGGAGAGTCGTTCGCTTAAGAGTACAGGGTAGATTAATGAGTTCCGGGATGCCAAATTGTTCTTTGTTTTGTTGATGATCTTGTGTGATCTTAGATGCTAAGTATAATGTATTGTGAAGGTCATAAGCATGAGCTATGCACCCAATCTTCAAAGATTGAATGTTTCATTCTTCATGATCTATGTTTAGTGTGTTGACGTGATTTGGTTGTGGTGATACTGGAAACTAGTTTCTTTTTCAGTTAATGTGCTGATTGATAGTTGGCTTGAGTATACGGTCTAGACACTGAATTGTAACATCATAACACATCGTATGTAGGTGCTGAGAAAACTTGTGGATGATGCTTCAAAGTTTCTGAATGACAAAGTAACTAAAGCAGTGGTCACTGTTCCTGCTTACTTCAATGACTCACAAAGGACCGCAACAAAGGATGCTGGACGTATTGCTAACTTAGAAGTGCTTCGCATTATTAACGAACCTACTGCTGCATCGCTGGCGTATGGGTTTGAAAAGAAAAACAATGAGACCATTCTGGTGTTCGACCTTGGCGGTGGAACTTTTGATGTCTCAGGTACACTAATAGTGATAGAACATCACAAATGTCTTTATTCATTCCAACAACTGGGTGGAACTGCTTTGATTGTCGTTTGCTGTCATTTGCATGTGTGATTTCATATGGACTTTATGATTCTACTTGCTATGTAGTTCTTGAAGTTGGAGATGGAGTCTTTGAAGTGCTTTCAACATCTGGAGACACACATTTGGGTGGCGATGACTTTGACAAGGTATGGATGAGCTTTCTTGCTCTTTTTTGAGTGTCACTGGTCCCCCTTACACAACTTCCTTTTCGTAAATCATATTAGTTCTGAATGTGTACTTTAATTATTCAGAGAATTGTGGATTGGATAGCAGCAGACTTCAAGAGGGATGAAGGTATAGATCTTCTGAAGGACAAGCAAGCCCTTCAAAGGTTGACTGAGGCTGCTGAGAAAGCTAAGATTGAATTGTCATCTTTAACCCAGACGAACATCAGGTATTACCATGACCAGGAGAGATGCATATGCACCCCCGACACTCTCTCATTCTTGTCACTGATGACAATCTCTATTTGTCCAGCTTGCCGTTTATTACTGCCACTGCAGATGGACCAAAGCACATTGAAAAGACACTGACAAGGGTCAAATTTGAGGAGTTGTGTTCAAACTTACTTGACAGGTAGACGATTTTTCTTGTAAGTGGAAACTTTGTCTTGTTGTAAATGCTTTAATCGATATTGTTTCTGTATATGGGTTTGCAGCCCTGTGGTGCCCAATATTAATCCTTTCTTTTACTTATCAAAAAATAAGGTATCTGAGATGAAGGACTGTATCTGTGGGTTTGTTCTCATGCACCCTGATGCTTCATGACTTCTATAGTTTTCGTAGTACTTGGGTAATTTTGATTGCAATAGATGCTTGTTATGTTTCAGTTTGTTGATAGTACTTATGTTTCCTTTGAAGGCTTAAAACACCAGTTGAAATTGCATTAAGAGATGCTAAACTCACCATCAAGGATCTGGATGAGGTCATCCTTGTTGGAGGTTCGACACGTATCCCAGCTGTGCAGGAGCTTGTACGGAAGATGACTGGGAAGGAACCCAATGTCACTGTCAACCCCGATGAGGTTGTTGCACTTGGAGCTGCTGTTCAGGTTTGTTAAATATCTTCAAAGAATTCTCTGTATATTCAATAATTATTGTTAGTTTGTACTTACTTTGAACTGAAATTCATGTACTTCTTTAATTCAGGCGGGTGTTTTGGCTGGAGATGTTAGCGACATTGTTCTTTTAGATGTGACACCACTATCTCTTGGTTTGGAGACACTGGGAGGTGTCATGACCAAGATCATTCCAAGGAACACAACTCTCCCGACTTCTAAATCAGAAGTTTTCTCTACTGCAGCTGATGGTCAAACTAGCGTCGAAATTAATGTCCTCCAAGGGGAGAGGGAGTTTATTAGGGATAATAAATCTCTCGGCAGCTTCCGCCTTGACGGTATCCCACCAGCTCGAGAGGTGTCCCTCAAATTGAGGTCAAGTTTGATATCGATGCCAATGGAATTCTCTCTGTTACTGCTGTGGATAAAGGAACTGGAAAGAAGCAAGATATCACTATTACTGGTGCCAGCACTTTGCCTAGTGATGAGGTATGATCATTTTCATAAATCGACAAATGAAATCAGACATGAAGTTGCGTCCTCTTATTCCATGTTGTCTAGTTTGATTTTACAGATGATGTGGATGTTCTGGTTGATCGTTGCAGGTAGAAAGGATGGTGAAGGAAGCAGAGAAATTTGCAAAGGAGGACAAAGAGAAGAGGGATGCCATAGACACGAAGAACCAGGCAGACTCGGTGGTGTACCAGACCGAAAAGCAGCTCAAGGAGCTGGGTGACAAGGTCCCTGGCCCTGTGAAAGAGAAGGTCGAGGCCAAATTGAAGGAGCTCAAGGACGCGATGTCAAGTGGTTCGACCCAAGCCATCAAGGATGCGATGGCTGCGCTTAACCAGGAGGTGATGCAGCTTGGTCAGTCTATGTATAGCCAACCTGGTGCTGCTGGTGCAGGCCCAGCACCAGGCGCCGGAGCCGGTCTTCGGACTCCTCCAGTGAAACGGGCCAGGATGGAGATGTCATCGACGCAGATTTCACTGACAGCAAGTGAGAGAACAGAGGTTGGATGCACTGTGGTTTCTTCAGCTCATTCTCGAAGTCGAGTAAATGATCATTGCTGGTTGAAATTCTAGTGTTAAACCTTTGAGTAGGAGAATGAGTATATACGTGTACAGGAAGTGGAAGATGGAAGTTTCCTTTTTTACGGTTTTCTCTTGACTAAGAGGTCTATATAATATACGGAAATCTATTGCGCAAGTGAAATTTAGAGATTTTGTGCTCATGAAAATATAGTCCGGATCCAGCTTTTAGTGCAGTTGTTCCGCGCGTATATGTTTTTGTGTTGTTTTTTCGGAACATGATTGGTCTCTGTAATAGCAGGATAGAATATGGTCAATATAACTTGACTAAATTATTGGGTTATCAACTTAAAAGAGATTTTTCATCATGACAATGGATCTATTATTATTGTTACTACTACTACTACTAGTATTACTATTACTATCATTACTATTATTATTACTATCATCATCATCATCATCATTATTATTATTACTGTTATTACTATTATTATTACTGTTATTACTATTATATTACTATTATTACTATTATTACTAGTATTATTACTATTATTACTACTAATAATAGTAGTAATAGTAATAGTAATAGTAATATTATTATTATTATTATTATTATTATTATTACTATCACTATTATTATTATTATTATTATTATTATTATTATTATTATTATTACTATTATTGAAAATAAATTTTACTAACACGGGTTTCTCTCCCCCATTTTTTCACTATTTGTATGTCATAATAAATATATGGAGGAAGCACCTGAGACATTAGAGAAATGTTGCCCCTAAATGTGGATAAATGAGGGTAAAAATGACTATGTCAAAATTACCTTTATTGCTTTAGTTGCAATTATGATTCTTAGGTGAGTTAAGGGGCTTAGTTGCAATTATAATTTTTAGGTAAGCTGAGGGGTGTAATTCTGTATATGGTGTAAGTTCATAATATTAGTGTGATTCTAGGTAATAAACCACCTCTTGGAGGTGTTATCACCAAAATAAGGCCAATGGTGGATGTGAATTTCATTTTCGCTAGATGCTACTAGCTGATAATTTAAATTCTAGTTTTATTATAAGATCGTAAATAAGAGGTGTGCAATACTCTGATATCATCTCTCGCAGTTCAATTTGAAAGTACAAGTTACTAAATGGATCTGGCCCTAAGACCATTATAAATCCTAAACAAGCAAAGTTGGGTATTCTAAAATTATGTATAATGTTATGAAATGCATGAATGAATGAAATATATGAATGAATATTCATTATATTCTTCT
The DNA here is from genome assembly GCA_016097595.1 of Eucalyptus pumila. NCBI lineage: Eukaryota > Viridiplantae > Streptophyta > Magnoliopsida > Myrtales > Myrtaceae > Eucalyptus > Eucalyptus pumila. Next base: position 677,360 of record JADPVT010000012.1, on the reverse strand, counting down.
TTTCATTCTTCTTATCTAATGTACTTATTATGGTATATTTGTATCATACATTCTAAGTACATCTCCATATGCAATGATCGTTTATCTCCCTATCTAATACATGTATCATTTTCCTATAAATAGAAGCTTAGTTTTTGTAATAAATATATCAGTAATACACTGGAAATAAAATTCTCTCATATGACTTTCTCTATGATCTCTAGTGTCTCTCTATTCTCTCTATTATATATTTGCAACGCAATATTTTACAACATATAACTTGTTATTGTGGATTTATAGTCTAATTTTTGTGTTTCGATGACTCATGCATTGCTGGCAAGTGAATTTATTTTTTGTTTTAGTTTCTAACTTTTTAGTCTTCGGTTCATATTATTTTTTTTCATTAATGACCAAATCTCTGCTATGCCCTTGAAGCGCACAGCTAACCCCCATCGATTATGATACTTTTAAATAGGATGCGTAACCATTAATTAATATAACACATGCCCAAAGGATTCTTGGTTTAGAATGGAGTAGGTTTCTTTTAGCATCACTTCCTTTCCATTACTCCGTCTATTTTGTGAACTATTTTGTGAAAAATAAATAACATAGACAATACTTTCATAAAAATGATTATTTGTATTACTTGAAGTAATTAGTTAATTAAAATTAATTTTATTATTGGCAACAATTTATGTCTAAACACTTTCGTAGGTAATAAAAATATTTTTTGTTTATTCATTTTTATAAGTGATATAAGCAATAAGTTTTCAAACAATTTTTTTTAATATTCATTTTTTGCAAAATAAAAATCGTCCTAATATGGTATTTGTCCGTCCCACATGCACTAGATAGTTGACGAAAATGTTGATCCAAATAAGGTATTATATCTTGCTCTGTTTTACATGTATTACGTCATGATTTGTGTGTTTTCTCATTATACTTTACTTTTTGTCATTTAAGAGTAGCAGATTTAACTTTGAAATTATTAAAAAGCCTGTTGATTTATCCTATACATCTATTGATTAAGAATCGAAACTTTATCTCTTTTTTTCCCCTTATCTACACACATCCTTATAATTTCAGCGAAGCAATGAATTGAAAAGCATTCACTTTGTTATCGTAAATCCAGATTATCTTGACTTGCAATTTCTAAGAATCGTCATCACTGTCATTGCTAATTAATTAGCTAGTTTCATGTCTATCATGCTATAAATTACTACTTTCCTGAAGCCATGGATGATGTATATTATAATGACAAGAGATGCAAATTGTACTTCGGAATTGCCAATAATTACTTTGATAATTTCATGATCAATACTGATATTTTTCTTTCCGTAGCAACGTGCAGAGTTCTTACCTAGTATAATAATACCAAGTTATTGTTTCAGCCTATGAGGTCAAGTGCCTGTTTGTGATTGCTAGAGGTAATTAAGATATTAGAAGAGTGGCACTTCGTGGATTGTATTTATATATAAAGAGGACCTATTGGTACTTATTTAACTATTCCCATCTAATGACTACATATATAGTAGTTTTAGGGCGCCCCACAAGAGAGTGTGATGTCTATGATTTTGGTGTCATTCTGTTGGGAAGTCTGATTGGAATGAGAGTCATAAACAAAAGTCGGCCTACTGGTTGACATAACCTTGTTGAATATGTTTGGTCAAACTTAGGGAGTAAAAGAAATTTGTACAAATTGATGGATGCAAGGTTTAAAGAGTTCTTAGAAGAAGGTGTCCAGATTGCTTTTAAGTTGGTTACTCGTCGTCTTAGCCGAGATCCAAAAGCTCGTCCCTGGATGAGTGAAGTTGTTAAAGTTTTGAAGGTTATCCAAGATCTTCCATATATAAGAAGTTCGTCAAATGTTCATAAAGAGCCTAGAGTGATGACAATGAAATGTCATCTAAATATAACCATGGTTCAAGGAATGTAAGTCTTTCAATTCCGGATGGAATCAATGCAGATTAGTGCAACCACACCATCAATATCTGGAAGCCAATGGTAAACCACAACAATGTGTCTAGAAATAGCTGTCCTTCAATCCCATTTGTTTCATTTTCTTCTCTTCCTTCATTGGTGCGGGAGTCTCAACTTTCATCTGGACATTCACTCCCGATTATTATAATGTTGATGGATTAAAATATAATGGGAGTTATGTAGTGTTTGTAAAGTAATCCTTTGAGAAGTTGCGAGGAGAAAGCTAAAATTGGCGACAACTAATGAGAAGTATGCTTAAGCTTCTAATCCTTTTCCCCTTGTGACCTTTCCTCTTTAGCTTTTCGATAATATGGATTGCCCTTGATGGAGGAAATCTCATATGCCGTGATTCATATTGTTTCCTGCTAAATTTATTGTGCTAGAGTTTTTCGTGTTGTTGCACGTCTTTGATGTATGCTGTCATTTTCAATAATCATCTTGTTTCTCAGGTAACTCGGGCTTTTCGTTCATTTGGACTGTTCTTCTCTATAAGGTATTAGCCACGATATATTGGAAATCTTTTGGGCCAACATCTTCTGTTGAAACTAGTGTTGAATTTTCTTTATGCGAGACTGACCATTTAATGTAGGCAATTGTTTGTCCCGTGTGGCCCGCCCATAAGAATGGCATGGACCGGGGCCCTGCCCGGCCCAAGAACAACCTAAATGGGCATGTTAACCACTCTTAGGACAGAGCTTGGAATGCTGGTGCCGTGGCGCATCCATTTCTTCTTTTAATCTTTTCCATTTTTTCCGAAACTTTCTTTTCCTTTCTTTTCTTTTTCATTTAGTTTATTTTGCTCATAAATAAATATAACGCGTACTCTGTTGTAAAAATTGTTATTTTTCCCTCCTACTTTTCTTTTTCTTTCAATCTAACCAGTGATTTTCTTTCTTCTCTCATGTGAGAGTGCCCTTTCTTTTCGTAATTTGTAATCAATTTATTAATGCAGATGATTATCTTTTCCCTTATTAATAGTCTTTTAAAAATTTTGGAATCGAAGCCAATGTAAATTATTTAGTTATTCTAGTCTACTAATTGCCTTGAGGCAAAGATTGACAATGCTTAAAATTGTAATCAAACGCATAATATAAGAGGAAGTGTGTTGTTTTTTAATTTTAATATCAGTGAAAATTCAACAGACATTCTTTGACTAAGAAAAAATAATGACGTTAAAATGATTTCCAGATTCAATTGTGTAACAAAATAAAATCATTTTTGTGCCGCATACCCTCGCTCTACCAAACATGCATGTGGCTTGTCTAGCCGTTTCATTGATGACCTATTCTTGTCTAGCCAACCTGGTGCTGCGGATGAAGGTCCAGCACCAGGCGCCGAAGCCAGGTCTTCGGACTCCTCCAGCGGAACAGACCAGGATGGAGATGTCATTGATGCAGATTTCACTGACAGCAAGTGAAAGAACAGAGGCTGGGTGTCCTGTGGTTTCTTGAGCTTGTTCCTGAAGTTGAGATGATCATCGCTGGTCGAAATTCTAATGTTGAACCTTTAGCTGGGAGAATGAGTATATATGTGTACAGGAAGTGAGAAGACAGAAGTCTTCTTTTGTTGCGGTTTTCTCCGGACTAAAGGGTCGTCTAATATAGGGAAATCTTTCAGGCGGGTGAGATGGTGGAGATTTTGTGCTCATGAAAACATAGTGCAGATCCAGCTTCTAGTGCAGTCGCTCTGCGCATGTGTTTTTATGTTTTATATTTTCAGATTATATATGTTACATAATAGATCTCTGTAAGAGCAAGGTAGGATATTGTCAAAATTATTTGTCTAAATTAATGGGTTATCAACTTCAAAGAGTGGATTCATTATAATTCATTTTTTAATTACTGAAAATAAATTTTAATAAATACGAAATTTTCCCCAGTTTTTACACTATCTGCATTATATAACAAATCTATAGATTAGGAACCTGAGAAATTGTTAAGGTTTCGAACCTAAGAGAAATGTTGCCCTTCTGGAGAAACGATGGTTGAATTACTTTGTCAACGTTACCTCTTTTGCTTAGTTGTAATTATGATTCTTAGGTAAGCAAAGTCTTTTTCTTTGATGTGGTTGTATAATTTTTAGTATATGGTACAAAGTTTATAATATTGGTGTGATTCTAGGTGAACCGGCCTCTTGGAGGTGTATCACCATAATGAAGGCTATTGATGTGAATTTCATTCTCACCGATTGCTATTAGTCGCTAAAACTATGGTTTTATTATGGGTAAATAAGTACTATTCAATACTTTAATATCCTTTCTCATTGTCCAATTTGAAAGTTGAGTTGTCAAGTGGATGCAATCCTTAAGACCATTAAAAATCCCAAAAGAAGCAAAGTTGGGTATTTAACATTATACATAGCTTGCTTTTGTGGAATTATAGTCTAACTAATTTTGCGCTTTGATGACTCATGCCTTGCTGGTGAATTCATTTGTTGTTGGTCTCTTTTTTATAAGTCTTTGGTTGATATTATTCTTTTCAATTAATGACCAAATCTCCACTATGCCCTTCAAGCACCCTAATTGTTGATGGGTAGGATGCACAACCATTAATCAGCGTAACACTGATTCATAACTAAATTTTTTTTCTTTATAAATATTTATGTGCTTCCACCCTGCATGTCCAAAGGGTTCTTGGTTTAGAATGGAGTAGGTTTCTTCGAGTACTACTTAATTTCGATCATTGATTTGTTTAGTAGAAAATGAATAATTTAGAAAATATGTTCTTAAAAATAATTGTCTGTTTTTAAAGTAATTAGTCAATTGAAAGTATTTTTTATTTATTTATTAACAACACTTTATATCTAAATATTTTCGTGGATAATGAGAATGTTATCTTTGTAGGCGATATAAGAGATGAATTTTAGAACCGATGTTTTTTCAAAATTTTTATTTTATGCGAAATGAAACCCACCCTAAAGTTGTATTTATCCGTCCTGCACGCAAAAGATAACTACCAAAAAATGTAGATCCATAGAAGGTATCATTTGTTTCTTTGTTTTACGCATTTTAGGTCTACTGTAATACACAATGATTTGTGTGTTTCCTCATTATATTTTTCTATTTATCATTTATGAGTATTAAGTTTGAAATTATTAAAAAGCCAGTTGACTTATCCTATACATCTATTTATTAAGAGTCCAAATTTTTATTTTTATTTTTATTTTTTCCTTATCTACAGATATCCTTATAATTTCAGTGAAGCAATGCATTGAAATGCATTCACTATTTAATCGTAAATCCAGATCATTTTGACTTGACATTTTCTAAGAATCGTCATCATTCGTATTACAGATTAATTAGTTAGTTAGTTAGTTTTTTTTTTTTGGGTCATTAATTGCTTAGGTTGCCTATCATGCTATATAATACTACTTCGCTGAAGCCATGAATGATGCACATTATGATGATAAGAGATACAATATTGTATTTCGGAATTGCCAATAATATCATAATTTTTGCTTTAGTACTCTTTTATTTTACTAATTACTTTGATAATGTCATGATCAATACCGATATCCTTCTTTCCACGGCAACTAGCGGAGTTTTTACCTAGTATAATCATACCAAGTTATTGTTCTAGCCCATGAGGTCAAGTACCTGTTTCTAATTGCCAGGGGTACTTAAGATATTTGAAGAATTGTACTTCGTGGATTGTATTTTTATCCAAATAGACCAATCAGTCCTTATTTAACGTTTCCCATCTTGTGACTGCACATATACTAGTTTTAGGGCGCCCCACATTAGAGAGTGATGTCTATGATTTTGGTGTAGTTCTTTTGGAAATTCTGACTGGCATGAGAGCCATAGACAAAAGTTGGCCTACTGATCAACATAACCTTGTTGAATACGTTTGGCCAAATCTAGGAAGGAAAATAAATTTGTACAAATTGATGGATGCAAGGCTCGAAAGGGTTCTTAAAAGGAGGAGTCTAGATTGCTTTTAAGTTGGTCGCTCGCTGTCTTAGCGAGATCCAAAAGCTCGTCCCCTGATAAGTGAAGTTGTTAAAGTTCGTCAAATATTCAGAAAGGGGAGAACAATGGTAGTGAAATGTCGTCTAAATATAACATGATTCAAGTATTGTAAATCTTTCAATTCCGGAAGGAACCAATGCAGGCCAGTGCAACCACACCACCAATCTCTGGAAGCCAATGGTAAACCAAAGCAATATGTCCAATATAGCTTTCCTTCAATCCCATTTGTCCCATTTATTTCCTTTGCTTATCTTTCTTCATTGGTGTAGGAGTCTTATCTTTCATTTGAACATTCGCTCCTGATTACTACAATGTTGATGGATTAAAATATAATGTGAGTTATGTAGTATGTGTAGAGTTATCCTTTGACAAGTGGCCAGGTGGATGGATGGTGGTGGCGGTGGCGGCAGCGGGGGATTCTCCAAGGCCATTTTGACCACCCTTGTAGGAAAAAAAGGGAGAAAAAGAAAGAGTTGAAAGAGGACATTAGCCTTTGATGGCACTATGACCATGTTGAGACATAAATTATTGCATATATCCATTAAGCTTAGGTGGGTATTTATATATCCAAGTGTACTTTTTAGAAGATTTACTTGTAGGAAAATAAATACATAAAATAGAAAACTTTCAAACTTTTAAAGATAAGATTTTAAAACTTCCAAATTTGATAGCGCTATATTTGGTTGATAAAACCTAAAATGGCAACAAGTAATGAGAAGCATTTTTAAGCTTTCACTCCCTTTCCCTATGTTACCTTTCTTCTTTAGCTTTTTGATAATATGGATCACCCCGATGGAGGAAATATCATGCGCCTTGCTTACGTAGTTTTTTCTTGCTAAATTTCTTATGCATGAGCTTTTAATGTTTTGCGTGCCATTGATGTATGCTGTCATTCTTAATAATCATCTTGTTGTAATTCTGTTTCTCAGGTAAGCAGGGCTTTCCGTTCATTTGAACTATTAGTTCGTCTTCTTCTCTATTAGGTATCAGCCATGATATTATTGGAAATCTTTTGGGCCAACATTTAATGTTAGTTTTGAATATTCTTCATTCGAGACTGACCATTTAATGTAGGCAATTGGCCCGCCCAAAACATATAGTATGGGCCCAGCCCATGGGCCTTCCAGCCCAAGCACAAGCTAAGTGGGCCTGTGATAACTCCTAGGACAGGGATTGGAATGTTGGTGCCGTGGCGCATCCATTCCTTCTTTTAATTTTTTTTTCCATTTTTCAGGAATTTTCTTCTCCTTTCTTTTCTATTTTTTAGTTTAGTTTGCTCATAAATAAATATGAAGCGTACTCTATTATGAAAGTTGTGTTTTTTTCCTCCTCCTCTTTTTCTTTTTGTTTCAATCTAATAAGAGATATTCTTGTTTTTCTCATGTAAGAGTACCTTTTCTTTTTGAAATTTGTAATCAATTTATTAATGTGGACAAATTTCAATTAAAGGCTCGAAGTGTCTTCATTTTCTTAAATAATGGCATGAAATGACTTAAAGTGCCCATATGAATCTCAAAGAATAGCATGAAGTGATGTTAGTTTCAAATAAAGATTTAGTCTCGCTAGTTGCCAAAAAATTTAGGCTAATTAGGGATATTTTAGTCCAAATACAATTTAATTTACATTAAATTAGATTATACATTTAAATTTTTTTTTTTTAAAAGAGACAAAAAACACAAGTGGGAGGGTGCTCCTTCTGCCTATGGTCACCACCCAATTACCAATGGGGCGACGACAAAGGCTAGTGGGGTCATTAGCACCTAAGGGAGGACGAGTGACCCTGGTCAACTAGAGAGGTCAATAGGTAGGAGAGGGTGGCGACCCTCTCCCAATCTAGATGAGGGCCCATTGGCCTCATTAGAGGCTGGAGAGGGCAATGACCTTCTCCCAGATCTGGAGGAGGGTCACTTGCCTTTGCCCTATTTAGGCAATGATCACTAGCTATTGCATAGATTTGGTGACCCTCATCCAGTTGCCTCTCACCTCTAGTTGGCTAAGGTCGCTAGCACTAGCCCTCTCATAGGCATCAGTGACCCTGTTGGCCTCATCGCCACCTCACCTATGATGGGGTGACGACCACAGGTGGGAGGGTGCACCCTCTTCCCCTGTGTTTTTATTTTTTATTTTTCCTATAGTTTTTGTAGGTTTTTTGAAAAAAAAAGGAAAAAAAAGAAAAAAAACTTTAAAAAAAATAAAAAGACAAAATTGCCCTTCACATTTGGTGAATTCATGCCCTTTTTTGAAAATTGGTATATGTATTTTATGTACTTATTTGAAATAATATCCACTTCAGGCCATTTTTTGAGAAAATAAGAACATTTTGGGTCTTTATTTGAAATAATGTCTTCTTAAGGCCCTTATTTGAAATAATGTTCACTTTCTACCCTTATTTGAGTAAATGTGGGCACTTTTAGGCCTTTATTTGGAATTTTCCTTATTGATGTAGATGAGTTTATCTTTTCCCTTATTAATAGTCATTTAAAAAATTTGGAATCGAATCCAACTCTATGTAAATTATATTATTTATTCTAAATCTATTAATTGCCTTGAGGCAAACATTGACAATGCTTTGAAATTGTAATCAAACACATAATATAAGAGGAAAATTTTAATATCAGTGAAAATTCAGCGGACATTCTTTGACTAAGAAAAAATAATGAAAGTAAAATGATTTTCGGATTTAATTGTGTTACAAAATAAAATCATTCTTGTGCTGCAACATCGCCCGATTTCTTTTCTACTAAACACAAAAACTAATAGATTTTTTTTGTAAAAACTATCGTTTGTACCAGCCCTTGCTCTACCAAACACATAAAGACCTTCTATCGTGGTATGTGTTCTTCATAAGATTACCAAAATTGCAAGCAATAATAAGCAAATACTAAAAGCAAACTTAGGACTTCAGTAAGCAATTTCCAAGGGCATATGAAGTTTCCAGCAAGCACATAGGTTTGGTGGAAAGTTATCAGACAATGGAGATGGAAAAGAATAAAAAACTACTAGTCACTATGACTGAAGAAGCAAATACAAATATCAATATTATAATTAAGATACCAAAATGAAATAATTACAAGAGAGGCAGAGAAACATAATAAACTTTTAAGAACAGTTGAAGACACGTGACTATTGACATGATGAATTGGCAAGTTCTCTCTCCATTCATGAATCACCTTGCTATTGTCATGCGCAAAACTCCAATATTTTTTATCATAAAAAGTAATGGAAAGGGCAAAAAAAACTATGGATGCCTGGGGCGTTGCTATAGGAGGTCCACACCCATTACAAAATGAGCCTAATGCTCATTTTGAGCAAGCTTGTCATCATCTCTTTAGCACAGTGCTAGTGTGAGTAGAACTAGGATTATCTTATGCCATGGCATTGCCCAACCTACATCATGAACAAACCGAGGCTTCTTTGTAGCCAAGGAGCGACTGGCCTAAAAAAGAAAGTGTAATCAGTTTGCTAATTTCCAGTGCGAAATCATCATTTAATTCATGTAAATGTCCTCAAGCCACCATATACCGCAATTGTTGATTGATACTGCTCGAACCGATAAATAAGATAGGAAACATCTACACAATTGCAATGGGGAGCATCAATGTGAAAAGGTCCAAAATTTTTGCTGATACATAATTGAAAAATCTATAAAGCATTGAGCACCTCCTGGGTGACCGATCACAATCACAAATTCAAAGCCTTAATTGGCTATAGCAAAAGCACATAGTTCAGTCACCAACATATTCTAACTAACATTATGCAAAAAGAGTTGAAAGAATCATTTTTCCAACTGAAAAAGAGCAAACCCAATAGATAAATTTAACCATCAACACTGACACTTAGAATGTGAATTGTAAGTTTCAACATGAATTTACATTGTCTAGAGTTTACCAAGGATTTAAGATTGGACGGTTGATAAACGATGGAATTTGATACTTCGTCATCAGTAGACGCAACTGAGTAATGGAAGATGTAGAGAGAGAAAGAGAGAGAGAGAGAGAGAGTACTTGAAGAATTGGATTTGGTCTAGATTCAATTCAACGACTAAGCATGATCCTCACACTTTGAGAAACTTCAAAGAGTATTGTGTTAATTCTATGATAACTTCTGACCAAAAAAAAAAAAATTTATTATGATAACAGATATGGAAAAAAATTTATATATTTTCCTTAATAATTTAGACAAAAAAAACATATTCTTAATAATGACTTCTACTTTTTTGTCTTTCTAGTTTTTTCTTTTGAATAATACTATATGTGAAATGACTTTTACTTAACGTGAGCTTCCCAATGTTTTTAAAAATATAGCCACAAAGATGCACACTTGTTGCATTTATCCAAGAAAAAGACCTTTAATTCATTTCCTGCGAGAAATAAACTGAGCATTGAAACATGTATCTACACTATAGTATAACATAAACAAGGTCCATTAATTTTTTATGGACGACAATCACTTTCTTTTCCAAAATATCCTCAGTTAGTTGCTTTACAAATGTTGTCTAGGGCAAATGCGTAAATTAATAATATTATCTTATATCTCACTTTTTCCAATTTTAAAGTTTGAATCTTACCAAAATAAAAGAAAATTTTCAGTCTTAACATATCATCTCTATCCTTACACGTAATTGTGATTTCATCATAAATAGTGTCGGTGATTCGTTTCTATTGAATATAATTCGAATAATTTCTATTAAAATGATTTTGTAAAATTCTTAAAATATCATTTCGTTACAAACATGCAATATCTCTACATTTTACTGGTAAATATAAGGGAAAATACCTCTTTGTCTCACTTTTGTCTCACTTTTAGATTTCTTAAGTTTACCTTCTTTTCTTTTTTTGATGTCCACCCATTTCATAAAAGACCACCCATTTTCTTTTCCTCTTCTCATGGTTAGATTTCCTGAGCTGCCCTTATTTTATTATATCTACTCGATACATAGCTGCCCATTATCTTTCTATACATGATCGAAATACGCATGTCTTAACCCTCATACATTATATATTGTAATATTTCTACAATTGATTATTGAGGAACACCAATAGGCATATATCTTTTGAAAAATGTTTCATGTGCGAAGTGCGTTAGCCGTTCCAAAGGATGGCGAGCTCGCTATGGGCGCGTTAGATAACATTTCTGTTCTAAGGAACAATTTTTGAAAAGACATAGTTTTTTTTTTTGTTCCCAGGAACAATTTCTGGGTATAAAAACGCACTTGGTAACTGCAAAAAATTTATACTCCAGGAATAGAAATGTGTTTGGTAAACTTGTATAATTTTGCTGTTTTTTTTTTTAGTTTTTCAATATTTTTATTATATTTTTTCCTTTTTTTTTTCCTTCTTTCTTTTTTGTGGCCAGTCGCCGGGCGCCATGGCCAAGGCTGGTGACTGACAAAAGGAAGAAGAAGAAGAAGAAGAAGAAGAAGAAGAAGAAAAGAAGAAAAGAAAGAGAAGAAAAAAAGAGGAAAGAGAAAAATTGTTTCTTAAAATTATTCTGAGAAAAAAACAAGTTTTTTCTATTTCTTATTTCTGTTCCAAATCGTTCCTTAACAAAAAAATAGATATTTTTTTTCCTAACAAAAATTTTACCAAACACATTTCTGTTCATTTTTTGTTTCTCCGGAACAAAAGAACAGAAACTTTTGTTCCGGGAACAGAAACAGAAACTTTTGTTCCGGGAACGAAAAACAAAATAAACAAACAAGCCCTATATGACTAACTGAGCAATCTCATGCTTTTGAACGGCAAACAATTTAAATTAACATTTTAGGTGACTTACGTTATTTTGAATCCGATTCACATAAAATTTGAGGCAGCATTAAAATCTATTATGTGTATTTAAAGTCTAAGTAGAGAGAATATCTACTTATATTCGCCTTGTCAGAATTTGAAAACCAATATTCAAATCTCTTAAATTATTATGATGTAATTTAATGTTGTGAAAAGGGGAAAAATCTTCCAGGGAGATATCAAGTGGAGATATTCATGTTTTGAATGCTATATTCACCTTCTGAATATAAAAGTTATATTAAAATAATCAACTAAATTACACCATATCACAACAAAAACTTTGTCAATTAAGTGGTTATGTTGGTATTTCTTCATGTTGAAAATGTTCAATTCTTCATTCATGCAAACATACTTTTTGTCGAAGAGGCTTGGAAACCATTTTGGTTTCACGGAATCTAGAACCGAATTACCTCTCTCTAGAATAAGCCTTGAAATGGTCAGTGCAAACCAATTCAGTTTGGCTTTTGGGTTGAATCGGATCCGATGCACACCTTTGCAGAAGTTTTGAACTTTATTATTTTCAAAAAATTTCAAGGTCTACATTTAGTGGACAAAGTTCTTGCTAGACACAATTTTCAATTTGTTTATAAATTTTGACAACTGAAATATAGTCAACAAATTGGGCACACAATTTAAACAATAGAAAAGGAACCAAAAAATTAGATAGATTGATAGATATATAAACAAAAGAGTAAACCAACAAATATAAAAACTAAACAATCATTAAATAAAGAAGAAAGGAGGTTTAATTCGGTGTCGATCAAATTTTCAAAGTCAACGAGAAGAGCCTGGTTAAAGAACAGAGGCCCATCGTAAATGCTGATGAAGCATGATCGCTCAATAGATAGAGGCCAGCCGGTCAAAGAAAAGAGGCCCATCGTAAAAAATAAAAATGCCCACAAATAGAATGGCCCCTCTCTCTCCCCCTCTCATTTTCTCTTGACTGAAGAAGAGGAGTGGCGTGAGCAGTGGCGCGCGCAAGGAACGGCAAGAATGTCAGTGGCGCGCGCAAGGAACGGCAAGAATGTTGTACTATCTGATTCGATCATCAACAGCGCACTGATCAGTTTCGTTACCAAGGTCATCTTCTATTCGTTATTTATTACGCTCATTTTAACAAAAACTAAAGTTGATGCCACTTCAATCACATTCGAGTCTCTCCATCTGATTTAGAACATTACTCGGCAATTTCATCTGAGTCAATACAGTAATCTCAGTTTGAAATAGTTAAAATTTATCATTCACCATAAAGTGTTCCACGATATGCCTATAAAAAAAATTGTGAAGGAGTTCTGAGAATTGTTAAATCAGAAAACTTTTGTCGTGATTTACATGATATAAATTGATTCATTAGCTGTCAAACACAATTTTAATGCATAAAAAAATCATCAATAATCTCTCTCTCCTCCTCCCTAGGTGATGGTGTCGAATCCATGGCCTGTGTGTTAATCGCTACACTCATTCACATCGATTTTGTCTATCGCGTTGCTCTTATTTGTGTGTTGCTATGTCTCTCGTTCTCCAAGTCTGTAGAAATCGTAGTTGGTGTACATTGGTGGTCGACGATGACCGCTGAATGTGGCGGTCAACGATGGAGGTCTTGTGATGAGTATATATATGCACATATCAATATAACAAATGACCTGACATACTTTTTCTATAATATGATGTTAAGTTTCTTATCAATCTTTTTACACCTAGCATTACTTTTGGACTTAATATTTCCGAATAATTATGAAAAATAGGAAATATAGGCATGAAAAATTTTATGTTCATTAGAGCGAAGGTGAGGGTGGATAAGTGAAGAATGAATGCCTCATCCACCACTTGTCTTCTCAGTGAAAAATTTGTCTAGTTTCTTGAGAAAATCATGATTCCCATTTGGGGAGTGAGATTCTTCATATATATGTATATTAACCGAAAATTTTTATAAAGGAATAAAGAAGATTCCTATTAAAAACATTGTCAACATAGTATATTTTTACATTCAATGTGGAATTGAATTTCTCTATAGTGAAATTTCATTGCATTTTATGAAAGCTTATGAAAGCTTACTTATTTGTGATCAAGTGCAAAACACTATGGCGTTTGGCTTACTTGGAGAGAAATCAAAATGTAAATTTGTATTCCACACGGAATAAAATTTCTTGAACAACACGGTATCAGATCAATTACCTAGCTACAGTTATTACTGCGGTTCCACTTCCATATTTCTATAACCACAAAACTATCAAAGCACAACTCCACCCGCCACCTTCATTGGTCATCGGTTGCCGGAAGTTGCCGCCACCAATCATTGCCCGCCTATCGCCAATGCCGCTACTAGTCGCCAACACTAGCTGCTTCTCTAATTCAGGGATTAATGACTCCACATTTCTAGTTACTTTATTTATTTATTTAATTCTGTTGTCTCATTCTAGCTATCAATCACAACAGGAACAAAATGGAAAAAATTCCGTATCAGAGCTATCCAGTTGGATTTTTGCTTACATATCCCCTGATCCAAGCTAGAGATATTTTACGGGTCAAGAGGTCATGAATATATAGTGATTTTCCTTATAGAAGCATGCATGGTAATAAGCATTAAATTTTAGGGTGTGCTGAGGATAGAAGCAAGACTGATTGAATACATATGGGAATTGAGAATTACATTTGGTCATTTAAACTATAAAGGTGGCTGACTTAAAACCCTTATTTACAGTGCATTTGTTTTTTGTTTTTTTGGGGGGGGGGAGTATTTTTTTGGAACTTTCATCCATTTGATTTGCTCAAAATGAGTCAATTGAACATACTTTCCTGTTAAAGAAAATATTCCTGCATAAAATTAGAAAAGAGAATTCCTAAATCTAATAATGTGAAAACATTTTCTGGAATTATTCATCTTAATTTTTTTTAATATTTTATTTTTTATGCGCCCTAAAAGGTCGCCTAAGAGATAATGAGTAAATAGAATATGAAAAAAAAAAAAGAATGAAAGGGATTGAATTCTATAAATATTGTATATGTCTTTGGATCATTTTAGAAGTGAAGATGCTTTTGTGTGTGTATATTTTGTCACATGCATATATATATATTTGGATTTTGCTGGAAGTATGACAAGTGAAAACATTTTTGCGCCATTAAAAAGAAATGTAAAAAAGAAAAATCACCAAATTCAATATTTCACGATGTTTTTCTTTTTCGTAATAAAATGATCATGCTCAATGGATTTGCTTTTCATTAGCTCTTAATTATGGTCTTCAATATCTCTGAATTCCATAGCTTTGGTTGCCAAATCCACGCGTACAGGAATTTGTGATCATTGTGGTATCATTATTGATGGTAGATAAAGTGCCGTCATATTAGCAAGACTCTTCTTTCTATGCCCTTTCTACCTCCAAAGCTAACTTAGTAGTAGGAATAACTAACAGGGAAATGTTAGGAAGTGGTGCTAATTTAGAAGGATAATATCTAACAGAAGCCATTAAATGTAAATAATTACAACCCAAAACATTTTAAAGTTGTAATTCAATAGAAAAAAGATAAAATATAATTGAAGTGATAAAATATTGATATGTAACACAAGTAAAATCTCGTAACCCACATAAAATTGGTAACATAATTTGATAATAGTTTAGTAGGTCACTTTAATTCAAGTTAGTCTTATCATATAAGAGGTAATAAATTCGAATAGTTTGTGTTGCACTATCTAACCATGCCATATCTCTTGTATCGAAAAATTTTAATTACTAAAATCTTGGGGTTGCTACGGTGATTATCTCATCAATTTGTACCCTACTTGAATATTCCGCATTGAGATGTGGACCTTGTAGTGACCTTAAAGGAGACAGGAGCAATTGCCAATCAAGCAGAACAACTTTTATACCCTACTTGAATATCCTTGCTTTTCTCATATAATTGTACCTTTTCTTTTTGTATCTTGTGATCGATCTAACTATGTAGCTTAGTTTAACTTTTCTCTTTCCCCTTTGAGTTTACCTTATCAATAGCTTTTTGAAAATCTTGAAATCAAATCCAACTGCATGTAAATCATTTTATTTTTTTTCAAATCAACTTATTGCCTTAAAAACAAATTTAGGGCAAAAAATTGATTCTGCTTTGAATGCCTAATATAAGAGGACCTAAGTTTTTTTCTTTTAATTGTGAAATCAGTAAAAATTTAACAAAGCAGAAGAATTCAATCATCAATCTATATATTACAATATGTGAATGTAACGAACATATGTAGCTATCAATAAGACTTATTCCCTCCAAATGAATTTTAATCACCGCAAATGAACAAAAAGAATTTTCCAATTAGTGTTTCAATGTCAACATATGATTGGAAAAAAGACATACAATTGTTTATACGAAGCCCAAAAACTAAGCTCAAATATGAAGAAGCTAATGGCCCCAAATTAGATGATGACGATACGTTATCCCATAATGCCCAATCGATAGAATGCCTAATAAGTGCATCAATTATAATGTTATAACAATATTATTGGCCCATTGAAAATCAATGGAATGTTAAACAGAGTTTAAGTGAAGTTCATGATACATTGTGATGATTGATTGACTTGAAACATGAAATTAGTTGAAGATTAAGTCAAGGAGGAACCATCATCCAATGGATAACTATAGCAAAAGGAATCATTGCTAGAGTAGCGCAAGTCAAGAGGTATTTAGTATTTCTTGCGGGGGAAAATTAGTATAACTGAATGACTCATTAGAGATACAAGAGGAATCAAAGCGAAGCATATGCACATTTTACACAGAGAATATAGTATGTTCAATGAACACACAACATCAATCTAGACATTACAAATCTCGAAGAGCCCATCAAATTTTGAGGAGGAGAAGATTATTCATCATGGATTAATCTGGGTTAGATTTCGTCTAAGTTTGGATTTTTAATTTCCAATTCCAGTGCTTGTATATGTTTATAAGAGCTTTACGGTCATACTTTGTAAGCTTTTTCACATACTTATGTCATCCCAATTAATAAGTTTTATGTTCAATTTTAGCCATCGAGCAAACATGGCATCAAAGAATGTAAGTAATCTATTCTAGTTCAAGAAAGTTTTTATGCGATTTCCTTGCTTTCAACTACAAAGCTTCATAATCACTAGGATTCGCCCCAGTGGCCACCCTTCCAACATGGAAGGAGGAGGTGAGGGGTTCAAATCCCCACCTTCTCAGGGGGGGATGGGGTGGTGACACATAAGTTTCAGGAGTGGGTTTCAACTCCCATGCCTTGCAAGTGGTAGGGTAAAAATCTGAGAGTAAGTGTCAAGTAGGAATAAAGTAGGACTGACAAAAAAAAAAAAAACTACAAAGCTCCATAACGTTGCACGCAACACAGGATCTTTTGTTAAAACTATTTTTATTAATATTAAGATGCAGAAACACAATATATACATAGTGAGTATGACAAATTTGAATGATTTAAAGATACATTCTTACCCTCTTCCAAGTATTAATATAGGTACCTAAAGAAACATAATACAACACATTAAGTAGGGAAGATGGTCGGATCTTGTTGATATTTTAACGAAAACCTGTGAACCAAAAACTTCTCATTACAAAGTTACATTACTAAACTACAGATCGATATCCTCACCCATTGACATGCCATCATCGCACCAAAACCAGGGGTTTATCAAAGTTGTCAAGATTACATTTGGTTATCCAAATTTCTTACCAGGACGGACTGAACAAGATATAATACAAAAACTATGAATTTTACTATATCGTATCTACTATTTGGTGATTGCCGTCGGGTGTATTTTCATAATATCATATACATTGTTTGGTATAAACAACATATTATTATAAACGAACTAATACAAAAGGAGATAGTAAATATCTCTCGTGGACGCTTTTTCCTACTTTATTGTTGGTTGCTCTTTTTTAATTAGTTTCATTGTCATTTCTTTCTTCCCCTTCCACCATTCTCTATAGAATTCTATAAAATAGTAAACTATATTAATACACCTAAAATACTAAAATACCTAAAATATGTGATAAATATAAGTATATATGTATTTATATTTATATTTATATATTGAATTTATATTAAAAAGATAGAATTAAATTCGAATATATAAATTAAATTAAATTAAGTAAAATTTTATTTTTTATTTTGAATTTCTTATATTAGAATACAAATATTATTTACATATTGAAGTATAATTTTAATGCTGTTATTTTTTTTGGTTGAATAATTTTAATTTTGTTAATTTTGTTAATTTAAGAAGTTTATTATTTGAGAAAAATAACTTTCCTAATATGGATATTATAAATCATATCCATCTTTATCTCACATCTCAATCGAATAATTTTATTTGGTCTACATCAGTTTATATCCGACTTTACTTTGATTGAAGTAGGCACCAAATGCAGGATAAAATAATTTATTCTATCTTAAATTTTATTCTGCCAAACGCAGCCAAAGTGGTTTAACCAACTCTTCGTCAATACTAAAATACCAGACAACAAATTGATAGGGGATCCACTCTTGCAACCTTGTGTCAATCCACACAATAGAAATACACTTAGCATAAACTATTGCCAAATCAGCTACAAGCACATCAAAGGAGTAAGTCGAAGCATCTCTAAGTGTGAGTTAGAAAATTTTCTTATCGCTCAACCTAGTACAACAAACGATAATCCTCCTAGACAAATATGAAATAACTATGAAAGGCAAATGAACAAGTTTATTCACTATCTTTCCTATAATGGTATGCCAATAAAAAGCAGTTATGCAAAAGATTATTCACAAGATGATGACAATAACACATTGTGTAGCCATTCTAAAAAATCAACATTCATTACATGCCATAACCATATGCAATTCATTACCAAAATATAATCGTCATGTCATCTCTATTCATCACTTACATAAGTAGGAGAAACACAATTTCTTCTTTGCCTTTCCCATGTAAACGGTGATAACATAGTCAAAGATTAGTAAATTCATATGGAAATAGACAAGTTATATGATCAACAACTCAGAGAATCGACAATGTGAATATTGACAATCCAAAGAAGTGACTTTGTGAACATCTACAACCCAAATAATCAACTGATTGATTAATCCATAACACTAAGCTCATAAATCATTGATTTAGTCGAGTTACAAAAATATCAGTTTTAGGTTTAGTTTTCGTTATTCTACATTTTTTACACTTAAAAATGCCATTGCATCACATAGAAACAATCATATACTCCCTATGGAATCATTCAAATACATTCTAGGTATGTAGCAAGCTTATCGGTTCGATTAAAACGAACACTAGGATTTGATGTATGATCATTGCAACTTACCTACACTTGATAACAAAGGTCAAACTAAATTCAACAACCATTAACTAATAAAATCAAGATTACTAAGTGGATCAATTTAACTTAGTTCATATAGTTTTCACTTGCCTTGAACAAAGACTTTGACAACTCAACACCTTAATCACCTCATAAGCCTTTGAAAGATGAAATTAGAAGCTTCAAGAAAAGAAGAGTAAGAATTTCGCCTACATTTAAAATTTTGGAGAGTGAGATTGAAAAAGAAAGTTGAAGGCTTAAAGAATTTTGCGAGGAGATTATATGGCCAAGGGATATGTATTTGAAAGACTACACAAGAGTTACAAGAAAATAAGAACAATTGACCAAAGCTAAAAGCAATGACAACCGTCGTTTGAAAAAAATAGTGAAGTATGAGAGAGATGTTCTCAGGTGTAAAATATTACAAATGGTATAAAACACCCTCTATATCGATTGCATAAGCAAAGCAATTAGTGTATGTTCTAAGCACTAATAACACCAAAAAACATTTGGAACTTTTCAAAATGGTTAGCAAAAGTTATCAAAAATTAGGAGAATCACAACTCAAGTAAATTTCGAACGTGAAAATTATTCAACACGCAACAGAGCATGTCCTTCATCACCACTATATAATCCACCATTCAGAAATACTCATTAATTTAATCATATTGAAAACACTTTTGGAGAATAATGGACACGGAAAATACATTTCACATCTCCTGCGTACTTCCACATCAATAATCCAGCTTAGATTGCACATTTAACAATTATATACCTACATATCATTAGCTGAAGTAAGAATTTCCGGATGTCACAGAAATTATTTGTTTGTGTGTCATTTAGTAATTTGAGTTTCACAAATTCCTCGGACTTCAAGACATATTAAAACGCACTCAGTTTCAAGTTGAAATTAGATTTGACAGTTTAATTGGCCATCGATCTTAGATTGGACTTTAATCACTAAGTGCTTTCAGCAACCGCAACTTGACAAAAATACGTATGACGATAATCTATGTAATCACTGGTCTTGCAAATCTCTCTCTTTCTCTTAAAAGCATGCATGCGCTGGTACTTCATTCCATTACAAGTAACTTAGGCTCCGCATGACAACCTTCCCCAGCCCAAGAATTTATATTCTTCTCTTCCCCAGAACAAAAAAAGAATAGAAACCCGTTTGATAACGGGAAGTTAATTTTTTGTTCCCGGAACAAAATGTTAGCCCGGAATGGTTTTGGAATAGAAACGAGAAGTAAAAAAGTTACTTCTCGCTCCCGCCAAGAATTCCCAGGAACAAAAATAAGAAACAAATTGGGCAACCCTAATTTCACTTTCGCGATCTTCCCTTTTCACCTCTCCCTTCGTCCGCTCACCTCTCTCCGATCTCATCTCCGCCGCTTCTCTCCGGTCTCGCCGCGGTCTCGTCACCGCCGGTCCTGTTGCCGCCGGGTCCCGCTTGCCGCCTCCGCCTCGCCTCTCTCCGGTCTCCTTTGCCGCCGGTCTCGTCACCGTCGGGTCCCGTTTGTCGCCGGGTCCCGCGTCGCTCCGCCGCCCGTCTCCTCGGCCTCTCGCCGCCGCCGCCTCGTCACCGTCGGTCCATCCTCCCCAGCGCCACAACCTGTGTTTTATGACTTTAGGCTAAAAGCTGGAGCTGGCTTGGCAACTCTCTCAATGGCGAGTCCTTCTTCGGCCTTTTGAGTTGTGATCCGATCTCTTTCATGAACTGGAAAGTTGATGGCTCTTTTATATGTGGACTCATTTCACATGGTCACATAATGTGAAAATGAAATATGCAGGCACATGCTGCTATGAAGTTCGCCGATGCGTGCCTGCGTAGGTTGAGGGGCTACTTTGGCATTGTTCAAGTGTTTATTTGTTGCTTCTCGTTTTGGTGCCTTAAATAAAACTTGTCAAGATCCGATCCTCTTACTTCTCTTGAATTCAAAGTAAAATGACCAATGATTTTCTCTATTGTTGTCCCTTTTTTTTAGGTTCCTGTTGGGTGCTAAGGATTTGTTACTGCATGAGTGCTAACATCTTGGTTACTTACGAAATCTTATACTTTTCACTTTTCATCAAAACAAAGGTGAAGGGGTGAATCTGCCACCTGCAGTGCCATCGCCTCCGATCGCCTCTCTCCAATCCTACCGCCCGCAATCCCATCGCCTCGGTCAAGTTTCTCCGTCGCACGCCTCCGGGTTGCATTGCCTCGTGGTCGTCTTGCCCTAAATCAGGTTTGTTACTTTGATTCTTTCTCATTGTACCCATTCTAGTGGTGATTCTCAATTTTTCTGAAGTTGAATGTGTCGCCTCCCGTCGCGTTGCCTCTCCGTTTGTGCTCGCTTCTCTCACGTTGCTTCCCCCGTGCTTGTGTCGCCCTTGATCAATGGAGGTAGAGTGGATACCTGGACCTAATGGTTCGGGATATGCATGTAAAATGAAGGAAAGCTTCATTTCTTGGATGTAGCTAAGCATGTTGCGCCTTATGCACATATATTTACTGAATTTTATGGTTGATTTAGATTGAATAAGGCCTATGCGATCTGTCTCTCTCTCTTTCGATATGACGCTCGCTCTTTCTCTATTTTCTCCTATCAATTGCATACCTGAAACTCTGCTGTAATTTGTCAATGTTGCTGAAGTATTGATTACTAGAACAACATGTTCAGTTTATTATTTTTATATGCCTGATTCTAGTTGTCATTGATGCTTGTGTGAAGCTTTGGGTATGTACTTCATCAAACTTTTTGTGGCAATTTTCTGATCAAACTCTGAGTTTGATTTGTATTACTCCGCAATTTCGTATCTTTGTGATGGACTTACTGTTTTGGCTGAAACGAAGTGCTAGATGAATTTTTTTGACCTCGAGCCCTTCTAGACATAAAAAATACACTTCTAGAGCTTCGATTTGATATGTCGTACGCCCATAATGGATGTCGTTTGCTTGCTGAAAAACACATTTGAAATCTGTCAATTCTGCAGTAATTTTAGCTTGATTTGTGTTTACTAATCTTGCTGTTTCTTTGTTTTGAGGAGCAAATTGTCTTGAAAAAATATACAATAATGGAATGAAACATTTGAGAATTTAAACATTGCACTGAATAGCTACCCAATGTTTATGCACTAAATAGCTATCCAATGTTTAGAGCTATAAAGACATTTTGATGCTTGTGTCTTTCTTTAGTCTAAAAGATGGTGATGAGAAAAGAAGACAGCAGCATGTTGCACTTTCTTTTTAATTGTCTTGAACTCATATGATGTTCAACTAGTGAAGGTTACATGGCATCCCAAAAAGAGGCATTCATCGCAAAGTGGACTGAGCCTTTAACGAACTTGTTCGTCGTTTGTTGGTAGAAGAGGTCAAAAAAGGAAATCGCACCTCTTCTACTTTCAACAAAGTAGGGTGGAATAACATACGGATAGAATTCAACAAACGAGCAGAACTTCAATATACTGCAGTACAGTTGAAGAATAAGGTAAACAAATTGAAAAAGCAGTATGCTAGTTTCAAGAAGCTTCTTTCACAATCCGGATTTGGCTGGGACAATGTGAACAAAAAGTTGTTGTTGATGATCCGAGCATATGGGAATCTCATATCAAGGTATGATTTAACCTTTGACCATTTTCATAGCACTATATATGTACATCAAATATGTTTAATTGTATTGCTGATATATGTCATCATTGTGAAAATTGCAGGATAATATTGAGTGGGTGAAATTCAAGAAGGATGGGTTTCCTCAATATCCTGACTTGTGTATTGTATTTGGCGATACATATGCTACTGGGAACTATGCATCAGGAAATGTCGAAGATATGGTGATGTCGGATGAACTTAATATTGGTGATGATGATGCAGACAATGGACCAGAGGACTTTGGTGCACAACATGTTAATGAGGAAGATGTTATGTCTGACAAAACTCCTACTCCAGTTCATGACAAACATAGGATGGATAAAACCCCAAATACTAAGAGGAGAAAGAAGAGTCAATCATTTACTGTTGCAAGCACCTGCAAAGCCTTGCAAGAGATGATCAAAAGTAGGGTTAATCAATCTGTGAGTGGTTCTCTCAACTCACAAGTGACATCACCACCTACAGACCCATTCTCCATATCTGTGGTGATTGATACCCTACTTGCCATGCCTATGTTGGACCCAGATCTCTATAGCAAAGTAGTGGAGCGAGCCTGCGATAATGCCACGTGGAGGGAGGCTTTTATCAAAACCCCAACTGAAATGAGATATGGACTTCTCCAACATCTTTAGTGGATGTTAGGAAATGTGTCGTGGATTGCTTGGAGTTTTATTAGACTGTTTTTTATGTTTTTGGTTGTTATTTTGTTGCGACTTTTGCATCTATGTTGTGGTTTGGATATGATGGATTGTGCTGAATTTTTATATTTGGTTTGACTTTTCACTCTATTACTTACGTTATTGGTTTCCATTATTTTTTTTTTTTTACATATATCTATATTGATTTTCTTATATTTGTGTAATGGCATAGGTACTATGGAAGATGAATCAAATAGTGTGTCTAATGAAGAGGTCGCAGCAGTTGAATGGTATTTGGATGACTTTGATATTGACATAATAACAGCATGGTTAACTCTTGCTAATTTGGACATGTCTTTGCATACGAAAGAGCCTATTAGGGATAGTAAATTATCAGGAGCCGAATGGGTAAGGGAAATTGTTTATGGACATTCCGATAGGATATATGAAGCATTCAGGTTAGAGAGACATGTTTTTCTTAACCTATGTGATCTAATGAAGGTAAGAGGCTGGCTGAAAGATACTCGATATGTAAAGGTTGATGAACAAGTTGGGATTTTTTTATATATGGTTGGTCACAAAAACACAAATAGAGATTTATGTGAGAGATTTCAACGTTCGGGACAAACAATCAGTAAGTTCTTCACTTTGGTATTAAAAGCGTTTCTCAAATTATCAAAAGAGATTATCAGGCCGCCTTCTTTTGATATTGTTCCAGAGGAGATTCTTATCGATCCTAACCATGCACGTTACTTTAAGGTATGATTTTAATATCAATTTTACATTATTAAAATATATATAGTTGATAATATTGTCTAACGCTATAAATTCACAAAATCACAGGGCTGCATTGGTGCTATTGATGGTACCCACATTGATGCATCCGTCCCTATATCAAAACAAATCCCATTTAGAGGCAGGAAAGGGACTACCACTCAAAATGTGATGTGTGCTTGTTCATTTGATATGAAATTTACTTTCGTATATGCTAGGTGGGAAGGATCTGCCAATGATTGTCGGGTTCTCTCGGCAGCACTTGAGACTCCTCGATTGCAATTTCCTCGACCACCACCAGGTATTTGTTTTCTCTATATTAAGTGATTTTTTTTTATGATTGTATAGCTATTGCATATCATAACAAATTTATGTATATATTTTTGTAGGAAAATACTATGTTGTAGATTCTGGTTATGCATCACTTCCAGGATTTTTAACTCCATTTAAAGGTGAACGGTATCATTTGAATGAGTATAGGGGTAGAACGAGAAGGCCCAGAACAGCAAAAGAATTGTTCAATCATAAGCATTCTTCATTGAGAAATGTTATCGAGAGGTCATTTGGAGTATTAAAAAATCGCTTCTCCATTTTGACACACATGCCTCCATTTTCAATTCGAAAGCAAGCATATATTGTAATTGCATGTTGTGCTCTTCATAATTATATTCGCGACCAAGACAAGATGGACAGGAACTTTGCCCTTTATGGAGATCCGGATTATCCACTTGGATCTACAGAAGACGAGGTTGTAGATGATGCATCACGTGATGAGGCGGCTGAGATGAACATGATCAGGAAAAATATTGCAAATATGATGGCAAGGGATCACAATATGCAAGAAATTCCATGACTTTTTATTTCTGACTTTTGTGATGTGTTTTTTGTTTTTTGGTGAAAACTTTTGCGATGTGTTTGTAAACTATTATGAATACATTTCTATTAATAGTATTAAGGTCATCCAATTCTATCTCCATGAGCATAAATGCCATTGAATGTATCATAAATATGGACAAATAGAAGAGAAGCAAATGGTAAGCTATTGTATAGTTGACACTTCAAGACGTACAAACCACCATCCGAAGTTTGTATGCTAGTCAAGAAAGAAAAAAAGCAAAAGAGGAGAAGAAAAACACCTCTCTTTATCAAAATTAGCCAAAACCTTATAACGACAGCAAGGTAATTCGGAAGAAGCAAGGTAAAAATTAACATCAAAATGGAATGCATCGACGGTTCAAAATGCAAGAGACCGAGGTCTTTATTAAGTGTTTTAGGAGTATACTATGAACTAAATGCATAATGACAATAAAGCCACGTCATGCATGCACCATTCCAACAGTTGAAAATTTCCAACTCCAACCCGACATCTATGTCAAGATTAGAAGAGACTAAAATCCCTAACCACGAATGCACTAGTATTACAATTTTTTTTTTTAAAGAGTAAAAACTTAGTCCCAAGGAAATGAGCATAAATTAATTTGGCCGACAATATTACGTGTGCTTTTTTCGCAATATTTGCTAAAATTCGCAAAAAGAAAATATATTATTGAGAATTATAGTTCAAAACATCGTTTTGTGAATACCGATTCCAACAAAGCGCTACATAAATTCAATACGCTATAAAACATATGTAAAGATCCTCACACATAGATATAAAATAATAGCTCACGTTCCATTACAATACCACTTATGTTACAAGCATATTCAACTACAATGCTTACACTTAATCAAATGTATTATTAATCTAATAATATTTTGATCCTGCCAATTTTTATGTAATACCTAATTTATGCATTTTTCTTATTTTTAATTTTTTTTTTAAAATAAAATTTGGAATAGAAATTTTGTGCAGTTACCAAACGTGTTTCTGTTCTTTTTCTATTCCAGAAATAGAAATTTGTGCAGTTATCAAACGTGTTTGTTATTTTTTTTGTTCCGAAATAGAAATTTTGTACAGTTATCAAACGGATTTTTTGCTCAGAAATTGTTCCCACGCAATAGAAATAGAAAAGAACTATTTCTGAAAAAATTGTTCCCCAGCCAAGAAATGTTGCCATGCGGAGCCTTAGTGTCTCTTTTGGTCAAGCGATATCTTTATTCTCGATCTATATTCATCAACGATTTGAGCATCCTTCTCAAGATTTATCAAAAAGGTACATACACGATTAAGTAATAGGTCTCCAAATTATAGAAAATTCCTATGGTCGAGGTTTCTCGAGAAGGTAAGCCCTCTATAAAACTATTTCTGTGGTCATTCTTTAGCTACGTTACATAGCAAGAAAATAATTGATATTTTTCCCACATAATCAGACTTTTTAATTACTTAAATATACCATGTGCATTCTTTGGCTTTCAAGCTAAGCTTTCTAAATTTGGCCACAATTAGAAACCCATTTATTGTGAGTTTTCATCCATCGATCAAGCTGAAAGTGTTAAATTATCGAGTTGAATGATATGTTGTGATTGACGGGTGTGCCATTTTAGGTTTTGTTTGTCATAGGTGTTCGAGTTGTGGTTTTTTCATAGTAGTAATTGAGTTCAATGGAAATCAATGGGAGATAAATGATCCATTTTGGGTTTTTTCTGATCAAAATATTAATTTAAAATGAATTTATCAGAAATGTACTCGTTTGATGAAAGATCTTTCATGATATTAACACTTGATAAAAATAAGCCGTCTGAGACGAGATATTATCCAGTCCAAACTAAGAAATAATTTAAATTAAATCCTATTTTTTAGTGGATAAATTTGTCTCAATTAGATAGTTACTATCCTAGCGTTGCAATCTAGATTAGGATTGAGTTTGAATAAAATAAAAGGATAAGTGCACAAGTGGTTTTAAAACTGATTTGCGAAGATTACGATCCAAGTCGGTAGAAATTTATCGGGTTGATTTCGATCCCGTCCGAATTGGGATAGCGTGGCTTCTCATTAGGTCAAACGTCGGTCCTACGTGGCAGGCAAATCCAAAAACGGCGAGGTTTTTCGCAGCCCCAGATGGAAGCAAATCGCTCGTCTAAGCCCTAAATTCGAAAGTCTTACTGTTTGGGTAAAAAACTTAAATCGTTCTTGCGACTTCTTTTCTTCGACTTCTTTTCATTCACGGCCGATCTCCAATGGGTTCCTACAGCAGCCCCCTCACGTTCAAGCTCCATACCCGAGTAATCTCTAATATCTATGAACACATTTCTCAGATCCACCCGCAGGCTTCCATGAACGACCAAAGTAGGATAATAGATATGTCCGTGAGGCCATTGGCGGATCATCCTCCAACGGTGTACGGGTGCGTGATTGGAGTTAATAAGGGTTGCACTGCGGAGATTTTTGATAGCTTCAAGCTTCCATACGACCCCGCCACTTGTTTTCTCGACCAAGCCTTTCTCAACGAGCAGCACAAGCGCTGTTTAGTGCTCTTCTCTCCCTCTCTCTTTTGGCCTTTTTTTTTTTTTTATAAATGATTTCTTATTTATTTATTTTTTATTGTTTCTGATCTTGTTTCTTTTCTTTTTTTCCTTTTTCATCTTTAATTGGCCATAGATACGGAGACTTGCCCGAATTTTTGTATGCTTGGATGGTACGCCAGTGGGCACGTTGCAGATAAATCTAGTATGGTTATTCACAAAGCTGTAAGTTCCGAGTGTAATCCTCTTGGGATCTTCGCCTGTGTTCACTGTTTTGTTCCATATAATTGAGTCTCATGGGTGCCTTTCTCCGCGTTGGCTTTATAGTTAAATAAGGTTCGAAGGTGATTGTTGCACGTGCGAGTCTGAATTTTTTGGCCTCTGTGCGATCATACGACTTTTTTTCCTTTTTTAATGTGGCGTAACCCCTCTTCAAGTTATTCAAAGTGTATTATGAATTATCAAGCATAGTGTAAATTGATAATGTTAGTATATTTTATTTACAGTTGATGAATATCAATAGAAGTCCGATCTGCGTTATTCTCGATCCTCATGCCCTAAGTGCCCTAAGGGATCTCCCCCTTACCATCTGTGGAGAAGGTAAGTGGTTTTTATGTCCTTTTCTGAAGGTTTGTCCTTCAATATGATCGTCATTGTCTGTTTCCTTCTTCTTTTTTTCAGTTGTACGAGCCACAATGGAAGATCTTAGGGAATTTTCCCAACCACTGGTCGTCCTTGCTCAAGGTCAGGTTTCCTGCCCTCCTCCACATAAGTCCTGCCTTCGCGTTTAGTCTCTCATCTGATTTTACTTGTTCTTGGTGAAAATTTCAATGTTAATAATCTTGTATAGCTTAAACGTTTACCTAACTTTTGGTTTGTCTCGCTCTCCATTTTTTGATTTTCCATAATGTACCCATGACGTATCCTGATTTCTCCATGACATTTGGCTCAAGTTTTTTCCACATATTAATTCATGGCCCTCTGTGCGCATATAGGGTCAAAACTTTCTTTTTTGGCACTTGATTCATTCGAATAGTCGGTGTTAGCTCACAACTTCTAGCCTTTCTTCCCCTTTGGCGCTAATTATTGGTCCCCCGAGCAATGAGTATTTTTTTATTATATTTTCGCGATTAGTATGATTTGCACGGTTGATCATTTAAATCAAACACTGTTTAAAACTCCATTTCTTTTTTGCGATAAAAAAAAAGATGTCCAAGCCTTTTATTGCAATATTTCCTCAAAAAGACTAGTAATATATGCATCATTGATACAGGTAAATCTTATGTATCATATGTATAATTTATTCAGGTGTTGTAGAGCACACGCGGTACAAAAATCTTTTGCAGGAATATATGCAGAAGAGAAAGGGGCCGAATCCTGTTTATCGTACCATCGATGCTGGATCTACAACGGACGTAGCATTTATATCAACCGTTTTGATAGATGGGGATAGCTTCACATCCGACAAGTTACCCCAAAAAAAGCTAGCTGAACAACAGGCTGCAAAAATTGCTTTACGTCATTTGTCACGAAAGAGGAAGGATGAAGGCTGTCGTCCAGTCCCCGAGGTGTGATAATTCTTTTCTTGTTGCTGCTATTATTGAAATATACATTGCAAACGAGTCGCTTCGATTGTCTGTAAGAATATGTGATATGGTTGAAATGCTATAAATCATCATCTTTGAATTGCTTCCATGTTCTCCTTACCATGCAAATGAATGTCTTGAAGAAACCTTGAACTTATCGATTAATTCATTAAAGGCTTTCCAACTATGAGTGTACATCAGTTAAATATCTCTACTTCTTTTACTCGTTAATATTGTCTTATAAAAGCTAATCAAGTCCAATAACGTGCCTTTTTATGGTCGTTAGAATAATTTATCCCCTTCTATGGGCACGCCCAAAGGGGCCGACATTTGATTCTGATTATTTAAATGTTCCCATCACGTGGTCATTGGGACGTTGATATCTCCATATGCTCTCTGGAAAGATCACTGCAATTTTTTGCTGGTCGCCATTACCTGTTTATCTATTACATTCATGAGCGCTGGTTGCATCTGCTGGTATGCATTATTTAGGATTAGTGAGTAAAGAGCCTCCATTATATATTACAAAGTGTGTGGGTCGAGAGTTGTCATTGCTTCGAACTAGGTTGAATAAGTGAAAACAAAACTTTGCCAATATAATCCATGAATCGTCGCAGTATATATTCGTAAAATGCCATGACTGCTGTATGGATTCTGTGCGTTTCTCCTTCAAAGAAGCCTAGAGCAGTAAGTACAGCTGGTAACATTTCTAGATCGAATAGTATGACCATCAACTTTGATGCCCTTAGGTTCGTATCATCCTTTTGACGTTTTTATGAGAATTGCTTCAACTGAACCATTATCACCCTGCTGAGTATTTATTCCACAGGAAAACAGAAAGCGGACTATTCAAAGCACTCAGCTTGTTAAGTCACCTGCTGAAGAAGATGTCTTAGTGACAGGTATATTCATTCTAAGCTGCTAGTATTTGCACTCTTTTCCACGTGAAACATTGATGGATTACAATGATATGTGTCCAAAAGCTTTTCACTGAGCCTCCGCCAAACATGTTCAACATTGAAGCTTTTTCTTTCGTATTTTAAATTTCATGCAGCATGTGTGCTTTCTCGAAGGGCATTTATCAGGCAACTACGTAACTGAGTTGAGGGGCTTTAGCTAGAATACCCTACTTGTTTAGGCATCCAAGCCAAATGTGCTTTTATGATATACAGTCTTCCTACTATGTGAACAAATAGTTGAGTTGAGAGACATGCTGTACGCTGAAACAACCATGAGAGGAAAGGTCATTTGGTCTGACCTATGCACTTCATTTTTACCATCAGTTTGTTTGACTTGTGTGTGAGATGTATGTCCAGTAAGTTATTCCGTTCTTTACCGTGTGTTCTGTTGGCTGCTTGCTATTTTTCCTATTGGGAGTGTCGTTTGCATGTCAATCAGACCCAAAAAGAAAACGTAGGTGTACTTAATGTGGACTTTCTGTTCACGATTCTGCTTAGCTAAGGAGAACTTCGTTAGGAAAACTTCGTATGATTTGTTCATCACTTGGGAAATACTTAATGTCTTAAATATTAAAATTGTGGCATGAGCATTGTACGACTCCTGTACATGTATAAGGTAGCTTTGTGGACAAAACGTACTAAAGGCTGCTCTACTAGTCGGACTGCAGTTGAAGGTGGGACAAAAGGAATTTTAGGCTTCAAAAATCCTCCGTTCTTCCAAGTACCCACACTTTAGTTCCAGCTTCAAGTGGAATTTTTATGCTACATGTGTTGCAGAAAGTAACGGGATGAAAATCGCCTCTAACTATCCATTTCTTGCTGGGTTTCTCTATTGATATATCGTAAGTGTGCTTATCTAAGTACATACTTAACTGCAGGGCGAGAAGGAATGGTGGCAAAGGGAGCCGCCAGGAACGCTGACTAGCTGTGGATCTGCGGGGAAATATCCTCCTTTTTAGATATTGCTAGTGTTGGACTTGGAAGCGTTCCGCTTTTATGTTAGAGGTCCTTTGCATATTGGTAGGCGATGGATTGTAGGTTGTAGGTCGAACTTGTCTTCGTCTTGAACATTTGATATGTCGCACGGGTGATTGGGATACTTCAGTTTAATGGGGATGACACTTATTTTATGGCTTAAAGTTCAAGTTTTGTTGCTCTTTAATTTTTTACTTTTATTTTCTTTTTACGGTTCAACTTTTGCTGATCTTGTTCTATTTCTACATGGTTTGTCGAAATCTGTAGAAAGTTTGAGCTCAGATAGTTTAACATAGGTTCGGCATTCGTCTCCAGATTTAGTGCATGTTTTGGTCATTTAAGCATGATCCCTTTAAATATGTCGGGAAGGTTGACCATTTCGGGTGGGAAGCTCACCTTAGTCCATAATTCTTTGCATTTCATTTCCTTTCCTCCACATTTCTTCTAACTTGGACTTCTGTTTTTCTTTTAATGTTTTACTTCTAATGTCAAATGCATACCTTTTTTTTTTTCAGTTGCCGACACCCAAAATCTGCAAGAACATTGTAAAAATCAGTTTTTTGAGGATATTGTACAAGTCCATTTTCTGCTTATCGGCCTAAGAAGGTGAAAGTGCCAAGTCTTGGCTGACGTTATACGTGTAACAGTCGGTGGGGGTAAATAAGAATTGCATAATAGTTTAGTTGAGACTATAAATGAGGGGGATAAACAATTTTCCTAGCAAGGAAGTCCACGTAAACAAGAAGAAACTTCCTTCATTCTCGTGAGTTACTTCTAAAACTCAACTTGAATGCGTCGAACAAGAATTTATTGATATTTAATTTGGAGAAATCAAACTTATAAAATAGCCAAGAAAACGGAAAAACGAAATTGTGCCCGACAATTCACTATACCATACAATTTTAAATAAAATAGTCATGACATTTCAAATTCGATTGCCAATATATATATCGAATGAATTTACAAAATCATCTTTTTCATGAGATACAAATCACAGAAAAGAGCATTAACTTTTCTCATTTCAAGTTTTCAGCATCTTTAAAAACATATGAAAATTGTTTAAGAAGTAATGCACCTTTTTTTAATACTTAAATGGTTTAAGCTTCTAGAGAGCTAGTGATACCAAGAAGGAGCTAATCTAGTACAATGAATTCCTCGGGAATTTCGTTATAGGCATGCCTTTGATTGAATAAGAAGTCCAATTTAATGCAGGCCATTAGAGCAACCTAAAACGGATCATGGGGATAATGTTGAATTGTTGATCCAATTTCTAGAAATTTCAAGATAGACTTTGGCTAGAGAAGTCAAGAAAAATCCAAAAAAAAAAAAAAAAAAAAAGAGGAGAAAATCTAGCATGGACAACAATGAAAAGTGTAGAAAGCACAAGTGTAGAAGTATCTAGGAGAAGAGGGAAAGTGAAAAATCTCTAACAAGAGCAGAAGATTTTCCTTGGTAAAGTCGATGATGTAGGCCTATAAAAAGCCTTGTGGTCGTCTATTTTGAGGGGCAAACCACAAAAGTAAGCTCCTCCCCTTCCCTTTGTACTACAATAAATAATAAAAAAAAAAATTTGTTTTGTTCCCTTGTGCTCTTTTGCTCTCTCTTTTACATATTCTTATTGTTACTTTGCCCAATCATTTCTTGTCCACATTGTTCCCTAGTTCTTTTGCTCTTGTGATAGTTTACACACAAAATACTCCCTTGCGCACATATCAAATACACACTTCCCCAAATACCAACAAGAAACAAGATGGTATTTGCTATTCTTTGAGGACGGATGGAATTAGAGTGTCAAGAAAAATCCAAAAAAAAGGAGAAAATCTAGCATGGGCAGCAATAAAAAGTGTAGAACCACAAGTGTAGAAGTGTCTAGGAGAAGAGGGAAAGTGAAAAATCTTCAAATCTCTGACAAGAGCAAAAGATTTTCCTTGGTAAAGTCAGTGATGTAGCCTTATAAAAAGCCTTGTGGTCGTCCATTTTGAGGGGCAAACCACAAAGGTAAGCTCCTCCCTTTTCCTTTGTACTACAATAAATAATAAAAAAGTTTTGTTTTGTTCTCTTGTGCTCTTTTGATGTCACTCTTTTACATAGGGATAAAAACACTACAAGTGCTATAACTTGGCAGAAAAAGACACTTAAGTACCATAACATTCGAAAGGTACACTGAAGTGCCACATTTGAAGAAAAGTGGGACACTTAAGTGCCACCTCTGAGAAGCCGACCGGAAATCATACGTGGCAATTAAATATTAATATTTCTTGCTGAGGTGGCTTGCTAGAGTGCTAAGTCAACTCTAATTCACCCCAAACTACGTCGTTTCGGGTGTTGGCAAAATAAATTCCTTAAATTAGCCAAAACGATGTCTTTTTGGCATAATTTGAATTTGAATTTTAATATAATATAAATTAATTAAATTAAATTTAAAAAATAATAATATAATTTATATTTATTATTATTATAAAAAAAACAGAGGAGGAAGGCGTCGGCGACTAAGGGCTGAGCCCTCGCCGCCATCACCTCCCCGCCATCACTAGAAGGTGGGGGAGGGTCGGCCGAGGCCGAGGGCCGGCGGCCCCGCCGGCTCAACGACCCCAGCCCTTGCCACCGGCTGCCTCCCTCTTCCTCCTTGCCCCCCCTCCTCACGACCCTCGCCCGGCCGAGCCAAGGGCCGCCGCCCACTGGGGGTCACCTCAGCGGGCAACGGCCCTTGGCCCGATCAGGCGAGGGCTATTGACCCTCGCCAGATTTGGGCGAGGGCTATAACCTTTGCCCCGATCTGGG
The DNA here is from genome assembly GCA_016097595.1 of Eucalyptus pumila. Lineage (NCBI taxonomy): Eukaryota > Viridiplantae > Streptophyta > Magnoliopsida > Myrtales > Myrtaceae > Eucalyptus > Eucalyptus pumila. The sequence continues at coordinate 643,594 of JADPVT010000012.1, read as the reverse complement.
GCAAGGGCTCGCGAGCCCTTGCCATCGATCGGCCGGGGCCAGGGCTCGACGACCCCGGCCGACCCTCCCCCTCCGTTGCCGACCCTTCCCGGTGACGACGGGGAGGCGGCGGTGAGCCCTCGCCCGCCTTCCCACCCCCCTTTTAATATTAAAATTATTATTTTTAAATATTTTAACTAAATTTAATTATTTTTAAATTATTTTTTTACTACATCAGCCCAAAACGACGCCGTTTTTGCATTATTTGGCCACGTCAGCGTGCAAAACGGCGTCGTTTTGGGCTCATTTCGCCGGAAAAAATGCCACGTATGCAATTTGGCCGGATTTTGGCCGGATTGGCATTCGAGTGATCTTTGCTCTGAGTTTGGTACTTAAGTGTACCTTTCGAAAGTTATGGCACTTGAGTGTTCATTTCTGCCAAGTTATGGCACTCCAGGGGTCCGCACCTCCTTTTACATATTCTTATTGTTACTTTGCCCAATCATTACCGAAAAATGTAGATCCATAGATGGTATTATTTGTTTCTTTGTTTTACACACTTTAGGTCTACATGTATCACATCATGATTTGGGTGTTTTCTCACTATACTTTTCTATTTATCATTTATGACCTTGAAATTATTAAAAAGCCAGCTCAAGGAAGACCGACATGGACACTGGTCTTTAGTCGAGAAGGAGATCAGCGTTGGATGGGCCGATCCAGTGATCACCGATGAGCACAGTGACCACAACGGGGATAGACAAGCAACATAGAAGCTCAAGGATGCAAGCACATCGTCGGAGAGGGTGATGCGTGGCGGCGGGGGGAGTGCTACGCGCATGTGAGAGGAAAGAGAGAGAGGGATGGTGAGAAGAGAGAGATTCAAGAGCGAGAGAGAAAAACTGTTTTAGAGAGAAATTTATTTAGAAAATGAGCGCCCCGAAAATTTGGAGGGAAAAGTCTTTTACAGTCCCAAATCAGCCAATCTTAACCGTTGATTTAATTCGACAGTCAAAAACTTGATCTATTGGCCAAATTAAGTTTTAAGGGCTAATCATGCTTAAGGCATATCATATGATCGATCGGATAGGTTTGATTTGTGAAAAATTGGATTTAATGTGAGAATTGTGCTTAAGGGCCTAATTAGTGGCTAAATCGCAAATTTCCAAAATTCAGGAATTAATCCACAAAACCGTGAAAATGTAAGGCCACAAAGGTAAAATTGGCGAGGTGAGAAGCCCGGAATCGATCACTGGAGGTCTAGAACCAACCGGCAGGGGGCTGAATCAGCCTATCCCGCTGGTCAATAGAATTAGTCAGATCGGTTCACGTTTGTTTGACCTATTCTTGATCGATTATGGCCGGTTCTTGCCTATTCTAACCTGTATGGTTCGTATGGGTTCAAAATCTATGCAATTTGGTCAAATTTTGATCCAATTAAGCCGATTAGACCTCATAAATGTAATCTATGAACTCTCTATTGACAAAATTGAGTGATTACTAAGAAAAACAACAGACTAGAACCATGGGTATAGGAAATCACGCATTAGAGGCTAAAATGAGCAATTTTGCAATTCTATGACTAATTGCAAATTAATTGAAATTTAATTCAATTAATATTGCAATAGATCTATATGACTAATTGCCCATGTGTAGGATCACTTAATGCATTTCAAAGTGTCTAAACTTAGGTTAAAAAAAAAGAATCGAGATCTAATAATAAAATTGGATCTAGATTCATAAAAATTAACCGTAGTATTGAATGGGTTAACCTAAAATACTTCAATTAAAGCTCAACATTTCAATTTTCTCGCCTTCAAGAGAGTAAAGCCGCACAAATTAGGAAGTTCTCATGTGAATTTCTCAAAATTGACCCTAGATTTAGAATTATCATAAGAAAATGAGTGGAAAAAGATTATCTATTTGCAAATCATGAAAAATCGATTTTTGCCCTCTCATCAGGGCTTAAAATGGTAATTCATCTTTCGATATGGCAATTTGTGAAATTGAATGAACGAGTGGATTTAAAATAGCCCTTACATCAAATGTCATAGAAGGAATTACACATAATTATGACTAAAACAAAAATAATTTTATTTTGGGTTGATTTAGAACCTAAAGCCAAAAAATTCAAAAAGCAAGGTTCTTAATCGAATTTTGCAAACTTTTTGACGCACAAATCAAATTGACACTAAAGCAAAGTGTTTTGAGGATTTTTTTTTCAATTTTTTTGTTAAAGTTTAATCAAAAGTCAACTCTTTAGTTGACTTTTTCTGAAATGTTGTTTATTTTTTGGTCAAATTTTTGAATTTTTGAAATATTAATTTAGGAAAAGTGAAATTAAAGCTAACCAACATCTTTTTTGGATAAAAAACTAATTTTTGACCCCGAATTGACTCTTGATCAACGGGTTGACCATAAAGCCAACTGTTTGATTTTTCAAATTTTTTCTTGATGAATAGAAAATTGCCTAAAAGCAATAATGCAAAAAACAAAAAATTGAAAAATGACACTTTTTGGGCAAGAAACAGACTCTATCACGATCAAAAACTTAAATCTCGATTTTTTAAAAAATCTTCTTTAACGAACTAAGAATCATGTGTCAACAGTAAGTATATCATGAGACAAAGGGAGAACAAAAACAGATTGGCTTCTAGGTGAGAAAACAAGCACATACTTCAAGGTATAATCATATTGCAATTTAACTTCAATATTACAACTTTTGACAAGGTCATTTCATTTGAAAGTCCTATACTTCGCAAATTTTTCCACTTTAAGACAATTCTAGCAAGACAAATTTCTTTTCTTCTCCAAAGTGTTAGGTGAAATAGTAAAAAGTTTCATCTCAGAATCAGTTTTAAGGAGGTCCCATAAAACATTGAGAGTAAAGAGAATATTCACCATTATGTTAAAAAACATTTCCTGTCTTCTAGTGGTAGTTTCTTATAATTGTCCCTAGGATGAGATAGTTCTACTCTAGGCTGACTACCTTTCATCTATCAATAGCGAGAGACTGTAAATTGATCTTCATATGAGTGTCGAGGCATATGAAGGTAAATAAGAATTCATATTTATTTCTTGCACCTTACAACTAGGATTGATCGGTTCCTAATCCGATCCGATTCCAAGATGAAACCGGAAACTAGACCGGAAAAATTGGTTCCTAGATTGTAGGATCGGAAATTGGACCAACTGGTCCTGGAACCAAGAACCGGACCTATTGAACGGTCCGGCCCGGTCTAGTGGAACCAATAAAATTGCTGTTTTGAGTAAAAAATAAATGAAAAATGGGAGAAATTAGGAGGAATTAAGGTTTGTTTTTTAAGAAATTTAAAAAATATATGTTATATTTTTATAATTAACCCATATGATCCGGTTGGTCCGATTCTCACCTTGGAATCAGGAATCGGTCCAACCAACCAACGATTCCAAAAGTGGGAACCAAAAATTGGACCGCTCTCTTTTGGGAATCGCCGAAAACCGGCAACTCCGGTTTGGTCCAAGCGATTCCCAATTTGGGCAATTCTTGTTGCACATCCCTACTTATAACACCCGATAGCACAACACCCAATAGCATAGAAGGAACGAAGTCGAACGTAGTGGTCGTGACACACGTCAATTTGGGGGGGGGGGGGGGGGGTGAATCGCAATGGCTGTAATCCAATCACCTCGGTTATGCATGAGATCATCTCTCTCAGCCATAATGATTCCCCAAATCCAAAAAAACAAAATAAAACAAAATAAAATGTTTGCCGCAAGGAATAGAGATAATTGGAATTACCATCTGTGTGGTTTGGTTGGGGGTGGAGTCATGCGAAGTCAAACCGGATCGGATTGCTTTCCATGCGCTGGTTCAATAAATTGGTCCTTTAAGGTAAGGGCCTTCGATCTGGCAAGGGCCGCCTTGCTCGTAGCCTATGAGGCCATGATGGCCTTGCCTAGGGCTTTTGCGGTTTCGTAGGTCAAGGGTGAGGCCTTTGTGACTAGCAAGGTTGCTGTTGTCGACACAAAAAAAAAAGTAGAAAAAATAAAGAAAATAAAAAGATTGAAAACATATTCAAATATTATTAAAAATTAATTATGTCGGGTTACTCATGCCACGGGATGATTGGCGTCATTGTCATCAATTTCCGATTAAAATTGACCTGATGAATTCAATTAATAAAGTACAAACATGTTTAGAAATTAATTAGTAAAACTTGAAGGTTTATGAATAAATTAACAAAAAACATAATAGGTTTAGGAATTTTTGGACAATTTTCGGACAATTTTCCCCAATTTCGAGTTTAATTGCTTGTCGAACCATGCTGAAATATCACTTAGTAAAAAAAAACTTCGCCTCTAGAATTGAATAAACTTTCTTTTGGCCCATTTCATTCTCCACGAAAACTCATCAATGGTGCAAAAGTTTTTACATGCCATGCTAGCATGGTCCGATGGGCTATGCAGATCGAATAGAATAGAAATTTATACAAGTACGAGGGCTTATTTAAACAAATAATTAAATGAAGTTCAAAGATTTGATTGGAAAACAAATCATGTAAGCTCAAGAACGAGAAGTAGAATTTTATCGATCTAATATATGAAACAATATATAACTTATTTGTATAAATGAAAGGGAGAGTCGCAACTACGGTACCGGTAACCCTTTTGAGGTGTTGATATAGGTGTTATGGCGCTCATCATGAAATTGGGCATTAGCTAAAAAAAAAACCGAGTAAATTTGCAAGGACAGCTAATCTTGGGTTAATGTCAAACTTCATAGTATTGATTATATCGTGGTATTGGTCGGACCAAAATCAAGACTTCGACACCTTGTACAGTGAACCGGCCATGAACATATACCCATATTCTCTTTTTATTTTTTGAAATTGCCGAAAGCATCTAAATATTTGTGTTCTTGGAAATATATATATTTTTTCAGAATTCAGGAAGTGCTACTTTCGAAATTTGGAAATATCATCAGTAGATGAAAAATATGATTTATTATTATTTATTTTTTTTTTTTATCGAAGGCATGGCGAATCTTTATTTGATTGATTTTTGTATTCTAGTATCTCAACATTTACCAACCTAAGGACGGGATGTTTATAGTTCAGTTTTGAATTAGCAACATCCTTAGATACATACCAAATTTTAGATAGATATAATTTCACGAACCCAATAAGGAAGAAGAGGAGGGGGAAAAATATTAAAAAAAGAAAAAAGAAAGTTAAGGAGGAAATTTAAAATATATATTTCATTGCCCCCATTTTAAAGCTAAATAACCGTTAATTGCTTAAACAGGTATAGCGGATCAAAACTAGTATAGCCTAATATGTCACAATAGTAAAGATAGTACAAATTAGGACTACTTTTTTCTTGGTCAGGAATTTTAGGACTATTTGAATATATAATAATATCACTGCTATATTATTGGAAAGATTAAGCTTCTATAAATTATCCGACTAAACTCCGAAAATTTGTAAATATTGTTTACTATATCATGAGAGTTATGACTTAGGTGATTTCCATTATCAATAACCTAAGTCAGGCCTTTCAACCGATTCAATAACCCCAGAAAGTTCTAACTAATATTTAACTCCTCCTTAGACTCATGATTAGGACACGCGTGACTAAACAGATGTTAGCAAAACGGGAGAGAAAGAGGGCTGCTTCTTTTGCATCAGAGGGTGGAAGTACAAAAACACAGCATAAGGCCATATAAAGCGACTGGGTCCTGGATTTTGGAAGGCCGCCGGCATCGACAAGTCCGTATATTCCAGTAAGCATCCCCGCGATTGCGTCGGCCTCGAGAAGTTTCTCATCCATTGTCACGGCTCCGCCGGCAAAGGCATCGATGCTAACCGGATGGTGTACCGAGTTCCGGCTGCCACATGCTGGAAAAGGCAGCATTCTATCAATTGAAAATGAGTCGATCACTGAAAAAAACAGTGAGATACTAAATACCAATTGCTTTGAGTACGGCTTTAATTTACTACCAAAATTTCAATTGAAAACCGAGTATCGGTTCGGCTTGAATTTCCAACAACGTTCAACCTTAGTTTAGGGTCTCTTCTTAGGGAATTATAAGCGTATATGCTATTTGTAGTTTTAATAAATTCATTTATTTTGTAATTGCAAATTGTATGTCATAGGTTTTAGACTCGTAAAGCAACCCATGTGACATGACCCAAAAAAAAAAAAAAATAGAAGAAGCAACCCATGTGCAAATTCATTTATTGGGAAGGAAGTACGGAATTGCGTAGTTTGGATGGGGTTTACAAATTTCGGCCAAAAAAAAATCTTTTGGATTAAAAAATATGTCATCATTTTTTCCTTAAAAAGAAATCGAAGTTGATGGGGTTTTTTTCTGTCACTTCCATCCTCCTGTAATTAATTCTGAGTATTCAAATGGTTTCTCTATTTGCTTCGCTGAGATGACAAAGAAAAGAGGGTTGGGGTTATAATTTTTTTTTTAAAATTTGAAATAAGTATCAATTATAAGTAAATCTATAAAAGAAAGAAGAAGAAAGTACGTGGCGCTCAAGATATATTCTACCACTCGGCCACGTACCCCCTTTGCGAAGGCACCGCCAATAGAAACTACCATTTTTTTTTTATTATTTATATAAAAAGTCAATTGGCAAATGCACAAACATTTTCTTTAATCCTTCGTCACGTCCATGAGCGACGTGCCAGGCAATTGGCAACCTGATGGGACTTCGCCATGCGTCTCTCACGTTCATCATCGACAAGTGTTGTTTTATTGAATATCAAGAAGTGGATACACATCTAAATATACATTTAAATGCTATAAATTTCATTTAACCGTATCTATCTTAACTAAGAGTAAGAAAAGAAAACCGTGTAATTCATGTAGTATAACAAAACTCATCAAACTATAGAATAGTACACATATTCTCAAACGATCACGTGGATTTGTATTTGAAACGCGATAGCTTACTTTCGCTGCTCTAAACCCCGAGTACAGATTAGTCGGGGCTTCGGTTCCGGATACAGGACGGGTTACACCCAACTCACCAAAAGAAAAAAAAAAAAAAAAAAAAAACGCGATAGCTTATTTGACGTTATTGAATGTGAATTAAAACTGTATCATTTATGAAATTAAGTGAAAACTTTTGATACGACTGCGATTTGATTTTTTAAATACATCATTTGAAGACAACCCATATGAACCGTAGCTTTTTGGGTTTTTGGAAGGAAACCCACTTCGGCAAATGATGGTCTGCCTGACTTTGCCAAAATATAAGTCGGTAGAGTCCACTCCATCCCATCTCCACCGAGTTCTCGTTGTGGGAAGCCAAGTTAGGAGTTAGTCATTTTTAAACTTGCAGAGGTTCTCTCTACAAGTGCAAAAATGGCATCCAAAGTTAGACTACGGTTGAGGAGGGACTCCAACTCTAGACATTATTTAAGAGAGCATTCCCACGGCGTTTGGAGCTTGAGAGACGGAAGGGAAGAAAAAGAAGGGGGAGAAACCGGGGCAGACGAGTGCGTCTTCTGTTTCGTCGTCGCCCGCCCATGGAACGTCCGACGGGGATACTCCTGGAGAATACACTTGCGAGGTCAGTTTTCGTTGCTCTACTTTCACTGTCTCTCTCTCCCCCCTGTTTTCCCTATTTCGTTCATGAGGTCATTCATCACTGAGAATCGGTGTTTAATCAGAGTGCCAGATTTTATAATCGGACAAACTACTGCCACAAATGACGAAGCCATTGGCCGCACTCCTCCTTGTTTGCTCCTTATTCGTGAGTAGCTGCGTTGGAAGCATCTGGAAGAAGACACACGTGGAGATCGAAAACGGTTTGCCAGCCGGAACCACTCTCACTGTCCATTGCAAATCGAAGGACGACGACCTAGGAACCCATCATGTGAAGGACAGCTGGGAATTCTCCTTCATACCCAACTTCATTGATGGAACCTTCTTCTTTTGCGGCTTTTCGTGGCCCGGGTGGTTTGAGCGGTTTGATATATACGTGCAATTGAGAGATGATGGTGAATGCACCGAGAACACCAAGTGCGCTGAGGGCAGATGCATCGTGTCAGCGCACTTGGAAGATTTCCCCTAATGGTCCCTATAGGCTCGGCGAAGAGTTTGATGCATGTTATCACTGGAATGCTCATTCGTAGTTAGGGGGAAGAAAAACCCTTCTGCGAAGATATGTTATCCCCTACTTTCCAAACAAATTTTTCGTTATATCTATGTCATACTTTCCCTCTGTGTACTCATTGCAGTTGCTCTTCAATATGTACTTGACATTCCTCCTCGGATTGGCGGCCTAAATCTCAACTCTGGTATGGCAGAGGAGCCGGAACGTTGTATACTTAGAGCTACGAAGGGACTTGCCAGTGAAGGTTTTCAGGAGGAGGAGGAGAGCGAAGGTAGCAAAGTAGAGCGTCTAGTCGCGGACATGATATTGATGTTAATTTCCTTTCTTATTTCCTTTTTTGTTTTTCCTTCTTTCTTTTCTTTTTGTGCATGAAGATAGAGAGGGAAGGTAATGTCAACAAAGATCAAGTATACGATATGCATGCGTTAATTTACGTCTCCAGATTCTTGAGTTCTCCATGTTTTTCAATTAGCGCTTCGTCATCTGAGTTCTTTGACTTCCGCCACAACAAATAGATGAAACCAGAATCGGTAGGATCGAAAATGACCTTGAGCTCTCTATTCTTTAATGAAGGCCTAAGCACTCACAGGATTTCTCGACAGACTTCCATGCTCGAAAAGACTGCCCTTGGATGTGATAGAGGCCAGGTGATATCAATGATTTGATGCTTCATCCTTAGCCACTACGGAGTTCTTGCCGTGCCCATGAAGAAAACAAAAAATAGCGTCCAAATAGCATTTAGAAGGACTTGTTAAACTTCCAATGGTCAAAGGAATCTGTAGAACCCACACAAGCTCTTTCTTATCAATCCTAAAAAATAGATGGGATTTATATTTGGTCTGCTGTCACTGGAGACATGTTGATAGCATAGATATAAGACAAAAGTAGTTTAAGGTACTTGAACTTTTTAAGTATCGCACAACCAACGGTTGCTCACGCAAAAGAATTACTCCACCTCCAGTGAACCTGCTAAAAGTTCAGATGACTTGAATTTTTTTTTTTTTTTAAATGGCAATGTGATTTAGTATGAGGATATTGCCAAAGTTGTATGATATCCGTTGTTAGAAACCCTATGATTGTGGTCTGCAGTCTGAACAGCTAATGGCAAACTTGGGGCTTCCTCAAACGATAGATTTTAGGGCTTCGTCGTGACCAAGGTCTCCTCCACGGCGATAAACTCCGCCGGTATCTAGAGTGGCTTCAATATTCCGGGAACATTAAAATTCTTAATATTTCCACCATCACACCTTTCATGTCCTAGCTAGGAATCACTTTTATTTAAATCATGCAATGAATCTAGATTCATGACTGTGCTTGATTCTTACGAGAATGATTTGGTCAGGACTTTTCTGATTTTATGAATATTTGTTCCCTCATTTTACCAGTGAAATCAGCCCAAAGGTGACCTCATTAACTAGCCCTTCCTGATTCACAATGACATAGAAGTGTCCATAGTTCTCCAAACAAAATGCTTTCTTTCATTCCAGAAGAAAATTATCCATTTCTGGTAAAACTAATATATTAAAAATTAGTCACGGTCAACGTACATGCACATAGAACTAGCCACCTTGACCGATCAAACTAGATGTTGACCGAGTCCGGCAGGCCTATGCATGTGCTTCACATGTCACGCACTCTGGCCGCACGTACATGCGCATCTGAGCTTCAATTTAGGCATTCTTGATACTAACGTGCTCATATGAAGATTCTCTACATTAGGGTATATTTATTTTTTACGTTTGATGATTTTACAGATGTGAAAAATATGTATAGAACCCTAAAAAATGTGTAGAGCATTGATTTATTGATAACAAGTATAAGATCCAGTATGTATCAATGAATGGAGCAATGCAATTGGCATGACATGTGAATTTAATGACAAATTATCCTATCATCTAGTCTAAAATCACATGTATAAGGTAAATGTAAGATATAAACTTTATACCCCTAGTGTCACGACCTCCTTTTTTCCGTCCGGGGGAAAAGGAAGAAGGTTTAGGGGTATTTGCCTAAAGAGGTGGACCAATAGCCCTAGATTAGGCGCGGGCTCTCCCAAGCCCATACCTCGCGCGACATTGGATTTTGAATTTTAGTTCTTAACAATCTATGTAATTCTAGGAGTCGCCACTAGCCTATTGGGGTCGGCTAGAAACCAATCAAGACACGGGAGTGTTGTCTCGATTCCTACGCAACCAGAGATTTCTAGGAATGGGGACTTGTTTACGCCAATGTTTCTATTAGCGCCCTTGCGGTACCACTAACTTGGAAGGTTGTTTATTTAAATGGCCACACAATCTTGATTACCAATTATGATCTTTATGAAACCACTAAGTGTCCATGCAAATGTTTTTGTAGTTTTTTTTTTTTTTAATGTCTAGATTAATCCTAACATAATTTAGAAGAGAAATTTACACTCAAATTAATGAAAAGTGGCGCGTAAGTAAACATCCAAGAAATTGAAATGACTTGAAAATAAACGCAGAAAAGGTAAACCCGATACAAGCGGGCAAATAATATTATATGGCCTTGTTCTCACGCCCCGGGATAGGACCCCCATGAGCAAAATGAGAATTCAAATATGCATGAAATTACTTTAAATAGCTTTAATCTACACAAAATAGATTATTTACAAAAATGGTTATAAAATACTAAAATATCATTAAATTAAGAAAATAACCTTTTAAAATTAGAAAAAAAACTTCCTAGATGTCATTTTTGCCTTAATTTGATGTCATCCATCATTTTTATAATTTTTTTGAAATTTTCTTTTTTTTTTATTTAAAATTAATTTTCTAAACCGATATATGCCGATTTACACTAATTTAGGACTTCCCAGTACATGGATATAACAAGAACTAAGCTCAAATTGACCGTTTCAAGATAGAAACTTGGTTTGCGCATTTCGTCTAACACTTGGCGTGCATCAAATCATTCCAAACCAGCTTCCTCGGGCCATGTTTGCGGCCTTCAATCTCAACGCATGAGCAATATTATGTGGAAATAAAACATCAAGGTTAAACTACCACATGCAAGAAGTAAGATTAGATAGAAATCACAGCTTAAAACACACGAAAACCAAGCTGGAATCGTCATCAAATATGCGGGTTTGATCTGGTTTTGCAAATCTGGGTTTGAACCCAAGTCAAGCAAACAGGTTGAATGCCCATATTCAAGCCCTGACACTCATCACATATGAGATCTAAGGGAAACATTGCTTAATCTGAGTGAAAGTAGATAACATGAGCTTTCAAATGCAACAAACATCATAGAGAATGACCCACCGAATAACATCAAAACGACTTCTCCAAGAAGCACACATGCAACACTCTTGAAGAGATTTCAAACACTTAGAAAAATTTCAGCCTCAGAAATCAGTTTTCCGGGCTGCTTTTCCTCTTGATTTTCATGATCAAAACATGCTCAAACTTGAAAATAAGTACATCTAGGATGCTTACCTTACTTTCTAGTTTCTTTTTCAAGTGGTTCTTGGTCGATGAAACAGACAAATTATCCTGGGGGGCCTGTGGAAGTTGGCTTCTTCAACTGGAAATGAGATCTGCAAAAAAAAAAAAAAAAAAAAAAAAGAACTGACAACGAAGTCTTTCGTTCACCTCTAACATTAGACTTCAAGATGTATTTTGTTGGAAAAATTGACACCACACCAAACTATATGTATTCTAGTTTGGATTAAAAGTCAAGATTTTCCTCATTTGTCTCTCAACTTTCTCAAAAACATTGGCTTTCCTCACTCGTGACCAACCGGGCTCAACACTTGGAAAAATTTTCAGACTTTCTTTGGCCCGCCAGGAGGGCACTGTTTCGGGGGGCTTTATGAGGCCTTCCTGATCTTCATTTTGGACATGCAACCCATGGATGGAAAGATCTTTGAGTGAAGTTTCACTCTCTAGTTTAAGGTTTTGGATAATTTTGGCTACAAGTTTGTGAAAATTCCCCTTTTCTCTCTGGAGGTTGATCTGGAATTTTTGGGTTTACTTTTCTGGAGTTGCTTCTGAGGGCCTCTTTGGGGGATGACCGCGAACTCTATCCTCTCTCTCCCGTCTTCTCTCTCTCTCATCCCTTGAAAGACCTTTCTTCATAGATCTTCTCCCCTGAATTAGAGGATTTTTGGTCAGCCTTTTGTCCACCTACCAAGCCTATCAACAGGGCTACTTCACCCACTCTCTGACTTAGCCAATTTTTTTCAATGCTGCAGCTGTTGAGTGTGCGGATTTTGCTGCAATTTTCCGGTGCTATCAGCAGCTTATCCCTGGCCAATTTTCGTCCACTTGCACTATTCTATACGGTCTTCCATCACGTGCAAAGATCGGGCTGGTTGGGCAGCTGAGAAGGATATGGTGGGGCCACCAAATTGCTTACACAACAACTCCGAATTAAGACCAACTCGTGGACTGAGATTTGGCTGCTGATTTGAGTGCTTTAATCCACTAATTTGGCTGCATTTTTTGATCAATTAGAAAGATCATTTATAGTAGTTTAAGATCTTGACCATTTTTTGCAATTGTCTCCACCCAATTTTGCAAGAAAGTCCCTCAAAGTTGGCCATTTTCTTGCCCGAAAATGCCAAATTCAATGCAATTAGGTCCTTTTTGCCTGATTCGATTAATTATACCTGATCCAAGTTCAATTTAAACTCAATTGGGGGCCAAGATAATGATTTAAGGGTTCGGGCAAAATTTTGCAAATTTTGCAAATTAGTCCCTCAACTTTTGGAAATTGCATTTTGGCCCCAACTTGCCGTTTTAATTACAATCTGATCTCTTGGGCTTGGCTAGTCACATTCAGATCATCGGCCCCAACTTGCTTCTTCTTCTTCTTGTTTTTTTTTTTTTATAGGAAAAACATATTCCATTGAAAATTATATTAAACACCTAGATAATCTACATGCAATGATTAATTTTTTTTTTTAAGGTGTCAACACGTAGTATGAAAGAGTTTCAAGGATTTAATTAAGTTGTGACTGTCAAAGTGACATACTTGATTGGGTTTGAAAAATATCAATCTCGTATAATAATAGGATGTCTCTTATACTAATATGTGGTCATGCTCTCAAATGAGGTTATTATCTATTAGTTCGTGGAGGGATACATGTAGAGTATATAGTTGATGAATGACTGATCTAGTAGTTCATACACTTAAAGGTGATGATTTATGAAGGTTTGAATATATCCTCATGGTTGTTGTCATGTGGAGAGTATACAACTACATATCATATATTCTACCCAAAGATGATTATGTGATGATGTATGTAACTCTCTAGATGTGTACTTATATGATCTCAAGTTACATAATACTTACATGATGCCAATTATATACATTGCTTGTTATTTTAGTCACCTTATATGTAATAAATAACTCAATAACTATTGAGTTCTTGTTCAAATTTTAAGTAGTGAAAAGAGGATTTTTTGTTTGGCATGGAACTGGTGGATGTTCATATTGCTATTAGTATGAATAAGCCGGCAATATCACTATCAATGATACGAAACCGGAAAGCACATTTTGCTGCTTGGGAAAATAGTAATCAAATTTGTCCATTATCCATGAAACGTTCCATTCATAGACATTTGAAAAAATGATTTACTAGCTTAATGCACTACTAAAAGATGATAGAAACCTTGATGGTTTGAAATTATGTCTTGTCTAATGCCAAGATTAGCACAAATTTGTAAGGACTCATCAACATAAGATATGATGATTTTGATGAGGTTAAGAATTGTGTCCTAAGGATAGTAGACTTGAAGTCTAAGATTTATACTCATAAAGGAACTCATGAAATCACTGGTTGTTTTGACAATATGAGCCCAAGATAAAATCCTTCAAGGAGGTTAGTGACCATTACTTTTTTTTCTTTTAAAGAAAAAGGTCACATAAAAACATATTGCAATAAATATATAAAACTTGGTTGTCCAAGTGTGAGCTTGCAATTAAAAATTCTTTGGCATTGTTTATGAATCCGATACCTATTATAAGCCCCATCTAGTTCATGGTGGCTCGATAGCAATGCAACAAATTATGTTGCTTATCATAAATGAATTTATAAATCGAAGGAAATCAATTCAAGGTAAATCATAACTCATAGGAAACAACAATAAAATTGATGTTGAGCTCATGGGAGATATCATTTTAATTCTAGATTTTGGTTTTAATAAAAAATACATTTTATATACCTTCTTTGAGATGGAATTTCATTTATGTATCATGTTTGAACATATGTACCTACTTTTTTGAAATAAATAAATATATATTTATGTTCATTAATACAAATAAAGTGGAATACTACATTATGCTCAATGGATTGTACAAATTGCGTTTAACTCCCAATGATATATACATTGCGTATACGGTTGAAAATGTTGTTTCCAAAAGACTTTTGCTTAAGGACAATCTTAAGCATTAATGTCTTGATCATATGTCTAGAGAAAAAATAGAAAGGTAGAAAATGTTACATTCTATCTACTCTTAAAAGTTACCTAAATATTTATATAAATTGTTGTAGAAGTGAGATGATTAAGATAAATAATAAAACTATAGTATGAAATTCTAACCTATTGGAGGTCATTCACATTGATCTTAGTGGACCTTAAATGGTAACGTTTTATAGAAATTTTATTTCAATACAGTCATTGACGACTATTTCTTCTGTACTTGATTAAGGAAAAATCTGAATTTTTGGATAATTTTTGGATAAATTCAATATTTTTTTGGACTAAAATTGAAAAATAGTTGGGATAAGTCTTAACGGTTGTCAAACCTAACCGTAGAGGTGAGTAATTTGACAAGTATGTCAATACTAGATAGTTTAAAGGGCTATTTGTCGAATATTTAGAAGATTATGAGATGGTAGCTTGATTTAACATGCCTGAAATTCTTGTGGCTAAGAGGCGTAATCGCATCATAATGGACATGATAATATGTATGTTTAGTAGAACTAATTTACCCAGTTTTTTGTGAGCTGATACATTGAAAACAACATTTTCATATACAAAATTGTGTTTCTATCAAAATTATTCCATTAACTCTCTTTGAGTGATGGTGTGACAACCTGAATTTTTAGATTTTGTTTTCGATTAAATAAATTGGATCTTTCATTAACGCGCCTATAATGTTATCTGAGCTGGTCACTCATGAGATAATTAGACTATTTGGGGGAGCAATTAAGGAATCTAAACGCAATAGATTTGAGAATTTGACTTGAAATTGACTGCACAATTGTGTTGATTTGCAAGGGTCATTACGGCACCATCAAAAATTGATTAGAGACCGGAAGATCGATTCGATAGAGATATGTTATTAGTGTATGGGTGATTCCACCTAATTGCAAAATTCTCGTCGAACGACACTAGATCGATTTTTTTGTCATTTTTGTACCCGGTGTCTATATTTAACTCCAGATTTTCACGACAACTGAGAGTCGCCAATGTGTCGAAAATGTACATTGTGGTTCAAAAGTAATCGAGCACGGGTCAATTGCACTTAAAATTCCTAAAAGCTACCCAATAGATTAGGTCACGCTAAAATCGCGCCAGATTGAAATTAACTGCGAATTTAAACCCGATTTCAGAAATTGAAAGTTCTGTCATGTCACAATCTATTTTAGGAACGTCAACTCATCCTTCGAAGAATTTTCGACAATTCCGAGATTTTTACGGAAAATCATTTTGAACGCTTCATAAATTAATGGAAATTCGAACAGGCCAAGTTGTAGGGAAACTTAGACTTCCAAGCCGAGCTAGGTGATGATGGGGACTTATAGAAATTTTGTAGGCTTTTTACTTGGCAAATTCGGATGTTGATTTGGAGAATTGAGTGAGGATATTAAAGCTTATGTGGTGAAATTCGGTATTTTGGTAAGGGGCTGCAATTTTGACATTTAAATTGGCTCATTTGTGGAATATTATTGTTGGAAGGGACAAGCATTAAATTGAATGGCTAAATTCTTGACTTTTGGCCCCTCTGTGACTTGTCCAACACGCCGGTCAGCCGCCCCTCCTATCCTTGTCTTCCCCTCCTTCATCGTCTCTATCTCTTCCTCGTTTCCTTCAGTCTTCTATTCTTGCTTTGCTTTCATTTTCTTTCTTCTATCAGCCCCTCCGTTGGAGTCCACTGAAGCCACCACCTGCTGCTGTTTTCTGTTTTCTTTCCTTTTTCTTTTGAGCAAACCCCCCAAATCGTCACCAGCTCCCACGTAGTAAAACAGAACCGAAGACTAGCTGCCTTCTTCAGTTCGTTCCCCCAAGCAACGATAGAATCTGCTGCCTCTTGCCCACGCGTCCGCTTCTCCCTCCATCGAAGTCCAGCAGCACCGAGTCAAGCCCAACAAGAAGCCGCGAACGTTGACTCCTTCATCGGCCCAACGCCTGCAGCAGCTTTAGCCCACGTGTCTTCCACCTTCACCAATTCCTCCACCGAAGTTGCTCCATCTACACGCGTCTTCAACCCCAGCTCGACGCCGGCAAGCTGCTCGAAATTTCTGCTCCATCTTCGATCGACCAGCGGGCCTCCATCCAGCGTCGTGGGCCCATCTCCATCGAGCCCACAGTCCACCGAAGTCTATCGAGCTCAGACCAGCAAAGCCTAACAGCAGCCCAAAAATTTTTCTTGGTCAGCCTAGTGGATTTCAGCCCGTGTCTTGAACCCACAGGTTCAGCAGCCCAAGCCTGCGAAGCAAGCCCTACCCAACTCAATAACAAATCTCAGGTTGGGTTGAGATTTGTTGGGCCGATTCTAGGCCCGGTCCGAGCTTCCGTTGATGCCGCCGCAAACCTGAGTTTTGGCCGCCGTCGCGCCGCCGTCGCAGTGAACCGGTTTCCGCATTAAACTGGTGAGTTTATGCACTAAACTCTTCTTGGTAGGCTAATGGTGTTTAAGGTTTGTTTAGATTTATTTAAGTTTAGATTGGTGTAGTTTTAGTTTATGTAATTAATTTAGATTAGTTAGATTAGTGAATTAGGTGATTAGAGCTTAAATTTAGCTAGCTCGTTAGGTAGCTTTATAGTTAGAATGGTTAGGATAATTGAATTAGTTCAATAGGTGGTTAGATTAGAATTATTTAGCCTAAGTTAGCATTTTTAATATTTAATGTATTTATTTAATTAATTTTAGAAATTATTTAATTATTAAATATTTTTCGGAAATTAGACCGGATAGTCAGTGATCGGAATTTCTTGTTGATTGCAATGGTGTGGTTAATTTCTGCAATTGAGTGTTGATTGGATTTTTGGATCATTGATTCCGAAATTTGTGAATTTCCAATATTTGTTTAGAAAATCTTGGGTATCGGATTTTAACACTGAAAATGGTTTTATATACTATTTAAAATAGTGAGATTTTAAAAGAAATGATATCAGTCTTCTGGGGTGAAATGACCGTGTACCCACACACAACGATTTTCACGGGTATTTCTAATGCGAAGAAAATAGGCCACGTTCACCATTTTATTGGAGATATTTGAGTGCAATGCACAGTGGCCTGAGCCATGTTTGAGTGATCGTATGTTGGTTAAGAGAACTCGTCCTAAGCTATTAAGTTGGACGTTACCCCTATATGAGATGCCCTATCAATGGATGCTGGTCGTAGTAGATTTTGCACCAATGCTTCTTTATGGAATGCCGTAGATATAGTGACGTTGCCGTGCTCAATGGTGTGAGACGATGCTTGATATTGCCAGAGGACCGTCGAACAGAAAGTATGCCGTACTATATGCCGAGAGCAAAACTAGGAACGCATGATTAATTGAGTTGAATGCACTGGATTATGGGACAAAATTGTGTGGCACGATATGGAACGTGTCATAACGATTTGACCTATAATTAGGACCCCTCTGCTGGTTTGAGAATTGAGTGGCGTTCTAGTTGTTGGAGCTTAATTGTTGCTCATATCTGTATGGTTGTCTATGATATAAATTGTACTGACCTGTAGGGTAGATCTGAGGCGAGGTAAATCTCTATAATTGTGTGATTGAGTGATTAGGACGCCTCCGGGCATATTTCTCTCCTAATCGGGGTTTAGAGTGTGAACTCACTGAGATTTATATCTCACCCCGTCGTGGGTTAAATTTTTAGGATCGTTGAGTGGAGAATCAAGAGCTAAGAGAAGGTGATTTGAAGTGTAGGTTAGTTAGGACTGCTTTTTTTTTTTGGAAAGCTAGTCTTTTGGTCATAGACCTTGTACATGACTCAGTGTGTATATAAAAGTGTGTTTTGTTCATGAAATTATTGTCCTGCTTTTTTATCCCGAGATGGTTACTGTTAGAGGATTTATTTTCGCTTCCCATGTGCAATAAAATGAAAAGGATCGGCGACTCGTCTTGGAAAGTCGCAAGTTTTATCGACCAGAGAGGGATGGGCACGCACTCGAGGATCGGGGTGTGACAGATGGACTTGACATAAATTTAGCTTGAACCAATTTAAGGTCTTAAGTGTCTTGCATAAGTGAGGTTATATGATTTAATATTAAGTAAGTTGGAATTCAAAAGCCACTCGGTATTTTTTGTATCTTACCCAAATCATTCAAAGGGATATCGATTTTATAATCCTAATGAAGGTATGAGAATTGTAAAAGTACAGACAGTAAAGTTTTTGGAATTCGAAATAGCCGTAGAAGATAGTTACTCCCAGACTATTAAAGATAATAGTACAGTGGAGATCACTATGGCTTTGACAATTATAGAGTTTCCTACACCACAGACTAAACCTATTGATGTTTAGAATCCTGTTATAAAGATAGTTCTTGATGAAGTTTCTCAAGCTTCTAGAGTGCATAATGAAGTGGTTGTAGCTCCACTCAGAAAATCTATTAATGAAAGACAATAAGTTATACCACAAGACTATATAGTCTATCTTTGAAATACGACTACTATGATATCCCAGATTTTCAACCCTGTCTTCTACTGAGTAAATTAGGCATTTTATTGACGCGTCTATAGGGCTATTCTCAGAGCTGATTACTCTCGAGATAACTAGGCTAGCTGGGGAAGCTATTAAAGACTTTAAAGCAAATAAACTTGAGAACTTGACCAGGAATTGGCTTCTCGACCGTGCTTATCTTTAGAGGCCATTACGGCACAGTTAAAAATCGATTTGATATAAGAGATAGGTCTGTTCGACTGAGATGTGTGGCCGATCGTGGGTGACTCCACTAAATTGGAAAATTTTCATCGACCGACACCAATTTGATTTTACTATCGTTTTGGTACCCTGTATCCATAATTAAATGCTCGAGATTTTCACGACAATCAAAAGTAGCCATTGAGTTGAGTGGGTTCATAGTGGTTCGAAGAAAATCGACCACGGGTTATCTGCCTTAAAAAGTTCTTAAAACTACCTGGTACTCTAGGTCACGCTAAAAACGCGCCAAATGGAAATTAAACGCGAATTCAAGTCATGATTTCAGAAATTGAAGTTTCTGTCATGTCACAATAAATTCTTGGAGTATCGACTCAGTCTCAGAAGATTTTTCTGACAACTGACACTTTTTGGGAAAAAGGTCGTCGCTGGGTTGTTTTAGTGTAGAAATTGCCGAAGATGGTTTTTTGATGCAAAAATTGAGATGGGTGATTGGGTGAGGAAAATTATCAATTTGATAATTGATAGACCAATTGAAATTATGGTGGCCAATTGAAAATAAATTAAGAGAGAATGGAAGAGCAATTGAAGCAAGACCAGGAGAAATTCGTAACATCCCCTCACCCTAGCATTATTGGACTACTTTAGAGGTTATGAGGGTCATTTTGATGGTGTCAAAGTAAGTATTTTTACGTAGGCCAAAAGTGATTCTTGAATGATATTTTTGCAAAATATCAAGCCTTGGTGGAGCCCCTCACCTCTCATCTCTATCCATCTTTCTCTTTCTCTCATCATAACCGGCCCCTCTCTTTCCTTCCATTTTCCCTTTGTGCGACAACCCCAATCTTCGGCTTCACTTTCAATTTCTTTGTTTAGCTTTTGCTTTAATTCTTTCGGTTGAAATCCAGTCCAGCGAAGCCTTTCCCTATGAGCAGCCTCTGCGATCGTTGCCTCCCATCTGCCGCGCATCCTTCAGCCCTCACCTCCACCGTTTTGGCCATCCTCTCCACGCGTCATCTTCGGTCAACAGCAGCAAGTCTTCTCCCATCTTTGTTGACCACCGAGCGAAGCCACCGAAGAAGCTGCCCTCGTTCGCTTCTTCTCAACGCGTGGCCTTCACCAGCAATTTGTGCGCCTCTCCGCCATTTGCCAGCGCATCTTCAGCGGTCAACGAACCAGCGCCCTCCACCAGCGTGATTTTGTGTTCCGCCCAGCAGCATCAACGAGCTGCTTCTTCGTGTATTTCGCTGGACCGGTCAACTCCAGCAGCCCAGTGAAGGGACTTCTCAGCCCAGCAGCCTTCGAGAGGCCCAGCAGCCCTTGCTGCTTCTTTACTCGGGCCCAGCAATCCATCTCCTCCAGCAACCCAGCCCAACGTTCAGCCCATAGAATTTCTTCAGCAGTCTTCGGCCCAACTCTAGCAAAGACAGCCCAGTTTCGAGGCCCAACTTCAGCAGGCCCAATCCAACTTGGGTCTGGCCCAAAAGCAAGAACAAATCTCAGTTGGGCTGAGATTTGTTGGGCCTAAGTTTAAGGCCTGGTCCAAGCCCACCGGTGTCGTTGAAAGCCCGATTTCGGCTGCCATCGCGTCGCCATCGCGGTGTTCCAGTCTTCGCTTTGCCAAGTAAGTAATCTCACTAATCCTTGGTTAGTAGACTAATGATGCTTAAGGGTTGATTAAATTTAATTAAGTGCAATTAGGTGGTTAGATTAGCATGGATTAGTGATTATTAGTTAATTGCATTACATATTAGTTAAGTGGTTAGTGTACTTAGCTAGAGAATTGTCTATACTATTTATCGAATGCATCTCAAGATTTTTCCTGATCTGATTTGGCTTCCAATTAAGCATTACAGGCCTAAATTGGATTTACCGTATTTATTTATTAATTTTTGAAATTAATTTAATTATTTATTTATTTTTCAGAAATTAGGCTGGGATAGCTGATGACTAGAATTTCGTGTTGATTGTAGAGGTGCTCTCTGTTTATTTAATTGAGTACTTGGTTATGCAAATTGAGTGCAAATAGTAATTGTGTGTATTTATTTCAGAAATTGAATAACTTTGGTAATTGAGTGGAAAATTACTGGGCCTCGGTTTATAGCGTCAAAAATCTATTTTTTGTACTACTGAAAGGAGTGGGTGAATAAAAAGGAAATTATTGTATTTTGGCTAAGGCCGACTGTGTATACACACCTGTGTACTTTTATCAAATATGATGAAAAGGGTAAAATCGATTGTGTCTTCAGAACAAAAAGAAAACACTATAACGGCTTGATGATTCGTATGTCATCTGGAGAATGAACGTTATACTATTACAGCTTGATGACTTTCATGTCATTTTGAGAAATAATTGCTTGTATACTGGCTCGATGACCCTATAGGTCATCTTGGAGAATGGACGGTATTAAATGTTGACTCGGTAAATCTATAGATCATCTTGGAGAATGGACGACATGCCATAATGGCTCAGTGACTCAACATGTCATCTTGGAGAATGTATGTTATGATGGATATACTCAGTGACTCTATATGTCATTTCGGAGAATGAATATTATAATATACTAGCTCGGTAACTCAATAGATTATCTTGGAGAATGAATAGTATGTTATAGTGACTTGGTGACTTAGTGTGTCATCTCAGAGAATGAATCGTATAATATATTGGCTTGGTAACCCGATGGGTTATTTTAGAGAATGGACAGTATTGATTGAAATGACCAAGAATAGTTCGTTTGATATGTAATCGATCGGGTCGATTGATCAATGAATTAATCCGATTGTCGTGAATTGATTGATTGAATTGAAATGACCAATAAATGGTCCGAATTGACATGTAATCGACTAGGTCGATTGATCGAGATATCAATCTGTGATGTGACTGCTCGGGTGCTTATTGAACTGTGCTAATATGCAAGTGGAATCTAAGGCCAAGGTAAGTCCTTTGACCTATGCGTGCATAGGCAGCTTGGATAGTGTATTGGTTTCCTAATCGAGTCTTAGTGGGGTAGAACTTGTTGAGACGCAGTTTCATCCCGGTTGTGGGACAACATTTCAGGTTTGTAGATGAGCCTATAAAGAAGGAACAAGAAGAGGACGACGAGCCGGTAAAGGATGAAGAGCTTGAAGGATGTGAGCTTAGTGAAGAAGAGTCAGAAAAGGATCAGGATGATCCTGAGTATGACTCGGATGAGGATTGAGATCCCATTTTCTTTTGTGAACCTTGTGTTGTGTATATAAAGTGTGACTAGAATGTTATGAATAGTCTTGTGAATAGACTTTGAGTTATGCCATGTATAAATGTTTGGTTGTGGATTTCAATATGAAAAATATGGTATTGCTTTTCTATCCCATTGTATTATTGTCTGTGGATTTATAACTGCTTCCACATGTGCTTAATAAATGAAAGGATCAGCAATACTTAGTTCTAGGATATCGCATTATAAATTCGACCAAGTAGAAGGATGTGTGCTTGTCCGAGGATCGGGACGTGACAACTACGATATTTGTTGCATGGTTGATCTAGTAACTTATACAAATATTGTTTCTTGTCCTCAATTTGATCTATGGTTAGATACGATGAAAGACAATATATAATCCATGAAATATAATAGCATTTGGGAACTTGTTGAGTTGCTTGAAAGTCATGAGCTCATCAACGGCAAATGGGTATACAAGACTAGAATGGATTCTATTGAAAGATTAAGGAGTTTAAAGTCGAACTGGTAGCTAAGTGTTTCACTCAGAAAGAAGGTGTGGATTATGAAGAAATATTTTTTAAAATCTCTTTTAAAGATTCTTTCAGAGTGAACATAATGTCAATACCTTATTTTGATATAGACTTACGCTAGATGTATGTTAAAACTATATTTCTAAATGGATACCTTGATAAGGAAGTATATATGGTGCAATCTAAAGGTTTTGCATCAGATGATTTATGTAAAAATGAAAAGTCTTATTTATAGTCTTAAACAAGTTTCTAGATAATGGTACTTGAAGTTTCATAGTGTTGTAATTTCATTCAGTATTGCTAAGAACAAAGTAAAAAAGTACATATACTACAAGGTTAGTGGGAGGAAATTTATTTTTCTTGTACTCTATATACATAATATCTTGCTTGCAAATAATAATTTTGAATCACTACATGAGATAAAGCAAATATTGTTGAATTTTTTTGACATAGAGGACCTTCATGAGGCATTTGTCATTAGCACTGAGATCCATAAGAATCATTCTCACCATTTATTGGATTTGTCTTAGAGAGCATATGTTCATTGTATTTTAGAAAGATTCAATATGCATTACAACAAATTAGAAATTGCTTCTATTATTAAGGGTGATGGATTGAATCTATCACAATGTTCTCATTCAGATATTGAGAAAACCTAATTAAAGGATGTACCTTGTGTTAGAGCACATAAAAATATCACGTGTACTCAAATTTGTAATAGACCAAACATTATTTTTGAGATAGGTTTTCTAGGTAGATATTAGTTAAATCCAAAACATAATCATTAGGTTACTATCAATGAGGTTTTGAGGTACTTAAAGAGGAAAAGACTATATTGTGATTTACAAACATGTTTAAGTCCTACAACTAATAGGATATTTGGTTGCAAACTTTATTGGCTGGTAGAATGACATTAAGTCGACAATGAAATACATCGTTATTTTAGCAAGAGGTGTAGTAAATAGAAATATATCTCATCTTCTACCATATAAGCGTAATTCATAGCATGCTTTTCAGTTGTTACTCATATTATTTGGTTTTAGAAGCTCTTTAAGAGTTGACCATATTTAATTTTGTGGATGGACCCATACAATTGTATTGAGACGATAACTTTGTAGTTTTATTTATTAGCAACAACATAGGTCTTAATGGGTCTAAACATGTGGCGGTTAAGTTTTGACCATAAAGAAACGATACAAAATGATGACGTTACAATCAAGTATATTTTCACAGATGATATGGTTGCAGATCAACTCAACAAAAGCCTTCACCTTTGTGTTCTTGAAGGACATGTCATTAAGATCGGCTTAGGAGCATCGTGAAATGTTGTTGTATAATGGAAGCTGTTTCAATTTTGCTTTAATAAAGTTTACATTTGTGTTTATTACATTTAATAATATTGCGATATGTATAAACTCTTATGCATCAATAAAGTAATTCGAAATGCATTGTTATTGAATTGAATACATATAATTGTTGGAAATCTCAAAGTATTGTATAAACCTTGAGTAAAGATTAAGGGCATCCGGTTATTAGCCTTGAGCATATCTCTTGTTGCAAATAAAAAAGATTAATCATAAGGATAAAATATATGTGGATTTTATTAGAACCACAAAGATATTCGCCAGTAGCACTGGTTTTTGTTACATTTAAGGTAAAGGAATAGTGATTGATAAAGTGATAACACATAAGGTATTCATCTCTATGAAAGGTGTTATCCATTTTGTGACATCCTGAATTTCAGGTTCTGATTTCGATTGGATAAGATGGGTCTTTTGTCAACGTGACTATAGTGTTTTTCTCTGAGTTGGCCACTCACGAGATAACTGATCTATCCGGTGAAGCCATTCGGTAATTTTAAACACAATAGACTTGAGAATTCGACCAGGAATTGACTGCTCGACCATGCTAGTCTGCAAAAGTCATTACGGCATTGTCAAAATCGATTAGAGACTGGAAATAGGTCGATTCGACTGAGATGTGTGATCAAGTGTGGGTGATGCCACTTGATTGCAAAATTCTTATCGATTGACACTAAACCGATTTTCTGTCGTTTTGGGTACCCTATGCCCGTATAGGAAACCTTGAGATTCTCAAGATCACTGAGAGTCGCCAATGTGTCGGATGGGTTTATTATGGTTCAAAGAAAATCGACCACAAGTCAATTGCACCAAAAATCCCTGGAAGCTACTTGGTAGTTAAGGTCACACTGAAAGCGCGTTTGATTGAAAATAACCTCGATTGGATTCGATTTTAGAAATTGGAAGTCCTGTCGTGTCATGAGTCATTCTAAGAACGTCGACTCACCTTTTGAGAAAATTTTGGAGAGTTCCGGACTTTTCGGGGAAATCGGGTTGGACGCTTCGGAGAACGAGCGGAAATTCAGATTGGTCAATTTGAAGAGATATTTGGCATTTGGTGTAAGCGAATCGGTGAATGGAAGTTGTTTGAGCTTTTTGTAATTTCAAATCAGACCTCAACTGGATTTGTTTATTCAAAAAAATCGGATTCTGAGAAAAATGAAAGAGAATTTAGATTTGAAGGAAATTCGTTAGATGAAAGAACCGACTCATCTCGGTTTTCATTGAGACTTTCAAATTGTGCAATTGGTAAATGATTGGACCCTGAGATGACCAATTGTCAAGTTGTTTTGAATTGATTAAATTATGACTTTAGTTTGTATTATTTTCTTTTTCCTTTGAGCCCACACCCTTCATGCATGAACCCCTCCTCTCACGCACGTTTTCCTTATTTTCTTTCTCTTTTGGCCGACCTTTTCTCTCTCTCCTCCCCATCCACTCGTGTGGCCAGCTGCACCCCTCAGTCTCCTACGTTTCTTTCATCTTTTTCATTTGACTTTAGTTGCTCTTATCCTTTCATTTCTTCTATCAAGCGACAACTTCCTGCCCTTTTTATCTTTTGAGTTTATTTGTCTCTTTTATCTTTCTCTCTCTGGCTCACCATCACGGACGGTCACTGCTTCTCTCTTTCTTGTTTTGGGTTGCCGTCCCTTTCTTTCGCATGAACTGCCCAAACAAAACCCACGCCCACGAAGTTCTCCACCGAAGCTTTCTTCCTCGTCTTTGACGCCAGCGTGTGTCCCTCAACAAGTCAACCTGCCTCAAGCAGAATTCCCAGGTGCTGACTTCGCTGCCATCTTGCTTGTTTGTGTCTTCGGTTCTAGCGTCCGTTGAAGCTGCTTCCTCTTCGTGCAGCTCTGACAGAAAGGTAACAGGAACTTTGGGGAAATTGTATTGTCTGACTTGTATTCAATTGTGCTATTACATTGTACATAAATAGTGCAAGAAGGAAAAAGTAAAATAGGAAAAGTAATATACATGTATCGGAGTTTCCTATTTACTAATATTTACTAGAATCAATTATGTACAGAATCGATTCTAAGATCTTCCAACACTCCCCCTCAAGCTGGTGGCCTATATATGTCAATGACACCTAGCTTGCTTAATAGAAACTTGTGCTGTCTTTGGCAGAGCGGCTTAGTGAAAATATCTGCTGGTTGATCCGCTGTTCCGATGCCTTTTGTTATGAGAACTCCCTCTTTGATCTTGTCACGAGTGAAGTGACAGTCAACTTCTATGTGTTTTGTTCTTTCATGAAAAACTGGGTTTGTTGCTAATTTAAGTGCAGCATCATTATCACAGAACAATTCACTTGGTCCACTGACTTGTATTCGCAAATTAGAAAGAAGTCCTCGTATCTAGACTATTTCGCAGGTAGTTTTTGCCATGGCTCGATATTCTGATTCGGCTGATGAAAGTGACACAGTGGATTGCTTCTTTGTTTTCCACGAAATCAACGTTTTTCCTAGTTTAATACAAAAACCGGTGATGGATCTCCTAGTCATTGGACAAGTAGCGTAATCAGTGTCACAAAATGCTGTCATCTCCATGTTGCATTCATGTGATAAAAATATACCGAGTCCTGGACAACCCTTCAAATATCTTACAACCTTCAAGGCTGCATTCATGTGTGACTCATTTGGCATATGCATGAATTGACTAAGTATCTAAACTGCATAGCATATATTAGGTCTTGTCATGGTAAGATATATCAATTTACCAATAAGCCATTGATACCCTGACGGATCCTTAAGTAACGGATCCCTATTTGATGAGGAAGAATTGAGATCATACTCATGTGTTGTCAGTTTGACATTCTGTTCAATGGGAATTACTGCTGGCTTGCAACCTGATAATCCGGCTTCAGAAACAATTTGCAAAATAAATTTTCTCTGACTGAGGGAAATTCCTTTTTCAGACCTTGCAATTTCAATGCCAAGGAAAAATTTGGGAGGTCCCAAATCCTTGATGTGGAAAGCAGAGTGCAAATATTCCTTGAATCTTGCAACATGGGAATCATTATTTCCCATAATCAATATGTCATCAACATATATCAGCAAGTAAATCGACGATCTTCCCACATTTCGTGTAAATAAAGCATAATCATGCTTGGAATGTTGAAAACCAGCATTGGTTAACGCAGCAGTAAATTTGGCATACCATTGTCTAGATGCCTACTTTAAACCATACAAGGATTTGCGAAGACGACATACTCGATACTCCCCCTGTCTCCGTAATCCTTGAGGAAGATCCATGTAAATTTCTTCATCCAAGTCTCCATGAAGAAAGGCGTTGTGGACGTCCATCTGGTGTAAGAACCAATTTCGTACTGTTGCAACGATAGAAAGGACCATACAGTAACTTCCTTCGCGACTGGGGAGAAAGTCTCGTGGTAATCGAAACCTTCTCTTTGAGTAAAGCCTTTGGCCACCAACCTAGCTTTGTAACGTTCTATGGAGCCATCTGATTTGAACTTTATCTTGTAAACCCATTTACATCCGATCGGCTTTCTATGTGGTGGTAAGGGAACAACATCCCAAGTATTATTATCCATGAGGGCAACAAGTTCAGATTCCATTGCATGTCGCCATTTGGGATCTTGTGCCGCCTTAGCAAAAGAGGATGGCTCACATTCTTCTGAAATTCTACTTATACAACACATATGTTCTCCCGATAACCGATTGAAAGAAACATAGGATGAAATCGGATATTGTGTACCTGAAGAGTTTGCAACATAACATATATAATCCTTAGTCCATGTGGGTGGATGTGTTTGTCTGCCAGAACGACCGGGTAGCTCATCTAATTGTTCAGAAGCCTCAGATGATTCAGCAGCCATCTCCGTTGCTTCCCCTGTTGAAGAAGATAATGGAGCTTCTTCACGTGAGATAGGTGATTCAATTTCTTGATTTGGGGATTCCACCGGTGCTTGTGTGATGGATGATTGAGGTGCCACGAGAAAACCAGGTGCAAATGATATATCTTCATCAGACATAAGGAACTGATTTTTTTTGATGAAGTATCTTGAGATGCATGGAGCTTCTCTTTGAAAGGAAATATGTCTTCATGAAAAATAACATCTCTGCTGGTAAAGAAATGTCCTGTGGAAAATTCCATAACACGATATCCCTTTCGAAGAGGGGGGTACCCCATAAAAACACATCGTGTTGCACGGGGACTCATTTTATCCCGAGGAGCCACACTGGTTGCATAACATAAACAACCAAACACTATAAGGTGATCATTATCGGGCTGTTTGTTGTAAAGCATCTCATATGGAGTTTTACCATGAAGGATTCTACTAGGCATGCGATTAATCAGATAGGCAGCTGTGACCACACAGTCTCCCTAAAATTCTTCAGGGATTGAAGCTTGATATTTGAGTGCACGGGCTACTTCTAAGAGATGTCTATGTTTCCTTTCTACAACTCCATTTTTCTGTGGAGTGTAAGTACATGAACTTTCATGGAGTATTCCATGAGTAGACAGTAATCTTATGCAATCAAAAGTAAAAAATTCTCGCCCATTATCTGTACAAATTCGCTGTACAGATTTATCGAATTGATTTCTAATTAAAGAAAGGAAATTTGATAAATGAGTGAATGTTTGACTCTTTGACTGCATAAGATATAACCATGTGGCACGACTATAGTCATCAACTATGGTAAGAAAGTAGCGAGATCCATCACGATGAGAAGTGTGATAGGGACCCCAGATGTCCATGTCAAGCAATGAAAAAGGATTTTGAGTTCGAGATGTACTAACTGGAAATTATGCTCAAGTTTGTTTAGCTAAAGGACATATGGGGCATTTTGGATGAGGAAATTTAGCACTATGACCCAATTGTTGATGCAAAAGGAGATTTTTATTATAGCTGATTGCATTACAATAAATGCTTTTATTCAATAATGCTAAATCTCCTGGAGAATTGACCCAAAAATAAAGTCCTTGTGCCTCATTACCCAAGCCCATCACTCTGCCAGTCAAAAGGTCTTGAAAGACACAATTTTCGGAATTGAATATGGCTTTACAATAATTGTCCATACATACCTTGGCAACTGAAAGAAGATTGAACTCAAAATCTGGAATGTATAGGACATTTTTAAGAATAAAGTTCTCCTGAGGAATTCATAACCTCTTTATCTTTTGTCATGGCACCAAGGATGAATTCCTAATTGCTTTGCTAATCTGTTCTGCAGGAAGGGATCCTCAATTACAGATAAGAAGGAAGCAATGGCAATTCAAGAAAGGTCGCGGAAGCTAGGGCAGGAAACGATGCTTTGATACCATGACATAACGGTAACAGGAACTTTGGGGAAATTGTATTGTCTGACTTGTATTCAATTGTGCTATTACATTGTACATAAATAGTGCAAGAAGGAAAAAGTAAAATAGGAAAAGTAATATACATGTATCGGAGTTTCCTATTTACTAATATTTACTAGAATCAATTATGTACAGAATCGATTCTAAGATCTTCCAACAAGCTCGACGCCAGTGAAGCCAGCTCGTGGACTAGCCCAGCAGCTCGATTGAAGCTACTCCTTTCCATTTCAGTCGGGCCATTTGAAGCCGTGGGCTTCAACTTCAGCTTCAGCTACAGCAGCTGCGAAGGCCAGTCCATCAAAAGCCAAGCCCACCGATTCAGCGGACTCAGCCCGGCAAGCCCTCAATTAAGCCCAAGTGAACTTCAACTTCAGCCCATTAACTTTAGTCCGGTCCAATCCAACAGTCTTCAGCCCATCTTGGGCCCGTGAAGCCAGCCCAAGCCCGAGGTCAAACCCAGCTTTTACTGTGGGCTTGCAAGGCTTTTGGGCTCGGCCTGAGTATCCGTCGACACCACCGAAAGTTTGGGGTTTCAGCCGTCATCGCGTCTCTGT
The DNA here is from genome assembly GCA_016097595.1 of Eucalyptus pumila. Taxonomy (NCBI): domain Eukaryota; kingdom Viridiplantae; phylum Streptophyta; class Magnoliopsida; order Myrtales; family Myrtaceae; genus Eucalyptus; species Eucalyptus pumila. The sequence goes on along the minus strand of JADPVT010000012.1, from coordinate 613,447 downwards.
CACGGTGATCCGGTCTCCGCTTTCAATCAAGTGAGTTTTACTCACTAATGCCTTCTTAGTTTGCTAATGACACTTAAGGGTTGATTAGTGTTAATTAAGTAATATTAGGTGGTTAGATTAGAATGGATTAGTGATTATTAGTTAAATTGCATTGCATATTAATTAAATGGTTAGGGTACTTAGCTAGAGAACTACCTATAGTATTTATTGGATGCATCTTGGAATGTTTCCCGACCCTTATCGGGCTTCAATTAGGCAATAAGAGCATAAATTGGATTTTTGGTATTTATTTATTAATTTTCGAAATTAATTAATTAATTATTTATTTTTCGGAAATTAGGCAGGGATAGCCGATGACCAAAATTTTGTGCTGATTGTCGTGGTGTAGTCTGTTTATTTATTTGAGTTCTACGTTGTGTGGAACTGAATTAATTGTGGAATTTTAGGAATTGTCCTAAATTGTTTGATATTGAAAAATTGATTGGTAGATGGCCGAGTATGGGTATATAGCGCTAGTTACGTTGATCGGCTATATAGTAGAGGGAATGGTGAGAACTAACTGAGAATATTATTGGCTAAGACCAATTAGGTACGATATTTCTTGGACATACGTGGTTTGGTGATTGAAAGTATCATTGGCGAAAACGGCGCCTTAAAGAACGCATGTGAATGACTTATAAACAAAATGTGGTTCGGTGATTAAGGAAATGTCACTGGTGAAAACGAGGCCTTAAAGACCCACGATGTTGTCTATTGCCGATGTCACCTTGACGAAAACGGCGCCCTAGAAAGGACACGTGGTTCGGTGATCAAGCATATCACTGGTGAAAACGGCGCCTTAAAGAACGCATGGTGTTAGTGATCAGTATGTCATTGGCAAAAACGACGCCATAGAAATGATACGTGATTCGGTGATTGGGATATCACTGGTTAAAACGACGCCTTAAAGAATGCACGTGATCAATGATGGTATAGCAGTTGGCGAAAAAGACGCCCGAGAGAGTACATGTGATTGATGTTTGGGAATGAGCTAGAGTTGGTCCGGCTGGTATGAAATCGACTAGGTCGATTGATCATTGTTTTGATTTGACATTGTGAATAAATTGATTGAATTGATATGATCGTGAGTGGTCTTGTTGGCGTGTAATCGACTAAGTCTATTTGATCGAGATATCGATCTGTGATGTGATCGTTTGGGTGCCTATTGAACTATACTAATATGCAAGTGGAATATGAGGCTAAGGTAAGTCCTCTGACCCGTGAGTGCATAGGCAACCTGGATGGTGTATTGATTTACTAATCGGGTCTTAGGGGGTAGAACTTGCTGAGACGTTGTTTCATTGGTTATTGAATAATCATTTTAGGTCCTTGGATGCAGCAAACTTGGATTTTGAAGATCTCAAAAGTCCAGTGCAGTCTGTTGAAGGCTCCAGTTGAAGTGTAGAGGATGATGGAGAGGAGGACAGGGACTCGTAGTTTGTAGAACCCCACTCGTAGTTTGTCGCCGGTCGCTGCCGGACCCTGCCGCCGTCGCACGTCGCCGCTGCTGGTCGACCGCCGCTTGCGACTACCGCGCGCCGCCGGCCGTCAGCTGACGATTATTGCGGCGGCGATCGGCGGCGGTAGTGGCGCGTCGGTCGACCGGCGGCGACGTGCGGCGGTGGCGGCGTTTGGCGGTGGCGGTGGTGGCAGTCTACCGGCAAAAATAAAAAACAAATAAATATAAAAAGAAATTATTTTTTACCAAACACATTTCTATTCTTTTTCTATTTCTAGAGGAAAAATTTTGTGTAGTTACCAAACGGGTGTTTTTACATAGAAATTGTTCCCTAGAAAGAATTAGAAAAGAACTATTTCTGAAAAGAAATTGTTCCTCGACCAAGAAATGTTACCATGCGCAGCCTTAGTCTCCCTTTTTTCACTATGGCCAAATAAGAAAAAGCATAAATTTTTATAACTGTGATAAATTTATCTCGATATTTCAAACTTATAAAAAGCAAAATCCTACACCGTGACAATACATGTGTGTACATGCGCACATGCATGCTTGTGGCTATCTATGCAGGTATTAATATGTCGATCTTTCCCTTCTTTCTGAAGCTCCTCTGTCTTGTAGCTTTGCAACCTTAAAGTTACTATAGGGTAATTCAGACGTGCACTTGAAGAAATACACCCTGATGCAAGTGTCATGGGCCGAAAGATGGACGACCCGAGAGGTTCCCCAGAGTCGACCCCAACTCGCCCGTGGACCTCCTGCTGTCACTCGGATTCCTATCGAGCCTTCTCCCCGAACATTGCAAGGGCGGGCGCAACCGTCATTGAGTCACCTTCTAGTTTTCTGCACCGTTATTTATGTCGGTAAACGGTAGTTAGACATTATGTCGGTAGTTGAGGTGGTGCGACCTCGCCCGCTGGATGAAAAGTAGATCAACGGTTGTAAGCCGAGGCCCTCAACTATAAAAAGGGTGTCCTCCTTCATTTGTAATCATCCAATCCACCATTTCAGTAATACAAAGTTCCTTTCCTTCCAGAGCTCCTCTCTCTACTTTCTCTCTCAACGATCCGGGTAAGCGAGTGGGTAAGCGTTTGATCGAGCAAGGCTTGGCTTGGGTGATCCAAAGTTTCCCAAGTCGCCGCGCGTTCACAATCCCTATTGATTGACCTGTGACAAGTGGTATCAGAGCAAAAGAGAGATCCGTTCAAGAGATCAAGGAGCACCAACTGTTCGAAGGAATGTCGAGCCAAGAAGCTGTCATGGTTGGAGAGGCCGCACAAGTCAACGAGAACTGTGGCCGAGCAAAGAAAAGAGACGCCTCGATGGACGCTGTAGCTGTGTTCAATAAGAAGATCGGGAAGGTCCTGAGCGCCGTGCTCGAACTCATCGAAGGTCTTAACGATGTGCGAGACCGGATCATGGAGGTTGAGAGTTCGCTCCGTGAAGACTTCACGTCGTGCCTCAACGAAGCTACCGCGCCCTTACACGACAAGGACGAAGCCCTGGAAGCATCGATTGATGTGTTGAAGGAGCGCGTCCAAGTGGTCAAGGAAGAAGCTGCGCGTAGGGACGAGGTCGAAGCCATGAAGGCCGAGATCCAAGAGCTCAAGATCGAGCTCGCCCTATGCAAGCTGAGCATCACCAATGGTGCTGTGCCAAACTAAGCGGTGCCCAAACTTGAGGTGCCAAAGCCAAAAGAATTCAAAGGCGAACGATCTGCCAAAGAGGTGGACAACTTCGTCTAGAGCATGGAGCAATACTTCGGTGCCGTCAACATACACGACAAGTCGACCAAGGTACGAACCGCTTCCATGTTCCTGTCTGATACGGCAATGCTTTGGTGGCGCAACAGGTGTGACAAGGTTAGGCGCGGTGCCAATCCCGTTTGCACATGGGACGACTTCGTGAGAGAGTTCCGGGACTACTTTTTCCCCAAGTTTGCTCAGCAAGAAGCCCATAGCAAGCTCCATCTCCTCGAGCAAAGAGGCACGGTTCGAGAGTATGTGAAGGAGTTCACCGAGCTCAAACTCCAGATTCGCAACCTGAGCAAAGAGGAGGCTCTCGGAGCGTTCATGGATGGATTGAAGCCATGGGCACTTCTCGAGCTCAAGAGATGGGACGTGAGTAGTCTTGCGCGAGCTCTAAGTGTGGCCGAGTCACTTGTCGACCTCACCAAGACCGAACCAAGGAGTCGATCAAGGGATTGGAGGTCGGATCGACCTTGCGAGGATGAAGCATGAAGCACTCCCCGAGGCGCGCATGATCAAGGCGGCCGAGCCAAACCATGGGGAGAAGGAACTTCCAAGCCATCCTTCCAAAGGGGTCGACCACCGATGGACTACGCGAGTAGGTTTGATCAACCCCCGCCTTCTCCTTGTTTCATTTGCCAAGGTCCGCACTGGACCCAAAAGTGCTCGAAGAAGGGGTCGAATCAACGCCCTCCTTGCCATCGAGGAAGAGAAGGAGGAGCCCAAAGAAGACAAGCGGCAGATCCGAATTGGAGTCGTGAGGAAGATCAACTCGGTCCAAGCCCGATTGCCGACCAAAGAAGAAGGAATCGCCCTAAACACCGACATGTTCTTTGTGGAGGTCGAAGTGGGTGGCCGAACGCTTTACGCTTTGGTCGACACCGGCGCATCCAACATGTTCATGTTGACCAAGGTTGCAAAGGCCTTGGTACTTCACGTGGAACCATCCGGGAAGTCGTACAAGCCCATCAATTTGGGCGACTTCCATGGCGTAAGAGCAACACCCGACGTGGACGTCAAGATTGGCGGATGGAAGGGCCGAATGGCGTTCGAGGTAATCCCTCTTGACGATTATGATCTCATACTTGACATGCAATTCTTCGAGAGTGTGGGAGCCATGATCGACATGAGGACGAAGTGCATGATGATCCTCGACCAAAAGTGCCCGTCGATGATCCCCATGATCAAAGGGGTGGTCGACACCAAAACCATCGCGTCGATCCGACGCCTCGACAAGAGCTTGAAAGCCGTCATGCGTATCAACAAGCTGTCCGAGGTGAAGCTGAAGGTCAAGTTGGATCTTACTCTGACTCATGACATGCCCATCCAAGCGCTCTTCCCCGAGGTTGAGTGCGCGCCGCGTGCTCCGTCCAAGCCAAAGACCGAGCCGCGTGCCAAGTCTGACTTCATCATCGAAGGATGCGGCCCTTCGTTCATGAGCGTCCGAGCAAAACGCAACAAAAACCGGAAAGCTCGTGCCAAAGCCCGCAAGGCTGCTCGTGAAGCCAAGAGCGATGAGGACGTCGCTCGATTGAGTGGGGGAGAATGTCACGGGCCGAAAGATGGACGACCCGAGAGGTTCCCCAGAGTCGACCCCAACTCGCTCGTGGACCTCCTGCTGTCACTCGGATTCCCACCAAGCCTTCTCCCCAAACATTGCAAGGGCGGGCGCAACTGTCGTTGAGTCACCTTCTAGTTTTCTGCGCCGTTATTTATGTCGGTAGACAGTAGTTAGATATTATGTCGGTAGTTGAGGCGGTGCGACCTCGCCCGCTGGATGAAAAGTAGATCAACGGTTGTAAGCTGAGGCCCTCAACTATAAAAAGGGTGTCCTCCTTCATTTGTAATCATTAAATCCACCATTTCAGTAATACAAAGTTCCTTTCCTTCCAGAGCTCCTCTCTCTACTTTCTCTCTCAACGATCCGGGTAAGTGAGCGGGTAAGCATTCGATCGAGCAAGGCTTGGCTTGGGTGATCCAAAGTTGCCCGAGTCGCCAAGCAGTCACGATCCCTATCGATCAGCCCGTGACACAAGCCTCTCTATTGGGGACAGGCAACAATATGTGTAACCCTGAGCGCATTGTCTTGTTCATTTGGACTCAATTTTATTTGGATACCTTAAGCCATTAAATTAAGAAAATAATGTTTTAATTCCAATCGTCCGATGAAGCATTCAACCTTGCACTCACACTATGGACATCCGACTTGGCAAATCCCCTTCACATGTGAGCCTGCAATGTTGGGTCAGCTCCCCTCGATTCAAATCAAGCATTCATCTCCATTGACACGTGTCATGTAGTTACAAACTAAGATGTTTAGTCCATAATTTTTTAATTATTTATGTGTTGAGTGTGTCTCAAAGTTTAGGCCCAATTTGATTTGGGATCGACTCGAATTGGAATTTGAGGACACCGGAAGATAGCGAAAAGATTTTTGAAGTAAGCGAGGACAAGATCTGGATATCCTAAGTTCAATGGAGGAAGTTCGGACTGAAGAACGAAAAGTTGGGTAACTACTGTACCATGTCCATATAGTTTAAATGGTCGGAAGACTGGGATGTCCGGCCCAACGCTGGCGAGATGTCCGACTCAAGACACGGCCAGCAGCAAAAGTGCATTTCAGACATCCGATCCATACGCCGAGAGAAGCCGGAGTGTTCCAAACGTCCGGCACTTCGGGCAGACGTCCAAACCTGCACACGGGAATGTCTTCTTGAAGTTGTTTTTAACCTAATTTGTGTAGAATATGTTATAATATGTCTCAATTGGAGCCACGTTGGACAAAAACTCGATCCGAAGAAAGATTTGATCATCGTGAAAATTAAAGAGAGAATAAGGGGGGAACACTACTGTTATTTAAGTGTTGCTCCGAATATGTGATAATGTCGGTCAAAGAAACAGTGAGGAGGAAAGTCCGAAAATTGGACTTGGTTGACCAAATCTCAAATGGATTCTGTTTCTTTCTCCAATACAGGCATCTTTTGACTATCCAAATATTCACTTCTTGGCGGTGGCTTATGTGTGTGGCTATATATATTAGCGAGGGTTATGTGTCGTGGTTGACATGTAAGTGTCTTGAAGCACCATTTTGTTGCACGAGTCCTTGGCGTCGGTTTCGTTCATACAATCCCATCAAGAAGTTTTAGTGTTGACTTTGATTTCTTCACAATGCGGCGAATCCATGAAGATTTTGGCTACGATGAACCCTAGCTCTCGTCTTGTTATATTTTTTTTTGTATAATTCAAAATCATGCCATTAGGACGACAGTTGGACGAGGGAACTCCACTTGTTTGAGTTGGGACATTCCATGACGGAAGTTATGCTCATCAGATACCAACGGTGCATATCCTACACATGTCGCCGAGCTAAGTAAAGTATAGTAATTCACTAATTCAACAATGCTCCTAGAGAAGTATGCAAGTCTTCGTACTAATTTGATAAAATTGAATACAATAAATCGTAATGTGATATACACGATTCAAAGTTGATATATAATGCCTTCTATGACCAATGATGTAGATTGGAAATGCTTTAAAATTTATAGAAAGCATTAAAATGTGGCACGATGAAGTCGAACGTCTTGTTTTAAGGATAGTTTTCACCCACCAAAAATGTTTTGACTTTTTTTTGTTTTTCCTTTTTCTTTTGGAATGCGATTCATTACCATCAAAACCGAGAATATCCAAAAACTTGAACTCTAGAGGAGTGGGGCTTTCTTATGCTGGTAAGACTAAGTTTGGTTGGTGGAAACCTCCAAGCTTTCTTGAATCTTTGTTAAGTTCGTGTATTCTAGTGAGTCATGGAGATCGCTCACCATCAATTGTCACTGCCGGCCTCAGTTTGAAGGAACGTCAAAAATTCTCTACCCTCCCTTCCTTCACTATAGAGAAGGATGGAATTTAAGTCGGCGGAAGATGACTTACCTTTACCAATGCGCAAACAATAATTAACCCCGGACCGAACATTGAATTGCAGATGAATCACGAACGAAATTACTTCACGTTGGTTTGGATGCGATCACGAGGAAAACACCCGATTTCCACGGCGTATATGCAAATTGTTCTCATAAAGAATAAATGGAACGCCTTCTCTTTGATGGAAAGGGGACAAGACAAGGAGAGAATTCTATTCTGAACGTACGCTCTTCCAACTAGTCCAACGATCGTCTTCAGGGGTCTTTTATATGACCCCATCGCACCCCTTCAAATGGTGTCTTTCCATCGTAGCATATCAATGCGAAATGGTGCGTTCCAATCGCACTCCATCATGAACGTATTAATTAATAAAATACTACATCAAGGCGAAATGGTGTGTTCAACATTCATCAACTTTACAAAACAATTCATACTGGCAAGTAAGCCGTGTGACTAGTGAGTACAATTGCACTTGGGAGCTCAAATTATGCGTCTGTTAGGGATGACATAATGGTTATAACCTTGAAAAGAAATAAACAATTGATGTCTTACAGTGCTCCTGACATATTTTGTTCCATCAATTCAAGTATACATATCCCTTAAAAGCTATACTTAACTATTCTCAAAACACCATGTATTTACAATTATATTCACAACCACATAAGGCGATATAATCGGTCGATCAGTAAATACATGTAATAGATGTAAAACAATAATAGTCTTCCTTCGCACTTATGTCTCTCTCCATTTCAGAACAATTGCTTTCCTAGACATATCCCATAAAGCCATATCTATTCATGACCGCCGGTAACATAATAAAGTAGCAACATTGATATTTCACTTCGAGAACGTAGTCAGAAGTAACATAGGGCACAAAATGAGGTAAATCATAAATTACCTCAAGGGCTCACACACTGAGTAAGTAAGGATAACTTTACTCACATTCCCTTGTCGGTCGTACAATGTACATGTAGTATGAATTACATGCTATAGTGGATTTCTCTTTCTATAAGAGCGTATGTCATTTATTAAATATATCCACTATATAGATCTTAGCCTAAACATAGTCACGTGCTTCTCACGTACTCATGTTTAGCTCAAGTGCTATATTAGCTCACTTTTTATACAGCCCAATTAAGTACTCACATTCGGCATCGTACAAGCATACATGATTATGGGACTATAATGTTTAGTCTTATTATAAACAAATCACAGACCTCATATTGACTTCAATCAATGCGACATTATTTTATGTATCAAACTTGCTCTTTAGTGTTCATCTGTATATAACACTTGAGGCGATTGCTTGCGTGAGTGAGCCAATCATTACTTGCTGACATACTTTTCAATAATATATGTGTGTATGTGCTAGTTTCATAATGAATTTGTATTTATCGATAAAATAATAAGTCACTAATAACTAAACAAGTACAATACATATGTTCACAAAAACATAAACCAATGATCCTCTATAATAACACATCACATTTTACGCAATTCTAGTGACATTATGTGGGTTAAGAATATGTCTCTAGGAATAGCCTTCGTAAATGGATCAGCAACCATTCTATTGGTTGAAATGTATTGTAGGATCACTTCATTCTGCACTTTAATATCTTTGATGAAGTTGTTCTTTATGTCAATGTGCTTCATCCTTCCATGATACATGGGATCCTTCACATAGGCAATAACTGCTTGACTATCGCAATAAACTATCACCAGTCTAGGAATCTCAGTGACAGTGGCTAAATTTTTCAAGAAATGTTTTAGTTATATTGCTTCTTGCACTGTAGCAGAGTATGCAATAAATTCTGCCTCCATCGTAGATAAGGTCGTGCATGTCTGTTTCTTGCTATTCCAAGAAATTGCACCTCCATTGAGCAAGAATGCATATTTAGAAGTCGATTTACGCTCATCCAAGTCTCCACCCCAATCGGTATCTGAATAACCCAATAGACGTAAATCATTCCCTTGGTAACAAAGTCAATAGTTCATGGCGCCCTTCAAATATCTCAGGATCCTCTTCACTGCTTTCCAGTGTGCTCGACTGGGATTCAATTGATATTGGATCACTAATCCCATGGCATAACATATGTCGGGTCTTGTACACATCATAGTATACATCAAACTTCCGATCGCACTAGCTTAAGAAACAATTTCCATCACTTTAATTTATTCTGGAGTCTTAGGACACATCTCAGTACTTAGGCCTTTACTTTGCATGACGGGGGCATCAATGGGATTTCAATACTATTGTGATAAAGTGAGGAGTTTCCTTGATAGATCTCTTTCGATCTTCACTCCTAATATATAAGCAGCTTCTATGTCCTTCATTTCAAAATTGGAGGACAACCGTTTTTTTATAGTGATAACCAAAACGTTGTTATTTTGATCTCTTTCGAACCGCTTGATATATACACAGTGATCTTTCTCTATCATCGTGAAACCAAAAGTAGTTATGGCTCGATAAACATGAAGATACCACTGTCTAGATGATTACTTAAGACCATATATTGAGCGATGAAGCTTGCAAACTTTATCATATTGACCTTTAGCTATGAAACCTATTGGTTGCTTCATATAGATTTTCTCATTTAGTTCTCCATTGAGAAATGTCGTATTTGATATAATTCAAGGTCCAAATGTATAATGATGGCTAGGATAAGGCGTATTGAGGCAAACCTTACAACTGGTGAAAATGTTTCCTCATAGTCTATACCCTCTTGTTGAGTATAATTTTTCGTCATAAGACGAGCCTTATACTTTTCAATGGATCCATCCGCCATTCACTTAATTTTAAAGACCCATTTGTTTCCAATGGCCTTGCGATTGGATGGTAGATCAACCAATTCTCAAACATGATTTGCCCTCATTGACTCCATTTCATCTTCCAAAGTTTTCTCCATTCTTCCTTATCAGAGGATGAGAGAGCCTATTGAATAGTCTTAGGCTCGGCATCATCTTTTTGAGCAATCATAAATGCTTCCCCTTCAATCTCAAAACAACGATGGGCAATTCTTTTACGATTACTTTTATGCAATTGAATTTACCTTAAATTCAATTTGTTAGGCGATACAACACTCCCATTAGGTCTTGTGTGTTGAGGTAAATCTTCATTTCCCTCTACAACATTAGTGGGTGTGTTATTACGATTTTCCATCTCATATAATTAGTCATTGTCAATCTCACAATTACTAGGAAAATCACTGTCCAAGAATGTGACATCTCATGACTCCATTTCAGTCACACTTCCATCAACTTGTTCACCTATGAACACGTACCCTTTGGAGTGTACAGAATATCTTATAAAAATACATTTCTTCCCTCTAAGGCCTAATTTGCCATATTTATGGGAAGAATCATAAACATAAGCTGCACATCCACATGAACATAGACTACTTAAGTTTGGTTTCCTACCAGTTCACAGTTTATAAGGGGTGGAAGTGACCGATTTTGAGAGTACTCGGTTAAGTATATAGGCAGCAGTTAATAACGCACCTCCCCAATATGAGATAAGTAAATTTCCTTACGCCATCATAGACCTAACAATTTTCAATAGAGTTCTATTCCTTCTCAACTACCCCATTTCATTGTGGAGTACCAGGAATAGTCAATTGACGTACAATTCCCATTTTTTATCACAAAGAGTCTTGAATCGCTCTGATAGATACGTTCGCGATCGGTTCTCAATGCTATTATTATTTTGTTCAACTGATTTTCTACCATCGATATATATCGTCTAAAGCAATCTAATGCTTCTGACTTATGGGATATCAGAAAGATATAAATGAAACGCGTAAAGTTATTTGTGAAAGTGATAAAATATGAAGCTCCATGCCTTACCCTCACATTTAAAGGACCACAAATGTTAGAATGTATGAGTTGCAATGAAAAATTGGCTCTAGTCCCTTTATCGAATGGTTTTCTAGTTGCTTTTCCCGCTAGACAATGTTCACATACGGGTAGATCAACATTAGTGAGTGACCCTAAAAGACATTCTCTAGCTAATTTTTATATTCTTTGCAACCCAATGTGACCTAATCTAGCATGTCAAGTACTTGCATCAATCTCAACATTACTAGAAGATGCAATTAAAGAAAAACAACTATCGACATTAATATTGTACTGATCATAGTCAATATCTAATACCATAAAACCATTCGATACATGGCCGAAACCATAATAAATTGTTCCAAACAAAATGTCAACACAATTACTATGAAATTTCAATACATAACCTAAGCTAAGAAGAACAACTATAGAGACCGAGTTTTGTCGAATATCTCGAGCATAAAGGATATTATGTAGGAATAGGTTTCGACCACCACGTAAAAATTAATTTACATGTGCCGATACCATTTACTTCAACTCTTGAGTTATTTCCTACATATATCCATCTTCTTCCAGGCTGTATCTGACCATACTCCACAAATGTTTCTCAGTCTCTAGCTACGTGGCCTATTACTCCTGAGTCTACAGTCCACATTAGATGAGATTCAGCAAGTATTACGGTGCTAGAAATAAAAGCATTACTTAAAGTAATGAAGTAATAGGGTACCTCTTTCGGCTCAATGCATTCACGAGCAAAGTGGCCCATCTTACCACAATTGTAGGACTTCATCTTGGCCTTATCCTTCTTTCCACTACGCTTCTTGCGTTAGAATGTCTTAGCCCTCTTAGGTGCCTGATCAGTCTTCCTCCCTTTATTGTTGAATTGAGAATTCCTTTTGCGCTTGAAGCCCAAAACTTTGTGCGAACTTGATTCAGCAACATAAACATGGGTAGAGGACCTCACAGCCTCTAGGCGCTCATCCTCTAATTCCAAATGACGTGCTATATCATCAAAAGTGACAATATTCTCATTATGCACCATATTAATCTTCATATGCTCCCAATTGTCAAGAAGGAACCTTATAACAGCATGAACTTGTTAATCAATAAGGGAGTGACTTGCCAACTTCAGCTCACGAATCATGTTTGACATCTCTTGAAGATGCTGCCTCATCATTATATTTGGGCACTTTCGGTATGTGTCAAACTTGATGGTGAGTCTCCTCAGCTCAGTAGCAGATGTATTCCAAAACTTATCTTTTAAGGCAATCCACGTAACTTGAGCTTTATCATAACTTTCAAACTCACACATGAGATCATCTTGCATACAGCTCAGCAACATGATCATCTTGCATACAGCTCAGCAACGTGATGCGAGCAATACTATTTTTCTTTTTTCAAACTTGATAAGCTTCTAGATCTCTTCTGTGTTATGCTAAAGTTCCATGCTCAGGTTCATCCATGGTGTGGTTGAGAGTTTCCAAAACCTCTTGCTCCTTAAGGATGTATTGAACCTTTCGATGCCAAATATCATAATTGTTACCGTTTAGCTTCTCACCCTTATTAAGGTTAGCCACAATGGTTTTGGTTATAATCAATTACTATAAAATATTGACATAATAAACGCACAATCAATACTAGCACACTTTACAGAGTAACACACATATTTAATTTACAGTAAAGACAAACTAAATTAATGATAATTCAACAAAAGACACAAAGGCAAAAGTTCACTATGTTCCTATTCAACTTCTATGTACAATTGTTCTATTATCATTAATTAGTTTAATTTGCGCAAATTTTGAGTTCTAGGTGAGAAATTTTTTGAATTCTACCAACCTACGAACTCCCACTAGGAAAAATAATTACATGACCTCATGTAATTTATACATTTTTTCATTAACACAAAAACATAGCATGATTTGAACCAACGTACAAAAAAAAAATCATGCTACAAATATAATCAAATCTGCAATTCAACATGTAACGGAAAAACAGGGATTTCTTACCATTGTTCGAATTTTCTTGAAACTAGAAAACTGTGTGGCATCCTAAAATTCCTTGCCAATCATTAAGGGTGCTCAAATGAATGTCTTGTATCAAGGACTATGCCAAGTTTTAGTGGATAAATTTTGGAAAAGGATGGCCTATCTTTGGCCATAGGTATTGTGAATTAGAATTTATGGATTTGTGATTTCAAGTGTATAGCTATTTAATTTTTACACTAGAGTACTTTGGTTCAATAAGGATTTAATTAGTATTAAAAAGGGGTTAAAATTTGATTTAATTAGGCTTGGGTCTTAGGCCCAAAAGTGTGGACCTATGATGGGCCAAAAGGCTGGCCCATGAAGCCATGAAAGGCTGCCGTCGACCACAAGGAGAGAAGGGAGAGACCGGCCCACCTTCAATCCCATAATGCATGGGTTTTGCCAAGTGGCAAAAAGGAGAGTCACACCATTGGCCACTTTGGGTGGCTCCTAATCATTTCAAATGATGAGATTAAGGGAAATAGAGAGAGAGAGAGAGAGGGGGGGGGGGCTGTCGTCCAAAGAGGGAGAGAGATAGTGAGGAACCGAGAGAGAGGAAGAAGAGGTCGCGCGAGGAAGAAGATGCCCGTCCGCTCGTCCGTCGACCGTCCGTCCGTGCGTCCGTCGCCGTCCATGTGTTGTTGTTTGCTTGGTACAATTGCTTGGTACAAAGGCAAGTTGGGATCTATATTCTGCTCTTGCATGTTGTATCTTGCATATGTGTTTGAATGGCGGTGAATCTCGGACGTTTAGGGTGTGAGAAACCGAAGCTTGAGTGTGTTGTTTTTGAAATAGCATTCTGTTTTCGAGTATACCACCTGACCCAGAATGTTGTAGAGGCTTGCACGCGAGTTTTGAGTTGTATTTTGACTTCGACTTCTTCACAAAAGTTGTAGAAAATATCTCAAAGTATAACATACTAAAATTTGAGACAAAATGAATGAATTTTAAGGGTTGAAACCCTTCTTCTACGAAAACGTTAGATCTGAAGCTGTTTTGTTGACCTCTTGGTGGTTTTGTGTGTTACAAGTCACTTTTTACTGAGAATTTCACTTTGACTTATTCACAAAAGTTGTAGAGAACATTCTGAATACTAACATACTCAAATTTCAAGTAAAACGAACAAGTTTAACCTAGTGAAACGATTTTTCCTTTGAAGACGATAGATCTGGAAGTGTTGTACTGGACTCCAGCGACTTCGTGAACTATAAAGTGATTATCTTTTGAGAATCTCACCTTGATCCCTTATTGAAAGTTGTAGTGGACCTCTTGAGGCAAAAATTCAGAGGAAATGAAGGAAGATAAGTAGGTGAAACCTTGATTTTTCGGAGACAGCAAAACCTGGACTGTTCCGTACTAGAAACAGGGGTTTCGACCGTCCATAGTTAATTATCTAGGACGAATCTGGCCTGGATGTCTTCATGAAAAATATACCTTAGGGTATTTAATATCACCTGGTAAAAGTTAATAATTTTTTAAGGTAATTAGGATATTTAATTGGAAATATTCCAAAAACCGTGTAATCTGACACGCTCTGGTGTAGTCAGTTTCAATGCATAGATCATAACTTTTTGTATGGAGCTCTTTTGACAACGTGTTCTTAACAAAGTATCTTCCTGTATGTCTTCTCTGCAACATAATCAAATTTCATAATTTTTGAAGTGCAAATGCCTATTTAACCAAAAATATTTCAAAATCTGTGCAAGCTGTGTTAATAGGATAGAAATGCTGTGATGCGTGATCTATATCAAATTGTATGAGGGTCTTTTGATGTAGTGTCCTTTATGAAATATATGCCATTATGTCTTTACTAGCACATGTTAAAATTTCATAATTTTTAAAGACCATTTGGGCATTTAATGGAAATATTTTCTAAAATTGTGCAAGCATGGATTATACGAATTTCAAGTGCTGGAAATTGTGATTTTTTCTGCTTTGGATGAGCCCTATTAATTATATTGATTGAGGTGATTGAATATTGCTGAGCATGTGATGATAATTGGCATTGCATATAGAATCAAATGCCGAATTAGCCTTTGTTGCCATTATATCATGTGCCATGCTGATTGTGAGACATAAATTGGTGAACATGAATTATGATGCATGAGGAAACTGTTGGAGGCGGCTGATAATGCCTTGGGAGTGTCAG
Organism: Eucalyptus pumila; assembly: GCA_016097595.1. NCBI lineage: Eukaryota > Viridiplantae > Streptophyta > Magnoliopsida > Myrtales > Myrtaceae > Eucalyptus > Eucalyptus pumila. The sequence goes on along the minus strand of JADPVT010000012.1, from coordinate 598,282 downwards.
GATGCCCGGGATGGGAGGTGCCGGATGCCCAGATTGTATTGAGATACATGCCCGGATCGCCTCGGGAGTTTCGAGATGCCCGGAATGGTTGGGTGCCAGAAGCCTCGGAGGTTTGTGCCTAGGGAATGCCTCATGATGCCAGTTGGGATGCGAGATGCCCAGAATGTGGGGGTGTCGGATGCTCAGTGGTGTGTGCCGGAGGTTTTCTCGTGATGCCAAGTTCGGGTGCGAGTAATAGAATGTGGGATGCAATTACTGATCCCGGGAAAGAGAGATGTGGTGATCAAATTGAAAGATAAAAGTGGAAATTGAATCATGCACATATGATGTGATGACATACGTATGGATGTATGACATGATGATGATGAGTGCATGGTTGTATGTGCACCTATGGCATGATGATATATGTGTGACATGATGATGATCACCTATGGCATGATGATATGTGTGTGACATGATGATGATCACCCATGGCACGATGATATGTGTGTGACATGATGATGATCACCCATGGCATGATGATATCTGTGTGACATGATGATGTGCACCTATGGCATGATGATACATGTATGACATGATAGTGATGAGTACATGAGGATGTATGTACACATGGTATAATGTCATATGCATGGCTGCAAGTTAAGTTATACTTGGATGCATGAATGACATATACTATGCTGTGAATGTTATGATTGTATTGTGTGATGCATTGAGTGGTTTATTGGATCTTTTACTTTCTGAGTGGTTGTACTCACCCTTTCGGGGACCAACATTTCAGATTAGAAAGATGCCACTCCCTACCGTCACGCGAGGCACCTTCTATGGCCTCCCATCTAATGTAGAGGTAGAGTGTACGGAGATCGCCTGCATTACCATCCCTGGACTGACATTTGTGCGAGTGCGAGTGCTGGTCATGTACAATGTGGGTCTAATTGGGGGCCCTATCATTCAAGAGTTTCTGTTGGTTCATGTCCACCGAGATGGAGTGTTTAGGGGGATGTTGCCGCTGCCACCGCCCGACGCACCAGGATTGGTGTGATGGTTGCGTGAGGGGTAGAGAGCTGATGTTTCTCTTTGGGAGTAACTGACACTGATAGATGGAGGATGACATGCGATCGTTATAGGGGTTGAAATATCCTTTTGGGATGTGGCCAAGTGTAGCTAAAAATCTCGGCTTTCTTTTGTTGTATCGACCCAAGAAAATCCATCATGAAAATATATAAATAAAAGTGGCTCGGCTTTATCTTTTCCTATGGTACTTAGTGGTGTGCATTGTTTCATGATTGTTGGAGGGAGAGATGGCGATATTAAATTATGCTTCCGCTAATACGTTGCGCTGGGACCGTTTTCAGAATATATATATATATATATATATATATATATATATATATATGTGCCTATGTACTATGATGCTTCTACTAAGGGATGCAATTAGTGTTTATTAGATGGAGAGATAGGTATCTGTGGCGACCTTAGGCGGTTTGGGGTGCCACAAACTGCAAGTATATTAAATTATATACATGTTATCATCGAACCAAGCTCTACACAACATATTTGATATCATTTTCATACAGGCCAGCAACTGTATTTCCTAAAACTTAAGAAAATACAAGCTAAAAATGAGTAAACTAGGCATTTGTATCTTAAAAATACACGTACATAGGGTTCCGTACACAACTTCATACATTTATAAAATTCAAATATCCAAAATAAATATACCACAATGTAGAAGACACTCATACGAGCCAAACACAGATGACCACGCTCCAATCAGAGCTCCCACGTGCCCAATCAGTGACCGGTCCGATAGGTTTGACTGCCAGACCGGTTGTGGCACCCCTCGATGGCCCCCAATTCATTAGAATCACCACAGGTACTTGTCACTCATCCTACTACATACCAGTAAGGTAACTTTTAATTTAAGTGAAACCATAGTTCATAGGGGTTGATCAATAGAATACTTTTCCATTTTTCATTTTTTTGTAAAGGTCCCAGCGCAGTTCATTAGCGGAAGCATAAACGTATCTCACCATTTTTCACTTCAATAACCATAATGCAATGCACACCACCTACACTTCAAATGAAAAGACAAAGCCGTGTCACTTTTATTTATCACGATGGACATTTCGGGTCGGTTCAGCAAAAAGGCCAAGATTTTTAACTATAATTAGCTATAACCCAAAAGAGAACTCGACCCTATATCAAACATGTACATCTCTCCATCAACATGCGTTGGCTATCCCAAAAAAGTGTCAGCTCCCACCAGATATACGTGCCATTACACCCAACTCGGTGCATCAAGTAGTGGCAGCAGCAGCATCCCCAGCATCACTCCACCACGCCGGACATGGACTGACAAAAGCTCTTGGATAATCGGGCCATCAGCAAGACCCATATCGTACATCACCAAGACACGGACTCGGACATACTCTAGACCAGGTATACTAATACATGAATGCTCTATGCACTCCACCTCAACATCGGTAGGTACGCCATAGAATGCACCACGCACAACTGGTGAAAGAGGCATCTTTCTAATCTGAAATGTTAATCCCCAAAAGGGGTGAGTACAACCACTCAGCATTAAAGATCCACCAAACTATACAATGTGGCAAACAAAACAATCAAGGTATCAAGAATAAAACACGTATCATTTATGCATTCAAGCATACCTCACCTTACAACCATGCATTTAACACCATACGACATGCATATATCACCATGCACTTGCACTTATATCATCGAATAGTCATGCATATATCACCATGCAACATGTATATACCACCATGCACTTATCATCAAGCAGCCATGCATATATCACCATGCAACGTGCATATATCACCATGCACTTCATGCTTGCATTCCTTTGAGATTCATCCCATGCCATATGTACACATTCATGCGCATGATACGGTCTCAATTTTTTTTTATCTTTCCAGGGATCAGTGTTTGCGTCCCACAATTTATCGCTCGCATCCAACTTGGCATCGCGAGGAGCCTCCGGCACACACCTCCGAGCATCTGGCACACACACTAGCATCTTGTACCCCAACTAGCATCATGAGAAACCCCCCCGACACACACCTATAAGGCTTTCGGCACACACCTCCAGGCATCCCAACACTCCTGGGGCATCCGACACACACACTCCGAGCATCCCAACACTCTCGAGGCATCGTCGGCTCACACCTCCGACGGTCTCATTATTATCTCAATTTATATTCACACATGTACCTCAATTTCAACATGGCATTTGATGCATCAATATCAAGAGTCTCAACCAGTTTTTGATGTCATATAACATGCCATATGTCACCACTTATGCAGCATAATTAACCACTCAAGAAATCATATCACATGTGTGACACCTAGATTTTGACGGTCCGTGTAGTGATTTATCGCATTAAAAATTAGGGTTTAATTATATATATATTAATTGTGTAGTATATAGATTTAGGTGCATTTTTATTTTAATTGGCGTTTTATTTTTTGGACCGGTGCGGATGGGTTCAAATTAGTTGGATTAAGCCCACGAAAGGAGCAAATTAGTTTTTTTTTTTTTTTTGTGGTAAAATCGTTGGGAATATTAAGGAGGATAAGAAAATAATTTAAAATATTTTGTTGCGGATAGATATCTCGAAAGATTTTAGAGTTGGATAATGGAGTTTTATCTTGAGTGAATTATTTGGAAAATATTCACAAAAAAATTCCAGTTTATCTTCAATCGCTGAGTCAGCATATAAAATCTTCAATGGTCGAGTGAGTCAGCTTGGAGAATTTTAACAGATAATTTTAGATTTTGGAACCTCTTTTTGGTTGAGCACATCTCGTATTTTCGAAGGTAATCCTCAACGATTGGGTTGGTATGCAAATATTCGTAGGTAGGGTTTCCACTCTATAAATAGGGGGGCTTTCTCTTCGTAAAGGGGGGCTTCTTTTGAAAAGAAAAACAAAAAAGAAAGATCAAGGGAAGTTTTGCTTCTGCAATGAAAAAAGAAGGAGAAAGAGTACGAAGGAAGAGGGAGAGTGACGTGAGAAGGGGAAAAAAGAAGTAAAAAGTAAAAAGAAAAGAAAGAGAGAGAAGCGAAAAGGCAGAAGAAAAGGGGGTGATTTGACCCCTACTATTCATCGTCTCCCAAAGCTGGTTGCTCCATCCACGACTGCCCAGAGCTCCTCCGCTGCACCTTCGCAGCCACTGCTCGCTCCCTCGCGACTCGCAGCGCCCCGCGAGCCTCCTCGCCACACGAAGCCTGCCGTCGCTACCGTCGCCCACCGTCACCCGAATTCCCGCTGCACCACCGTGTCCCGCAACCCTCCGCCATCCGACTGCGACTCGTCTGCAACCCGCGACTCAGCAGATCCCGAGCCGATTCGCCGTACCCCCCCCCCCCCCCGCGCGAAATTGCTGCTGCCTCGCCGATCCGCTCCACCAGACCGACGAAGCCCACCGCACCTCAACCGATTTCTGTCCCCGATCTGCCGCTCCGGAGTTCTTTGCCGACGCCGTTGCTCACCTTCTCGCGGTGCCCGAACGCCGATTACTTTGCCCGTGCCGCCCTTGTCCCGCTTGACCCGTGACCAGTTGTTGTAGCTGCGTCCACCAACCACTGAGTCCCTTCGCCGGAGCTCCAACCACCGTGACCTCCGTTGACGGTGACCCACCACCACGGCCACTGCCCTTGCCGGACTAATCAACCAGCTTCCCGATCCACTTGCTTACAAAGGACCAGCCTTGCACGAGCAAGCTTTGTGGGAAAATAAAAGAAAAAAGGAAAATTAGGTAGTTTATTTATTTATTTATCTCTTTTTTGAAGTCTTTATTATTTTTCCTTTATAGTTTTTAGTAGACTTGTTCCTTAAATGTATGATTGATATTCCGACATGAAAAAGTCCCTCAAGCTAGGGATTGATAGTCCGATTTTCGCGCCCAAAATCCGACTCGCAATCCCTTACAAAAATCGACAATCCAATCTCAAGCTCGATATTCGATTCGCGATTTAATTTTAAAATTGGTCAACCCAATCTCATGCGCGAGATATGGTTCGCCAATTTTTGGATATCAATCTTATCTTATTTGATTTGCTATCGTCAAGTTGGTTGAGTCAAATCTTATTTTCATAAAATAAAAAAATAAAAAAAAATCTTAATTAGCATTAGGTTTGTTGTTATCTTGCATATTTAAGATTGCAATCTTATCATGAATTTTTAAATAGAAAATCCAAAAAAGAAAGTGCATTCATTTAGGTTGTTAGTTTTTTATTTGAATTGCATATTAATTATGTATTAGTTTTAATTTCGAAATTAATATAAAAACATAAAAAATCATCATGCATATGTCATGTAGAATTAAGGCATCCTTGGCACGTCATGACATATTAGGATAAAATTGCATATTAAGTTTAGATTGATTTTTGCATCTTAGGTTAGAGTTTGCTAGGTTAAGACAGTATCTTAGTTTAAGTTAGGATTTAGTCTGACCCAATCCCTAATATAAGCTAGATAGAATTTTAATCTAGATAGTTATGTTTTGCATTTCATAAAAAAAAAATATAAAATTTGTCTTAGGATAAATTAGTTGCAATTTCTAGGATAGATTGCATTTTTAAAATAAAAAATGTCATTTGCACGCCATATAGAATTAGGTTCATGAAATGCATGTCATTTTAGTGATTATTGTTAGGTTCATTTCTAATTAGAAATTGTCCGTCATTAGATTAGGTCATTTAATAAATGTCGCTTGACATATAGCTCGCATATTAAATTGCAATATCGCATGTCATAATTTTGTACGTCAATGCATTGCATTGCACGTCATTAAAATTAAGTCATTTTGTTTAATTTAAATTGCATATTTAACAATTGCATGTTCATTAAGAGATCATAAAATTTTTATTCATATGTTTAGGACATGTCGCCATGCTATATCATTTCATGTTAAATTAATAGCATTGCATTGCATATTGACTATATTTTCACTTAATAAGTGAAAACAAAAAGAAAGAAATTGCTTGTTAATTAGAAACCATATCTAGGGTTGTTGATATGGATTTTAATTTAACATTGCAGATGCTTTCGTAACTTTGGAGGTAAGTCCTGCATTATTTAATTGCTTTCTTGGGTGTTAAATTGGTGGTTTGCACATCTGCATGAGCACCTCACATGTTAGGAAGATAGTTTAAAATCAATTCAAGTTGCTTGCCAAACATTTTTTAAAATAAAAAGAAAGGTACTGAAAGGGCGTTAGAGAAATCTAACGTAACCAAGTCCCAGTACCCTTAGTCTCTGGTTCGTAGGAGTAAAGTAAATCTCCCGTTACTTTGCTAGGGTTTCTAATCGACCCACCAAAAATAGATTAGTGGCGACTCCTAATTAAAAAAATTGCATGTTAACAATTCCAACCTAAGTCGCGAATTAGTATGGGCTTGGGAGAGCCCAAGTTAAGTCTAGGCTTAACAATCCATTAGCCAAGCCCTGGTGGTTCAAACCCAAAAAATTGGTCGCAACAACATGGAACAATTTCATTTATTTTCAAAAATATAACAAAATTTCGGATAAAAATGGATTTGCGCTCCTTTGATCATAATTCTTGAAAAATTAGGAAACAACCTTATTAAATTTTAAAAATTTGACATGTTATATACAAGATCTAGAGGAAAGTATTCTGTGAAGTACACCATATCAAAAGAAAGTCACACAAATCTAAACAATCCACGCATCACAGTCCTTAAAATTTCGGAATATTGCGATACACAGTTTCATTCACAAATTCGGTAAAAATCATAAATCGGCTCCAAAATTTCTGAAATTTTTATATGTTATAGAAATCAGATTTGTGATAGATTAAAAACTATAATCACTGTAGCCATCTCTAACCCTCGGCAAAAATTCCCAAATCTGACCATTTCAAATAAAATCATTTCACCAATCTAAACTCATCCTGTTCCTTTAGTATGTTACTCCTTAATATGTCATCTTCAACTTTCATTCAGAACACAAGATCAAATTTCAACCGGAGAATTTTATAAAATTCGCAGAATCATACTAGGTCAGCATTTCGATTCCAGATCTGACTTCTCCAAAGAAAATTAGTTTCACCAGTCTATACTTGTTCATTTCTTCTGAAATTTTGATATGTTACTCTTGAAGAAGTTCTCTACAACTTTCATCAAGGAGTTAAAATAATATTCCAACTAAAAAGTCACGTGGAGCTCACAATTTCATCAAAGGTCGGACTGCCTTCCTAGAAAACAGAATGCCATCAAAGGTCAGACTGCCTTCCTAGAAAACATAATGCAAGGCTACCATATTTCTCCCTAGAACTTCGAATTTCTTCACTTCTACCATGACCAAAGTTTATCATCCCTCACAACACATATCACAACAAGCAAATGGTAGGTTTTAGGACTCTACTTGCCTCAAATCCGAGCACAAACAGAGCGATGACCGGCGGGCAAGGTGGCGAACGAACGGCGGCGACTAGACGGCGAACTCCTCCTCCTTCTTCCTCTTCTTCTCTCGCATGCTCACTCTCCCTCTCTCGGATGGTAACTCTCCCTCTCTCTCTCTCTCTCTCTCTCTCTTTCCCTCTTTCTCTTCATGCGACACCCCTCTCTTTCTCTCCCTTTCCTCGCTTAATCCGCCCCCTCTCTTCTTTCTTCCCCCTCATGATTGGCATGTAATCATTTCTTTGCATGCAGGTGACACTTGGTAATTGCCATGCAAGAGGATGGGCCTCTCATGGGCCGCCCCTCCTTCGTCGACAGCCCTAAGGGCTTCATGGGCTAGGCCTCCTCCCCCTTGGTCGACGACAGCTCCTTTCCTTTGAGCTTCGCGGGCCAGGCCAAAAGGGCCAAATGATGGGGCTGATCTTGGGCCAATTAAATTCAACCCACTCTTCTAATTTTTCCCTTTAATCATCACTAATTACCCATCATATAATTACCTAATTACACTTATTCACTTGGCCATAAAGCTTGCAACATAAATTAATAAATTCCAACTTATAAAACACATGGCCAATAATAGAATTTTCTTTCCTATCAAATAATTATCCATTAAAAGCTTGGCCATAAATCTTATTACAACTTATGGATTAAATGCCTACAATACAACTTGATGGGACTTCTATCACCTATTCATAGGCCTTAATGTATTTGGAGGTTGCCATGAATTTTCGGATGCCACATCGATTGATCGGTCCGACCTGTTGACCGGTCAACGGTCGGGTAGCATCTCGGGTTGGGTTTCCAGACAGGTCAGGTCTAGGGTTGGGTCGCGGGTTGGTTCGCCAGCTGGCGACCGGCTGGCCAACCGCCGCTGCCGGCGACGTCATCGATGACGTCATCACACGCTGTTTCGCCGATGCGCGTGTGCCGCTCATGTGCTGATGTCACAGTGACGTCATCACGTGCTGGCTTTCCCAGCGCTTCTAGCGCGTGAGGCCCACGCGCAATGTCTTCTGGCCGCGCGTGTGGGCGCGTTCGACGTCTTCCGGTGGTGTTCGACCCACCATTGGACTCGTCTCAACGAGTATTTTCAGCCTGTATATTTAAAAATTGATTTTTGCCAAAAAAATATTCCGAAAAATGGCCAAATTTGTATAGGTGTGTGCGACCCCCAACCCATTCTTCGCTTCAGTTCAATTTCGAGGATTCAGATTGTAATTTCGAGCGATAAACATCCAAAACAATGTAGAATTCAATCTCTTGATCTCGATATCATGTGGTAAACATGTAAATTCAATGAAAACAAGGCAGAAATCACAATCGGGCTCTGATACCAATGATGGAATTCAAGTCGGCAAAAGACGACTTACCTTTACCGATGCGCAAACAACAATTAACCCTGGAGCGAACGTTGAATTGCGGACAAATCACGAACGAAATTACTTCACGTTGGTCTGGATGCGATCATGAGAAAAGCACTCAATTTCCAAGGCTTAAATGAAACGCCTTCTCTTTGATGGAAAGGGGACAAGACAAGGAGAGAATTCTATTCTGAACGTATGCTCTTACAACCAGTTCAACAATTGTCTTTAGGGGTCTTTTATATGACCCCATCACACTCCTTCAAATGGTATCTTTCCATCGTGCATATCAAGGCAAAATGGTGCATTCCAATCGCACTCCATCATGAACGTATTAATTAATAAAATACTACAGAGAACCGTGAGTCGTAGCTTTTGTCTCGTCCCATTTACCAATTACGGAAACTTGAAAGTCCAACCTTACTTGAAGCCTCTCTCCATTGATGTTGTTTCTATTCATGGACGAACATCCAAGTTTTCTTCCTAGATTTAATAAGTCTTATTAGCGCCCTTTCAGTACCTATAATTCAGTGGAGTTGTTCATCTAACTGATCATATGGTTTTTTACTCATTTTATTATCCCATGCCACTAAATGATGTCCACACATGAGTGCGGAATCGAGAAAAAGTGGACAAGTATAATCAGTGTGATAAAAAGTAAATTGTAGGAAACTAAGCTCCACAAAGCACCAAGTAATGGCCTAGTTATTAAACCTCACGACAACAACCGTCATGACCTAAGTTTGAATTGAGTTCAATTTCTAGTCCAAAAGATGAATCCACTTAGACTAAACTACATCAAAGTGAATCAATAAAACCTCTAAACTAGATGTATGTTAACTAGGTAAAGCAAAGCTACATTTATCACTAGAATAACACAACATAATCAAGACCTACTTTTAAGCTATTTTCTAATTTTTAATTTTCTTTAAAAAGATTGTTGTAATTTTTTTAATTCCGAACATGGTCTATCGTGGACTTTCAGGTTTGGGCCAGTGGCGCAACGACTATTGGGCTCTCCGTATTAGGTGCTTCAATAAAAAAAGATATTGGGCTCTCCGTATTAGGTGCTTCAATAAAAAAAGATATTGGGCTCAAGTCATAGAATTAAGCCCAATTCCTTTTGAAGTAAATCAAAACCCAACTTTAATAGACTAGATTAAGCCCAAACCTAATTATACTAAGATAAGCCCAAGCACAATAACTAAAGCACAAAACTCAACCCATTTACCCATCGTAACTTCTCTAAGCCAGATGCTCTCCGACGCTTCGCATGGCATTCCCATAACAACCAACGCCCCAACGACCATTTATATTAAACTAGAGATCGCACAAATTATCATATACGACCACCACCAATCTTCGGAACATGACTCACCATTAGAGATGTCAAAATGGGTTATTGACCCATTTATGGACCCATTTATGTTTAAATGGGTCGTTAATGGGTCAAGCATTACTTCCTAAAGCACCCATAATGGGTTTTAAAAATAAAGAGACTAAAATATATGGGTCATAAATGAGTAAACTCTATGACCCATTTAGAACCCATTAAAAATGAATCCATTTATTTTCATTGGAAACCTCACAATTTCTCTTTTTCTCTTTTAACTTTACAAATATTTTTTTTATTTATAAAATTGAAATTACAATTATTTTTTATTTTTATTTTATTTTTTTCTTCTTCCTTCGCCACCGGCACGGCGACCGGCCAGTGAGCCTCGAGCTTGCCAATGTTGGGCGAGTCCGAGCTCGTCGAATCTGGCGACGCAGAGGCCTCGTTGACGCCCGGGTGAGGCTTGAGCCTCACCATCCGGCAAGCTTGAGCTCGCTGCATCCGGCAGCCTCCACGAGCTCGCATAGCGTTGTCGAGCTGGGCAAGCTCGAGGCTCATTTAGGTTGGCAGCTGCCATCGTTGTGGCCGACGGTCAACCAAAGAAGAAGAAGAACAAAAAATAAAAATAAAAAAGAAAAAGAAAAAAAGAAAAAAGAAAAATTATATCTAAAAAATAAAAAATAATTAAAATTTACTTTAAAAAATAAAAAATAAAAATAAAAATTCGATTTTTAAAATAATTATTTTAAAAATTATAAAATTGTCCATTAAATTTTTGTTGTATAAAACTATTTTGGTAATACCATTTTTTAATATATGTATATATATATATATATATATAATTTTTTTAAATATAAAAAATTGATTGATTGGATTTGTATTGCTTGGAAGTTTTTTAGTAATAAAATCTTTAAAAAAAACATAAGAATAAGTTTTCCTAAATTTGGTTAAATATTAAAATATTTTATTAATATGGGTCGAGTTGATATGGGTGATATGGGCTTAAAAATTTACATTAGACATAAATGGGTTAATGGGTCAATTTGGGTCAATCAATTAATGATCCTACCCAAACCCGACCTGACCCACCCGTTTGACACCTCTACTCACCATCATCGCCGAATAATCACCGGATTCGTATCGTCGCTGAATAATCACCGGATTCGTTGGCCACCACCATTATTTTACCTTTCTTAATTGCCAGTAATTCAACAATCACGTTCACAGAGCTCGAGATGCACAGCTCGTGTATGGAAAACAAACGAGTGCAAATGAGAATTGGAGCCTGACACTCGACCTGTAATTATCGGGTCATTTCCTCGCCGATGAGGACCGTGTAAGCGGAGAAGCAAAATCCGGAAAATAAAAGAGAAAAGGGGGTCACTTGCAGTCAACAGGTAAAGGTCCAAAATATTATATTTGATGACTAATGAATCAACCAGAAACAAACAATCTCACGTATATTTTATTGAGACATTTCGTCAAACAACAGATGAGCATGTCGGTGAGGGTTCTATTTGCAGTCTCATATTAATATTTCGATCTAATAACATCTTCTCAACAAAGATTCAGACTAAATCATTAACAAAAGCTTCAATATCAGTCAGATTTCATTGCAAACATTACCATGACATTAGTTTTTGTTTTGAACCATAGATGAACCGAGACAACAAGTTTTTGAATTTTACCGCACCGAGAACGAAGTCCAACCACGACTACTCGTCAATCTTACCCGCTGACAAGCAAAAGTCAGAATCGTCTTAAGGAAACGTCTATGGCAATTGGTGTCAAGCAAAAAGGCTTGAACGATAACTCGAACCTCGTGGATGCCTCAACAGTAAAACAGAGTATGGCAAGTAACTTCTTAACGCCAGTAGAGACACGATTAATGATGAGTTCTCAACAACAGGACAGAACGGAACAGAGTACACTTCCGCTATGCGGCTGGTGATGATGGTGGCGTACTGTGATGGAGGTAGAGGCACGGCGGGCTAAAGTGACAGCTGCGATGGAAGACTGGAGGCAATCGGCAATGAGGTTTGGTCTTCTTTGTAAGAGTTTTCCTAATGTGGATTAAATTAATTGATATTGTAATTTACTGTTTTTACGGTTACTGTAAAAACAGGATTGGTCTAAAGAGAGATAGAAGGTTTCTTAATTAGTCTAATATGAGCTGGCTAGTGTGGGCCGAGTTGAGCCCTGGCCCGTAATGAGGACTGGCTGGAAACTCTATAAATAGTACTCAAGTCTCTCCTCTAACCCGAATTATCACATGTATCCTCACCTAAGGGGCGTTTACCTAACGCCGCACGTGAGGGGGTCGCCATTGAGCCAGTGATACGGAGGGCAATAGAGGAGAAGGACTTGATGCGTGGATCCCCTTGATATATGTGGGTAATCCTTTTTCCTGCTTCCGCTTTATGTTCGATGGATCCCAAAACAGGTGCGTTAATCTTTCTACTCAATTACGTTCTTGTTCTAGTTATGGAGATTTGGGGTTGCGCAATTTGCGTCCAACATGTGGTATCAGAGCCCCCATAACCTTAGAATTTGAACGCAATTGATTTTGCCCTAATTTGTACGAATTAGCCCTAATTAGTGCGGATCTTGCCCTAATTTGCGATTTTCGAGACTTTTCGTTCAATAAAAATTAAATTAAATTATATATTCGGACTGGGCTCGACGAGACGAAGAAAACCATGGGCGGCGCGTCGCCGGAGGAGGTCGCACGCGCCCCCACGCGTGACCACGCGCCTCCTGCGCGTCGAACACGCGCCGCACGTGTGCTCCACGCACCGCGCACTCAGGCGGCGCGTGCGGGCGCGTGAAGGCTCCGTTCGGCGCGTGGCTGGCGGCTTTGGACTCTTACAGTGATTTCCTATCTCGTGGTATATTTATTTTATATATTTGATGATTTTATGGATGTAAAAATATATACGGAACCCTAAATATGTGTATTTTTGCGTATTTTTCTTATATTTTCTGTGATTTTGGAAATATAAGTGTTGGGTTATAGGTATATTATCATATAATCATTATAAATGTGTGATTCATCAATAAAAATCAAACTTTATTGTGAACTGAAGCTGACTTAATGAGATTCAATCATTATGAGATAGTAATTGAATATATCTTGAGATAATGATAAACAGTAAAAGTTATGAAATTTTTATTGCTCATGCATACTCTTTTACACACTGGTAATCTTTGAATGATAGACGTCTTAAGAACTTGTGACCAAATTGATTGTACTGATTAGCATATCTGCTGTATGTGGGTAATGCATGTCAATTAAATTACTGCATATTGTACATGAACTCATCTGGTCACTTGTTAATGTCTATCAAGTTGAATATTTTTTATGGTAAAGGAGTATGGCAATATTTACGCAGAGTAATAGTATCTACTGTTAAATTTTAGATATTTGGTTCTCTGGTTTGACTCAATTAATAGGCCACTGGTTGATGACAATGATAATTTGTTGCTTAAAATTGGCTAAAAAATCAGATATTGGCCTTGGAGTCATGTTTTGCCGTATGAAACTCATGAGCAATAGTGCTTGTTGATTTGGTGTACCCTATATTACTATTGATGTTAATTTGTGAGAGATATTTTAGATCAGCATTCTTTTTATGTTGTTCTGGTAATATGTAATCAGGGTGCATAAAAGATGTTTTATTCTATGTTATGAGAGGTTTCTTATGTTACTGTAATCAATGATCTCATTAGAATCTGTCAAAACAGGTTCGCTATATATATATATGTATGATTAATTTTTATTAATGAATAAAGCAATGTAATTAGCATGATATGTGATTTTGGTAATATGCTGCCCCTATCACTAAAGTTAAATCACATGTATATGCTGTATGTGAGGAGTAAAGTTTATATCCCTGGTATGAGAGAATTTCAATGATTCAATTGAGTAGTGACCGCCAAAGTGGCACGCTTGATTGGGTTTGAGAAATTTCAGTCTCGTATGATGATTGGGATGTCTCCTGATCTAATGCGTGGTCATACTCCCAAAGGAGGTGATTGTGTATTGGTTTATGGAGGGATACATGATAGTGTGGTGGAGAAGTGACCGATCCTAATAGTTCATATGCCCAAAGGTGATGAATTCACAAAGATTGGAATATATTCTCATAACCCTTATCATGTGGGGAGTATACAACTACATGTCATGTATTCTGCCCAAAGGTGATTATATGATTATGTATGTAACTCTATGGATGTGTACTTGTACGTCAAGTTACACAGTACTCACATGATGCTAATTATATATATATATTGCTTGGTTTTCAGTCACATTTTCTGTGATTAATAACTTCACTATTATTGAGGTTTTTACTGCTTCAAATTTTAAGTTATGGACATATGATTTGTTGCTTGAGAAATAAGCAACTGAATTTGCTTACTATCCATGAAGCGTTCCATTCTAGAACACTTGAAAAGAGGTTTGCCTGTGGACTGCACTGCTATAAGATGATGGAAGCCTTAGTTGCATGAAATTATGTCTTGTCTGATATTGAAATTAGGACATATCTGCAAAGATTGTGTTTAAGTCCTAATGACATATACATCTTGTATATGATTAAAATTTTGTTTCCGAAAGTTTTCTATTTAAGGAAAATGGCCATGATAAAGAATAAATTGGTTAAAAATTAGTTTTGAAGGATGTCGTAGATTAGGTAGTAATTTAACAATGGCCGTTTTCCGAGTATTTTGACAAATATGACAATGCGAAATAGCTTAAAGGGTCATTTGTCAAATACTTGGTAGATTCTGGGGTGGTAATTTAATTACTATACCTGAAAATTCTGATAAAATGATTTGGCCAAAACGCATAAATACACCATAATGAACATGGTGATGAGTATGATCAGTAAGACCAATTTATCCGGTTTTCTGTGGGCTGATATTATGAAAGCAACTTTTTCACATACAAAATGTGTCTCTTATCAAAGTTGTTTCATAAACTTCTTTTGAGTTATACACTGGACATAGATTATTTGAATCATATTAAATTTAGAGGTGTTATGCAGAAGTGAGATTATCTAATCCAATATTAGATGCGTTGGAATTTAGATTCACTCGGAATTATTTTGTATCTTACCTAGATTGTTCAAAAGGGTATTGATTTTAAGACCCTAAAGAAGATACAAGAATTATGGTATCATATACTTGTAAAGTTTCTACAGTTTGACGAGGATACCTGCTCTCTCGACTATTAAAGATAATAGTATGATGGATGTTAATGTATCTTTGTCTTTGCCTATATAAACAATTGTGGTACAGACAATTGTGGAATCTCCTGTACCATAGACTAAACTTGTTGAGGTTTAAGGTACTATTCTTGATATAGTTTATAATGAAATTTCTTAAACCTCTCAAGTGTAGAATGAAGTGGTTGCAGTTTTATTAAGGAGATTTGTTAAGGAAAGCCGATTAGTTATACCATCAGACTATATAGTCTATTTGTGAGAGCATGATTACAATATCCACTATATGGTTGATGTAATGACATATTTATAAATGTCGTTTCTTATTCTCAATCAAGTATGTGATTAGATGCCATAAAAGGCGATATACAATCTATGAAACATCATAGTGTTTGGAAACTAACTTACTTGACTAAAGATTACAAGTTCATTAGTTGCAAAATTGGCGTACAAAATTAAAAGAATTTCAAAGAAAGATTGTGGAATTTAAAGCCAAATTGGTAACTAAAGTTTTCACTCTGAAAGAGGGGTGGATTGTTTATAGTGAAGAAATAAATATTTCTTTCTAGTATTTTTTATTTCTTTCTAGTATTTTTAAATGATTCTTTCAAAGTGAATATGGTATTAATAATTTATTTTGATATGGAGTTACGCCAAATAGATACAAAATCTATATAGTGCAACTAGATGATTTTGCAGCAGATTTAAGTAAACTTGTATGTAGACTGAAAAGTTCTAATTCATGGTCTTAAGCAAATTTTCAGACAATATTATTAAAGTTTCATAGTGTTATTATTTTGTTCAATTGAGAACAAAGTAATTCAATATACTGCAAGGTCAGTGGGAGGAAATTTATTTTTTCTCATACTTTATGTACATGATGTTTTGCTTACAAGTTGTGACCTTGAGATATCTTATATCATTTGTACTGAGGTTTGTAAGGATTATTTTTACCAGATTATATTAGATTTTCTCGCAGGACAATTGCTGATTGTATATTGGAAATATTCAATATACATCGTTGCAAGCCAGGAATTGCTCCTGTTGTTAAGGGTGATGGACTAAATCTATCACATTGTCCTTATTTAGATATTGAGAAAATCTAATTAAATGGTGTACCTTATGTCAGTGCACTTAAAAGTATAATGTATGCTCGAATTTGCACTAGACTAAATGTTGTCTTTGTGACGAGACTTCTAGGTAGATATCAATCAAATCCAAGACGTAATCACTAGGTTGCTGCCAAGAAGATTTAAAGGTACTTAAAGAAGACGAGATTATATGCTAATTTATAGACATGTTCAATTCTTGCAGTTAGTAGGGTATTTAGATGTAAACTTTGCTGGCTGTTCTGATGACATGCAATCAATAACATAATACATATTTATGTTAGCAGTAAGTGCAGTAAATAAAGTTTTATGTCATCTTCTACTATGTAAGCAGTGTTAGTAACATTCTTTTAGGCTGTTACTTGGGCTTTTAGGCTCCAGAACCTCATGAAAGGAGTTGATTGTTTTAACTTTATGGATAGACCCATACAGTTGTATTGAGATAACAAATTTGTAGTATTATTTATTTACTACAGAGTTCTCAAGGGGTCTAAATATATGGTGATCAAATATTTTTTACCATAAAGAAACGGTACAGAAATGTGATTTATAATATAACATATTTTCACAGATGATGTTGAGTGACATGTCATTAGCATGGGCCTAGGAGTATCTTCGGATACTGTTGTTTAGTGGGAGCTATTTTGGCTTTACTCTGATAAAGATTTCATCTGTATTCGTTACACTTTGTAACGGTTTGATATGTATCAACTTTTGCATTCAATAAAACCTTTTGAATGTATTGTTATTATGTTGAATACATATTGATAAAGTCTCAAGGGATTGTATAAACCTTGAGTGAAGGCTAGGGGCATCCGGGCATCCGGTTATTAGCCTTGTGCATATGTCTTATGATATATAAAGAAAGGTTAACCATAAGGACAAGACATATGTGGGTTCATTAGAACCATAAATCATTCTCTTGTGGCACAAGTTTTTGTGACACCTAAGGTAAGAGAATAGTGACTGACAAATGGGATCTCTCTATGAGAGACGTTATCCATTTGACACACTACCATATTGAATCCATATCAATAAAGTTGAGAACATTCGTGACCATGGAAGGCTCTGTGTGTATACACGCAGTTACCGCCATGATTCGGTGTTTAAGACTTTTTGGGATAGGATTGACTATTAAGAATTATCTCTGGACCAAATGTGCGCACATATGGTACGATTTCAATTAATATAGTCCAAGTGGGAGAACGTAAGAGTTTTCATAATGTGGATTAAATTAATTGATATTGTAATTTACTGTTTTTACGGTTACTGTAAAAACAGGATTGGTCTAAAGAGAGATAGAAGGTTTCTTAATTAGTCTAATATGAGCTGGCTAGTGTGGGCCGAGTTGAGCCTGGCCCGTAATGAGGGGGACTGGCTGGAAACTCTATAAATAGTGCTCAAGTCTCTCCTCTAACCCGAATTCTCACATGTATCCTCACCTAAGGGGCGTTTACCTAACGCTGCACGTGAGGGGGTCGCCTCATTGAGCCAGTGATACGGAGGGCAATAGAGGAGAAGGACTTGATGCGTGGATCCCCTTGATATATGTGGGTAATCCTTTTTCCTACTTCCGCTTTATGTTCGATGGATCCCAATACAGGTGCGTTAATCTTTCTACTCAATTACGTTCTTGTTCTAGTTATGGAGATCTTGGGGTTGCGCAATTTGCGTCCAACATTCTTGGCCTTGAGATGGTAGAGCTCTCTCTCTCTCTCTCTCTCTCTCTCTCTCTCTGAAATGGATAAATCAATGCGAAGAAAGGTTTGATATACCATGAAGATCTTGAAGATGTTGCACGTCTTGATGGGTTGTCTAGCTCTAGGTGTTAATGCTCGCGGACAACAAAATCCAGGTTCTCTCCCTCTCGCACGCGCGCATGCACAATGATGATTGAACTTGGAAGAGTTGAGACAATAGATGGAAGGGATTTTTCAAAAGGGCAGAGTGATGATGCACAGTGATGATTCAGTGTTTACCTATCTTTCAATTGGCAATCGACCTTTCAAGCAGAAGATAAAAGCTGGTCATACTCCGATTTGATTTAAGAAATGAGCACTGAGTATGTAGGCAGAGTTGAGCTCAAGAATATTTTACGGTTTTAAAAATATGTGTAGGACTTTAGCAAAGTTAAAGCTCGTTCAGAATCTCTGGGAAATATTTAGGAATCCTCCTAAATATTGGAGAGTTGGCATCCTCTAGCTTGCTTTATTTTTGCAAAGGACATCTCTGTTTTCAAGCTTTTCTTGGATGCCTGTATCATCCGATTATTTTATCAGAGCTTCTTTTCAACTCACAATTATCAAGCCAGTTCTTACACCTGTAATTTTCATTGCTGAAAGTTCTATCTAGTTGATATGGTGGCGATGATATTAGGTAAAAATTTTAAGAGACATTGCAAATAATCAAGAAATTCATAACACCGTTTACATTCCGAATCCATGATACATAGTGAAAAGTAAGTGACTCTGACTTGAACTTGATTTAGTTTTCACAAGCATCGATTGTTGAGCGCCCAATAATTACCATGATGATCAGCTCAACATAGCCTACAAAGCCGCTGTGGGGGTTTGTCAATTCCAGAACAAACTTGGGGGTGTCTACCCTGGTCATCTCCCAAAACGACCAACAACAGAAAAAGAATCTCAGGATCTTCCCCAATAGAACCGGGAATTGTTCCACATTAATGCCAGTTGAAGGAAAGGGCAATACATGTTGGTCAGGGCTTCATTTTGGTATGGGAATTATGATGGCAAGAATCAAACCCTGGCATTTGACCTCAATTCCATTCCGACAGTTTATCTAAAAGGAGTATCTGGAAGTGCTGGAGGTCTCTCACGTATAACGTCCTTGCAATCTCCCCCCTTGCAAGAGGCAAAAATGGATCTGAATTGAGGCAACTAGCGATTGAATTTGGGGATCTCTAATCTGTGAAGTATCTTGTGTTGCCAAAAGTTCTTTTACCTGAAGTTTTTTCACTTCCTTGTGAGTTTGACCGATATTACTAGCATGTGCACGTTGTCACAAATTCAAGAGAGCTTTTCTGACAATTCCATCGGTTGACCAAACAACCTTACCCGATGTTAAAGAGTACCGATGTTGATTGCTTCATCTCAACTATCTTTATAAATGCACCAAGGACCAATGCGTGATTGATCTTGACATTGATGTGTGGCAGGTGAAAGAATGTACATAGCATTGCTTCGTTTTGCAAAGAAGATAAACTTTCCTGTTCTATTGGTATTCAAAATTTATTAGTCTCGTTGTTGGTTTTGTACGTGGTAAATAATCTATGTATTTGGACTACTACTACATGATGTTATAGCTTTAACTATCTTGGAGATATCGATATTCAAGTTGCTGTCATAACAACCGATCTTTCTGAAAGATTCTGCTTATGTGAGTCCACTCTTGTTGATTGCAGGCTTCAGATTGGAGGTTTGCTTAGGCACGTATCTAGATCGTGATTACCAAATTTTATCTCTGAAACGTTTTCCAGTCATCTTGATACGATTGTGGATAGAAGAAACATGTATGTGCTTGAAAGTTGTTTGATGTGGGCGATTGATATTATTCCCATCCACTCCTTGATGTGATGGGTAATCCAACAACTCGTTTAAAAACTCATCAAGAGCAGACTATCTTAGTCCCATGGGAATAGCTTTTATTCCAGAGCAACTAGGAATGACATTGAATTTTCTTACGATTCTCAAGTTGCATCTACCACTCTCACTGCCTCTCCCCCTAGCCACTTACCACCTCATGACCACCTCCTCCTGTTCCTCCTGCAGCACTCCACCACTCCCATCCCAATGACTCAAATCACACCCAAACTACTTCACCAATTCCACCATCAACCAATATTTTTGGAACCGTACCCGTGAGAAAACACGTCAATGATCGGTACACAGTTCAGCCAGTTCAACCAGTTGACACGCTCCTATATAAGTTTTGAATATTTTATCTTCAAGTTGAAGCACATGGAAGCAGATGGTCGAGAAGTGTGCGCGTACTTGAGACCAGGGCAATGTTTATCCGAGGTCCAAGTCCTTGCTGAAGCAATGTTGCTTCATTGGCTTAATTACTTGTCATAAAATATATACATGGATGAGCACCGAACTGAGACCATTGCATGGACTTGTGGTGAGTGCAGAGTGACTCCAAGCAAGAACCTGGATCAGAACTGTTGCAAGTGGGGTTCTGAAATTTTATTATCCATGTCCAACGTGTTCCAGTACTAGTTGACCCTTTGATAAGTTTGTCAATAATAAAGGTTATTAAAATAAAATTTCAAGTATATAAGAACTGTATAAGGAAAGAAACAAAGAAAAGCAAAAGACAAAGGAAAACATCACACCAGGAGATGTTTAAACCCGAACAAAAGAGCACACTGCATAAGCAATCCAAGATTCTAAGTCCTCAACCACTCTTTTGTTGTGTTCCTTCCCTATGCACCACATGACACAAAGCGGTGCGGCACCCTGAGACTTCTTACAAATTCAGCCTCCTCCACAAGCATTCAGACAAGGAATAAGCTGAATGGCATGACTTGCGATAACCAAGTCAACTGAGGAAGAGATCATCAAAAGATCACCCAGAATGCTTACATATGCAACACCAATCGCAAGAACGAAATTCAGTTTCCTAAATCCTCAAAAGTAAGAATCTCATTCCAAGCTACCTTCCAACGAAAGAAAGAAATTTTATAAGGTATATGAGACAACCAAATTGCTTTAGATGGGATGAACGAGGGGAGAAACTCCCCAACTCTTTGACCTGGTTGAATACCAGGTTTGGTCAGCTCCAAAGGGTTAGCGGCCAGCTTGATCCCAACGACCACACCCTTTCACAGTCATAATTGAACTGGACCTACGTTATCGAGGTGAGGACACCTGGAGTGCCATAACTTAAGGCACGCCGGGACACTTAAGTGCCATAACTTTAAAATGGTACACTTAAGTGCCATCATCGGAGTAAAATGGGACACTTAAGTGCCACTCCGACGAAAATCCGGCCAAATGGCTGACGTGGCAATTTTCCGGCGAGTTTAGTTCAAAACGGCGTCGTTTTGCACGCTGACGTGGCGGAGAAAACGCAAAACGACGCCGTTTCATGTCTACGTGTAAATAATAATATAAAAATTAATTAAATTATAAAGTATTCAAAAAATTAAAAATTAAGAAAAATTAAAAAAATTAAGAAAAATTTAAAAAGCTTTAAAAAATTAAGAAAATTAAAAAAGGGGGGGGGGGGGAGGTCGAACGGGCGGGCGGCGAGGGCTGAGCCCGCCGCCGCCGCTCCCCGCCGTCGCCGGGAAGGGTTGGCGACGGAGGGGGAGGGTCGGCCGGGCCGCCGGCCCCCGGCCAACCGACGGCGAGGGCTCGTAGCCCTCGCGGATCGCGGGGCGAGGGTCGCGACCCTCGCCCGGATCTGGGCGAGGGCTCGCGGGCCCGCCGCGGTCGGCCGGCCTCGCCGGCCTCGGGCAGGGCCCGGCGACCCGGCCGACCCCCCACTCCGTCGCCGGCCCTTCCCGGCGGCGGCGGGGAGGCGGCGAGGGGCCCGTGGAGCCCTCGCCGGATCCGGGCGAGGGCCGCGACCCTCCCCCTAGATCTGGGCGTGGGCCGCGACCTCGCCCGATCCGGCGAGGGGTCGCGGGCCCTCACCGCCTCCCCGCCGCCGCGGGAAGGGCCGGCGACGGAGTGGGAGGGTCGGCCGGGTCGCCGGGCCCCGGCCAGGGCCGGCGAGGGCTCGCGAGCCTCGCCCAGATCCGGGCGAGGGTCGCGGCCCTCGCCGCGATCCGGCGAGGGCTCGCAACCCGCCGTCGGCCGGCCGGGCGGGGCCGGCGACCCCGCCGACTCCTCCCCTCCGTCGTCGGTCCTCTTCCCGCGACGGCGGGAGGCGGCGGCGGCGAGGGCTCAGCCCTCGGCCGCCTGCTCGACCTCCCACCCCCCTTTTTTTAATTTTTTTAAATTTTGTTAATTTTTTAAAATTAAAATTTTTTAAAATTAAAATTTTTTAAATTTTCTTATTTTTTAAATTTTTTAAATTTTTTTTAAATTTTGTTAATTTTTTAAAATTAAAATTTTTAAAATTTTCTTATTTTTTTAAAATTTTTAATTTTTTTTTTAAATTAAAATTTTTAAAATTTTCTTTTTTTTAAAAACTTTTTAATTTTTATGCTGATTTGGAGCTCCGGCGAGCCACGTAGGCAAAAAATAATAATAAAATATTGCCACGAGGATTTCCGGCAAGGGTCGTCGGAGGTGGCACTTAAGTGTCCCACTCGAAAAAAAAAAAGTGGCACTTAAGTGTCCCGGCGTGCCAAGTTATGGCACTTAAGTGTCCCGGCGTGCCAAGTTATGGCACTTGTGCTGGACTTCTGCCTACGTTATCCAGTCCAACTAATCAACTAATCGAACCGGCCAATCTATTCCAGTTCTGGAGCCACCAATGGCCAACCCCACCGCCCCCCTCCCATCCAAAATAAATCCCCACCATCACCTAAATTATCCACTGCCATCACCATCGGTTCACCAAACCCACCAGCCAATTCCACGGCAACCTCCATCAGCTAGCACCACAGCTACTCCCCACAACCAATAATTATTCGCAAATTGTTTTATACTTTGTAAAATTATACAAATGTATATATTGGCAACTATAAACAAGTCCATTTTTAAGTTCATAACAATCATAGCAAAGCACTGAGCTTTAATTGTCACACGGGTATAAACACAGTGGATTATTCCATGTCTAAATCTTGCAGGCCAAACATGGTCCTCCAATGGTTATTAAACTGTACAAACAAATCTGCAGTATAGCTATTCCAGCGCTGTTTCTTCTCTATTCTAATTTTGTGGAATAGCTACTCTACCCAATTTTATTATGGACCACGCATACTCTTAGCTTTCATGTTTCAATGTGCACATTTGCCATTTTTTCCTATTATCGTGCTAGAAGCACCATCCAACATTTTTGTTTCAGCCACTGAATGTAGGGAAAAAGGTCCCGAACTAGTTAGCGCAATTTGACCGAGAATCCAAGGCAAGATCGTGATGAATGATAAATTAAAGAGAGAAGTTCATTTAGATTCCCCCTTGAAGCTTTCTAGGAATGAGGTATAGGGATTTTTAAGCAGCACACCAAAGAGGTCTGCATCACACAATTAAAAGTTAAGTTTGCTAAAATTCAAGAATCGGTTTATATAAGAATAAAGTGATAAATGAGGCACAGATTTTAAAGATCACCAAAACGAAACATTCACAAACAGAGACACACCAAGGTTTCAAAAAGGCCAAAATAATACAAAATGCTTAATACATCCAAGGAGAAATTACACAAAATGCTTAATACTTGGTTTGAAGCTCTACTGAACGGGTGTTTAGTTTAGAATAAATTCTTAGATAATAATTAAAGTTCTATTCTTTGATAAATCAGGTGTATAAGTTAGGATTTTGTATCCCCTCTTCTAGATATTTCCTATATAATTTAGTTTCTCGTTTTCCGATATTGATCATCTTTCTTATTTAGAAGTTCCCAGTAAAACCAAGATTAGGATTTTTTTTTTTATGAGTCTATATATATATAATTGTAACTATTTCAATTTAATAAGCTTCATGAAAATTACGGAAATTCAGCAAGTTACTTTTTGAATTCTCTTCTTAAGTCGGATGCAGGAAACCCTAAGAATGATGTTTACGAAGCATTATTTGTGTTGCCTTAAAGAATTTAGTCGTTTTGAGGAATCATTCTTTGTGATTTCTCTCCAAATTTCTCCACCAAATCATGCTTACTACTTAGGCTACATCAGTTCATTTGGGACTCCATCAAATCTAGCACCAAGGCACTGGATCTCATTAGAGCTTCGACCAAAGAAGTACTGGATGAGTGACCTCCTAAAAAGGGCTGTGTAATGCCCACTTTTCTATTTTTACGGGAAAAAAAATGGATCAACTTGAGGAGATCTCATGCTTACAGCACCGACAGGATGGTTGAAGTGGAGAAGTGCGTACAGTGTTTTGTGCACCCACTAAGTGCTAGTTAAGCTTACGGAATTATTTCATATGTGACAATTATGCTTTATGAGATGGAGCAATAACCACCAACATGTGCACAAAACAAGTGTAGTGAAGAAAAGACAACTCTGATGGATGCGTGCGCGCACACCAGACAGGACTAAACTAGAGATGAATTTATTGGGGAAAGTGTAGACCTGGATCCAATAGAGAAAAAGTCAATAGAAGCTTGTTTAAATTGGTTTGGTCATCAAGCTTATTTGGGTAGGTGAGGAAATGGAGTGCAAATAGTGAGGTGTGAATTCCTTAATAGACTGCGTAGTCGAGTTTTATTCACAATCTCAAGAGTTCGTTTAGTTTCTATTCTCCCCTTGACATCTTTACTACCATCAATGTTTAAGCATGTGCAGCTAGGTTTATACCCGTGTTCCTCGAGCCATTGTGTTCGCTTGATGACACATTTGAAAGAATGAGTACGGCAACATTAATCAGCGGGGATTGCCTTTAACAATGTGTTTGTCTTATCTATGTACCTCTTGCTTGTCTCCAATGATACATCAAGCACTCCTTCCCTAATATTCCGGAGGCTCTTCGACCATGCTCCATCCCAGGACAATCTCCAATCAGGGAGAGAAACATCAGAGAGGAAAAAAAGGATCATAAGGAAACCTGGAAGATGAAAGGAAAAAATGTACAAGACATATTCAAAATGTTTCCTTCTGCTGCACGAGTCAACGGATTGGGTCGGAATCTAGGGACTGTGCCATTTGGTTGGGAAATTTCATGGAAGGTGAGCTATGTCGGTCCTTCTTTCATGTAGGTATATGTTTCACAATTCTTGCATTGATAGTTTGTTAATGATTCATTTCTATTGCTCTATGTACCAAAGCACTGTTTCACATGATTCTCTAATTATGACTAGATCAAGTTCTAGGTGAAATGCTTTCATTAACCTTTTCCAGATGTCTCTTTAAAAAATGTGTATGAAAGATAAACAGTGCACTTGTTGTGCATATTCCATACGCATTTTCTATAAAGGCTTTTGGCAAATGATTAATAAGAGTTTTCCATCTAGAATTTTGATTCACTCATAGTTAGAGATTCATGTGAAATAAAGTTTCAGCACACAGGGCTACAAAAACAAATCATCTACTAGCAATCAATGCAAGAAGAATAAAACATATGCTTGCACGAAGGAAAAACCCAACATAGCTCACCTCCGATGAAACCCCCAATCATATGGCATAATCTCGAGATTCCGACTTGATATCTTGACTCATGTAACTAACAAAAGCAATTCGAACAGGTCTTGTACCCTTTTTTTTTCCTTTCGTCTCCCCCTCCTTTTCCTCTCCAATTTTTCTCTCCCCTATCGGAGATCGTCCTCGGACGAAGCATGGTCGAAACTGCGTCTTTGGTCCTAGCTGTCCGGAACGTCAGGAAGGAGTCCTTGACACATACGGTGAGGACAAGTGTGAGGTACATAGACACGACAAACATGCCGCCGAAGGCAATTGCCTTGATTTAAGGCTGTCATACTTGTTCCTTGGAACGTGTAATCAAGCCAACACTATCGCTTGAGGAACACAAGTGCGAACCTAACTATGCCTACTCAGTCGTCAATGGTAGAAAAGAGTTCAATTGATGACAGAATAATGGGGAAAACAAAGGGTGAACGAACTCTCGAGACTGAATAAAACTCGAGTGTGCGACCTATTAAGGAATTCACACCTTGTTGTGACTCTCTTCAAGTTTCCTTTCAAGGGAAAAAGAAAAGAAAGGGAGCTTAGAGATAGTGCTTAAAGATGCCCAATGGCCCTTGGTTAGGCAAGAGCTCTTCTAAGTCCATACTTTCTAAGCCAATGCTTTGTGCGACGGTGGATTTCTTTTTTGTTTTATGTAGCCTATGTGACTGTAGGAATCGCCACTAACCCTTTTGGTCGGCTAGAAACCAAACAAGACACAGAAGTTTTGTCTTGTTTTCTACACCGCTAGAGATTTATTAAGTCCGGAAACTTGATTGCACTAATTATCTAATTAGTGCCCTTTTGATACCCTAACTTAATTGATTTGTTACCATAATGATTCAAGCAATCTTTAACGAATTTGTTAACCTATGCCACTAAATGATGTCCATGCTTGAGTGCACAATCAAGGAAAAATAAACAATCACAATCAATGCAATAAAAGTAAAGTGTTGGAAAGTAGACCCGATAAAACACCAAGTATAGAACAAACACGGTCTTGTTATTAAGCTCTGGGATAGCAGACCCATGAGCTATGTTTGAATTGAATCCAACCTCTTACCTAAAAGATAACACATTGAGGTTCAACTATATCAAAAGTGCTCACTCAAATCTACTAGATATATTCTAGCTAAATAAAACTAAGCTACATGTCACTAAAATAGAGCAACCTAATCAAAGCCTGCTTCTAAGTTATTTTTTGACGTTTAGAATATTTGATTTTTCTATTTACCATTTTTTATGTTTTTTTTTAACTTTTAATTACTTAATTAATTTAAAAAAAAAATTCTACAATGGGGTCTCACTGGACATGGGTCCGGACCATAAACACTAGTCCAAAAGTCCTTAAAATTAAAGCAATGCCCGAATTCATCAACGCTAGATGCAGCTCCGTGTCCATTAAATGAAATTAAGCCCCAACTCTATTGATATCATATGTTAAGTCCCTTGTCCTATTTTAGCCAACAAGCCCACTTTTCTATTAACTTTTTTTTTTTTTTGGTTGGGGGTGTTTCTACTGGCTTCTAGGATGTGGAAAAGAATAGAGAAGTATCTGGACTGCCTCGAACCAAGCTAGATTGGAACCGGTGGATGCCGGTCCAATTCCCGGTTCTAGGTATAGAATCACATGATTGCCCACTGTTGACACCTAATTTTTGGTAACCTTAGGAAAATAAAAATAAAAAATTATAAATAAAAGGAAAAATGGGGGAAATCGGTTTGATTGATTATGCATGGAAATTGGAAATTCTGATGAATATTTAGATTTTGTTAAATGCAGAAGCAATTTAAAAATTAAGTGAATAAATGACAAGAATTTTTACAAAATGAAATAAATCTGAGCAAAATCGAGTTGATTGTGAAATCATGCTTATATTTACAGCTTTGATTTAGTGCAATAGAAAATGGAAATTCGAAAAATACCATACAAAGCGGCTGTCTGGGATCATTATAAAAGAGTCACAATTTTCGTGACCAAAGGGGGGCGAATTCGAAAAAAAAAACAAGAGAAAATATTCGTGCAAGAAAGAAAAAAAGTGCAGAAAGAAAAAGCGTGAGAAAGAGTGAAAGAAAAAAGGAGACAAGCCTTTTCCGTCCATCTTCAAGAAGTAATCTTTCTCTTATCCTTCCGACATGCTACAGAAGGAAAAGAAAGAAGATTGCAGCAAAGAGGAAAAGTCAATATAGAGAGAGAGAAAGTAAAAAAAAGAAAAAGGAAAAACGGAGGGTCTTCTTCTTCAACAGTCCTTCGACCGGCACTCCAGCTTTCTGCAAACTCCCGTCCGTCGCTGCCTGCACATCCCCGCAAGCACTACCACGCCTCCGCCACCTCCGCTCCGCCGGTCTCGCCCAACGCCCCGCACCGGTGACCCGCGACTGCCCGAGCTCCGCGCGCCTCTGCGCCTCAGCCGGACCGCTACCCCTTTCGACCCAACACCCCGCAGCAGTCCCTGTAAGAGTTTTCCTAATGTGGACTAAATTAATTGATATTGTAATTTATTGTTTTTACGGTTATCGTAAAACAGGGTTGGTTTAAAGAGAGATAGAAGGTTTATTAATTAGTCTAATATGGGCGGGCTAGTGTGGGCCGAGTTGAGCCTAACCCGTAATGAGAGGGACTGGCTGGAAACTCTATAAATAGTGCTCAAGTCTCTCCTCTAACCCTAATTCTCACATGTATCCTCACCTAAGGGGCGTTTACCTAACGCTAAATGTGAGGGGGGCCGCCTTATTGAGCCAGTGATACGGAGGGCAATAGAGGAGAAGGACTTGATGCGTGGATCCCTTTGATATATGTGGGTAATCATTTTTTCTGCTTCCACTTTATGATCGATGGATCCTAAAACAGGTGCGTTAATCTTTCTACTCAATTATGCATGTTCTTGTTCTGGTTATGGAGATCTTGGGATTACGCAATTTGCATCCAACATGTGGTATCAGAGCAACCATAACCCTAGAACTCGAACGCAATTGGTTTTGCCCTAATTTTTACGGATCTACCCTAATTTGTATGGATTAGCCCTAATTGGTATTGATCTTGCCCTAATTTGTGATTTTCGAGACTTTTTGTTCAATAAAAGTTAAATTAAATCACAAATTTGGATTGGGGGAGACGAGACGAGCAAGAGGGTCGGCGGTGCGTCGCCGAGGGATTCCGCACGTACCCCCACGCGCGGCCACACGCCGCCTGGGCGTCAAACGCACGCCTCGCGTGAGCCCCACGCGCCACGCACTCAGGCGATGCGTGCGGGCGCGTGGGGGCTTATTTTGGCATGTGGTTGGCGGCGTTGGACTAGTATGGTGATTTCCTATCTTGTGGTATATTTGTTTTATATGTTTGATGGTTTTATTGATGTGAAATTGCATATGGAATCCTAAATACGTGTATTTTTAGTGTATTTTTGCGTATTTTTCTTGTATTTTCTGTGATTTTGGAAATATAGGTCATGGATTACTAGTATGTTATCACATAATAAAAAGGTGTGATTCATCAATAAAAATCAAATTTTATTGTGAACTGAAGCTGGCTTAATGATATACAATTCGTATGAGATTGTATTTGAGCTATATATTGAGCTGATGAGAAACAATAAAGATTATGAAACTTTTGTTACTCAAGTATACTCTTTTACACACTGGTAATCTTTGAATGATAGACGACTTAAGGACTCGTGACCAAACGGATGTACTAATTAACACATCTACTGAATGTGGGTAATGCATGTCAATTAAGTTACTGCATATTGTACATGAACTCATCTGGTCACTTGTTAATGTCTATCAAGTTCAATATTTTTTATGGTTAAGGAGTATGACAACATTCATGCAGAGCAATAGTATCTATAGTTAAATTTTAGATATTTGGTTCTCTGGTTTGACTCAATTAATAGGCCACTGGTTGAAGTAATGATATTTGTTACCTAAAATTGATTAATAAATCAGTTGTTGGCCTTGGAGTCATTTTTGCCTTATGAACTCCTGAGTGATAATGGATCAGCTGTCAAGCTTGTCGATTTGGTGTACCCTGTATTACTATTGATGTTAATTTGTGAGAGATATTATTAATCAACATTCTTTTTATGTTGTTCCGGTAATATGTAATTGGGGTGCATAAGAGATGTTTTATTATCTGTTATGAGAAGTTTCTTGTTTTACTGTGATCAATGATCTCATTGGAATCTGTCTTTCAGGTTCGATATATATATATATATATATATATATATGATTAATTTTTTATAAAGCAATGTAATTAGCATGATATGTGATTTTGGTGATATGATGCCCCTATCACTAAAGTTAAAATCACATATATATGGTGTATGTGAGGAGTAAAGTTTAAATCTCTGGTACGAGAGAATTTCAATGATTTAATTGAGTAGTGACCGCCAAAGTGGCACACTTGATTGGGTTTGAGAAATTTCGGTCTCGTATGATGATTGGGATGTCTCCTAGTCTAATGCGTAATCATACTCCCAAATGAGGTGATTCTGTATTAGTTCATGGAGGGATACATGATAGTGTGGTAGAGGAGTGACTGATTCTAGTGATTCATATGCCCAAAGGTGATGAATTCACAAAGAATTGGAACATATTCTCATAATCGCTATCATGTGGGGAGTGTACAACTACATGTCATGTATTCTGCCCAAATGTGATTATATGATTATGCATGTAACTCTCTGGATGTGTACTTGTATGTCAAGTTACATAGTGCTCGCATGATGCTAATTATATACATTGCTTGATTTTCAGTCACATTTTCTATAATTAATAACTTCATTATTATTGAGGTTTTTACTACTTCAAATTTTAAGTTATGGACATATGATTTGCTGCTTGAGAAAAGAGCAATAGAATTGTTTACTGTCCATGAGAACACTTGAAAAGATGCTTCAAATTTTAAGTTATGGACATATGATTTGCTGCTTGAGAAAAAAGCAATAGAATTTGTTTACTGTCCATGAGAACACTTGAAAAGAGGTTTGCTTGCGGATTGCACTGCTATGAGATGTTGGAAGCCTTAGTTGCTTGAAATTATGTCTTGTCTGATATTGAAATTAGGACACGTCTGCAAAGATTGTGTTTAAGTCTTAATGACATATACATCTCGTATATGATTAAAAGGTTGTCAGGTTTAACAGTGGCTATGAGTATTTTGGCAAGTATGACAATGCGAAATAACTTAAAGGGTCATTTGTCAAATACTTGGTAGATTCTGGGGTGGTAACTTAATTACTATGCCTGAAAATCTTGACAAAAGATTCACTCGAAATTATTTGGTATCTTACCTAGATTGTTCAAAAGGGTATTGATTTTATGACCCTAAAGAATGTACAAGAATTATGGAATCACATACTCTAAAGTTTCTAAATATTGACGTAATTGTATAGGATAGCTGCTCTCAGATTATTAAAGATAATAGTATGATGGAGATTACTATGTTTTTGTCTTTACCTATACAGATAATTATGGAATCTCCTGTACCATAGACTAAACTTGTTGAGGTTCAAGGTACTATTCTTGATATAGTTTATAATGAAATTTCTTAAACCTCTCAAGTGCAGAATGAGGTGGTTGCAGCTTTATTAAGGAGATTTGTTAAGGAAAGACGATCAGTTATACCATCAGACTATATAGTCTATTTGTAAGAGCATGATTACAATATCCACTATATGGTTGATGTAATGATATATTTATAAATGTCATTTCTTATTCTCAATCGAGTATGTGATTAGATGCCATAAAAGGCGATATACAATCTATGAAACATCATAGTGTTTGGAAACTAATTTACTTGCCTAAAGATTACAAGTTCATTAGTTGCAAATTGGCGTACAAAATTAAAAGAATTTCAAAGAAAGATTGTGGAATTTAAAGCCAAATTGGTGTCGCGACCAATTTTTCGGGGATGAACCACCTAGGGTTTGGCTAATGGATTGCTAAGTCTAGACTTAACTCGGGCTCTCCCAAGCCCATACCAATTCGCAACTTTAGGTTCAAGTTCTTAACATGCAATTTTTTTAATTAGGAGCCGCCACTAATCTATTTTTAGTGGGTCGATTAGAAACCCAAGTAAAGTAATGGGAGATTTACTTTACTCATCCGAACCAGAGATTATGGGTACGGGGACTTGATTACACTAGATTTCTCTAATGCCCTTTCGGTACCATTCTTTTAATTTCAAAAATGTTTTTGCAGGCAGTTTAGATTGATTTTAAGTCTATTTTCCTAACATGTAAGGTGTCCATGCAGGTGCGCAAACCACCAATTTAACACTCAAGTAAAGCAGAAAATAAATTGCAGGACTTACCTTAAAGCAACGAAAGCATCTGCAATGTTAAATTAAAATCCACATCAACCCTAGATATGGTTTCTAATTAACACGCAATTTTTGTTTTGTTTTCACTTAATTAATGAAAATCAGGCAATATGCAATGCATGCCAGTTGAATGACCTAATTCTAATGACATGTAATTTCTAATTAAATGGGCCTAGCAAAAATGCTAAATATCATGCATCTCAATTAATCGAACCCTAATGACGTGCATATGACAATTTTTCTTTTTCCTAAAAGAATGCATTTTTTATCCTAAATAATAAAACCAAATCAACTTATGACATTTTTTGTATTTTTCATGAAATTCGAAATTAGGTGAAATGTGAAAATTATCTAATTAGATTAAGATCCCATTTAATTTATATTAGGAATTAGGTTGAGCCACATCCTAATTTAAACTAAAATATTATCTTAACCTAGATAATCCTAAAATGCAATCTATTTAATAAAATACCTAAACCTATAGTAAATTAAGAAATTATCTAAATTAACTTAAATGCAACTTCTATCCTAATATGCAATGACGTGCAAAATGTACCTTAATTCTACATAAATTATGCATGATGATTTTTTATGTTTATCCTTTTTTTCCTTTTTTTTTAATTTCGAAATTAATAATTGTCAAATAATTAAAGATGCAATCCAAGTTAAAGAAAAACTAGCAACCTAAATTAATTGATTTGATTTTTTTTTTTGAAAATTCGAAATAATATACCTATTATGAGCATGCAAACCCTAAAACTACATTTTTTTGATTTTTTGATTTTTTTTTTAAAACTAATTTAAGTAACACCACAGCAAATCAAGCCATATTGATACCCAAATCGACGAACCATATCTCGAGCATGAGATCGGGTTGGCCAATTTCACATAAATCACGAATCGAATCTCGAGCGGGAGATCGGATTGGCAATTTTTAAAGTAATTGCGAGACGGATTTCGAGCTTGAAAATTGGACTGACAATCACTAATTTCAATGCAATTTCATATCGTGGAATTTCAATTTCACATTAGAGGAATAATTACACTAAAAGGATAAAATAAAATAGCAAAAATAATAAAACAAAGAAAAGATAAAGAAAATACCTAAATTTTCTTTTGCTTTTCTTTCTTCTTTTTTTATTTTCTTTTTTTTTCTGAAAAAGAAAAAGAAAAAATAAATCCGGTGGCCGGTCCGGCGAGGGGAAATCTCCGGCTAGGGTTCCAGCGAGGCTCCGGAGGATGGCGTGACGGCGGTGCGGGGGTTGTCACGGGTCGGCACGAGGCCGCGTCACGGAGGCTGTCGGGCGCGCTCGGATCACGGGCTTCGGATGGCGGTGAAGCGGACGAGCGAGGTGGTACATGGCGCGGGCGTCGGCGGCGCGGGCCGAAGGCGGGAGCGCGGGCGTCGAGTGCGTGGCGCAGGTTGTGAAGATCGGATCGTGGCTACCGCGAGGACCTCGGATCTGCGGCGCGGTGGTCTTCGGCCGAGGCGGAACGCGACGAGACCCGTAGGGAGCAAGGGCGCGTCGGGAAGGGCAGCGCGTCATGGACCGGCGCTGGGTCGCGGCTTCATGAGGGGAAGGCAGCTGGGCGCGGCGTCCGGCGAGTGAATCGGATCGGGCGGCGCGAGCCGGCTAGCGGGCGGTGCTGCAGATTCGCGACGGGCGGTGCGAGCTTCGGCGAAGCGGTGGTGCTGCTCGTGGAGGCGGTGGAGCGTCGGGGCGCAAGCCGCGTGCCGAGGCTCGCGGACGGAGATGCCCGCGCGGGTGCGGCGCCGGCGAATAGTTGCAGATGCGGGCGGTGAGCGGTGAGGGAGACGATGAACAGCACTGTCCCCTCACCTCTCGCCGCTTGTACCTTTTTTTCTGCTTTATGCTTTTTTCACTTTTTGACTTTTTTTGTTCTTTTTTTTTTCACTCGACGGAAAGGACCCCCCTTTTTCGATCGTACGCGACTCCTTTTATACCCCAAAAAATTGTATCTTCGTGGTATATTTTACTGCCAATTTTGCTCGCGTAAAATTTCATCGAATATATTATTTCACCCCGCGCAAAATATATATTTATTTTTTTTGCATATTCGATCAAAAAATTCCCCTTTTTGCGCAAAAACACATCCGAGTGTATATTACCTAAAATCTTAACGGAATATAAAACTTGCCTAAACTATATGCCATGCGATTTGATTTTGATTTTTTTTTTCTTTATTTAGCAAAAATTAACCCAAAAATTTAGGTGTCAACAGCTGCCCCTCTTTGAAGGTGAGCTCGCAGAGGTTGCCTTCAAAGACAAATTGAGACCTAAATTTTGGTCATGCTCATGCAATGAATGATTTTTCGTCGGAATATGAATTCCATCTTTTAATGCAATTTGTATGATGCATGGAAATGCTAATGCAAATGATAGATGAATCTACCTGGGATAACTTACCTTCGAGGAGGATAAAGTAATTCGAGGTAGTGGGTGTTACCTCGTCCAGACCCGTACCATTCTACGGTCGCCTAGAATAGTAACATGATTTTGTGAAGATGCTGCTTTCCCAGACCCGTACCATTCTATGGTCGCCCGCATGGCGAAAGGAGCTGCTTTCTCGACCCGTACCATTCTATGGTCGCCCAATACGGCAGAAAGGCTTTGTAAGGAACTGCTTCCCAGACCCGTACCATTCTACGGTCGCCCAATACAGCAGAAAGGTTTTGTCTAGGACCCGTACCATTTTACGGTCGCCTAAACGGGGATTCACTTTCCAGGACCCGTACCATTCTACGGTCGCCTGAATAAGGAATAGGTGCTGTCGAGGACCCGTACCATTCTACGGTCGCCTTGACAGAAAATTGATTTTTTTCAGGACCCGTACCATTCTACGGTCGCCTGAATGGGGAAATTGCTTTTTCAGGACCCGTACCATTCTACAGTCGCCTGTTAGAGCAATAAATGTTGTTTAGGACCCGTACCATTCTACGGTCGCCTAAACAGGGATTTGCTTGGCTAGGACCCGAACCATTCTTCGGTCGCCTAGCTTTGCGACAGAAATCATCTGACCAGGACCCGAACCATTCTTCGGTCGCCTTAATCAGATTGAATCTGGAGAAAAATCTTTGGGGACAACTCAATTGAGTGTCGGTATGCTTAAAGGGAATACCTGTGCAATGACAAATATTCAAGGTATGGATAGAGATATACTTACCTGGTAACATCTCCCATCTTCAGGGATACGTCTCCTGCAAAACTTGGTCGTAGGAGAAGCAACATGCATTTGTAATCATAAATATGCATCAATTTAATAGGGGTTCATGATGATTTCCATTAATCTTGCATCACATAATTTCCATTCTGAACACATGAGTGTCATGAATGTGTCAAATGAAGGATCTTTTAGTCTGAAAGGACTTTTCTCTCATCCTCATTAAAATGGCAATTTCATCCTGACCTTTGATGCAGGATTTTGTCAATCACTCTACCTCACCATCATCATGCCAAACAAGGGTCTGAGCAATCTCGCAAGTGGTACAATCTCACCAATTTGAGAGGTCTTTAAAAGGGACCATAATGTGGGTTTGGTCAACGGCTTAACAAAGGGGACTCTTTGAGCCGGGGCTATTTGAAAAATGACATTTCATAACTGTCTTGGGATTTTCAAGTCAAGAAACATATGAAATGAGGAAGTAATTATCTTACTCGTACTTCTTCAAGCGATGCTTTCAAGCATATGAATTCTTACGTTAATTTAAGTGCCCTAATCTGAAAAGACTTTGTAAAGGACGTAACGTAGGATGGGTTCATGGGTTGAGAAATGAAAGGATCATTAGGCTCAAAATGTGTGTGAATGGTGAGAGTTGGTGATCATCTTGACATTTCCACCACTTTCCTTCTCCATTTCGAAAAGATTTTTTTTTTTTTTTTTGCACTCATTGATTGCAACAGTATTTGAGTTCCTTTTTCTTTTGGGCATCGGCCTTGCTTTTACAGGCACACTGCTTTTTTCATGCCCCATTTTTGCATTTTTTTTTTAACAAAATCTCCATTTTTGTCGGTATTCTAGTTCATGCTACTTGAATGTTTTTGTCTTGCCCCAAAGGTGGGGGATGATCACCAACTGGGTTTAATATGAAATGAATTCATAAGCTCAAGTGGGCTATGCAATGGATAAAAGTGTGTAGGATAGAGAAATGATTGCTCTTCATCATCCTAAGGCACTTTAAATTATCATACGAGTTACAATGCGAAAACAACACTCAAAGATTGATGCAAGTGTGAGTAAGAAAATTCCTTTCATTCATTTCAAACTTTGTCCCAATGTGGGATGATCCTTGACAGGGATGATTTAAAAATTCTTCATGTGTGTGGGCTCGAAGGGCTAAACAATGGGCATACCCGTAGTGTTTCGGGTAGAAGAAGAAATTGCCTCTTGTCACCTTGGTTAGTGTACCCTTTGCGAGATCACCCTCTTCCTTACGGGCATGAAACTCTTTCACACAACTCACCGAGGATTAGTGTATGGGGTAGTGTATGGAACAAGGTTTGCCTTTCATCATTCCAAGGTATCTCATTTGACACATTCAATTTATCTCACACGATTCATTAAGGAAGAAGAATGCAAAATTTATGACAAACTTGAACAATTCAATTGATTGAGGCATCTTATTCATGATAAAATACTTGCAATTCAAGACAAGACATGGCAAATTCTATCATGGATAATACTTCTTGACAGTATCAGAATTCACTGGAGTGGAAAACTCACGACCATCCATTTCTGCCAAGATCAAGGCACCTCCAGAAGTACCTTCTTCACCACATATGGACCACTGTAATTTGGGGCGAACTTGCCCCCAGGATCAGGGAAAATTGGCAACAGCTTTCTTAGAACAAGATCATTTACCTGGAAATGTCTCGGTCGTACTTTTCGGTTGAAAGATCTGGCAACTCTTTGCTGATAAGCTTGGCCATGACAAAGCGCCTTCAGTCTCTTCTCATCAATTAAGTTTAACTGTTCAACTCTTTGTTGCGACCATTCAGCTTCGCACAACTCCACTTGGGATAAAACTCTCGAGAGAAGGAATCTCCACTTCTACGGGTAGAATTGCCTCCATGCCATACACCAAAGCAAACGGGGTAGTCCTGGAAGTGCGGATTGATGTCCGATACGCCATCGCGCGAAGGGTAACTGTCATGCCAATCTCGATAATTCTCAGCTGTCTTAGCCAAAATCTTCTTAATGTTCTTATTAGCTGCTTCAACGGCCCCGTTCATTTGAGGGCGGTAAGGAGACGAATTCAAATGCTTGATTTTGAACTCTCCGAGCAACTCATCAACAAGTTTGTTGTTCAAATTGGTCCCATTATCAGTGATGATTGCTTCGGGACACCATAACGAGCAATTATGTCACGTTTGATGAATTTCGCAACATTGCGAGCAGTGACACTTGCAAATGACGTAGCTTCGATCCATTTGGAGAAATAGTCTATGGCCACTAAAATGAATCGATGCCCATTAGAAGCTTTCGGATTTATTGGGCCGATCACATCAATGCCCCACATTAAGAAGGGCCATGGCTCGAAAACCGATGCGGCTCGGTTGGAGGAACATTTATCTTATCACCATGGATCTGGCAACGATGACAACTCCGTACATGCTTGATGCAGTCACTTTCTAGTGTGAGCCAATAGTAGCCTAATCTCATAATCTTCTTAGCCATCATGTGCCCATTCATATGAGGGCCACATATTCCTTCGTGCACTTCTCGCATGATTTGAGTGGCTTCGGTTGCATCCATACACCGTAACAAAACTGAATCATAAGATCTCTTGTACAAATTCTCGCCACTGACGAAGAATTTTGAGGCCATCTTCGTGATGTACTTCCTATCAGAAGGAGTGCTTCCTTTGGGAAATTCCTGCCTTTTAATGTAGTTCATGATATCGTAATACCACGGTTTTCCATCAGGTTCTTCAGTTATAATCATACAGTAAGCCGGCTTCGGCAACACCTCTATCTTCAAAGGCTCA
The DNA here is from genome assembly GCA_016097595.1 of Eucalyptus pumila. Lineage (NCBI taxonomy): Eukaryota > Viridiplantae > Streptophyta > Magnoliopsida > Myrtales > Myrtaceae > Eucalyptus > Eucalyptus pumila. The sequence continues at coordinate 560,221 of JADPVT010000012.1, read as the reverse complement.
ACCTCTAACCCGTCGACTTGCAACATAGACGACAAAGTTGCGAGTGCATCTCGCAAATTGATTATGAGACCTTGGCAAGTATTCAAATGAAATTTCATCAAACTCCTTTACCGATCTTCTAAGTACTCGTGGTACGGGAGTAACTTGGCATCCTTGGTCTTCCACTCACCTACAGTCTGTAATATGATCAGCGCTGAATCTCCAAATACCATTAACTTGGCCACACCCATCTCGATTGCGGCTTGAAGTCCGAGGATGCAAGCCTCATACTCGGCCACATTGTAGTGCATGGGAATATCAATTTTGCAGCTACCGGATAGTGCTGTCCATCTGGGGATATCAGAACCGCCCCCAAGCACTGCAACCGCACAAGTTTACAGCTCCATCAAAGAACATCTTCCATGAGTCTTCATTTACGCCCATGACACGGTCATCAAAGAAACCGTCATCGTCATTAGAAACTCCTGAATTTCCGGCCAATAGATCAGCAATCACTCGACCCTTAACCGACTTTTGTGGCATGTATCGCACATCAAATTCGGAGATCAAAATTTGCCATTTGGCCAACTTACCCACTAAAGCTGGCCGATCAAGTAAATACTTGATGGGGTCATTCTCAGTTACGAGAAATGTTTCATAATGTAGTGTGTATTGTCGCAATCTATGCAATACCCATACCAATGCCACACAAGTCTTTTCAACATCGAATATTTCAGCTCGATACAGTGAACTTCTTACTCAGATAATAAATAGCTCGTTCTTTTTTATCCACAGGACTCTCCTGAGCCAACATTGCACCCAATGACTCACTATGAATGGTGAGGTAGAGAATCAAGGGATGCCCCGGTGATGGTGGAACAAGAACTGGTGGGTTCATCAGGTACTGTTTTAACTTGTTGAACGCTTCTCGACACTCATCATCCCATTTGATTCGTGCATTCTTCTTTAGGAGCTTGAAGAACGGCTTGGCAGTTTCAGAGAATCCGAACTTCTTTCACTGTTGATGGAGGTTGCAATTCGCATATGGCCTTAGCCTTGGATGGGTCAATCTCAATCCCCTTACTGCTTACAATGAATCCGAGTAATTTACCGGATGTTGCCCCGAACACGCATTTAGTGGGATTTAGCCGAAGCTTGAATTCACGGAGTCGATCAAACAACTTCTTCGGGTTTCCACATGGCTTCTTCCAGCCGAGTCTTTGCGATCATATCATCAACATAGACTTCAATCTCCCGATGCATCATATCATGGAATAGTGTTACCATGGCTCGCTGGTAAGTTGCCCCTGCGTTCTTGAGTCCAAAGGGCATGACCTTGTAATGAAAGGTCCCCCACGGGGTGATAAATGCAGTCTTCTCCTTGTCTTCCTCCTTCATCCTTATCTGATTGTACCCGGAAAACCCATCCATAAATGAGAATAGTTCAAATCCGGCAGTACTATCCACGAGGACATCTATGTGAGGCAGCGAGAAATCATCTTTTGGGCTAGCCTTGTTCAGATCTCGATAGTCGACGCAAACTCGAACTCGACCATCCTTCTTCATCACCGGCACGATATTAGCCACCCATTCAGGGTATTGTGAAACTTCAATGAATCCCACCTTCAGAAGTTTCATCACCTCTTCCTCTATCTTCTTCGAGAGCTCGGGCTTAGTTCTCCGGAGCCTTTGCTTCTTAGGTGGTACGTCCGGATTAGTAGGCAAGCAATGCTCGACGATTGATGGGTCTAAACCAGGCATGTCAGCATAGGTCCATGCAAAGACATCCTGGTATTCCTTTAGTAGCTGAGTTAGGCGCTCGGCCTCGTTTTTGGGAAGATTTGCCCCAATTTTAATTTCTTTAACTTCTTCGGTGTCACCTAAATTAATAGTGACAGTCCGCTCGGATGTGAGAACCTTGGCTTTTTCATGTTGTTCCCAGCTTCGCTGTACCTCAATGGAATCTTCATTCAAGTCCTCAAGGTCGCCAATGTCAGCATTTGTTGCATTGGGTTGGACCATTTCCATACTTTTGTAGGCCGTAAGATTGCTCCTGAAACATGAAGTAAATAAATTAGAAAAACAAACAGAGTAATCTATATATTTTTTTAAAAACAAAAACATTTTTTTTTTTTTGAAAAATTTTGACACGAGAAAGCATGATGAAGCCCGGCCTCGAATTCTCCTTGGATTTTCTTTTTCTTTTATCGGCCGGATATCATCACCGGGCTGGTTTGGTGTACCTCATCATGCCCTCAAAATAAAACTTGTAATTTTATTGATATTCATCAATCAATTACATTTATTGAATGGAAATGCAATTTTCAAGCCCTAAAAAGAAAGCGAAAAAGAATAAATCAAAAACAAGCCCTAGAAAGCGATAAAAATTCCCGCGCAGGAATGTGAGAAAGCAAGAAATGAGTTACTCTTGTGGGCTAGAGCCCATCTTCTCCGGAGGTCCTTCGTCAATGGTCCCTATGAAGATATCATCGAAAAGACTAGAGATTCCTTCCAGCGCATCTTCGGGTTTTCCGTCTCCGGATGTCGGATCATCCATGCCACCCCATCCATCTGGGACAATGTCGCGGGGATCAATGTAGAAACTGGGAGGGGCTGAATACTTCACCAGATAGTCGAATTTTCCGCTTGGCTGCCCTAAGGTGTCTATTATTTCTGCTTCATCCTGCATCATTATGGGAGGACCAGGGAATGTCTCGCGAATGTTTGGGAGTATTGGGTTTTGCCTTTCTCGCCTGTGGTCAGGTGGCGGGTTTCGCCTTTCCTGTCTTCGTCCTCCAGAACTTTCCCCACCTCTTCCATGGTACCCTAATCCAAAGAAAGACGGACCTCCGAGGGGCTTCAATGGGGTTTCGAATCCCCGACCATTTCTTCCAAGGCCACTGCCAGGAATAAAACCATTCCCAACCATCATCCTTCCCACCATGAGAGTAGCACTTGAAACTTCAGGAGTTGGTGGTGGCGAGTCTCGAGAAGCATGAATAGTGGATACCAACTCAAATGAGTGGTAGCTCGATTCGAACTCAAAGTCTGGTTCTACATAGGGGATATCTGTCTCATGATAAATTCGGTGATCTTCTTCGCCATAGACAAGGTGACTAGCTTCCCTTTGATTACGAATTTCACAGCTTGATGTAGACTTGATGGTACCGCTCCAAGCGATGAATCCGGACGACCCAAAGAAATTAAAAGCAAAGAGGGATATCCATTACCCGGAAAGGAACATTGAAAACCACAGGCCCTATTTGCACATCGAGGTGAATCTCCCCAAGCACCTCTTTCTTTGTACCATCAAAAGCTCGGACGAAGTCTTTGCAAAGATGTATCCCGGACGGGTCCACCTTAAGGCGATGAAGAGTGGCCGGTGGACATATGTTTAGGGCGGACCCATTATCAATGAGTACTCGAGACACATGAGAAGCCTTATGCTTGATGATACATAGAGTGCCTTGTTATGCCCCCTACCCTCGAGAGGGAATTCCTCATCGAAAGGCAATCATGTCCTTAAGAAGGATCGATCCCACAAAGTCTTCCGGCTTGTCTCGCCTTCGACCGTTTCGGTACACGAATTTCACTTAACACCTTCATTAAGGACTTTTGATGCACAGGGATGTAAGTAGGAGTTCAAGCAAAGAAATCAAGGGCGGGCATCTTTCGTAAATCGTTCGACCACCTTGTACTCGCTTGCTTTGATCACGGCCGAAACTCCTTAGCCTCTTCATCGGTGACGGGTTTTGCGGGTTGAGCATTAGTTTGAGAATAAGTCTCGACCGGACCTTGTAACGAGGTCAACATCTAGATCATAGGACCAAGGGACCGCCTTATTGTTGACATATTCATACGGTTGAGGCATTTCAATCACTATCTCATCATCAGATGCATCTTCAAGTGGGGGCATGTCCGCGAGTGAAGGATCAACTTTCTCTTTGTCAGTATTGAGCGCCGCTTGCTCTTCCTCCCAATCAATAATGATGGGGGAAATAGTGGAAACTGTGCAGTTATGGTCAGCATAAATGATGATTCCATCATCCACCATCCTGGTGACTCTTTCCTTCATCAGTGATAGAGGAACATCCTCCTGATTCAGAAAATATCCAGCTCTTACCAGCCCATTGTAAGCATCTGGTACGTGTACCTTTGAGTTCTTGATCCGACTGATTTCAGGCCCCAAGATAGCATTGACCGTACCTTCATGCTCTGGCAGCGGATTCTTTTGGACGTTCGGTTGAGCAGTTTGAAATCAGAAAGCCTTCGTGTCCAAGAGGTTTTGGATCTTATGCTTGAGAGTGAAACATTCATCAGTTGAATGTCCCAATTCGCCGCTATGGTAATCACACTTCTTCATTGGGTCGTAGCCTCGGATGCTCTCACGATTAGGACGCTTTGGTTCATTAGTAAGCAAACCTTTCTTTCTTAGGATAGCCAACACTTGGGATGGAGATCCAGGGAGAGGTGTGAATTGCCTCCTTGCTTGGGCGAATGGCTGACGGCCGGCAATTTGTTGTTGCCTTTGATTCGTCTGGATAGCCGGGGCGCGATTGGTACTTTCTTGACCATAAGCCATATTCACGTCTACAGCAGCCTCCTTCTCTTTCTTGGCAGAGAATCTTCTATTCGATGATTCAGTAAACCATCCTTCCCTTATCCCCATCTCTATTTGTTCCCCCACAGAAATAAGCTAATTGAAGCTTTCAACATACGTGCTGGCCATCCGGATACAGAACTCAGATGGGAGAGTTTTGATAAATAACTTCATCAGCTCCTTGTCAGTAGGCTCGGGGTGATTTGAGCCGCGATTTCGCCATCTCACGGCATACTCTTTGAACGACTCGCTCCTCTTTTCTCCATCCTCTCAAGATCCTCTCGGGAAGGTGCAATATCCATGTTGAACTTGTATTGCTTGAGAAATGCGTCGGCTACTTCATTCCAGGTATTAAGTAGGTTCACATTCTTCATGACATACCAATTTAGTGAGGTCCAGTCAAACTTGCATGGAATGATTGGATCATGAGAGGCTCGTTCTTGACATATTGGGCCATGCGCACGTGGTACATCTGCAAATGAGCTTTTGGGCAGGAAGTACCATCGTATTTCTCAAAATCCGGCATTTTGAATTTCTTTGGCATCTTGACTTTCTCGTACACGGACAAGTCGAACGGGAGTGAACTCGTGACTCCCGCAGGTTGTTTCAACTTTTCTTCCATTTTAGCAAAGCGTTCATCCCGCCTTTCTTGTCTTAGGGATGTTGACAAGAGTAGCCTTTTCCACGTTAATCGGGAATGGATCATCTTCCAAATCCGGGCATGTCATCGTCAATCGTTTGAACCTTGTTTGCTTGCTTTGGGATAACCACTTCAGAAGAGCAGGTGCAGCGGTGCAGCGTTGGATTCGCTGGAGGGATTGGAGTTGATCCGTCACAAGTTGTAAAGAGGCGAGTACTTGTTGGAGTTGAGTCTCCACAGCGGAGACACGATCACGCATTTCGGTTTGTTCGGCCATTCTCGCTCTTAATCGCGTGATGATGGGCGAACGTGATGGGTCCGTTATCACCTAAAAATTAAGAAATGAACACAAATAAGTATCTCAGATGGGACTACTCTCGGGTCGGTACATAACAAGGAAAAGCTAGGACTCAGCCATGTCCAGCCTAAAACCTCAAAAAGAAACCTCGACCCCTAACATCATGCGAGCACAAAAACCCCCATCGAAAGTGTCGACTAACTACATCAAAAAGAGATCCATCTCCTACTCATCGCGCGCAGTCTCACACCCAACCCGGTGCATCGTGGTGGCGGCGGCAAAGCATCCCTCGCATCGCTCCATCCCGTCTAACGTGCACGAGACGAACTCTTGTATGACAGGGCCCCACCAGGCCGATATCATACATAACTAAGCATCACACTCGGATAAACGTCAATCCGGTACGAGGGACAATCTATCTCCGTACACTCCACCTCAACATCGACGGTAGACCGTAAAATACCCCACGCGAAACAACGGGTAGCGGCATAGTGCTAATCTGAAATGTTATCCCCAAAAGGGGTGAGTACAACCACTCAGCAGATAGGGAAATCCAATAACAACTCAGTGCACCATGCATACCATCATACAATGCAGGCATTGCTTACCTTTTTGATGTCAAGCGTATTCATGCATCATCATGCATATCACAGCATATCATCATTAACCATGCATCACCATGCATATCACATCATATCATCATTAACCATGCATCACCATGCATATCACATCATCATTAGCCATGCATCACCATGCATATCATATCATCATTAGCCATGCATCACCATGCATATCATATCATCATTAGCCATGCATCACCATGCATATCACATCATCATTAGCCATGCATCACCATGCATATCATATCATATCATCATTAGCCATGCATCACCATGCATATCATATCGTCATTAGCCATGCATCACCATGCATATCACATCATAGATCAATTTCCACTTTTACTTATCAATTGATCCCCACATTATCTTTTCTCAAATCATCAAATTCACCATCATCACCATCCCTTCGGGCAGAAACCTCCGACAGGGATCCCAGCATTCCAGCCATCTCATGGCCACTGGGCTTCCGGCCCCCCACATTCCGGCATCTCGCATCTCAACTAGCATCACGAGGCATTCCCTTCGGGCAGAAACCTCCGACAGGGCTTCCGGCCTTTACCCTTCTAGCCGGGGATCTCGCACCCCTATCCTGGCATCGCGAGTCACTCCCTTCTGGCGAAACCTCCGACAGGCTTCCGCCCCACATTCCGGCATCCTGAAACTCCCGGGAATCTCTGGAATTACGCCACCAGGCCACCGAGACAACATCCTCCACCACGACCCCTTACTCACATACCACTTCCACATTCACCTTCCTTTTAATCTTATTATTATTACATGGCATATGAATCACGCACATGCATCACAATTCATGATCATACATGCATTTATGTCATATAACAATGCATCATAAATTCAATGGAATACATGGCTAATAAAATAATCCATTATTATTTTTTTATTATTTTATTATATTATTATATTATTATTTTATTAATTTATTATTATTTTTTTATAAATAAACATTTCATTTAATATTTATGATTTTCCCAAAATCATAATATTTAAACAATCACTAAACAATTAGAATCACAATTTTATGCAAAATTCATGGCCGATTTGCATTTTACATAATTTCTCAATTTTCCACAAAATAGCACTTAACATTCGGAAAATGGCCAGATTGCACAGTTTTCAAATTAATTCGATTAAATTACTCATATGGCCTCCAAAATTTACGAAATTTTACAGGGTGATAACCAACACATTTTCGTGCATTTTTCATGAATAACCCTAAGCCAAATTCTTCATAGATTAATTTACACAACTCCACGAAGCTTCTGGAACCTCTACCGTTTCGTCCAGAGTACATATCACCGAAAAACTTAGGTTTGACCCATCTAATCCTTTTCGTTTCCTCTGAAATTCGAGTATGTTATGTATCAATGTGTACTTTACAAGTTTCATGAAGAGATCTAGGTTAAATAACCAAAGTATGATCCTCTTTTAAGTCCTTGAAGTCTCGGGTGTCTCGGTATACTTCAACAGAACCAACCGTCTCAAAGATCTAGCCGATTCACTAGGCTATACTCATTTTTTCTCTTCAAATTTGAGTATGTTTTATTTTAGGATGTTACCAACAACTTTCATGAAGACAACAAGGTGAGATTTCCAACAAAAATCAACATGCAACCAAGAAATCAACAAAAGGTCAGTGAAGATTTCGCGGATCTGAGGTCTCCGTATAACAGAGCTTTTGACCCCTCATATCACCATCGTTTTCCATGAAATTCGAGTATGTCATACTAAAAGATGTTAGCTTCAACTTTCATGAAGACACCGAAGCCAAAATCGCACTCCAAACACACATGCAAGCTCGAATAAGGTACTGACTACCACAAACCGAACGAAAACAGTCACATAACTTGAACACATTCAACCCTTACCTCGGTTCTTCGCCCAAACCACACCTAAAACCGAACATGCAAACACCACAACAAACATGCAAAGGAAGTTATGGACTCCACTTGCCTTAAAGATGAACTAGCAACGACGAACGGCGACGGGACACGGCGAACGAACGGCACACCCCTCCGGCTCCGCCTCCTTCCCTCTCGGTTCCTCTCTTCCGCTCGAGCTCTCTCTCTCTCTCGCACACCTCTCTCTTTGGACGAAAATGCAGCAAGGAGTCCGGCCACTCTCTCTCCTAACCCCTTTTATTCCCCCAAAAGCCCATCATTTGCAATGATTAACTCACCTCACCAATGGCCAATGCATGCTCTTCCTTTGGCCACTTGTAATTTGTTTTTGAATTAAATGGGCTTGGGCTTTGGCCCAACCGGCCACTCCCTCTTGGGCTGGTCGACAGCCACCTCTTGGGCCCAATGGGCCGACTAGCTTGGCCCACCAAGCTTTAGGCTAATGGGTCCAAGGCCCATTTCGAAAATTAGTCCCCTTTTCCTTTTTTTTTTTTTTGAATTCCTTTCTATAAATATTTCCAAATTCAAATTTCAATCTTGGCCAAAGTCTTAGGATATTTTAATTTTCGAAATTTAAATCATATGGCCAAGCATTAACTAATTAAATTTAAATTTCCACAATCACAAGCAAAATTCATCAAATACAAGGGCAAATTGGCTTAAGCATAGGCCATAAAATTCTACCACCTAATTAAAGACATTTAACACACCTTAAGGCTTGGCTTTGAAATTCCGGGATGCCACAATGGAGCTTTTGACAAGCCTAGAAATTCGATATGTCCTAAACAAACGAACTAGGAAAGTAAATGACCCCAACTCCCTAAACATTAATCTAAAAATGAAAATAGCAAGATTGATTCAAGCACTTCATTTGGCTTGATCAATATACATTCGGGACACCATTCGGCGCAATCGTTTATTCTCCTCTTGAGCTTTTTCAGCAACTCTTTTGAGGCGTTTATTCTCAGCTTGATTGGTGATCTTCAACGGCGCCTCCGGTATCTTCGGAAGCAGCTCCTCGGGAATCTTGTGTTGTTGGATATACTTAATCGAGGCATAGTACTTCATTTCCTTGCCTTTCAACTCCTCCTCGGGCCATTTGAGTTTTTGTGGACGGCACATGTCCCACATCGATTTGATGGTGAGAATGGAATCTTCATGGCCTCGGCTTCCATCAATGAAGCTAACTTGGTGCGGATCCGCTTGTAACGCCGGGGGAAGCTCTTGTACGACTTGATACTGACGAGTCACTCTAATCGGATAGTACTCCAATGCTCCGGTGAATCCCAATAGAGGGATTGGGCCAACTCTTCCACACGAGAGTCTCGCTACCCGAACTTGGAACCATTTAGCATGCCATAGGAAACCCTTGGGAGTTGGTTTTTTCATGAAAGCTAGCCACCTAGAATAATGGTAATCTGGTGCATGTTTTTGATTGTTCTCAAATCTCATAATGGGGTGATTAGAATTACTAACATCATGTATAGTCATTGAACCACCAAATCCTTTTATATGAGAAAGGAACCAGATTTGTAAAAGTTCAGGAGAGGAATGGAGAGTCTTATCGCCACCTCTTTTGAAATAAGTGAGAGAAAGAAAAGTTTCAGTTAAAACAGTGTTTACAAAATTTTTTCCTTCCAACACTTGCCTAACAAATTGAGCAATCAAAGGGTTAATAGCATTCTTGCAGTAAGGAAATACTATAAACCCAAAGAAAGCTAAGAGGAAAATCCTACGCATTTGAAATGAGGTGCCTTTTTCAAAACATTCTTTCAGAAAAGATAAAGGACATGCATTACGATGGGCCTTTAAAACCTTTCTTAAATCGTCTTCCTTAATTCTCAGAAAATCAGATAAGGTCATAACGGGATCTATTCCGATAGGCGGATTAATCAGTTCAACTTTCAAGGATTTTCCTATGGCAATGCTATACTCTTCCAAGGTGGGAGTGAGCTCATGCTTACCGCCGAAGATAAAGGTAGAAGTCTCGGGGCACCAACGGTGGGCGAGTGCTTGGACAAGGCCGACATGGATTTTGATACGCAGCGTGGAAGCAACACCAATATGTGACTCTACAACCGACGGCCATCTTGATCTAACTTGTCCCACCAAGTGCTAAGCTCTTCCCTTGGAGGGAAAATAATTCGAATGTCCGGTGTCCCCATTGTATATTGATCAAGACTCAGGACAATCCTAATGCCATGGACCAACAAAATAATGCAATAAAGTAAGTAAATTGCAAAGGCCAAAAATTTAGAGAACTTACTTTACCAATGGTGGGCAATCACATAGACATGCGCATGGTAAGTGGCTCGATTTCTAATCTATAAGGCTTATCAAGGTGGAGCCACAAGGATGATCAGACTAGCCACGAGCTTGTGGACTATGTCGGGTCCTCATGACTCCGGCTTAGTCAAGGAGCCGACCCGGGTCGCGAGCATGCGGACCGAGGTGGGTACTCTTGACACCATGAAAGAAACTTCGGGATTGAGATGGGCGACTCATACCGCGAGCATGCGGTCGGAGTGGCAAACATCTCAATACCATCCTAAATGATCCTATGCGGCCCAGGTCCGGCGGCGGGTTGTGTGTGCAATAGTGTAGTGCTAGATGCAAGGCATGCACGACAATTTATATCAAGCAACACTTCGTTCATGAAAATAAACCATACATTCCTACACCTCCCTGCAAAACAAATGTTAACAAACACTTCCCCTTAGACCTCCCATCCTGCAAGAACATTTAACACCTTAAATGTTAGGGACGTACCTGGAATCCTCGCTGCCAAACAAAAACATTTTTCAAAAGAAAAGAAAAATTGGCCTAAGTCCACTAAGTGTTTTAACACAAGTCCCCAGCGGAGTCGCCAAGCTGTCGCGACCAATTTTTCGGGTGAACCACCTAGGGTTTGGCTAATGGATTGCTAAGTCTAGACTTAACTCGGGCTCTCCCAAGCCCATACCAATTCGCAACTTTAGGTTCAAGTTCTTAACATGCAATTTTTTTAATTAGGAGCCGCCACTAATCTATTTTTGGTGGGTCGATTAGAAACCCAAGTAAAGTAATGGGAGATTTACTTTACTCCTCCGAACCAGAGATTATGGGTACGGGAACTTGATTACACTAGATTTCTCTAATGCCCTTTCGGTACCATTCTTTTAATTTCAAAAATGTTTTTGCAGGCAGTTTAGATTGATTTTAAGTCTATTTTCCTAACATGTAAGGTGTTCATGCGAGGTACGCAAAACCACCAATTTAACACTCAAGTAAAGCAGAAAATAAATTGCAGGACTTACCTTAAAGCAACGAAAGCATCTGCAATGTTAAATTAAAATCCACATCAACAACCCTAGATATGATTTCTAATTAACACGCAATTTTTGTTTTGTTTTCACTTAATTAATGAAAATCATGCAATATGCAATGCATTGCCAGTTGAATGACCTAATTCTAATGACATGTAATTTCTAATTAAATGGGCCTAGCAAAAATGCTAAATAACATGCATCTCAATTAATCGAACCCTAATGACGTGCATATGACAATTTTTCTTTTTCCTAAAAGAATGCATTTTTTATCCTAAATAATAAAACCAAATCAACTTATGACATTTTTTGTATTTTTCATGAAATTCGAAATTAGGTGAAATGTGAAAATTATCTAATTAGATTAAGATCCCATTTAATTTATATTAGGAATTAGGTTGAGCCACATCCTAATTTAAACTAAAATATTATCTTAACCTAGATAATCCTAAAATGCAATCTATTTAATAAAATACCTAAACCTATAGTAAATTAAGAAATTATCTAAATTAACTTAAATGCAACTTCTATCCTAATATGCAATGACGTGCAAAATGTACCTTAATTCTACATGAATTATGCATGATGCTTTTTTATGTTTTTCCTTTTTTTCCTTTTTTTTTAATTTCGAAATTAATAATTGCCAAATAATTAAACATGCAATCCAAGTTAAAGAAAAATAGCAACCTAAATTAATTGATTTGATTTTTTTTTGAAAATTCGAAATAATATACCTATTATGAGCATGCAAAGCCTAAAACTACATTTTTTTGATTTTTTGATTTTTTTTTTAAAAACTAATTTAAGTAACACCACAGCAAATCAAGCCATATTGATACCCAAATCGACGAACCATATCTCGAGCATGAGATCGGGTTGGCCAATTTCACATAAATCACGAATCGAATCTCGAGCGGGAGATCGGATTGGCAATTTTTAAAGTAATTGCGAGTCGGATTTCGAGCTTGAAAATCGGACGACAATCACTAATTTCAAGGCAATTTCATATCGTGGAATTTCAATTTCACATTAGAGGAATAATTACACTAAAAGGATAAAATAAAATAGCAAAAATAATAAAACAAAGAAAAGATAAAGAAAATACCTAAATTTTCTTTTGCTTTTCTTCTTTTTTTTTTCTTTTCTTTTTTTTTTTTCTGAAAAAGAAAAAGAAAAAAATAAATCCGGTGGCCGGTCCGGCGAGGGGAAATCTCCGGCTAGGGTTCCGGCGAGGCTCGGAGGATGGCGTGACGACGGTGCGGGGTTGTCACGGGTCGGCACGAGGCTGCGTCACGGAGCGCGGCGTCGGCGCTCGGATCACGGGCTTCGGATGGCGGTGAAGCGGACGAGCGAGAGGTGGTACAGTGGCGTGGCGTCGGCGAAGGCAGGAGCGCAGTCGTCGAGTGCGTGGCGCAGTTGCGAAGATCGGATCGTGGCTACCGCGAGGACCTCGGATCTGCCGGCGCGGTGGTCTTCGGGCGAGGCGGAACGCGACGAGACCCGAGGGAGCGGTGGCGGCTTCCGGGAAGGGCAGCGGCGTCGTGGACCGGCGCTGGGTCGCGGCTTCACGAGGGGAAGGCAGCTGGGCGCGGCGTCCGGCGAGTGAATCGGATCGGGGCGGCGCGAGCTTCGGCTAAGCGGCGGTGCTGCAGATCGGCAACGGGGCGGTGCGAGCTTTGGCGAAGCGGTGGTGCTGCTCGTGGAGGCAGTGAAGCGTCGGGGGGGCGCAAGCTTCACGTGCCGGGGCTCGCGGACGGAGATGCCGCGCCGGTGCGGCGCCGGCGAATAGTTGCAGATGCGGGCGGTGAGCGGTGAGGGAGACGATGAATAGTACCTGTCCCCTCACCCTCTGCCGCTTGTACCTTTTTTCTGCTTTATGCTTTTTTCACTTTTTGACTTTTTTTGTTCTTTTTTTTTTCACTCGACGAAAAAGACCCCCCTTTTTCGATCGTACGCGACTCCTTGTATACCCCAAAAAATTGTATCTTTGTGGTATATTTTACTGCCAATTTTGCTTGCGTAAAATTTCATCGAATATATTATTTCACCCCGCGCAATATATATATATATATATATATATATTTTTTGCATATTCGATCAAAAAATTCCCCTTTTGCGCAAAAACACATCCGAGTGTATATTACCTAAAATCTTAACGGAATATAAAACTTGCCTAAACTATATGCCATGCGATTTGATTTTGATTTTTTTTTCTTTATTTAGCAAAAATTATCCAAAAAATTTAGGTGTCAACAATTGGTAACTAAAGTTTTCACTCTGAAAGAGAGGTGGATTGTTTATAGTGAAGAAATAAATATTTTTTTCTAGTATTTTTAAAGATTCTTTCAGAGTGAATGCGGTATTAATAATTTATTTTGATATGAAGTTACGCCAAATAAATACAAAATCTATATAGTGCAACTGGATGATTTTGCAGTAGATTTAAGTAAACTTATATGTAGACTGAAAAGTTCTAATTCATGGTCTTAAGCAAGTTTCCAGACAATATTATTAAAGTTTCATAGTGTTATTATTTTGTTCAATTGAGAATAAAGTAATTAAATATACTGCAAGGTCAGTGGGAGGAAATTTATTTTTTCTCATACTTTATGTACATGATGTTTTGCTTACAAGTTGTGACCTTGAGACATCTTATATCCTTTGTACTGAGGTCTGTAAGGATTGTTTTTGCCATATTATATTAGATTTTCTTGGAGGACATTTGCTGATTGTATATTGGAAATATTCAATATACATCATTGCAAGCCAGTAATTGCTCATGTTGTTAAGGGTGATGGATTAAATCTATCACATTGTCTTTATTTAGATATTGAGAAAATCTAATTAAATGGTGTACCTTATGGCAGTGCACTTAAAAGTAAAATGTATGCTCGAATTTGCATTAGACTAAATGTTGTCTTTGTGACGGGACTTTTAGGCAGATATCGGTCAAATCCATGACATGACCACTGGGTTGCTATCAAGAAGGTTTTAAGGTACTTAAAGAAGACAAGAGATTATATGCTAATTTATAGCCATATTCAATTTTTGCAGTTAGTAGGGTAGTTAGTTGGCTGTTCTGATGACATGCAATCAATAACATAATGCATATTTATGTTAACAGTAAGTGCAGTAAATAAAGTTTTATGTCATCTTCTACTATGTAAACAGTGTTAGTAACATTCTTTTAGGCTGTTACTTGGGCTTTTAAGCTCCAGAACCTCATGAAAGGAGTTGATTGTTTTAACTTTATGGATAGACCCATACGGTTGTATTGAGATAATAAATTTGTAGTATTATTTATTTACTACAGAGGTCTCAAGGGGTCTAAATATATGGTGGTCAAATATTTTTTACCATAAAGAAACGGTACAGAAATGTGACTTATAATATAATATATTTTCACAGATGATGTGGTTACAGATCCACTAACTAAAGGCCTACGCCCATATGTATTTGAGTGACATGTCATTAGCATGGGCCTAGGAGTATCTTCGGATACTGTTGTTTAGTGGGAGCGATTTTGGCTTTACTCTGATAAATGTTTCATCTGTGTTCGTTACACTTTGTAACAGTTTGATATGTATCAACTTTTGCATTCGATAAAATATTTTTGAATGTATTGTTATTATGTTGAATACATATTGATAAAGTCTCAAGGGATTGTATAAACCTTGAGTGAAGGCTAGGGGCATCTGGTTATTAGCCTTGTGCATATGTTTTGTGATATATAAAGAAAGGTTAACCATAAGGACAAGACATATGTGGGTTCATTGGAACCATTTGTGGCACAAGTTTTTGTGACACCTAAGGTAAAAGAATGGTGACTAACAAATGGGATCTCTCTATGAGAGATGTTATCCATTTAACACACTACCATATTGAATCCATATTAATAAAGTTGAGAACATTCGTGACCATGGAAGGCTCTGTGTGTATACACGCAGTTACCGCAATGATTCGGTGTTTAAGATTTTATGGAATATGATTGACTATTAAGAATTATCTCTGGACCAAATGTGCGCACATATGGTACGATTTCAATTAATATAGTCCAAGTGGGAGAATGTAAGAGTTTTCCTAATGTGGACTAAATTAATTGATATTGTAATTTACTGTTTTTACGGTTACCGTAAAACAAGGTTGGTCTAAAGAGAGATAGAAGGTTTCTTAATTAGTCTAATATGGGCTGGCAAGTGTGGGCGAGTTGAGCACAGGCCCGTAATGAGGGACTGGCTGGAAACTCTATAAATAGTGCTCAAGTCTCTCCTCTAACCCTAATTCTCACATGTATCCTCACCTAAGGGGCATTTACCTAACGCTAAACGTGAGGGGGGTCACCTCATTGAGCCAGTGATACGGAGGGCAATAGAGGAGAAGGACTTGATGAGTGGATCCCTTTGATATATGTGGGTAATCCTTTTTTCTACTTCCGCTTTATGATCGATGGATCCCAAAACAGGTGCGTTAATCTTTCTACTCAATTATGCATGTTCTGGTTATGGTTATGGAGATCTTGGGATTACGCAATTTGCATCCAACAGTCCCTTGTAGCAGATCCTGAGCTCCGACGCGCCTCGCCTACAACCTGCACCAACTCGTGAGCCGTTTGCGGGTCATGATACCGTCCGCGTCACCCGCGAAGCCACTGCAGTCTTTGCCGCCGCAACCCACGAGCACCAGCAGCAGCCCGCTCGTCGCTACTGATCGCCCGGCAATGCTCGCCCGACGACCACGCCGTGCCGACGCTTGCCTACCACCGCGCTTGCCAGCCTTTGCTCCTTGATCGCCAGCTACAGCACCACCTCCATGCCTCCTTTCTGCGAACCCAGCAGCTGCCAACACACCAGCCTGCTGCTGCCCCTCGCTGGTGACGACTCAGCTCTGAACCGCAACCCGCCGGCCTTTGCCCGAGCACTAACAGCACTGCCCTCTACCAGCAGCCCGAGTTGATCGCCGCGCCTCCGCGCCCTTGCAGCAGCCCGCGCGCCACGCCACGTTGTTCGCCGCCATCGCTGCTCCCGCCGCCTCACCCGCACCTACCCCAGCAACGTCTCCGTCGCCGCGCCTCGGCCCGCGCCCCCACTGCCTGTGACCTGCTCGCCCGTGCCTACTCCCATCACGCTGCTGTCCTCCTCAATCCCCCTTAGGTGGTTTGATTTTATCTTTATTTTTCATTTATTTTACTTTATTTTATTTATTTTTTAGTTTAGTTATTTAAATTGGAACAATGGATGTCAATTTTCATTTCCTAAATCTTGTAGACATTATTGTATTGATTTTGCCCAAAGTTATTGTAATTATTAATTTGATCCGTAAGATATCGGATCATTTTTTTAATTATATTAATTTTTGAGCATTTTGATAGTATTTTAATTGTTAAATCATTATAGTTATTAATTTGATCCGTAAGACTTTGAATCGGATTTTTAATTATTTTGAACTTTTTGTCGTGATGTTTAGAGTTAGAGTAATCGTTAATTTAACTTTGTGAGACAATGGTTATTTTTTTCGATTATTTTAATTCTTTATTTGTTGAATATCTTGATTGTGTAGATGTAAGATTTATTTCATAATTGCTTGTCTTAGAAAAACACTAAAAAAAAAATCAAAAAATCAAAATCTTGCATGAACATAGAGAATTAGTAAATTAGACATGTAGATTTAGTAAATTAGGATTGCATTTTTAGATAATTTTTGGAATAGATTAGGATTGATTCAAGATAATCTTTGCACATTTCAATAATCTCATTTTTCTAAAAAAAATAGTTTTCTAAAATAGGATAGGGTTTAAGTCAAATTAATCCCTAAAACATATTAGAAACTTATTCATTTTTAGATAGTTTAATTAGGGTTTTTATTAATTCCGAATTTCAATAAAAACACAAAAATATTAGGTGCATGTCGATTAATTTGCATGTTAGGTTCATTTAATTAGAATTTGCCTGTTAATAAAGTTAGGTCATGAAGTTAAAATGTACGTTTCGATTTCAAGATAAAAGAAAACCTAAAAAATAATTGTTCGCATTGTGTGTTTATTTCTTTTAGTGGAAATCTTTTGATTATTTCATAATGACTAAGCACCCGTGTGATCACTCATTTGCATGATAGAGATTTAGGTTAAAATAAATTCAAGTTGCCTGCAAAAATATTTTTGAAATTAAAAAGAAATTGTACCGAAAGGGCATTAGAGAAATCTAGTATAACTAAGTCTCCGTACCTTTAATCGACCTACCGTAAACCGATTAGTGGCGAATCTTAGATAATAATCATTTGCATGTTAAATATTTAAACCTTAAGTTACAAATTGGTATGGTATGGGCTTGGTAGAGCCCGAGTTAAGTTTAAAGATTTAGTAGTCCATTAGCCTGAACTTAGGAGGTGCACCCGAAAATTAGGTCACGACACCCACTTGGACCGGATCGGTAATATATAAATATATATTTAATTTTTAAGAAAAATTTCTACCAATTTTTTTTTAAAATGAAAACTCCAAAATCCATAATATGAAACTCAACACCCATCAACTAAGTGCTCGTCTTGTCTCACTCTCACTTCACATAAATTGTCTTTCTATCTCTCACTCATGATCTTGACTCTCAAGTTCAACATCCATCGACTTATGGTGTCAACTCTCAACTTTTAAGAATAAGGATTTTTTTTACTTTACTTAATGGGATTGGTTCTATGGACTCACTTGGGAGCTAGATCGGACTAGCGGTCCGGTTTTTGGGTGGATCCATAAAACCAATGGCCGATTCCTAGTTCCAATTTTTCGGAGCTAATCATTAGTGGGCGGTTCCCGGTTCCAAGGTGGGAACCACTCATCCGAATCATGCTCCCCCTAGTAGCTTCTTTTATTCTTTCCCTTATTACTATTAATTTTTTCTTTTTTGTATTTCCCCAAGCCTTGGACGCTTGCAATTTTCTCCTAATGTTCATTATTCCCAGATTTACCTCTTATCAAGCTTAATAACGAATCTACACCTGAACTGACATACACCGGGACTGACTCAGGCTTCAACATTGCTCATTTAAAAAATCCATCGCTAAGCACCATAGTCGGCAACAACAGCATCACCGAGCAACATCGACCCTCGACACCGCCATTGCCAGAAGCTGCCGACAGTCAATCACCATCTCAAACTCCAATTATCCTGCATTTATGACCACAACATCACAAGAATGTATAGCAAATGATCATGAAAGCTTGTGACGGTAAAACGAATTCACTCACCAGCATGTTATTTTGGAAATTTTCAAGCATGTTATCCACTCCGCGTCATTCCTCACCAATGACCATCCTCCATCACCACCGGTACATACAGATCCGGAAATGGAATAAAAACATGGAGTCGGCAACACTCTTAGTAATATCGACATATGGCAAATAGAGCTTCTAGCGAGATTGGGTCACCTTCTCAACTATCTTATTCTAATTAAGAGTCGATGATAAATTATTGCAAATTGATATCAAAAAGAAAAAGTAATTATTCATCTTTCGACCAAACAAAAAGATTAAACACGTTCTCCGCCTCCAATCACTCAGTCAATAGCACCGCATGAAGTTCCCCGTCCGCAGTCCACAACTTCGCCGGCGAAAGCAAACTCATGGTGCCTCCAAATCTGCCTGTCGAGGCCCCGGCATGCTAGACCTTGTCAGTCGCCGGATAGTGGCGCGAGAGGAAAAAGAGGATCATAAGGAAACCTGGAAGATGAAAGGAAAAAATGTACAATACATATTCAAAATGTTTCCTTCTGCTACACACGTCAACAGATTGGGTCGGAATCTAGGGGACTGTGCCATTTGCTTGGGAAATTTCATGGAAGGTGGGCTATGTCGGTCCTTCTTTCATGTGAGTATATGTTTCGCAAATCTTGCATTGATAGTTTGTTAATGATTCATTTCTATTGCTCTATGTACCAAAGCACTGTTTCACATGATTCTCTAATTATGACTAGATCAAGTTCTAGGTGAAATGCTTTCATTAACCTTTTCCAAATGTCTCTTTAAAAAATGTGTATGAAAGATAAACAGTGCACTTGTTGTGCATATTCCATACGCATTTTCTACAAAGGCTTTTGGCAAATGATTAATAAGAGGTTTCCACCTAGAATTTTGATTCACTCATAGTTAGAGATTCATGTGAAATAAAGTTTCAGCACACAGGGCAACAAAAACAAATCATCAACTAGCAATCAATGCAAGAAGAATAAAACATATGCTTGCACGAAGGAAAAACCCAACATTGCTCACCTCCGATGAAACCCCCAACCATATGGCATGATCTCGAGATTCCGACTTGATATCTTGACTCATGTAACTAACAAAAGCAATTCGAACAGGTCTTGTACCCTTTTTTTTATCCTTTCGTCTCCCCCTCGGACGAAGCATGGTCGAAACTGCGTCTTTGGTCCTAGCTGTCCGGAACGTCAGGAAGGAGTCCTTGACACATACGGTGAGGACAAGTGTGAGGTACATAGACACGACAAACATGCCGCCGAAGGCAATTGCCTTGATTTAAGGCTGTCGTACTTGTTCCTTGGAACGTGTAATCAAGCCAACACTATAGCTTGAGGAACACAGGTGTGAACCTAACTATGCCTACTCAGTGGTCAATGGTAGAAAAGAGATCAATTGATGACAGAATAATGGGGAAAACAAAGGGTAAACGAACTCTCGAGACTATGAATAAAACTCGAGTGTGCGGCCTATTAAGGAATTCACACCTTGTTGTGACCTTCTCTTCAAGTTTCCTTTCAAGGGAAAAAGGAAAGAGAGGGAGCTTAGAGATAGTGCCTAAAGGTGCCCAATGGTCCTTGGTTAGGCGTGAGCTCTTCTAAGTCCATACTTTCTAAGTCCATGTTTTGTGCCACGGTGGATTTCTTTTTTTGTTTTATGTAGCCTATGTGACTGTAGAAATCGCCACTAATTTTTATGGTCAGCTAGAAACCAAACAAGACACAAAAGTTTTGTCTTGTTCTCTACACGGCTAGAGATTTATTAAGTCAAGAGACTTGATTGCACTAATTATCTAATTAGTGCCATTTTGATACCCTAACTTAATTGATTTGTTACCATCACGAATCAAGCAATCTTTAACGAATTTATTAACCTATGCCACTAAATGATGTCCATGCTTGAGTGTGCAATCAAGGAAAAATAAACAATCACAATCAATGCAATAAAAGTAAAGTGTAAGAAAGTAGACACGATAAAACACCAAGTATAGAACAAACACGTTCTTGTTATTAAGCTCCGGGATAGCAAATCCATGAGCTATGTTTGAATTGAATCCAACCTCTTACCTAAATGATAACACATTGAGGTTAAACTATATCAAAAGTGGTCACTCAAATCTACTAGATATATGCTAGCTAAATAAAACTAAGCTACATGTCACTAAAATAGAGCAACCTAATCAAAGCCTGCTTCTTAGTTATTTTTTGACTTTTAGAATATTCGATTTTTCTATTTACCGTTTTTTAATGTTTTTTGAACTTTTAATTACTTAATTAATTTAAAAAATTCTAAAATGGGGTCTCACTGGACATGGGTCCGGACCATAAACACTAGTCCAAAAGTCCTTAAAATTAAAGCAATGCCCGAATTCATCAACGCTAGATGCAGCTCCGTTTCCATTAAATGAAATTAAGCCCCAACTCTATTGATATCATATGTTAAGTCCCTTTTCCTATTTTAGCCAAAACAAGCCCACTTTTTTACAAACTTTTTTTTTTGGGGGGTTGGAGGGGGGGGGGGGTGTTTCTACTGGCTTCTAGGATGTGCAAAAGAATAGGGAACTATTTGGATTGCCTTGAACCAAGCTGGATTGGAACCAATAGATGCCAATCCAATTCTTGGTTCTAGGTGTAGAATCACATGCTTGCCCACTTGGACCGGATCGGTACCATTTTTTTTTTTTTAAAGAAGAAAACTCTAAAATCTTTAATATGAAAGTCAACACCCATCAACTAAGTGCTCATCTTGTCTCACTCTCACCTCATATAAGTTGTCTTTCTATCTCTCAACCACGACCTTGACTCTCAAGTTCAACATCGACCGAGTTATGGCGTCAACTCTCAACTTTTAACATGAGTCCAATCTCTTTACTAATCTTGCACTTAAGAATAAGGAGATATATATATATATATATATATATATATATATATTTTTAAAATTTTCTTTGGCTTGTCAGAAAATGTTGTAATGTGTGTGTGAAACTTAATAGGAGCCAGACCGGACTAGTGATCCGGTTCTTGGGTGGATCCATAAAACCAATGGCTGATTCCTAGTTCCAATTTTTTGGAATTGATCTATAGTGGGCGGTTCCCGGTTCCAAGGTGGGAACCACTCATCCAAATCATGCTCCCCCTAGTAGCTTATTTTATTCTTTCCCTTATTATTATTTTTTTCTTTTTGTATTTCCCCACGCCTTGGATGCTTGCAATTTTCTCCTAATGTTCGTTATTCCCAGATTTACCTTTTATCAAGCTTAATAACGAATCTACACCTGAACTAACATACACCAGGACTAACTCAGGCTTCAACATTTCTCATTTAAAATCCATCGCTAAGCACCATAGTCGGCAACAACAGCATCACCGAGCAACATCGGCCCTCGACAGTTAATCACCATCTCAAACTCCAATCATCCTGCATTTATGACCACAACATCACAAGAATGTATAGCAAATGATCATGAAAGCTTGTGACGTTAAAACGAATTCACTCACCAGCATGTTATTTTGGAAATTTTCAAGCATGTCATCCACTCCGCGTCATTCCTCACCAATGACCATCCTCCATCACCACCGGTACATACAGATCCGGAAATGGAATAAAAACATGGAGTCGGCAACACTCTTAGTAATATCGACATATGGCAAATAGAGCTTCTAGCGAGATTGGGTCACCTTCTCGGCCAGAGGCAGAGCGGACCAGAGATGACCCATCATCACAATCCAAGGCATATATAAGCCATGTTTCCCGAGTTGTTTCCTCTTGGTTTGAGAACACTGGCTGAATTCCTTTTACAAGTTTTAATTGGGCCGATGCAAATTGAAGCTTTTGGGTCATGAACCAACTGACTCGGGATGTGAACCGATTGGACCAGGCTCTTCTTGTGGACTTTGAAAATTTGACCGACACCGAGTTAAACCTCGTTTCTTATTTATTTCATTATTATTTTTTATATTTGTGGATTTGCTTGTTTATTTATTTATGTGTCTTTCTTTCTTCTTTTTTCTATTGTTTATTTTCATTAAATTGAATGCCCAATTTGTCAACTAGAATTAGATTTTCAAAATGTATAGTGAATTGAAAATTATTTCTAGTGAAAGGTTTTTAAATAGAAAAAGTGTCAAAAAAGTTCTAAACCTATTGCATTAGTGCCAATTTAGTCATAAACCTTTTAATTGTGTTAATTTAGTCCTAAACCTTTTAACTCGGTGCCAATTTAGTCATAAACTTTTTAATAAAACCAATTTAGTCTTAAATCTTTTGATTTTGTGCCAATTCAGTGCTTGCGGCTAATTTTGGTTGGATTTTGTTGATGTGGATGCTAGTCAGTTTATGTAGCATTCGTGGCGCTGATATGGATAATTTTTAATAATATTTTAATAATTGATCGATGTTTATTATTTTTTCTAATTTTTTCTCTCTCATTCCTTTCTTCTTTCTCTAGGTAGTGAAAGGCCACTAGGCATGGCCGGGTGGGCTAGCCTTGTTTGGGAAAGGGCTGGCTTGGGTGAGGGCTCCCCTTGCCAAGCATTGCCTTCACCCAGGCTAGATCCAACAAGGCCAACCCTAGCAACACTTGGTGAGGCCAGCTTGCCTAGTCATCGCTAACGGTTGACCATCACCTATTGGTTGGCCACCGCCTAAAGAAAGAAGAAAGGCAGGAGAGGGAAAAAAAAAGGAAAAAAAAAGAAGAAAATATAATAGAAAAATAATAAAATAATAAGAAAAATATCTAAAAATTGTCCACATTAGTACTGACAATATAACATAAGCCAGCCGGTATTTGTGCTAGCAAAATCCAACCAAAATTAGCCAAAATGACTGAATTAGCACCAAATTAAAATGTTTATGACTAAATTGGCTCAAATTCAAAAGATTTAAAATTATATTGGCACCATCTAAAGGTTTAAGATTGAATTAGCACCAAATCAAAAGGTTTAAGACTAAATTAACACAATTAAAAATTTTATGACTAAATTAACGCTAATGTAATAGGTTTATGACTTTTTGACACTTTTCCTCTTTTTCACTAAATGCAAACTTCAAAATTTTCTATAAATGGTAAAGCTTGAGGGTGCATTTGGTTCAACATTCCAAGGGGCTTTTAGCCTCCAAAGGCCCTTGGGGAAATACTTGGATCGTTTAACAAATTATTTTGAAGTAACTTTCAAGTGAAAGTCGGCGTTAGGGAAGGTTTGAAGCCCAATACTAATAAGGACTAGCTTTGAGCTTTCAGCATTTGGCCAAATGCTTAAACTTATTTTTTTTTCCAAAATTGTCATCACTCATTCTTCAACTTTATTATTTTGTCGTCATTATTATATTTTTAAATGCCAAAATAATGCTACAAAAATCAAAATTACGTAAATGCTAAAAATATTAAATACATTTTGGTCTTTTAAAAAAAATTATTTATACATTTGATTTTCTTAGCATTATTGTCAAAATGTATATTTAAAAAGATGCATACATTATTTTTTTTTCAAATTTAAACAAATAAAAATTAAAAAATTCCTAAGAATGGTTTGTTCTTTTTTCTTTTAAAAAAGTATATATATATATATATACATATGTATGTATGTATTTGATTTTTTTAGCATTATTTTCAAATTTATTTTTAAAAATTTACATACATTATTTTTTTCAATTTTAAACAATGAAAAATTAAAAAAAAATTCGACAAAGGATTTGGGTTTTCTTTTTAAAATTATATATACGTATTTGATTTTTTTGCTTTTAGCATTATTGTCAAAATTTATATTTAAAAAGATGCATACATTATTTTTTTTTCAAATTTAAACAAATAAAAATTAAAAAATTCCTAAGAATGGTTTGCTCTTTTTTCTTTTAAAAAAGTATATATATATATATATATATATATATATATATATATACATATGTATGTATGTATTTGATTTTTTAGCATTATTTTCAAATTTATTTTTAAAAAGTTACATACATTATTTTTTTCAATTTTAAACAATGAAAAATTAAAAAAATTCGACAAAGGATTTGGGTTTTCTTTTTAAAATTATATATACGTATTTGATTTTTTTCTTTTAGCATTATTGTCAAAATTTATATTTAAAAAGTTGCATACATTATTTTTTTTCAATTTTAAACAAATAAAAATTTAAAAATATCAAAGAAGGGTTTGGTCTTTTAAAAAAAATTATATATATATATATATATATATATGTATTTGATTTATAGCATTATTTTCAAATTTATATTTAAAAATTTTCATACATTATTTTTTCAATTTTAAATAAATTAAAATTAAAACATTTCAACAAAAGATTTGATCTTTTTCTTTTTAAAAAATTATGTATATGTATTTGTTTTTTTTAGCATTATTGTCAAAATTTATATTTAAAAAGTTGTGTACATTATTTTTTTTTTCAATTTCAAGCAAATAGAAATTAAAAAATTATGATGAAGGGTTTGGTCTTTTTTTTTTAAAAATTGTATATGCATTTGATTTTTTTAGTATTATTGTCAAAATTTATATTTAAAAAGTTGCATACATTATTTTTTTTCAATTTTAAAGAAATGAAATTATAAAAAACTAATATTAATCACTCAAAGGGGTTTTTAAATGTGTTTTCTACCAAACATCATTTTTTTCAAAATTACTTCTCAAAGCATAGTTTATCAAACGGCCTTAGCATTTACCGAAGTCCTTTAGACTAAACTACTTTGCATTTTCCCAATTGGCTTTCGAAATGTTGAATCAAATGCACCCTATGTTTTTAGATATTATATACGCCACTAATTGACCAAAATAAATGCCAATTGTTTGTTGGGAGGCACATCTACTAATTTTAGTGACAATGAACAGGAGATAGCCATTGTCGATCCTAGTGTCCACAATGCCCTCCAAGTGGAGCAGATTGAGGACAATCCGATGCCACACCCGAATAAATACCTTTTAAATGCGTCTTCCTAGCCTCCAGCACGTCTCTGATACTTGGTTTTGGTTAGTCTTGTGTCACCCCATGGTTATGGTGAATTAGTCTTTTGTTGCAAACCAAAAAAAGTTAAGCTATTGCCCTTTTCTTTTTGTCTAGCTTTATTATCAATGAAAGTGACAGATCTATGTTTTGCTAGAAATTGGAGCAATGAACAAAACAATTGCATCCATAATGGAGGAGCAGAAGACAAGCAACAAGCATGCTGAGACTGTGATATGGTACCTCTTCTTATTTTCAGCTTTTGGATCGGTGATGGCGGGGTTGACATCAGACTGGTTTGGCCACCGTCGTGTGATTGGTTTTGTGGGCTTCTTCTTCTTCAATGGGCCCTATGTCATGGGCATCAATTCCAGGAGCCACATCTACTAATTTTAGTGTCAACAATGTACAACAGGAGATAGCTAGTGCTGATCCTAGTGTCCACAACGCCCTCCAAGTGGAGCAGATTGAGGACAATCCGATGCCGCGCCCGAATAAATACCTTTTAAAATGAGCCTTATTGGCCTCCATGGCGTCTCTGATACTTGGTTTTGGTTAATCCTGTGTCACCTCATGGTTACAGTGAATTAGTCTTTTGTTGCAAACCACAAAAAAAGTTAAGCTATTGCCCTTTTCTTTTGTCTAGCTTTATTATTGATGAAAGTGACAGATCTATGTTTTGCCATAAATTGGAGCAATGAGCGAGACAATCATGTCCATAATGAAGGAGCATAAGACAAGCAACAAGCATGCTGAGACCATGATATGGTACCTCTTCTTATTTTCGGCTTTTGAATCAGTGATGGTGGGGTTGACATCAGACTGGTTTGGCCACCACTGTGTGATCGGTTGTGTGGGGTTCTTCTTCTTCATTGGGCCCTATGTCATGGGCATCAATTCCAAGGATGCCTTCATTCTGTTTGGCCACTTCATCGCTCAAGTCGGGACTGGTTATGCCCTTATCGTCACCCCCATCTACATTGCAGAGATCACTCCTGCCGTCTTTTGTGGCTTGTTCACCTCCCTTCCTGAGGTACTCACATTTTTTTTCCCTAATTTATAGTATCTTTTCCATTTTTTTAGTATGTCATTGATTTTTATCTTTTTCATAATTTACTTTATTGGAAAAATTAGAAATATAAAGGTGATTGTATATCTTCATTTGAACATGTTTTGGCGATTTAGGTGTTCTCAGCTTCCATTTAGTGGGTGGCTTATCATGTGCTTTGTGGGAGCAATATGCTTGATCCTTCTCAAAATCGCAGTCCACGTTATGCCATAATCCTCTCGGTAGCTCATCATGCAGGGATGCATGTACGATGCACAGGACGTCCTCGCTAGGATCTCGAACTTGGAGCTCATTTGTTTGCCAAAATCGAGGAGGCTGTTAGTAACGTGGCGCATGGGCCGACCCTAGGCGTGTGGTGGGATCTCTTTCACCCAACTCGATTCGTCTACCACATGCTCGTTTGCGCCATTTTGATGCAAGTGGCTCGGCAAGCCTGTGACTTTGATACAATATTTCTTTAAGGCCCTCGTATTTTTGAGATGATTGGTGTCAAGTTCTCGAATGACAAGCTCTTAACGACCGTCGCACTCGAATTTGTAAAGGCGATATTTACCCTAGTTGCCAGCTTCCTTGTTGACAAGGTTTGACGACGGCGGATGCTGCTGTGGAGCCTGGGCTAGATGATTGGGTCCCTAGTCTCTCTTGGAATGACCTTAAATTATATTGACCAAGGCCACACCAAACACTGGTGCATCGCATCATTGTTCATCTATGTGGTCAGCTACATAGTGGGAATGGGACCAATCACCTCAGTCTAAAACTCTGAGCTATTCTCGCTGAGGTTGCGAGCCAAGGGATGCACAATTGCCTTCATTGCAAACCAACTGATGAGTGGAATTATATCATGGGCATTCTTACCATTAGACAAGAAGATCATCCACAGCAAGGCTCCCTTCTTCTTCGCGGCGATGTCATGTATCTCATGGTTTCTCTTCTACAAAATAATGTCGGAAACTCAAGGCTTGACACTGGAGCAGATGATCCAATTTTTCGGATCATTTTTCAAGTGGAAGCACGTGGCCAGGGACATAACCTTGAGAAGATCCACGCCGCTGAGGACGTTGGGGACTCAAGTGGCTCAAACGCAGTTGCAGGAGTAATTATAAGATATGGGTATTAGGTAACCATAAATGTTTGTTAAGCTAATGATCTTTGAAATAGATTATGTTCGTGATGATTATGGATTGTGCTGGGTGTGAGGGTGATGTAGAGAGCGAGGACACATACACATCATGAGAAACCTTTGACATACCCCTATCTTCCCATTGAAATGGGTGATTTTATTTTCCCATAGTTTCAAAATGGTGAATGTGTTCATTGCTCAAAAAGGATTATGTATTGTCTATATACGTAAGCATCTTATAATAATATCGACAAGGCATCTTGTTATGCACCTGGATAATGAATCTTTTTATTCTACCTATGGATAGATGAACTTTGTTCTATTTTTTCTTTTACCCCATATACTTGGTGGATTGAGCTTAAAATGTTCACTACAATGAACATAAATGTGCTCAAAGTATTAAAAAAAATGCTACTGAAAGTAGCCTACCAATCCGAAAAAATATGCTGCTTCCAAAAACAAAAAGGGTTTTATGCATATTTCAGGGGCCAATCGATTTAGCGTTCCCTATCCCGTGGGGTCTTAGGATTTTTCCCAAGCAGCCTTAAAGAGAGAAGCTCTGGATTGTATTTCACTTGTAAATGAGATGAGTACAATGAGGAAGAGGAGACCCCTATATATACAAATACAAGGCAAACTGTATCCATAGATCTCTCCTCGATCTAAGGTGGAAATCGCATCTCCCTAACTACTATCTACCTACATTTATTACATATGTCTATAATTACTATATCGCCTACCCCAAGAGTATTCTAGAAAGCTCGAGAAAACACTAAGTCTCGAGGATACAAGCTGAGGATCGCTTCTTCGCGGATAGGTCACGGTTGTCGGTTAGAACCCTCTTGGATCAGGCTTTCCTTTGGTTTGTGACACATGCTTGAAGGAGTTGCAGGTGTCTCTCAACTCAGGTTGTCTTAGATTTACTTCTGTTTTGATTGAGGAAGTGGCAGGTTTATATTTCTAACGGGGACCTCCACTATTGACCTCGAAGCTTCCACATAAATCGATCCAAAAGTACTTTTCTAATCGGTAGTCATAACCAGGAAGCAAATGTTGATGGCTGGTGAAGGTTGTTCATTGGTTCCCAAGATTCCTCCAAGTTAGGAGGTTCTAATGCTAAAACAAAGTCATTAGTTTTTCCATGTGGAACTTGAGAAGCTATATCTTAATAGGCACTGGGTTCAAGATTTGACATGAAGAAGATGAAATTACAATTTTCTCATTTCCCGAATGATGTAGAGGATGAAATTGTCCCAGTTTCTTCTATTATTGAAGAAGAGAACATTCTTGAATTGTAGTCCCTACATTTTGAGCTAAATTGAGAAGAAAATAGTATGGCAAATCTTGTTTGAGGGAAAGACGGACAAAAATGGTACTCCTACTAGGTATTTAAAATATGAATGGCGTGTGAAGTAGTCATATCTTCTATCCCTTCCAACTTGAGTAAGCTTCTTTCCTCTAATGCAGTTCACGATGTGACTATTGGCAACAAGTACCATTGTCCATCTTTCATGGACAATTCACTGCTTGGCTGATGAAGACATTCTACTTCAAGGACCAGATTTTCTTAGACTTGCATTCTAAGGGCCATATATTGTGACACCCCGAACCCTTCACGGATCGTCACCAGCGCCGATGTTACACCTTATTATCTTTCTTTCTTTCTTTCGAAGAAGTGTCCTAATTCGCAGACATATTTTTTTTTTTTTTAAAACAAACTGTCCCAGTGTGACTCATTATGCGGAAGCAAATTAAAACATCACCGTCTCTTCCCCTACCAACCATGATACAAATACACACCACTAATCACCATAATTTTATAAACAAGCCACGACACTTTACTTACATACATATATAACATGATGGGATTCCCTTCGGTCGGTACAACAAAAAGGAAAGGCTAGGACTCAGCCACGTCCAGCCTAAAACCTCAAAAAGAAACTCTCGACCCTCAACATCATACGAGCATAAACCCCCCATCAAAAGTGTCGGCTATCTACATCAAAAGATCCAGCTCTTACTCATCGCATGCGCGGGTCTCACACCCAACCCGGTGCATCAGGCGGTGGCGGCGGCAACATCCTTCGCATCGCTCCATCTCGGCGAACGTGCACGAAATGAACTCCGAATGACAGGGCCCCTGACCTGGCCTATGTCATACATCACTAGACAACGTATTCGAATAAAAGTTAGTCCGGGAACAGAGGGACAGTCTATCTCAGCACACTCGATCTCTACATCGGATGGTAGACCGTAAAACACCCCTCGCGTGACGGCAGGAAGCGGCATACTGCTAATCCGAAATGTTATCTCCAAAAGGGTGAAATCTGACAACCACTCGTGAGATAGGGAAATCCAATAACAACGATCAATCATCAATCATCATACATTTCGGCGTCTACTTACCTTGAAGTCATGCGCATACTATCATGCATCATCATATCAATTTATAACACATACATGTATATCATCATGCATATCATATCATGGGAGATCATCATATCACATCACATATCATCATCATCATCATCATCATGCATATCATATCATGGGTGATCATCATATCACATCACATATCATCATCATCATCATCATCATCATCATCATCATCATCATCATCATCATGCATATCATATCATGGGTTCATCGTATCACATCACATATCATCATCATCATCATTATCATGCATATCATCATGCATATCATATCATGGGTGATCATCATATCACATCACATATCATCATCATCATCATCATCATCATTATCATGCATATCATCATGCATATCATATCATGGGTGATCATCATATCACATCACATATCATCATCATCATCATTATCATGCATATCATCATGCATATCATATCATGGGTGATCATCATATCACATCACATATCATCATTATCATCATTATCATGCATTTCATCATGCATATCATATCATGGGTGATCATCATATCACATCACATATCATCATCATCATCATCATTATCATGCATATCATCATGTATATCATATCATGGGTGATCATCATATCACATCACATATCATCATCATCATCATCATCATTATCATGCATATCATCATGCATATCATATCATGGGTGATCATCATATCACATCACATATCATCATCATCATCATTATCATGCATACCATCATGCATATCATATCATGGGTGATCATCATATCACATCACATATCATCATCATCATCATCATCATCATCATCATGCATATCATCATGCATATCATATCATGGGTGATCATCATATCATATCACATACCATCATCATCATCATTATCATGCATATCATCATGAATATCATATCATAGGTTAATTTTCATCTTTTATCTTTAAAGTTGATCACCACATCACCCACTTCTCATATCATCAATTTCATCATCCCTTCGGGCAAAGACCTCCGACAGGGTTCCCAGCATTCCAGCCATCCCATGGCCACCGGGTTTCCGGCCCCCCACATTCCGGGCATCTCGCATCTCAACTAGCATCACGAGGCATTCCATTCGGGCAGAAACCTCCGACAGGGCTTCCGGCCTTTACCCTTCTAGCCAGGCATCTCGCACCCCAATCCTGGCATCGCGAGGCATTCCCTTCGGGCAAAGACCTCCGACAGGGCTTCCGGCTCCCCACATTCTGGGCATCCTGAATCTTCCAGGCAATTTCGGCAATGTATCTCTATACATTCCGAGCATCATCCGCCATCACAACCATCTCCTCATTTACCATCATCCATGTTCACCAGTATTTTATTCACATTTTAACATGGCACATGGCACGATATCAAACAAATCATACTAGGCATCACATTCACACATGCATTGATTCGATTGCCATACATATGCCAAAACCTTATTCACATGTGCATCTCAATTCAATATCATAGACATATCAAGACTTTATCACATGTGCATCTCAATTCAATATCATAGACATATCAAGACTTTATCACATGTGCATCTCAATTCAATATCTTAGACATATCAAAGCTTTATTACACATGCAACATAAATTAATTGAATGGAATCTATGGCCAATGAAATAATTCCTTTTTATTTATTTATTTATTTTATTTTTATTTATTTATTTATTATTATTATTTTTTTAAATAACTATAAACTCCCAAGATTATAAAAATTCAAGAAATTTTTAAACAAGCCCATAGGATGATAATTACTTGCAAAATTCATGGCCAAATTGAATTTTTATAAAATTTCATAATTTTCCCAAAACATCCTATGCTTCTCGGATGAAACCAAAATGTACGGTTTCCGAATAAATTCAATTAAAATATCCATATGGCCTCCAAAAATTACGAAATTTTACAGAGTGATAGCTAAGACATTTTTACACAACTTTCATGAAGAACTCCAAGTCATATTCTTTTTATATTATTTTATAAAACCTCACGAAGCTTCTGGATCCATTACCGCATCGTCCAATGAACACATCTCCGAAATATTGAGATTTAACCTACCAATTCTCTTTCGTTTCCTCTGAAATTTGGATATGTTATACATCAAGGTATCCTCTACAAGTTTTATGAAGAGATCCAAGTCAAATAGCCAAAGTAGAGTCATCATTTATGTCCTTGAAGTCTCGGGTGTCTCAAAATACATCACCAGAATCATCTTCTTCAAGATCTAGTCGATTCACTAGGCTATTCTTGTTCATTTCACTTCAAATTTGAGTATGTTGTATTTTAAGATGTTTCCTACAACGTTCATGAAGACATCGAAGTGAGATTCTCAACAAAAACCAACATGCAACCATGAATCCAGCAAGAGGTCAGTAAAAACTCTCCAGATCTGAGGTCTCCGTATAACAAGACTTTAACCCCTCAAATCTCCATCATTTTTCACGAAATTTCAGTATGTTATAGTAAAAGATGTTAGATACAACTTTCATGAAGACATCGAAGCCAAAATCGGACTCCAAACACACATGCAAGCTCAAAAAATTTACTGACTCACACAACCCGAGCAAGAACAGTCACTCGACTTAAGAACGAGCCAACCTTACCTCGGTTTTTCTCACTTAAAACACCCAAAATCTAACAAACAACCAATATACAAGCATGCAAGAGAAGTTAGAGGACTCCATTTGCCTCTAGGATGAACAAACGACGGCGTACGGCGGACGGACACGGCGGACGAACGGCGGCTCCTCCTCGGCTCCGCCTCCTTCCTCTCTCTCGCACACCTCTCTCTCTCTCTCTTCCTCTCCTTTGGGCAAGCAAATGGCCGGCCACCCTTCTCTCTCCTTCCCTTTTATTTCCCCTAAAGCTCATGATTAGCAATCATGAGATTGCCTCACCAATGGCCAATGCATGGCCTTCTCCCTTGCCACTTGTCATTACACATGCAAGATGGGCCTTGGAGTTGGGCTTTTGGGCTTCTTGGGCTTGGGCCATCCGGCCACTTCTTGGGCCTCCTCTTGGGCTGGTCGACTTCCCCTCTTGGGCCACTCATCTTGGCCCATTAAAGGCTTAGGCCAAATGGGCTTAAGGCCCATTCAAAAATTAATCCTTTTTCCTCTTTTTTTTTTTTTTTGAATTCCTCTCTATAATTATTTCCAAATTCAAATTCTATCTTGGCCAAAGTCTTGGGATATCTTGGTTATTGAAATTTAATTTTTTAAAGCACATGGCCAAGCATAAATTATTAATCTATCAAATTTAAATTTCCACAATCATATGCACAAATCATCTAATTAAAAGACTAATGGCTAAAACATAAGCCATGGAAATTTTTATCACCTAATTAGGAACTTTAACACACCTTATGGCTTGGCTTTGAATTTTGGGATGCCACATATATATTCCTAAACCGGGAGCCAAAAGGAGCTCTCGATGGTGAAGTGCCTTCTGAATGCTCTTGGAATTATCTTCTTGACCATCATATGTACATATCTCTTGCTATTTTCATCCATCTGGTTTCTAAGGGCATGTCTCTTGTTGGTGCACAGCTGGCGTCTGCAACCTATTTTAAAATTCACCTGTGGCCAATTGCTGGCTTTAGGAAAGCTATCATTACTTGTAATTTTGCCATGCATTGATCAAGAATAATTAAGTGTCTGCAATTTCTTCATTAATTCTTCTCAACATGAAACTTGTCTTTAGATGTCTAGATTTACCAAATAATTTTGTTGAGGAGTACTCTTTTATGAATGAGGAACACTGGCAGGATGTGTTTTCTTCTTGTAGATGATATCGTTTTGCTGAGTTGTTGTTCTCTGTTCTTTCATTTGGTTTATGCAGCTTTCATCTTCTGTTAGACTCAAACAGACATTCGTCATGCACATATTGAGGACAATCCGATGTCGTGCCCGAATAAATACCGTTTAAAATGTGCCTTCCAGGCCTCCATCACGTCTTTGATACTTGGTTTTGGTTAGTTCTGTGTCACCTCGTGGTTACAGTGAATTAGTCTTTTGTTGCAAACCAAAAAAAGTTAAGGTATTGCCATTTTCTTTTTGTCTAGCTTTATTATCGATGAAAGTGACAGATCTATGTTTTGCCAGAAATTGGAGCAACGAGCAAGACAATCACGTCCATAATGAAGGAGCATAAGACAAGCAACAAGCATGCTGAGACCGTGATATGGTACCTCTTTTTATTTTCGGCTTTTGAATCGGTGATAGTGGGGTTGACATCAGACTAGTTTGGCTGCCACCATGCGATCGGTTTTGTGGGGTTCTTCTTCTTCATTGGGCCCTATGTCATGAGCAACATTTCCAACAATGCCTTCGTCCTGTTTGGCCACTTCATCGCTCAAGTCGGGACTCGCTAAGCCCTTATGGTCACCCCATCTACATTGCAGAGATCACTCTTGCCGTCTTTCGTGACTTGTTCACCTCCCTTCCTGAGGTACTCACATTTTTTTCCCTAATTTATAGTATCTTTTCCATTTTTTTTTTTTAGTATGTCATTGATTTTCATCTTTTTCATAATTTACTTTATTGGAAAAATTAGAATTAGAAAGGTGATTGCATATATTCATTTGAACATGTTTTGGCGGTTTAGGTGTTCATCAGCTTCCATTTAGCGGGTGGCTTATCATGTGCTTTGTGGAGCAATCTGCTTGATCCTTCTTGAAATTGTGGTCCGCGTTATGCCAAAATCCCCTTAGTGGCTCGTCAAGCAGGGACGCATGTACAATGCGCAGGGCGTCCTTGCTAGGATCTCGAACTCGGAGCTCATTTGCTTGCCAAAACCGAGGAGGCTGTCAGCAATGTGGTGCATGGGCCGACCCTAGGCATGTGGTGGGATCTCTTTCGTCCAACTCGATCCGTCTGCCACATGCTTGTTTGCGCCATTTTGATGCAAGTGGCTCAGCAAACCTGTGGCTTTGATACAATCTTTCTTTACAACCCTCGTATTTTCGAATGATTGGTATCAAGTTCTCAGATGACAAGCTCTGAACGACCGTCACACTCGAATTTGTAAAGGCGATATTCACCCTAGTTGCCAGCTTTCTTGTTGAGAAGGTTGGACGACGGCGGATGCTGCTGTGGAGCCTAGGTTGAATGATCAGGTCCCTATTCTCCCTTGGAATGACCTTAAATTACAACACTGGTGCATCGCATCATTGTTCATCTATGTGGTCAGTTACTTAGTGGGAATGTGACCAATTACCTCAGTCTACAACTCTGAACTATTCCAGCTGAGGTTGCGAGCCAAGGGATGCGCAATCGCCTTCATTGCAACCCAACTGATGAGTGGAATTGCATCATGGGCATTCTCACCACTGGAAGAGCAATCATCCACAACAAGGCTACCTTCTTCTTCACGGCGGTGTCATACATCTCATGATTTCTCTTCTACAAAATAGTGTCACAAATTCGAGGCCTGACACTGGAGTAGATGTTCCATTTTTTCGGATCATTTTTCAAGTGAAAGCACGTGGTCAGGGACATACCCTTGAGAAGGTCCATGCCGCTGAGGACGCTGGGGACACAAGTGGCTCAAACGTAGTTGCACAATTGCAATCCTAAAAATGCTACTGAAAATAGATTGCCAATCCTAAAAAATATGCTGCTTCCAAAGACAAAA
Organism: Eucalyptus pumila; assembly: GCA_016097595.1. NCBI lineage: Eukaryota > Viridiplantae > Streptophyta > Magnoliopsida > Myrtales > Myrtaceae > Eucalyptus > Eucalyptus pumila. Next base: position 524,401 of record JADPVT010000012.1, on the reverse strand, counting down.
AATGTTTTATGCATATGTCGTGGGCCGATCAACCAAGCACCCAATTGCACAATTCAGTAATCAATTTTACATATAAATTCAATCACGACGATCAGCGTAAAATTTCACTAATTAGCTATCACGGCACAATTTACGCTAAATATATTTTATTAAATAAATAACAATTAAATTAAATAAATATAATTTAATTAAACTACCCATGATTAATTAAACTAATCACGGTTAATTAAACTAACCCTGGTTAACTAACTAACCCTAGTTAACTAACTAACCTAGGGTAGTTAACCTAAGCAAACTAACCACCTAACTAACTAGTCTAGGTAACTAATTAACCTAACTAACTTAGTTACACCAACTAAACTAACTAATAATCCTTAATTAAGACTAAACTATCCCCTAAGTGTAATTAACTTCCGAATTTGAGATTAGGGCATTAACTCATCGGATTAGTGAGGCGACGAGTTCACGATGATGGCGACGCGAAGGCGGTGAGATCCCACAACTACGGCGTTACCAACGGAGGCCCGGATGAGGCTGAAAATAGCCTTGCAAGTCACGGCCAAAGGGGGGGTTCGATTCTGTTTGAGCTGGTCGAGTGGTGCTGGGTTGGACGGCGTGGCTAGCTGAGGTGGTGGAAAGGCAGACGTACAGGCTGGGGGCGGTGGACAATTTGGCGGGGCTAGTGGCTGCTGGGTTGGTCGAGCAGTATATCATTTAGATAATGTCATTTAGATTTTCATATCGTAAATACGATCAAAGAGGTTTCTTCTTCTCGATAAACCCAGTGGAGATAGATCCTATGATCGACAAGGCTAGCGAGAGATTTTTTCGAGAGATTTTTTCTATGATCTGAAAAGTTGAATCTTTTTTCTCTTAGAGAGAGTAGAAAGGTTTTATGGACAAAGAGAAAGTGTTGGGATTAGGCAACTTAAAATAATTTGAATATGGAATTTAAAATTAGATAAAATCTAATCTCAATCACTCTGTTACGAAGAGTTATCCAAAAGACTCTCCTACACGGGGCCTTGCCTCATAGAGGATAGATTGTAAAAGGGAAGTTCTAAATGGGGTGTTCTCTGCACTGACCATCGCTCCACATTGTCGTCAATGCTTCAATGTCCAACAATTACACAAGAGGAGAAGCTGTGAGGTCTGGAATATTATTCAACTTTTATTTCCGCAACAAGTTGACCCTACATGGTAAGACCTTTGTTAACTATTATTTCGACCCCTGTTTTGATCATGTTCAATAGATTGACGATTGCATTCTTTTTCCTTTATTTAGATAGATTAAGGCTAGTTTTTGTTAAAATTATTGCTTGCACTTTTGGTAGTTCTATAAAAGACATATACAACGATGTAATTGTTTGATATGCATAGTTTATCTATCAAGTGACTAGACAAGTAACAAGCATGGTTTGGTGGTGTGAGGACAAGTAGCACGTATGGTTTGTTTGATACATACATAGTTTCTCTACAATGAAATAATGTCGATCCTATGTTTTGTGACTTTGTAATTAATATTTCATTCCTTTTTCTTCTTTGTTCTTTTTCTCAATTAAAGGAGGGGGGAAGGTAGATTTTTTTATTAAGTCGAACAGATGCGGAGAGTATCTTATAAATTGGTACGTTAGGCTAAAAACTTCCGGCCCCTAGTCAATTTACTTTGCAAATCTAAGATGTACTGTAATATTCTTTGCCTGACCAAATTTGTGGTAGTAAACTAATATACTTTCTTCACTAATTAATGCCTGTGATCCTATTGTCAAATATCAGTAATTTAGCAACCGAAACAATGCTATATACAAATATATATATGTTCTGAAAAAGTATATGTACTCATAAATATAATACTCGTGGGATCAAAGCTTAAGTATCCTAGGAGATTATTGAGAGGTAATTCTATGCATCCGATATTGTGTATTCATTATTTTGACATTAATCGAATAAGCTTGTGATGGCATTAAAGACTAAATTTTCAGCAGCATTTGTTTTTAGATAATATATATGCCACTAATTTACCAAAATAAAGGCCAATTGTTTGCCAGGAGGCACATCTACTAATTTTATTGTCAACGATGTATAACAGGAGATAGCAACTGCCGATCTAGTGGTCACAACGCCCTCCAAGTGGAGCATATTGAGGACAATCTGATGCTGAGCCTGAATAAATACCTTTTAAAATGCGCCTTCCTGGCCTCCATCATGTCTCTGATACTTGGTTTGGTTAGTCTTGTGTCACCCTGTGGTTACGGTGAATTAGTCTTTTGTTGCAAACCAAAAAAGGTTAAGCTATTGCCCTTTTCCTTTTGTCTAGCTTTATTATTGATGAAAGTGATAGATCTATGTTTGCCAGAAATTGGAGCAATGAGCGAGACAACCGCATCCATAATGAAGGAGCATAAGACAAGCAACAAGCATGCTGAGACCGTGATATGGTACCTCCTCTTATTTTCGGATTTTGGATTGGTGATGATTGGGTTGACATAAGATTGGTTTGGCCGCCACCATGTGATCGGTTTTGTGGGGTTCTTCTTCTTCATTGGGCCTTATGTCATGGGCATCAATTCCAACGATGCCTTTGTCCTGTTTGGCCGCTTCATCGCTCAAGTCGGGACTGGCTACACCCTTATGGTCAGCCCCATCTACATTGCAGAGATCACTCCTGCCGTCTTTCGTGGCTTGTTCACCTCCCTTCCTGAGGTACTCACATTTTTTCCCTAATTTATAGTATCTTTTCCATTTTTTTAGTATGTCATTGATTTTTATCTTTTTCATAATTTACTTTATTGGAAAAATTAGAAATAGAAAGGTGATTGCATATATTCATTTGAACATGTTTTGGCGGTTTAGGTGTTCATCAGCTTCCATTTAGCGGGTGGCTTATCATGTGCTTTGTGGAGCAATCTGCTTGATCCTTCTCGAAATCGCGGTCCGCATTATGCCAGAATCCCCTCGGTGGCTCATCATGCAGGGACGTATGTACGATGCACATGGCATCCTCGCTAGGATCTCGAACTCGAAGCTCATTTGCTTGAAAAAATCGAGGAGGCTATCAGCAATGTGGTGCATGGGCTGACCCTCGGCGTGTGGTGGGATCTCTTTCACCCAACTCGATTCGTCTGCCACATACTTGTCTACACCATTTTGATGCAAGTAGTTCGGCAAGCCTGTGGCTTTGATACAATCTTTTTTTATAGCCCTCGTATTTTCGAGATGATTGGTATCAAGTTCTTGGATGACAAGCTCTTAATGACCATCACACTCGAATTTATAAAGGCAATATTCACCCTAGTTGCCAGCTTCCTTGTTGACAAGGTTGGACGACAGCGGATGCTGCTATGGAGCCTGGGCTGGATGATCGGGTCCCTAGTCTCCCTTGGAATGACCTTAAATTACATTGACTAAGGCTAGACTAAACACTGGTGCTTCGCATCATTGTTCATCTATGTGGCCAGCTACTCAGTGGGAATGGGACCAATCACCTTAGTCTACAACTTTGAGCTATTCTCACTGAGGTTGCGAGTCAAGGGATGTGCAATCGCCTTCATTGCAAACCAACTGATGAGTGGAATTATGTCATGGGCATTCTTACCATTGGACGAGGCAATCATCCACGGCAAGGCCACCTTCTTCTTCGTGGCGGTGTTATGCATCTCATGGTCTCTCTTTTACAAGATAGTGTCGGAAACTCGAGCTCTGACACTGGAGCAAATGATCCAATTTTTCGGATCATTTTTCAAGTGGAAGCACATGGCCAGGGACATAGCCTTGAGAAGGTCCACGCCGCTGAGGACGCTGGGGACGCAAGTGGCTCAAACGTAGTTGCGGGAGTAATTATAAAATAGGATTGTTAGGTAAAAATAAATGTCTGTTAGGCTAATACTCTTTGAAAGAGATTATGTTCGTGATGATTATGGATTATGTTGGGTGTGAGGGTCGTGTAGAGAGCAGGAAAGCATACACATCATGAGAAACCTTTGACATACCCCTATCTTCTCATTGAAATGGGTGATTTTGTTTTCCGATAGTTTCAAAATGGTGAATGTGTTCACTGCTCAAAGAGGCCTATGTATTGTCTATATACGTAAGCATCTTATAACAATATCGACAAGGCGTCTTGTTGTGCATCTGGATAATGAATCTTTTTATTCTGTCTACGGAAATATGAGCTTTGTTCTATTTTTTCTCTTACCCTATATGCCAAGTGGAATGAGCTCAAAATGTTCACTGCCGTGAACAGAAATGTGTTCAAAGTATTTTTTTTTTTAAATGCTGCTAAAAGTAGCGTACCAATCCTAAAAAATATGCTGCTTCCAAAAACAAAAAGGGTTTTATGCATGTGTCATGGGCCAATCGACCAAGCACCCAATTGCACAATTCAGCAGTCAATTTCACATATAAATTCAACCACAACGATCAGCGTAAAATTTCACTAATCGGCTATCCTGGCACAATTTACGCTAAATATAATTTATTAAATAAATAATAATTACATTAAATATATCTAATTTAATTAAACTAACCATGGTTAATTAAACGAACTGTGATTAGTTAAACTAACCCTGGTTAACTAACTTAAGGTAGTTAACCTAACCAAACTAACCAACTTACTAACTAGTCTAGGTAACTAACTAGCCTAACTAACTTAGTTACACCAACTAAACTAACTACTAATCCTTAATTAAGACTAAACTAACCCCCTAAATGTAATTAACTTCATAATCCGAGATTTACACGTTAACTCACCAGATTAGCAAGGCGAAGGGTTCTCGGCAATGGCGGCACAAAGGCGGTGAGATCCCGCAACTACAATGTCACCAACAAAGGCTCGGACGAGATTGAAAACAGCCTTGCAAGTCACGGCCAAAGGGGGGGTTCGGTTTTGTTTGAGTTGGTCAAGTGGTGTTGGGCTAAACGGCATGGCTGGCTGAGGTGGTGGAAAGGTAGACATACAGGCTAGGGGCAATGGATGGTTCGGTGGGGTTAGTGGCTGTTGGGTTGGTCAAGCGGTGGGGCTAGCAGACGGCTGGTGGGCGTGCGGGCTAAGGACGAGCTGGACTGAGGCGGACGGTGAGGTGGTGAGGAGCTGGGACGGGCAATCAAGTGACGTTGGAAGGAGTTGGTGAGTTGGATGCGGTTGCTGCTGGCCGGCATGGGTGGTGAAGGTGAGAAGCTGGAGTTAGGCGTGGAGTGAGCTGCAACAGGGGAGAATTGAAGAAGAAGAAGAAGAAGGAGAAGAAGTGAGGAAGATGAAGCTGGACAAAGGGGGTTCGGCCAAGGGATGCGCACACAAGGGGGGACAAGGGGAGAGGAAGTCCAATATGCAGCCAATAGGAGCCAATGGGGAAATATCTAGCACTTGAGTGCCCAAGCCACAAAGTTTTAAGCCAACAAAGTCTTGGCACTTTTCGAATTTCCTCCTATTTTCTTTAGCCACAAAGTCTTCAGCCCAAGAAAGTATTGTGCCCAAGCCACAAAGTCTCTCAATTTCTTCCTAAAACAAACCAAATTGGTGGCCATACGAATTTTCTCCTATTTTCTTTGCCGAATTTGATTTTTCCGCAATTTTCCGGGCTCGATGGAATTTCTTCAAAAGATAAGACGAGGTCCTAAAAACAAATCGTGACACTCGAATGTTCGATTCCCGAAATTGAATTTAATTTCATGGTTAAAATCGACCGGACGTGATTTTAGTACAACCTAACCTACCGGATAGCTTTTAGGGATTTTATTGCGTTTGACCTGTGGTCAATAATTCTCGATCCATGTTTGTGCATTTTCGACTCGTAGGTGACTCTCGGTTGTCGTAAAATCGTAAGGTTTCAATTACGAGTACCGAGTATAAAATCAATAGAAAACCAGGTTAGTGCCATTCGACGTAAATTTCGTAATCATGCGGAATCACCTGCAAATCAATTCTGTATTTTTCGTCGAATCGACCTATATCCGATCATTGATCAATTATAATGGTGTCGTATTGACCCTTGCCGATTATTACAGTAGAGCGATCGGTTTCTGATCGAATTCTCAAGTGTGTCGTATTTATATTCCTTAACGGCTTTACCTGATAAATTAGTTATCTCGAGAGTGATTAGCTCCGAAAAAAAGGACCATAGGCGCGTCGACGAAATGCCCATTTCATATTATCGAGACGAGATCAAAATTTAGGACGTCACAACCTTAGCCCTCACGCAGCAGACATAACGAGAATAAACTTCCTTGCCTAGCAAAACAAACCCACTTATCACCCTCCCCTGCCGGGGTCCACTCCCCTGGCACCATATTCGCCAGCACTACTACCTTCACTATCTTCTCCTCTGATGGAGTCGTCATTCAAATGCTAACTCTAGATGATAGCTTTAACAGACACATTGTGGAAAATGTCTAGATCAACGCTGCGTGACCTCGGTTTGGATTGTAGTGGAGGTCGTGATTCTCATTGATCTTTGTGTGAGACTTCAAAGATTTCTGTGACGGTGCCAAAGCTATGGTGGTCAAGGTGCTGAGTGCAGCTACCAGTGTAGTGCCAATTGAATACAAGCTGGGTGCGCACAAATTGATTTATTATTACAACGAACTGCGCCAGATGATTGCTCACATAATGAAATTAGACTTCTCTATTTTTCACTTGTCTATTAGTATCATTATCATTATCATTATAATTATTTTGCACTTTTTACTAAACTGTACGCATAAGCAGAAATTCTGATGTCAATAGGGATTATCGAACATTAAGAAGCCTGAAACTGAACCCTTGTCTAGACTCATCCATTAATTGCATACTAAAGGTGAGAAATAGCGCATATGTCATCCAACAATATATACTCTTTCCTCTAGAAATCCATATCTCACATAACCTAAATTCCACTCATTATAAAATGCAAGCGATCTTGAACTCTGCAATACGATCATAACCTAATTCTTGCTAAGTATAATTACGCTATCATCTAAAACTTTAGTTCGAGATCTCATTAACAAAGCAGTAAAATTTTGTTTAGTTTCACTCATGTACACTTCATTCGATTTCTAACTTCTACTGACATTTCCAATCTCTGACTTTAATTGACATGATCATGCCATAATCTATTATGTTATGATGTCAACATCTACAATTAACTATACACGTAGACATTTTATAAAAATTAGGATCAATGCGTTTTTCATGCATTTATCCAAGTGGCCCATGCATCAGTCTAAGTGGCTCACTCTAGATTATTGGATCCACATATCTAAGTTTTTCATAATCGTTGTTTTGCCATATACGGATTAGTAAGAATAATCAAGGAATGTTTTCATTGAGTCATTGATTTGGAATACACCTCGTGTCGTATTTTAAACAGATTTATCAAATGTGATGATTTAGTTGTGAATTACCATTTCTTTTTTCTTTTGGAATTCTGTTTTTGATTGTCTCGTTCTTGCTAACTCGCACCAAACGAGACCTCAAGGACTAAAGTACCATGCTCGATTCTTATGCATTAGCTAGCTAGCTGACAAGAGAGGTTTTCAGGTATTTTCGGAGGATATCCTTGACCTCTGTTATTACGACTTATTAAATTTGAAGTATGGAGTATGATCAATTTAATAGAAAGAGGTTTCATACGGCATTCCTAAGCTGAGGAAGGCAATGAAACATATTCAATACGTGAAGTGCGCACATGAACTTGGGCCCGCTTTACCCGATCGGTGAAGTGCGCACTAATTGGAGATCAATAAAGAACACTTCCTTATCTTACTCTCTCTACTAGTATATTATCTTCGTTGTTCTTGCTTTGCGTTTTACATCATTTGAAGGGCGGAAATTATCCTTGAGAATAGTACTTGTACGCTTCAGATATTTCTTATTTTCTATTGGTGAGGACAATCACGATTCATGTATCTTGTTTAAGATTTCAAGAATGTGGATATCAAACGGGATTATAATGGCGTTAGGATTTGTAAAATGATTCAAGTCTTTGACTTGATTTCACATGGCTTACAAATAGATTTTCATGTATCTTGTTTAAGATTTCAAGAATGTGGATGTCAAACGGGATTATAATGGCGTTAGGATTTGTAAAATGATTGAAGTCTTTGACTTGATTTCACATGGCTTACTAATAGATTTTTTTACTTTGAGTCAAGGCTATCATGTCCTAATAATGAGAATTTAGGTTTAGAGGTATTGTTAGCTTCAAGCCGATAGCCTTCTATTAACTCGGGCTCTCCCAATTTTATACCCTGTGCGATGTCGAGTATACGAAATTTTAAATCGATTAAGTCTATGCAAATTTTGACTGAGGAGTCGCCATTAACCCTTTTTGGGTCAGCCAAAAACCCAGTAAGATATGAGAGAATATTTATGTAATCGGAGATTGTAGACTTGATGACTTGATTACATTTAAGGCTAATGCCTTTTCAGTTTTAACTTGATCATGCTAACTAATACCATCACAACCTATCAAAAGAATTCTAGATATCGTCCTAACCATTCTAGAGCAAAAGATAACATCCAAAATATTGAAAAACGTAAGAAAGCACACAAGAATCCTAACATTGTCCCTAAAAAGAAAAAGGCAACTCAAAACAATGAACTCTATTGTAAAGACCTAAAAGCTTGTCCAAATTTTGGGTTTTAATATTTTTAAAGGGTTTTCCAATTTTTCTAAATTTTTTTTATGAATTTCTAAATGATTTCTCTAATTGTTCTTATTTTCTGGATTTTCTATTTTTTTTTAAAAAAATTATTGTATTTTCAATTTTCCAATTTTTTTATTTCCTAAAAATTTAAAAATCTTTTATCATTTTCTGAATTTTTAATTTTTTATACTTTTTATTATTTTTTCGAATTTTTAATTAAATTCATAAATTTTTATTATTATATATGGAACAAGTTCGGACCATTTACACGATCCGACCCATTGACCGATCAAAAACGGCATCCAACCCGATCAAATTTAAATAATAATAATAAAGAAAAAGAAGAAAATTTGCGATTTTGTTTTAGAATTTTCTATTTTTCTTTCTTTTTCCCCTTTGTCTTTTCTCTATGTCGTCCTTTTCCCCCTTGCATTGCAAGCTGGGAGGACTTTTGCAACCTCTCGCGATCCCGAGTGGAAATGGGAGCATATCACGATGGACTTTGACTGGACTACCAAGGAGTCGGGGGAATGATTCGATTTGGGTAGTAGTCGACAGTGACAAAGTCGGCTCACTTCATTGCGGTTCGAAAGGACCTGAGTCTGGATAGACACGGAGACCTGTATGTGCGTCAAGTGGTTCGAATGCATGGAGTGCTGGTTACGATAACATTTGATAGAGACCCAAGATTTACTGCTGCTTTTCGGAAGAACTTGCAGAGTGCTTTAGGTACAAAGCTTCAGTATAGTACGGCATATCATCCTGAGACGGATGGTCAGTTTGAAAGGACAATTCAGACTCTTGAAGACATGCTGAGAGCGTGTGTAATAGACTTCAAAGGAAGTTGGGAGGATCAGCTTCATCTGGTGGAATTCGCCTACAACAACAGTTATCAGCAGAGCATCAAGATGGCTTCATTTGAAGCGTTGTATGGCAGAGCGTGCAGAACTCCAATATGTTGGGATGAAGTCGAAGAAAGAAAGATATCAGGCCCAGAGTTGGTTCAGCAATCAGTAGATGTCGTGGCAGTGATCAGAGACAGATGAAAGACAGCGCAGAGTAGGCAGAAAAGTTATGCCGATAAGCGTCGAGGGTCTTTGGAATTCTAAGTTGGTGATCACGTTTTTCTGAAAGTGTCACCAATGAGGGCAACTTTGCACTTTGGTAAGAAAGGCAAGCTGAGTCCGAGGTACGTAGGTCCGTTTGAGATTCTTGAAAGAATCGGAAACCTAGCGTATTGTTGCATTGCCGCCAAGATTGGCGCAAGTGCATGGCGTCTTTCACGTGTCGATGTTAAGGAAGTTCGAGCTTGACCCGACCCACGAGCTCAATTTCGAGAAATTGGACGTGGATGACCGTGTGTCATACGTGGAAAGCCCAGTCCAGATTGTCGATTGCAAAGAGCAAGTTCTGCGTACAAAGACCATTCCGTTGGTCAAAGTGGTCTGGCAACACCACGACACTGAAGGAGCGACTTGGGAGACTGAAGAGTCGATCAATCAGTTGTACCCCTACCTTTTTGAGCAAAGTGTATAATGGTTTAAATTTCGAGGACGAAATTTTTATAAGAGGGGAGGAGTTATGACATCCTAAAATTCGACCCCGTTTCGATAAAATGAAATGTGCATTTCGTCGACGTGCCTATGGTCCTTTTTCTCTGAGCTGATCACTCACAAGTTAGCTAACCTATTGGGTGAAGCCGTTAAGGGATATAACCGCAGTAAAATCCCTAAAAGCTACCAAATTGGTTGGATTGGACTAAAATCGAGTCCGGTCGATTTTAATCATGAAATTTAATTCGGTTTTGGGAATCGAATATCCGAGCGTGTCACAATTCAATTTTAGGACCGTCTCATCGCCCGTCAAATTATTGACGAGTCCGAAATTTCAATAAAGAAATTATCGGAGGATTAATTGAAGACCAAGAGAAAATAGAAAGAAAAAGGGGAAGAGAAAAGGAAAATAAGACTATTGATATTAAGCATTTCCTTTTTCTCTCTCCCTCCCTTTTCTCTATGTTTTCTTTCTTTTCTCTTTTTTTTTTCTCTCTCTTCTCTCCCCTCTCCCTTTCCCCCTCGTGCGAACCCCCACCGCTTGCCCTCTCTCTCTCTTCCCTTTTGACCGGTCAAGCCTTATCTTTTCTCTCTCTCTCTCTCTCTCTCTCTCTCTCTCTCTCTCTTTCTTCTTCTTCTTCCTCCTGTGCGTCGAACGAACTGAACCGGGAGAATAAGCAACACCTCGCCGCGGCTGCCGTCGCCGCCCGTCCCGCCGCCCGCGCTCGCACGCCCCGCGTCCGCCGCTCGCCACCGTGCACCGCCTGCCCTCTCCTCCGCTCAGGCATCCCTTCCTCGTGCGAGACAACCCTGCTCCGCCTCTGTCCAGCTATCCGGCCACCTCCGTCCACCGCCTACCTCCGTCCGGCCACCTCGCAGCTCCCCGGCGTCCCCCTCACCTTCCGCCGGCCTTCCCTCGCCGTTTTGGCTGCCGGAGCAGCCTCGACCAGCAACCCACGAAATGGGTTTCCAGCTGGTTCGGGCCCGCTTTTGGGCTGTTTCTGGACCTCGGATCCGTGAGTCCGTTTGGGAAGTTTCGTTCCTCGCGTCGCCCCTGTCGGATTGATCCGATTTGCGCGCGATTTGGTGAGTAATCTCACTAATCCCGGATTAGTTGGCTAATTATGCTTAAGGTTGGTTTAGTTTTAATTAATTATGTTTAGGTTGTTAGATTAGAATAAATTAGCAATTATTAGTCAATTGTGATGCGATTTAGATATATTGATTGCGTAATTAGTAAGTAGACGTGGTCTACTAATTATTGGAAGTGCCTCGGGATTTTTCCCGACCATTAGTGGGCTCCAATTAGGCTTTTTGGGCCTAAGTGGAGTTTTTAGTATTTAAATATTAATTTTCGGAATTAAATTAAATAATTATTTATTTTCCGAAAATCCAACTGAGATGGCTCGGGATCGGAAAATTATACTGATGACCGTGGTGAAGTCCGTTTATTTAATCGGGCTTTATTTTGAGCTAAATTGAATTTTTAATATTAATTATTTATTTTCGAAATTAATAAATAAATTAATTAGTTTTCGGAAATTAAGATTTTGATGGCCGACGACCGAAATCTCGTGCTGATCGTCGTGGCGCAGTCCGTTTATTTATTTGAGCTCCACGTTGTATGGAATTGAATAAATTCTGATATTTTAGGGATTTACCCTAAATTGATCGGAATTGATTGAGATTGAATTGTTGATTGGTAAATGGCCAAGTATGTTATTCATCATTTATAATGCTTTGTTGAGTTGATTTAATTATATGATTGAGAAATCGTTGGGCATTGGTTGTCGGTATTGAAAGTAGATTGGTAATCGCTTGAAAGATGACACATGGGCTCGGTGAATTGGAATATCACCTAAAGAATGCACGTGGCCTCGCTTTTAGATACTCCTCTGTGGAGAGTGATTTGTGTGACATGTAATCAAGTGGTTCGATTTATTTTGAGTAAATGGGTGTCTATTGTGAATTGTATTGACTTGCAGGTGAGATCTGAGGCCAAGGTAAGTCCTCTGCCCTATGCGTGTTTAGGTAGCCAATAGTATAATAGTTTACTAATCTGGCCTTAGTGGGGTAGAACTCGCTGAGACGTAGTCTCATCCCGGTTTGGGGAAATCATTTCAGGACCCCGCTGAGGAGATGAGTTTAGGAGAAGAAGATAATCCCGAGAGGGGCCTTGAGTACGGCCCGGGTGAACTGGAGTTCTATCTTCTTTTGAGATCTTCGTTTTGATGTGAATAGAGATAGAGTAAAAAGTTGTGAAGTACTCTGGTTTGTGTCTTGTATAAAAGTTTGGTTATAAGTTTCAATATGAAAAAATATGGCCCTGCTTTTCTATCACATCGTTTTATTGTCTGGGGATTTTAACTGCTTCCCCATGTGCTTAATAAATGAAAGGGTCGACGATACATAGTTCTGAGATATCGCATTATAAAATCAACCAAGTGCGAAGGATGTGTGCGTGCCCGAGGATCGGGGCGTGACACCATCTGATAAGAATGTGATTTGGGTTAAGTAGGTGTTTAGAACAAAACTTAATCTTGATGGTTCTGTTAATAAACACAAAGCTAGACTGGTTGTGAAAGGTTATGCACAAATATGGAGAGTAGACTATTCTAAAACATTTGCTCCTGTTGCACGACTTAATACAACAAGGCTACTGTTAGCTATTGCAGTAGAGAAGGGGTAGCCTATATTTCAGTTAGATGTCAAGTCTGCATTCTTGAATGGAGAGCTTGAGGAGGAGATTTTTGTTGAACAACCTGAAGGCTTCAGTATCAAAGGGCAAGAAGAGAGTGTATACAGGTTGAGGAAAGCTCTATATGGACTGAAGTAGGCTCCAAGAGCTCAGTATGGGAAGATAGATTGATATTTGTAGGATTTTGGCTTAGTAAAAAGCCTAAGTGAGTTCACTCTTTATGTCAAGAAAGCAAATCACAGTGTTGTAATTCTGTCACTTTATGTAGATGCTATTAGTGATAGGGAATGATATGGAATTGATAGAGAATGTGAAGAAAGATCTATTTGCAGGTTTTGAGATGTCAGACTTGGGAAAGATGGCTTATTTTTCGGGTCTGGAAGTCAAACAAGCTTCATATGAGATCTTTATTTGTCAGAAAAAATACATTAAGGAAATTCTAAAGAAGTTTCAGATGGAAGATTGTCGAAGTGTAAGCACTCCTATGGCTGCTAAAGAGAAGCTGCAAAAGAATGATGGAACAGATGCAGCATATGCTTCTATATATAGAAGTCTGATTGAGTGTCTCACGTATCTTACAGCAACCAGACCAGATATTCCATTTTCTGTGAGTGTTTTATCTAGGTTTATAAATAGTCCTAGTCAGTTATATTTAGTTGTAGCAAAAATGGTCTTGAGATATCTCAAAGGAACATTGTTTTTTGGTGTGAAGTTTAAGAAATGTTAGAAGTTTAATTTGCAAGGATTTTCTGATAGTGACTGGACTAGTTCCATAGATGACATGAAGAGTACGTCTGGATATTGTTTCAGTTTTGGTTCTACTTGTTTCTCCTGGTGTTCTAAAAAGCAAGAGATTGTAGCTCAGTCTACTGCATAGGCTGAGTTTATAGTAGCTACTGTAGCTACAAAGCAAGCTTTGTGGCTGAAGAAGATAATGAAGGATTTGTGGTTGAATTCCAGTGATTGTATCAAAGTCAATGTGGACAATCAGGCTCCTTTAGCAATATCACAGAATCCAATTTTCCAAGGCAAAACCAAGCATTTCAAAGTCAAATTTTTCTTTCTGAGTGAGGTGCAACAAAGTGGCGAAGTTAAGTTGGTCTATTGCAAATTTGAAAATCAGCTTGCAAATATGTTCACAAAACTACTTCAGGCTGGAAGATTTGAGTTGTTAAGAGAGAAAATAGGAATCTGCAGCAGCAACTAATCCAATGAGGAGTTTGTTAGAATTGTCTTAGTGCTGCTGTTTTCGGTCGTGTTTTTCCTCTGTTTTCCTCTATTTTTTTTTTTTCTAAAACAACCAAGCTCATTTAGTTATGCATTTAGTGTTTTGCTATTTTCTAGGAAGTTAATAGCACGTTTGTGTGCGCAGTTATGTGTTGCATGTACGTGAGCAGTTTTTTGCGTTGTATTTAGTTGTGGTACTCGACAGTTTTTTTCTTTTGTACAAGACGTATGAAGTGTTCTGCTCTGTTTTTTTTTTTTTTTTATATCCTTTCTCTCCCTCAAATAACAGAGATTTTTCTGTTTTGATTGTTGTTTAATGAGCTTTAACAAATTTGCCATCATGTGCTAAAAGAGCTGTCTTTAACTTTGCCAGAAAGCATAAGATTGATGAAGAGATTAGGACACCGCTTCGAAATCACGTAAAATTTCCTGCTATTCGAGTAAATAGGGCTGCCATTGGAGAGAAAAGGAAAAGACCAGTATTGGAATCACTCTCCATTGGGGGAAATTTTAAGAACCCTGTTGCTTTAGAGGACAGTTCGAAAAGAGCTTCAGAAAAACAATCGCTTGGAAAGGACAAATCTCCTTTCACAAAGAAAGAAGGTGAAAAAGACAAAAAAGTGAAAGTATCATATGACAAGCTATGGCCAAGAAAATAGAACTGTCAAGTCTAGGCCTTTGGAGCCCCGCACATCTTTTACCATGAGGGAGCATACTTCTCTGAGTGGTGAAAGGTTACATTCCTTCATGACAAAGGCATCTGAGCATATAGAACTGGGAAAACAAGTTGTACCAGATAGTGAAGAGAGAAGAGCAGTGCAGCCTGCTTCTAGGAGGCCAGATGACTCACTTCCTGCACTTGTTGCTGACATAGAGAGGAGGTGATTTGTTCTTGCCTGTTATCTTAGTTGGCATTTAATGATCAACAAATGCACATCCGTTGATGTATTTCATTCCATTTAATTCCTCAACTATGTGTTCCCCCACAATAAGCAGGTTTTTGGATCTAATGAAAAAGGCTGCATCTTTAGTAAGTATGGGAAATGTTATGAGAAAGCAAAAAGTGTCATCTGCTCATACACAAGATCTAAAGTCAACTGTTGATGGGGCAATTACTATTGTAAAAGTGGAGGCTGCAGTTCAGGTACATACTTGTGCACTAATTCAAATTGTCAATAAGGATACGTTAATTGAAAAATTGCATGTGCAGAGGCTAGAGGAAGGAGACGTCAATGAAGATGCAAAAGCTGTTTGTGACCCAGATGTTCTAACCCAGACGTTTAAGTCGAAGGTTCAGCACCTTCACATTCTATTTTCTATTTTCGTATTTGAGGCTATTCTTGTATTCTATTTTCAATTCGAGATGTGGGCAATCTCTCTCTCTCTCTCATGTTTGGTGTAATTTTCACAGCTGCTTGATTGAAATAATACTTTATGTTTGCACTCATGTTTTTCTCTTTAAGAGGAAAAGTAACTAGGCTTTTGAATTTTCAAAAGCATTGGTTTCCTTTGTGGCCTAATGTGAACTCACACTGTAGATTAAGCTTCTTACCTTTCATCTGGTTCTATTTTTGGAGCATTCCTTGAATCAGTTATTTGTTTTGACCATGCATCGTTAGTTTGTTTTACTTTATTTATTTATCCATCAATTTTTTGTAATTAGCTGTTTCTCCATCTTTTATAACCTTTGGAGGTTCATGCATGATTTATCCCCTATTTGGCTGATACTTGAGAAAAGAAAAATACTTTAGCTTACTCACATAGCCCCCCCTCGAAATTTGTTGCCCTTGTTATGCTTCATATCAAATGTTTTACATCCGGTCGCAATTTTTTTGTTGATGAACAATCTCTCATATGCTGATTTGATTGGCTGCAGGACAAGCTTAGAGTACATCTTGCACCGTTCATAGATGGCATGCGCTACACTTCCTTTGGTCGACATTTTACAAAAGTGGATAAACTTCAAGAGGTGCTTGTTCTTTGAATCTGAAGCCTCTTTTATCTTTCAGTTGGCAATTTTAGTTGGTTTTATGTCCAGATGTGGTTCTTCGTTTCCTTGCTTTTTTTGGCAAATTGTTACGCACCAGAATGAAATGCATAAGTAATGATAAATAAATTTTCAACCTTTTGTTGTGGAGATTTTCAACCATTTGATGGGGAAAAATGGCACATTCAACATAAAAGTTACCAACTGTGCGCCAGTCCATTCACAAAGTAACACTTCTACATAATTCTATAGAAGTCAACAACTTGCAAATTATTACTCTATTACGCTTGTGGAAAGCTACTCTGGAATCTCCAAATTTACTTATATCCATTGCCTTTTCTGGGAAATTCCCCTCATTTTTGCCAAATTCAACTTCTTGAAATAGAAACCGTAGGGCATTTGGATTTCATCTATCACTAGTCTCTACTAGTGCCCCTTGTCCCTCATTACAGGTCAGATTTTATTAATTTAGAAAAGAAGATGGATGTTTTCATTTCCTTAGCTTCCTTACTTGGCTTTTAGCGAGGCTAGCATTGTACACATATAGACGAAGTAGCGAATTTAGATGTTCACTTGGTCAGCCCACTATCTTTCAGTGAGTTTCTTTGTAGTAATGAGCTAATCGGTCCCTTTCATCTGATTGCTTTGTTTACATTGAATCTTTATTGTGAGGTATACATGCTGCCACCTAATCTGAACTTTATACAGGGTTTTTTTTTTTTTTGTGGTAAAGTTAAGAAATATATTGACTTTTAACCAACAGAGGTATACAGTAAAAGGGACTCGGCACCAACAAAACTTGCACTCAAGAAGACAAACAAGTTTAAACGAGTGGAAGGGTGCTGAGAAAAGAAAAGAAAAATAGGGGGAGCCAAATAGCGGCGACCCTCACAATGAAAAGCAGGAAAGACCAGACACCCCAAAGGCTGCACGTGTTCCACAGGAACAGAAAACAACGGGGCAGCCAGCGACAGCCACCAACAAGACAAATGAAACAGGGAAAAGAACAATGACACCACGGGAGGGAAAAGGACAACTACGCTGAAAATACCTGTTGCCACCTTGGAAGAGAAGAAACAAGTCCTCAATTTCATTTCATCCTTCATCTCCTTGGAGTATCCGCATCAAAGAGAAGAGAGGATAGTTGGGTCTAACCCCCAACTTTGCTGAGTTCTTCTATTCCTTGGTGTATCCGCAACCTGGCTGAAGGAAAACATCGCCAAAGACACCAACAAGAAAGGGGGCAACCAACATCAGTAAAAAATAGATAGATGAATTCCCCAACTTTGTTGTAGTCTTCTATTTCTAGTAGTGTCTAGAACCTGCTTGAAGGTCAATGCCTTGTCCTTAATAGCTTTATGGAGGTGCATCTTTAAAGCCGGGAGGTAGAATATTTGATTACGGAAGATGATATTGTTCCTCTCTTTCCAAATGGATAGCATAAATCATGTTGACACCTAAATTTTGGCGACCCATTTAGTCATTAATCGCATTAAAAAATTAGAGGTTAATTTTATCCCTGAAAAAATAGTTAATTGCATAGAATATAGTTTTATGTGCAGTTATTTTTAATTTGCATCTACATTGGGCCGGTGATGGATGGGTTCGAATTGATGGTTCAGAAACTTTAATTTGATGAGTTGGGCTAAGCCCACGGAGAGAGCAAATCGACCCAAGCCTGTATTCTCGGGGAGATTTTATGGATTTATCTTTGTGAGATTTCAATTCAAAAGCAAATATTGTGTTTGGAAAAGAAATCTTCATGTATATGATTTTGGAAAAAAAAAAGAAAAACCTAATCCCTAGCCTGTTAATTCACGTAAGGTTTTAGAGGCCACACATATTGAATATACGGTCGCACAAGGGGGCTCCTCTCTTGGTTCTCTAGGTCGAAAAATTGAAGTAAAAAAGAGAGGAAATTCTTCCTTCATTTTAGGGTTTTGAGGTGAAAAAATTCGAACACAAAGGGGAAATTCTTTCTATTTCTTTTCGAGGAGAAGTCAACAACCAAAAGGGTTTCTTTTAGCCTCTGCAGAAAGAGCATAAGCTTTTTCCCTTATGCTGACAGCAACAGAGAGAGAGAGAAAAGAGAGAGAGAGAGAGAGAGAGAGAGATAGCAGAGAGAAGACGTGATAGACAAGAGGAGAGAGAGAGAAAAAAGAAAAACCCTGTTCTTCTCCGGGAGATCTATCCGACGCCCTCACCACACTCCACCTACAGCTCGACGTTGCTGCCCTGACACCGGCAAATCTCGAGCCGCCGCTCCCGCGCTTGAGTGACCGCCTGCTACCGCCGCTCGTCGCTCTACGCCCACCGTCATCCATTGCTGGCCTCCCCTGCAGCGCCTCCACCCACGACGACGCTGCTGCAACCACCGACTGCTACACCTACACCGCCATCTCGCCTGTCGCCAGAGCTCTCCATCGCTCGCGAGCTCGCTGCTCCGCCAGCAAGTCCTGAATAGAACGCTAGCCCCCTGCGGAGACGTCGTCCGACCTGTCTGCAGCCCTCCGCTTGTGCTGCTCCGACCAACGACTCGATACCGCTAGGCCCGTGATCACCGACCGTCGTCTCTGCACGACGCTTGAGCTGCTGCTCCGAGTGACGCTCACGCTGGCCATGCCCCTACTCGTTGCCGGTCTGCCAATCGCTGCCCCTCGCTAGAACACTGGCAACTAACCCCCTTGGCGACCCGACCAACGGACCACCCACCACGAAGCTGCCAAGCCGTGCGATGAAGGAAAAAAAAAAAAAAAAAAGAAAATCTAATTAGGTAGTTTTTTTTCTTTTATTTACTTTATTCTATTTTTTATGTTATTTATTTTTAGTAGAATTATTCCTAATGTATGATTGAGATTCCATCATGAGATTGCCTCTGAAATTTAGGATTAACAGTCCGATTTTCGCGCTTGAAATCCGACTTGCAATCTCTTGCAAAATTGTCAATCCGATCTCATGCGCGAGATATGGTTCGCCAATTAGTGGATATCGATGCTATCTTATATGATTTGCCGTCATGTTGGTTGACTCAATTTTACTTTTGTAAAAGGAAAAATCCAAAAAATATTTGAATTAGGATTAGGTTGGTTTTAGAATATCTCTTGTTATCTTGCATATTTAGAATAGATATTTTATTTGGAATTTGTTAAAAAAATGAAAAAGAAAAATGCATTCATTTAGGATGTTAGTTTTAAATTTGAATTGCACGTTTAATTATTTGGCAATTTTTAATTTCGAATTTCATAAAAGAAAAAGAAAAAAAATAGAATTAGGGTATTCTTTGCACATCATTGCATATTAGGATAGATTGCATGCTTATTAAGAAAACAAAAATCATGTGCACGTCCATAGAATTAGGTTCATGAAATGCATGTCATTTAGTAATTGTTGCTAGGTTCATTTAATTAGAAATTGCCCGTCATCAGTATTAGGTCATTTTGGTTAATTTAGATTGCATATTTAATTATTGCATTACCTTACTCATGTCATATAGTTTAGGTCATATTGCCATGCCATATCATTTCATGTTAAATTAGTAGCATGCATTGCATGATTTTCATTAAATATAGTGACAACAAAAATTGAGTGGTTGTGTGTTAATTATAAATCATATTTAGGATTATCGATGTGAATTCTGATTTAACATTGCAGATGTTTTCATTACTTTGAGGTAAGTTCCTACAATTTATTTATTGCTTTCTTTGGATATTAAATTGGTGGTTTGTGCACCTGTATGATCACCTCACATGTTAAGAAAATAGATTTAAAATCAATCCAAATTGCCTACAAAAATATTTTTGAAAAAATAAAAGAAATGGTACCAAAAAGGCATTAGAGAAGTCTAGTGTAACCAAGTCCCCGTACCCAAAGTCTCTGGTTTGTAGGAGTAAAATAATCTTCCCATTATTTTACTTAGGTGTCTAATCGACCTACCGTAAACTGATTGGTGGCGACTCCTAGATAAAATCCATTTGCATGTTAAGAAATTTGAACTTAAGTTGCAAATTGGTATGGGCTTGGGAAAGCCCGAGTTAAGTCTAGGCTTAACAATCCATTAGCCAAACTCTAGGTGGTTCACACCCAAAAATTTGGTCGCGACAAAGCACCAAAAGCAAAGTGAGCCAAAGATTGGTGAAAGCTTCTATCAGCTAAATGTTTTGCGGTCCAGTCTAAATTCTCCACCCAAGATCTATTCTGCCAAGAGAGGTTGCATTTAGTCGCTCAGTATAGCGTGAGGCTACCAGTTGTTGGACAACCAAAAAATAGGTGATTGATTAAGTCCGACCGAGAGGAACAAAAGGTACATAAAGCATGCGGGATTCTGTCATAAGCAAGTGACAATACCTGGGTTGGCAATCAATTCCGAGTAATCAACCACAGGTGAAATTGGTATCGAGGTGGCAGCAAGGGATTCCAAATGAATGTGGACCAAGGCACCAACTATCTTCTAGGGTGCATTAAACTCTAGGTCGAGGCAAAAGAGAACACACCCGAAGAATGACGAAGCCATAAAAGTCAGTTGTTGTCGAGATTAAGGATCAGGAGAGGGTCACCCCAATTTGCCAGGGTGGTAGAAACGAGAAAAGGGAGGGTAGATGAGGAAAGGCCAACAACAACCGAAGCTAGCCGAAGGATTCTAGACCAATAAATTTCCAGACAAGAGAAGAACTTGTCGAGTGGGCCTCGCGGGTGCCAAGGATCAAACCAAAATGAAACTGAAAGGCAATTGCCAATACGCCAAAGAAACTGCAGCTAAAAAAATTCATGAAGATCAAGCAATTTCTTCCAAGCCCAAGAACAACAAGTAGGACGTGGGACAATCCAGAAGTTTTTTCGCTTTAAGAATGTAGAATGTATCAACTTGCACAATAACGACTCCTTATCAGTAAAGAGGAGCCATATGTGTTTGAGCATGGCAACTTTATTGCTCTCGCAAAGCGTACAAATCCCCATGCCACCTTCATTTTTATGCAAGCATACAACACTCCAAGCAACCTTAGCACCCCCAACACCCAGATGCAAGCCTTTCCAAAGGAATTGCCAGAATATCTGTTCTATTTGACTAAGAATAGAGCAGGGCAGAATAAATACACTTGCCCAATAAACCTGAATAGAATGAAGCACCGACCTGATAAGCTACAACTGTCCCGCAAAGGAGAAGAAATGATTGGTCCAGGATTGTACTCTAGCTGTGATAGCATTTACCAAGGAGACAAAGTTAGCCTTATCCAGCCTAGTGGAAATGATAGGCACACCGAGGTACCTAAACGGTAAGGAGCCCAGTTGGAAACTGTGGCATCCCAGAAATTCAAAGCCAAGCCATAAGGTGTGTTAAAGTCTTTAATTAGGAAATAGAATTTCCATGGCTTATGTTCTAGCCATTAGTCTTTTAATTAGATGATTTGTGCATATGATTGTGGAAATTTAAATTTGATAGATTAATAATTTATGCTTGGCCATGTGCTTTAAAAATTAAATTTCAATAACCAAGATATCCCAAGACTTTGGCCAAGATAGAATTTGAATTTGGAAACAATTATAGAAAGGAATTCAAAAAAAAAAAAAAAAGAGGAAAAAGGGTTAAAATTCGAATGGGCCTTAGACCCATTTGGCCGAAGCTTAATGGGCCAAGTCGCCGGCCCAAGGAGGAGAAGCCCAAATTCAAAATTCAATTGGACAAGTGGCACAAAGAAGGGCATGCATTAGCCTAGACTAGGATGCCATGCATTGGTCCATTTGAGTGGCATGTAATCATTAGCCATGATGGGCTCTAGGGGGTATAAGAGGAGAGAAGAGAGAGAAGGTGGCTGGATTTCTTTTGGCCGAGAGAGAGGTGTGCGAGAGAGAGAGAGATTTCGAGAGAAAGAGGGAGAGGCCGAGAGAGGAAGGAGGCGGAGCCAAGGAGGAGCCGCCGTGCGTCCGCCGTACGCCGTCGTTTGTTCATCCTAGAGGCAAGTGGAGTCATATAACTTCTCTTGCATGTTTGTATATGGTTTGCATGTTCGATTTTGGGTGTTTTTAGTGAGAAAAACCGAGGTAAGGTTGGCTCGTTCTTAAGTCGTGTGACTGTTCTTGCTCGGGTTGTGTGAGTCAGTAACTTGTTTGAGCTTGAATGTGTGTTTGGAGTCCGATTTAGGCTTCGATGTCTCCATAAAAGTTGTAGCTAACATCTTTTACTATAACATACTGAAATTTCGTGAAAAATTATGGAGATTTGAGGGGTTAAATTCTTGTTATACGGAGACCCCAGATCTGTGAAGTTTTCACTAACCTCTTGCTGGATTCATGGTTGCATGTTGGTTTTTGTTGAGAATCTCACTTTGATGTCTTCATGAAAGTTGTAGGTAACATCCTAAAATACAACATACTCAATTTTGAAGTGAAATAAACAAGCATAGCCTAGTTAATCGACTAGATCTTGAAGAAGATGATTCTGGTGATGTATTTTGAGATACCCGAGACTTGAAGGACCTAAATGATGACTCTACTTTGGCTATTTGACTTGGATCTCTTCATGAAACTTGTAGAGGATACCTTGATGTATAACATATCTAAATTTCAGAGGAAACGAAAGAGAATAGCTAGGTGAAACCTCAATATTTCGGAGATGTGTTCACTGGACGATGCGGTAGTAGATCCAGAAGCTTCGTGAGGTTGTATAAAATAATATAAAAATAATCTGGCTTGGAGTTCTTCATGAAAGTTGTGTGAAAATGTCTTGGCTATGACTCTGTAAAATTGCATAATTTGTGAAGGCCGTATGGATACTTTAATCGAATTTATTCAGAAACTGTGCATTCTGGTTATTATCCGAATATTATGTGCTATTTAGTGGAAGTTGTGAAATTGTGTGAAATTCAAGTTGGCCATGAATTTTGCATGCAATTGTCATTTTATTGGTTTGATTAATGATTGCTTGAATTTTATGATTTTGGTAAAATCATAGATATTGAATTTAATATTTATTTATGGAAATAAATAAATATGATAATAAAAATAAACAAAAGTAATAATAAATAATAATAATAAAATAAAATGGATTATTTTATTGGCCATAAATTCCATTGAATTTATCAATAAATAATTGTGCATTGTTGCATGTATGATAAGACATTGGTGTATGTATGGCCATGAATTGTGATGCATGTGTGAATCATATGCCATGTTAAATGAGATCGAAATGATGATAAATAAGGATAATGATAAGTGAGTAAGTGGTTGTGGTTGTGGTGGAGGATGAGGCCGGAATGTACAGAGATGCATTGCCGGAATTCCCTGGGAGATTCAGGATGCCCGGAATGTGGGGGGCCGGAATCCCTGGAGGTTTTTGCCCAGGGGGATGCCTCGCGATGCCAGGATTGGGGTGCGAGATGCCTGGCTAGAAGGGTAAAGGCCGGAAGCCCTGTCGGAGGTTTCTGCCTGAAGGGAATGCCTCGTGATGCTAGTTGGGATGCGAGATGCCCGGAATGTGGGGGGTCGGAAGCCCGGTGGCCATGGGATGGCTGGAATGCTAGGAACCCTGTTGGAGGTCTTTGCCCGAAGGGATGATGAAATTGATGATATGAGAAGTGGGTGATGTGGTGATCAAATTTAAAGATAAAAGATGAAAATTAACCCATGATATGATATGCATGATGATATGCATGATAATGATGATGATGATGATGATATGTGATGTGATATGATGATCACCCATGATATGATATGCATGATGATATGCATGATAATGATGATGACGATGATATGTGATGTGATATGATGATCACCCATGATATGATATGCATGATAATGATGATGATGATGATATGTGATGTGATATGATGATCATCCATGATATGATATGCATGATGATATGCATGATAATGATGATGATGATGATGATATGTGATGTGATATGATGAACCCATGATATGATATGCATGATGATGATGATGATGATGATGATGATGATGATGATGATGATGATGATATGTGATGTGATATGATGATCACCCATGATATGATATGCATGATGATATGCATGATGATATAAATTGATATGATGATGCATGATAGTATGCGCATGGCTTCAAGGTAAGTAATGCCTGCAATGCATGTATGATTGCATGATGCATTGAGTTGTTATTGGATTTCTCTATCTGCTGAGTGGTTGTACTCACCCCTTTTGGGGATAACATTTCAGATTAGCAGTATGCCGCTTCCTTCCGTCACGCGGGGGGTGTTTTATGGTCTACCATCCGATGTAGAGGTTGAGTGTGCTGAGATAGACTGTCCCTCTGTTCCCGGACTGACTTTTATTCGAGTACGTTGTCTAGTGATGTATGACATAGGCCTGGCTGGGGGCCCTGTCATTCAGGAGTTCATTTCTGTGCACGTTCGTTGGGATGGAGTGATGCGAGGGATGTTGCCGCCGCCACCGCCTGATGCACCGGGTTGGGTGTGAGACCCGAGTGCGCGATGAGTAGAAGCCGGATCTTTTTGATGTAGATAGCCGACACTTTTGATGGTGGGTTTATGCTCGTATGATGTTGAGGGTCGAGAGTTTCTTTGTGAGGTTTTAGGCTGGACGTGGCTGAGTCCTAGCCTTTCCTTTTTGTTGTACCGACCCGAAGGGAATCCCATCATGTTATATATGTATGTAAGTAAAGTGTCCTGGCTTGTTTATAAAATTATGGTGATTAGTGGTGTGTATTTGTATCATGGTTGGTAGGGGGAGAGGCGATGATATTTTAATTTGCTTCCGCATAATGAGTCGCGCTAGGACCGTTTGTTTGTTTTTTTTCTTTTAAAAAAAAATGTGTCTGCGAATTAGGACACTTCTTCGAAGGAAAGAAAGAAAGATAATAAGGTGTAACATCGGCGCTGGTGACGATCCGCTAAGGGTTCGGGGTGTCACAGAAACCCAATGTGTACACCATAGTGTCATAGAGAAATGAGGGGCCTCTCGATAATAAGATTTCACTTTTGTTTAAGTTTGGAATGAGGCCACTCCAAATGGAAAATAAGTCAATCCCCTCCTTAAATAGCATAATAGAAGCGAAGTTTGCCTTAGAGAAGAAGAGCACATTGTCTGCAAAAAAGAGGTGAGAGAGCCTTGTGGCCTTACATCTCCAAAAGAAATTGAATTTCGGCTACTGGTTTTGAGCATTCAGAATCCTCGTGAATACTTTCATAATGAGCGTGAAGATGTAGGGATATATAGGGTCCCCTTGTCGTATACCCCATCCACTAGGGAAGAAGCATAAGGAGATGGAGAACTTGGGAGAATGTATGCACTCCATAATACGATTGACCATCTCAAAGGGGAATCCAAAGGCTTGCAAGGTTATCTCAATGCAGTTCCAATCCACCGTATCATAAGCTTTGCAAAAATCAACCATAATGATACATTTTAGCCAGTACTGTTCATGATGGAAATCACTGAACAACTCCTAGGTTAGTAAAATGTTATCACTAAAACACCTACCTTTGACAAAGGCATTTGAGGCAAATTGATAATAGAGGGAAGCACTGCAGATAACCTGTTGGCTAGTATTGTAGTAATGCACTTATAAATGGTGTTGCAGCAAGCTATAGGTCGGAAGTCATTAACAGTTGAAGCATTGGGGATCTTGGGGACCGGGGCAAAAATGGTGGAATTGATCTACCACAGGAGCTTACCAGTAACAAAGAAATCTATAACCGCCAAAATCACCGAGGGTCCCACAATCCCCCAGGATTGTTTGAAAAAATCCACATTAAAACCTCCCAAGCTCGGAGCTTTACCAATCACAAGAGAAAACAAGGTATCTCAAATCTCTATATTAGAAATAGGGCAAGAGAGAAGCCGCACCTGGTCAACATCAAGTGTTTGGTCCAAAACCGCACATATCTCCTCAACAGAAGGCACAATAGAGGGGGAGAGGCTGCCATTAAATTCTGGAAATGCAAGACAAATAGCTGCTGCACTTTGGTTGTCACCATTAGAGATCGAAATTATTCTCTTTCGGAGATGCCTTCTCTTGACAGAATGATGGAAATTGTTGGAGAAAACTTCCTTATTTATTTTGAAGTTGACAAAATGTTTCCATTAGTCTAGTCTGAATACTTGTAGACTCAAGTGTTAAAGTCTGACGAACTCCAGACTCTATTGTCAAAGTCTGAAGGCTCAAAGACTCATGAATCGAGATTTAAGTCTACTCTCATTGATAGTCTCAAGACCGACGAAGGAAAGTTTTATCCGATGAAGAAGACTTGTCCAGATGCAAGTATATCTTTAAGGATTTGGTTCGTACGGTTGAAGAAGATCTCATGGCTGGAGAAAGCATCTCGTGATCAATTATTCTAATTGATATAAATTTGGGTAATTAGATCTGCTGATTGGCGAACTATATTTGGAAGGTTCTACTTATGGAAACCTAGATCCTAATTGTATGGGTGAGCAGGATTGGTGGGCTATCATCACATTCCTTAAATAACTCGAGATCTCCCTAATTAATTATGTCCAACTGGTAGTTTTGAAGAACTCCTCTGGAAGGTGCCAACAATTATGAAGGCATGGAGAAGTATATAAGGAAGACACTCAAAGTTATTTGAGTGTGTGCGTGAAAGAAAAATTTCAAAGTCCAAAGCTCTTAGTTCTTTGTTGTTTCATTTGTCGAGCTTTAATTGTACTCAAAAGAGATATTAAATACTTGTGAAAGCTTGAGGAAGTGTAGCAGAGTCTTCACAATGTGGAATCAAGGATGTGAGACTGTAAAATCTCTTTTGGTTCTTAGTGGAATCCAGCCAGTGGGCTGTCAGTGCGGGAGAGTGAACGTAGGCTTGTCTAAGCCGAACCACTATAAACCTTGTGTTTCAATTCTTTTTCTCTAATCTCTTTACTTTAATTCGTAGCTTTATATAACTGTTTATAGTCTTTTACATCTTCAGTCTATTATTCTCAAAAGTCAAATTAATTTGTTAAGTTTTACAAAAAATTCTTTGATCACATATTCACCCTCTTCTAGGTGCTCTTACTTGCCCTATTAGAAATAATTGGTGTTAAGATCACATTATTTTAGCCAACGCAGCATAGATTTTTGTTTAAAGAAGGAGTCTTCATGAAGGCGTAGGTTAGAGAAGATTTGAAGGTGTTCCTTTTTAATGTTAGCCAGCTGCTGATTGAAGGTATTTCGCTGAATTGCATCCTGGGTGGCCAACAGTACATGCCTTGCATCAGCTGTCCTTGAAGACAAATCTAAGAATGGTTCTTTGTTAAGCTGTTTAAGTCTATATTTGAGGAGGCGGACCTTGCAACAAATGACGTATATTGGCATTCTAGTAAAGGAAGAGTCCCAAACCTGAGACACCAGCCCAAAGAAAGTCGGATGGGTCATCCAAAAGTTGAAAAACTTAAAGAGTTTGTGGGTGTTAGGGGTAGGAATGATCCCAACAACCATTGATGAGTGATTTGAAATTTCGGGAGCCAGAAAAGAGGCCTCAGAGAAGGAGAACACAACATTCCAACACGAACTCACCAAGATCCTCTCAATTTTCCTTTGCTTACGATTGCTCCCCGAGGAGGTTGCCCAGGTGAACCTGTGGCCTATGTATCTGAGATCATCCAAACCTGCTTGGTTAAGACAGTCACCAAATTCATCAAAGGTCGGGATCCAAGAGTTGGAGCTTCCCATTCTCTTTGAAGAGTTTCGAATAGCATTAAAGTCGCCTGCAATAATCCAAGGGATATCCAAGCAATCACGGCTTGACTGAATAAGATCTGCCCGTGAAGCCCATCTCAAAACAATGGTGTGCTAAGCATAAACCACTGTAAGGTGGAAAGCTTTATCGCTGTGAAAGCATTCTAGATATCCCTGGATAGCCTGTGCTGAGGACACGGATAGAACAAAAGAAACAGTCAAAGGGTTCCAACCCACCCATATTTTGCCGCTAGGAGAGTGGATAGGATTCATACACCAAATCCAATTAAGAAGAAGTGCAGCCGAAACCGATTGGTACAAAGAAGGGGAGATCTTAGTCTCCAAATTACCAACACAACTCAAGTAATTGGCTCTAACAAAATTCCTAATTTCCGCCTATTTAAGAGGGTCACCGAGGCCCCTAATGTTCCAAACACCTATTAACATATGTATAAGGGAGGGAGAGCGATTACCATTTCCTTACACCTAACTTTTTCCTTGAGGTGGGTTTGGGCTTTAGGCTAGGAGGAAGAATACTATCATACTCGGCGTCTTGTAGAACTTCTTTCTGACGGGCAGGATCGGCCATTAATGGGACTAGGAGGTAACTGCTCCTATTGGGGCTGAGCAACTTCCTCCGGGATAGATGAAGGCACCAGGGTAAGGAAGTCAAGATCACTACCCCTGAGCTATCCTTTTTCACCAAATCTTCTTCCAATGATGAGGAAAGCACCAGCACTGAGCAAGCCAGAGTCAGAGCTTGGCTAGCTGGGGAAGGGTCAAGTGTAGTACTTGGAAGAACTTGTATAGCGGATCGAGAGGGATCACCATTTTGAACAAAGGGCTAATGTTGCACCTCGACAGGAGGGGGGGCACTTGAGGGGTTAGGCAGAGAAGAATCACCATTTTTTGGTTGCTTTGAACTTTGTTTCCCATGAATTTCACGCCATTCACCGCTAGGGCGAGCATAAGGTACTTCGGAGGCTGTAGGAAGAGCATTTGTGGGGCTGGGAGCATTCGAGATAACAACATGTCTGTGACCAAAGGTACAACATGAAGGACAAAGAGTTGGCTTCCATTCATACTAGACCGCAACAGTTTGAACTTCTCCATTCAACGCAACATCAATAGTATCAGGGAGAGATTGTGTAGCATTAATCTCAATGCAGACATGAGCATAAGAAAATATTGAAGCTGTAAGCTATTTTGATGAGACAAGTACCAACAAGGTATCTCTTTGTCTCCCATTGACAAATAAAAATTGCACATAAGCAGTTGTTGACTTATTTGAACTGGTGACAGGTTCATACTTGGTGAATGATATGCATATATTGTGGGGTTTGTTTGTCAGATAGGCATTTGGTTCAAAGAAATGACGTGTCTTGAAGCTTGTGCCTTATATTTCATATGATTATATGGGTGAAGTGCAAATTTAATAATACAATTTTGGATGCAGATTGTTGACAAGCTCCATTGGTATGTTCGGGATGGTAACATGGTAAGAAACTTAATGTTTAGTAGTTTGTTTCCACCCTTGATGCTTGAGAATTTTAAATGTAGAAGATCATCGTGATCTATATGTGATCAGGAACATGATTGGTGAGGTTCCTTCTGAGGGATTGAAATTCTGAATTGCTTTGAGCTTTAAAAGAAATCTGACAATCATGACGTACCATTGTGTGAATATTTTATCTTTCACCAGTCTTTGCCACAAAAAGGAAATCTGCCTCTTACACTTTTCCCCCTTCTCTGGCTCTGTTGATACGACGTTTTGATGTCACTCATCCAACTCAAAAAATTGCATTAACAGATTGTCGACTTCAGTTACGGGGCTAACGATTTTAGTTGCCTAATGGCAAAGAACGTTGAAGAGTCCGGACAGAAGTGCTCTTACAAAAACCATGATATTTTTCCACCAAAGGTAATCTCTGCGTGCTACCTCATTTCGTTAACTTTTATGTGTGAAGAATGTTTTAGTTGTCCTTGCAGACAGCTCTGCAGCATGACTATTTCTTATTACCTGGGGCATTTTTTTTAGGATGGTTTATTTTTTAATATTGTTAGTAATCTCATGTCCAGTGGTTGTTTACTTGTTTCGCTATGAGGAGGTTGAGGGACGTAGAGCCTTTCTTTGTTCCTGTTCCTGGGCAGGAAAGAAGAGAATATTCCTTTGATTGTGGAATGGAAATATAGGGTTGCCATAGTGAGTATAGTATCCGAGGTTAGACTAGGTTGGCAATGAAATAATTGTGCTGTCTCAAGCATCCGTTTGTACAAGTCATCATGCAATTTGTTCCAAGAAGCAGTAGTTTCATTCATGATCACATGCAATATGTATTTGTAATACAATAGAGTCAAACAGTGTTATGGCATAGCTCATGCAAGTTTCTTATTTATTTCCTAATGCTTTAAAAAGCTCAAATCAGCTTTAGGATCCTATAATATTTGGTTCTATGATATACTAACAATATTTGAAGGAGCTGCGGAACAAACGACACTTGCAAATCGGTGGCTGGTTATGTTTGAGAAGGGCTCAAAGAGGTTTTGGAGGAAGCTTCTACGGAGCCTTGGTAGTCAAAGAAGAGGTAAAAAAAATTTAGGAAAAAAAAGTAAAAAGTAGAGGCTAGAATTACGAGTATTGGCATAAGGACTAGAACTTAAGGAAATATAAATTGGCAAAGAAGGAAGCTTGTAATACTAGGTGAAGCATAAAGGAAAGCATTTCCAAATGCAAGACTTTAAACTCGACCAAAAGACGAATTTGGATGGGAAAATTCTAATATATTTGTGAAACGGGAAATTTGAGGTAAGAATTTGTCGATGAGTGTGTGAGCATTTGATGATAGAGTTGAAACGATGTATTTGTAAAAAAAGTTTGGAGTGGCGCTAAAGAGGATTATGTTAAAGAAAACTCATTTACTGTTTTGAAGTTGACAAAACATTTCCAAAGTTTAGTCTGAAGACTCCAAACTCTAGTGTCAAAGTCTGAAGATTGCCAGACTTTAGATTCAAAGTCTACTCGTACTGAGAGTTTCCAAACTGAAGAATGAAAACTTATCCAAATGCGAGATTATTTTTATTTCTTCAAAGATTTGATTCGTATGGCTTATGGACGACCTTATGGCTGGATATAGCACCTACATGATTGATTATCCTTATTGGAATCAATTACGATATTCAAATATTTTGGAAGGCAAGCAAACTTGGAAGGTTCTACTTATGGAAACCAAGATCCTGATTGTATGGGCGAACATGATTGACGGGCTTTCATCACAAATCTTCAAATGACTTGAGATCTCCTTGATTGATTTTGTCCAATGGATAGATTGCAAGAATTCCTTTGGGAAGTGCCAACGGTAATGATGACATGAATGTGTATTTAAGGCAGACTCTCTAGTTGTTCGATAGAGTGCGTGAAAGAAAATTTTCAAAATCTGAAACTTTCTAGTTCCTTGCTATTTCATTCACTGAGCTCAAAGTTGTTTACAAAATAGAGAAACTCATAGTAAGACTTTGTGAGAGACCAATAGAATCTCTTCTTCGTGAAGTCAAGATCATCAAGCTGTAAAATCTCTTTTGAATTCTTAGTGGAATCCAGCCAGTAGGCTGTCAGCTTAGGAGAGTGGACGTAGGCTTGATTTAAGCTGAATCACTATAAACTTTGTGTTCTTAATTCTCTTCCCTTCACTCTTTTATTTGATTCGTAACTCCAATTAATTGTTTTAGCACAAACTCGTTTATTTAGTTTAAAGCTTTATTTAATCGCTAAAGTCTGAATTCATTTGTGTCTTTCTAAAAGAGATTATTTTTATTGACTTTGCAAAAAATTGTTATTCACACCTATTCACCTCCCTTTAGGTGTTGTTACTAGCCATTTCAATTGGTATCAAAGATTGTGTGCTCATTTTATTGAATTGTTTTTACTTATGAGCTAAAGATTTATGACTAGTATTTTGGCTCCAGGTTTAGTTGAAAGCCAAAACAATACCAAACCTTCTTACTTTGATGGAAAGGAATACAATGTGTGTAAAAACAAGATGAAGACGTTCTTGAGATCAAAATATCCCTGGAATGGGATGTGATAGAAAAAAGGGATCAATCCCAAAGCTACAACAATCTCAGAAAGAGGAAAGAAAGTTGCAGAAGCTGGCCAAATGACACAAGAAGAATTAGCTAAGAGACTAGCTCTTGATATTAAAGTCATCTACTCATTATATTGTACTTTATCTCCTACTGAGTATAATCGAATTTCTTCATGTGATATAGCTAAAGAAGTTTGGGATAAATTACACATTACCTATGAAGGAACTAATCGAGTAAAGGAAACAAAAATCAATATTTTACTCAGACAGTATGAAGCTTTCTAGATGAAGCATGGAGAATCCATCACTGATATGTTCAATTGTTTCACTGAAATTGTGAATAGATTAACATATCAAGGACAACCAATCTCAAGACCAATGAAGGTCAATAAACTGTTGCGAGGACTCTCCAAAGACTAGAATCACGTGAAAATAGCAATTAGAGAAACCTAGAGGATCATGCCTCTCTCAGTAGACGAACTTGTTGGCACACTTCAATCATACGAAGTGGAGTAAATCAATGAGCAAGAAGATCCTAAAGGTAAGAAGTCAATTGCTTTAAAATCTAATGATGATTTTGATGATATAGACTTAGAAGATGAGATGGACGATGAGGAGCTACCGCTTATGATCAAGAAGTTCAGAAAGTTGAACAAGAAGGGAAGAATGTTCAACTAGAAGAAACAGAGCACTCAAAGATTCTAGAACAAGCCAACTGAGGAAAATGAAACCAATAAAGATGTGATATGCTTTGAATGCAAGAAAAAAGGTCACATCAGACCCAACTGCCCTCTGTTGAAGAAAAGAAAGGAAAAATACAAAAAATACAAAAAGGCTCTCAAAGTAGAGACTTGGAGCGATACCGAATGCGAGGAAAGTGATGAAGATTATGCCAACATATGTCTAATGGCCAATTCAGAATCAGACTTAGGCTTCGAAATAGATTTAGATTCAGATTCAGACAAGGAAGTTGGGGTCACTATCAAGAAGAAGATCAAATGGTATTTTGATAGTGGCTGTTCGAGACATGGGACTAGAGATTCAAGTTACTTTATAAAGCTTGTTGAAATTAATGGTGGAAAAGTTTCCTTTGGTGGGAACAGCAAAGGAAAAATTGTTGAATATGGAACTGTTAAGAGTGGAAGCCTCATTATCAACAATGTCTCCTTGGTGGAAGGTCTGAATTACAATCTACTCAACATAAGTCAGCTTTGCGATAATGGATTTAAAATCTATTTCCAAGAAGGCATCTGTTCGGGAACAAGTACAGATCTATCTCAATCTTTCACTGGATGAAGGCCTATGAATATTTACCTTCTGGATATAAAACCAGAAAATTCTCAGTGTCTTATATCCATTCAAGATGAAGAAAATCTTTGGTATCGAAAACTTGGTCATATCAACATGAAGCAAATTGCCAAGATTTCATCCAAGAAGTTTGTTCGAGGACTTCCCAACCTAGCTTATTAAAAATCTGAATTATGCACTCCTTGTGTTTTGGGAAAACAGGTGAGAAGTACATTTAAACCTGTAAATCAAGTTTCTACTAATCGAGTTTTGCAACTTCTGCATATTTACATCTTTAGACCAGCCAGAACTCAAAGCATTGGTGAAAAGAGATATTGCCTAGTAATTGTGGATGATTACTCTCGCTTTATTTGTGTTTACTTTTTAGCAAATAAGTTTGAAGTATTCTCTTACTTTTCAAATTTTGCCAAGAAGGTATAAAATGAAAAAGGATATGCTATTTCAAGCATACGAACAGACCATGGAGGTGAGTTTGAAAATCATGACTTTACTAAGTTCTGTGATGAATTTGGTTTCTAGCATGTTTTCTCTTCTCCATAACTGCAAAACAAAATGGGGTCGTGAAAAGAAAGAATAGATCCTTGCAAGAGATGGCAAGAACCCACTTAATTGAGAGCAAAATTTCCTCTTGATTTTGGGCTGAAGCGGTTTCTACAGCTTGCTACATCAGCAATAGAGTGTTCTTGAGACTTATTCTAGAGAAAACTCCTTATGGAGTGTATAAAGGGAAGAAACCAAATGTTTTTTACTTCTATATATTTGGTGGTAAATGTTATGTTTTGAAAAATGTAAATGATCGAATTTGGAAGTTTGAAGAAAGATCAGACGAAGGAATTTTCCTTGACTACTCAACCACAAGCAAAGCATACAAAGTATTCAACAAGAAGACTTAATCCGTGGAAGAATCTATGAATGTCAAATTTCAAAATTTTATGCAGAATCAATTGGATTAGACTCAACTTGATGAATCTGAATTTGTTCCAGAATTTACAAAGTCTACCTCCCATGAAGTGGTTCAAACTTCTAACGATCAGCAATAAGAAGAACTAAAAGATTCAACAGAAGCAGAAGATCAGCAGACTCTCAGACCAACCAGCAACTAGAAGCATAAATCAAGTCATCCTACATATCTCATCATTGGCAATATTGATGAAGGAATTCCACCATCCAAAAAGCGAGAAGAGTCTAGTGCCTTAGCACTTGTTTCTGAGATAGAACCCAAAAATGTTGAAAAAGCCTTGTATGATGAAAGTTAGATCGAAGTTATGCAAGAAGAGCACATACAGTTCAACATTAATGATGTTTGGGAGCTAATTCCTAAACCTAAAGGCAAGTCTATTATTGGGATTAAATGGGTTTTTAGGAACAAGGTGGACAAGAAAGGTAAAGTGATCAGGAACAAAATAAGACTCGTGGCTAAATGATACACGCAAGAAGAAGTAATAGACTATGACGAGACCTATGCACCAGTAGTAAGGTTAGAAGCATTTAGATTATTACTTGCTTTTGCAGGATGAATTTGAGATGAGTATAATGGGTACGTTAATTTTCTTTCTGGGATTGCAAGTTAAAAAATCAAAGAAATGTATTTTTATTCACCAAGAGAAATACACAAAAAAAGAAATACACAAAAAATATCATCAAGAAGTTTGGATTGGAAAATTGCAAAAAGATAGAGATTCCAATGTCAAGTTCTTCGAAGCTGGACAAAGATGAAGGAGGAAAGAATGTTGACCAAAAGCTTTACAGGAGCATTATTGGTTTGCTTTTTTATCTTTTTGCATCTAGACTTGACATTTTGTTTAGTATTTGCATTAGTACTAGATTTCAATCAAATCCCAAAGAATCTCATTTAAGTGTTGTAAAATGGATCATCAAATACATTGCAACTACTCCAAGGCTAGATCGATGGTATCCCAAAGAATGAGACTTTACTCTCATTGGATATTTAGATGCAGATTTAGTAGGTTGTAGTGTTGATGGAAAGAGTACTTCAGGTACTTATCAACTATTCGGCAACAAGCTAGTATCTTGGTTCTCAAGGAACCAGAGTACTGTAGCTTTATCAACAACAAAAGCAGAGTATGTGGCTCTTGGGAGCTATTGTTGTCAAATTTTATGGATAAGGCAATAGCTGAGAGACTTTGGAATTGAAGAATCGTGCACCGAGATCAAATGTGATAACATTAGTGCCATCAATCTCACAAAGAATCCAATTCTTCACTCAAGGGCAAAACACATTGAAATTCGACATCATTTCATAAGAGATTATATTCAAAATGGAGAAGTTATGATTCAGTTCATTGACTCGAAGAATCAGCTAGCAGACATATTTACAAAGCCATTGGAGAAAAGTTTTTTTTTTTAGTCTATTCGCACTAGACTAAACATTATATGTTCTATCGGTTAAAGTCTGAAGGTGATCGGACTCAGAATGACCAAAAACTACATCTGTAAGTTAATTTCTCTTCAATTTGGGTAATTTAATTTTAGCATGAAAATTCTGAAAAGGTATGTTATTTTGAATCGTTACTTGCCTTTTTTTATTTTTAGAAATTATCCTTTTTGAATTTTTGAATTTTTGGCAATTTTTATTTTTGAAAAAGGGAATTTTATTTTTCCTTTGTGACTATTCGTATACCTTGTTTCAATTGCTTTAAATATCGTTGAAGTTCTTCTTCTTCATTTACGTTTTTAAAACCCTAGAATTCAGATTTGCTACTCTCTCTCACTTTTTCTCTCAAGTTTACTCTACAAGTTTTCACCTTTTTCAATCAAACGAGTTTGAGAAGTCTTCCTCAACTGTGAAGATGTCTTTCCAAAGGAAATCATCTCGGATCGCAAACAAGAGACCACAGCACATGCTAGAGGATCCTATGCATTTTGACTTAACTAAGGAAAAAGATTCTCCTCAGCAGCAACATCAACAACAACATTCTCAACAGCGTTAGCATGCGTCTCAAGATCCTCCATGCCTACCGATGAAAGAAGAGATTGTGGAAGATGTTGAACCTGATTGTGGAAGATGTTGAACCTGTAAGAACGTTGAAACCCCAGTTTCTCATTAAACTTTATAATTAGTTGAAGAAGGGTGGTACTGCGATGACGTTTATTGATGAGTTTCCACAAGAGAGAGGATACAAGAATGAGACCATGTCTCTAAAGCAAATGGAAAGGTTAGGCATTGCGCCTGAAGGTTTGGCTGACAGGATTTTTGCCAACTTTCTAAGTGATCCGCGGTTTAGTTCTTTTAATTAGCCTAAGGTGAAAGATGATGATGAGAAGTTGTACGTGAATTTTCAGCCAAGGATGGGCGTGGCTGCTGATGTGCATGGTGAGGGAACGGATTTGTTTCGTTTTAAAGACCACAAAAAGACTTATTTAAATTTGCTAAAAAGAGGGGTGATGAACCCTCGATCTGTTGATCTTGATTTCCTGGATTCCTTGAAGGTGAACTTGAGAGAGAAGTTCGCTCTCCTTCAACTTGAAAGATTCTGTTCTGAAACTTCTATTGCTTACCCTAAATTAACTGCTTATTTCTATTCGAATCTATCTTTTCTAGATGTGAATAGATTGCGTTTTACGTTAATGGAAAAAGATTTTGAGGTGGATGTGGACACATTGGCGGATGTCATAAAAAGGGAGATTCCAACCAATAAATATGTCTGTTGGTCATGCAACATTTTCTCTTGTTCAGGACATACCTGCTAAAGGAGGAATTTCATATTCCAGAATGTATGCCTCTAATATTTTGTTGCACAAGGTTGTAATCAATTGTATCCAACCCAAGTCAACCTCCAAGACAGATGTATCACATTCTGAGGCAAAGTTGATGTTTGCCATCAACAATGGGATGAAGTTCTCGCTGTCACACATAATCCTAATGCACATATACAAGACTATGGTGAAAGACAAGGGACAACTCCCTTACTCCGCGGTGGTTACAAAATTGTTTTGACACTTTCACATTCAGCTTCCAGCATCTCTTTGTGTAAGAACCATTGCTCCTATGGTGATAGGTTTGAAGATAATTTCGAAAATGAGACTGAAGGAATTGAATAAAGCATCGGAGCACTTGAAGGAAAAGTCCCCAACCAAAATAAAACAAGACTTTACTGCGAAGAAGAGGAAAGGCAAGGAGCCCATAACTGCACCTATCAAGAAGAGGAGAGCCCTTATCTTGCAGGACAAAGAAAATGAGGATGATCTTACACTCTCCGCATTTGCCTAGAGAAATCGACAGAGCTTTGTTAGTTTCAAGTAGTCGCAAGACAAAGAGGAAAAAGGTCAAGAAGAAACATAGCAGAGAAGTGAAAGAAGAGAAGAGAGAAGAGAAGGAAGTGAATAAAGAAAAATAGAGGAAGAGAGAAGAAGAGAAGAAAAAGAATGAAGGGAAGAAGAAGAAGGGGGTCAAGATGACTCTTTTGAGCTTACTTTTGCAGTATCTTTGTCAAAAGATTTTGAGAATACTATGAGTGGAACTACAGGAGATGAACGAGAAAAAGAACATCACTTGGGTGGTGAAGCTGAACAACAACAAGAAGAATAATTCTCTTTTCCACCTGTAGGCACAGAGATAGGGGGAGCTGTTGAAAAAAGAGATACTTCTTCACCTATTTTTACTAGTAATGATATGAGCAGATCTCCAGCAGATCTAGAGGATGTGTATGCCTCTCATTTTCCTAAAGCTGATATTGAGGCATCCTCTCCAAGTCTTGATGTTTTTTTTCTTTTTTGGTCGGTCCAAGTCTTGATGTTCGACAAGCTGAAGTTCCCTCCTCCTTTAACACTCCTCCAACTAACCATGCTAAAGCTAGTACGCAAATAGAGAATTCTGCAAACTTTCAAAGACTGCTAGAGCTCCTTTTGGAGATAAAGGCTCAGCAATATGGCATGGAATGTGATATTCGTACCCTTCAATCTGTGTTGCAAGCTACCTCAGTCTCTCTTCACGATCATATACAAGACCTTAAGCTTCGATTTCAAAAGATAGTTCAAGAGACTGCAAAATGTGAGGATGTTAAGGAGGTAAAGGAGTCACTGTGAAAGCTGGAAGAGACAGTTCAGTCGATGGGAGATTTCCAGCTCGTTCGCATCCCCAAACAACCCTGATTTATTCAAACTCTTTTTATTCTTCTCCATTTTTTGCTATTAACAAAAATGGGGAGAATGTGCACAGATTTGACTTATTTGACTTTAATGTGCGCAGATTTGACTTATTTGACTTTTTATAATTTGACTTTTGGTTTTGGCTTTTTGTTTTTGACTGCTTGACTTTGTTTGGAATTGTTGGACTTTTTGTTGGACTTTTTAATGACTGATTGTGGTTGGATAGTTAATTGTCTTATCTTTTAAAGATTAACATATTTTCTATGGTTGCAGAATCGATGCTATCTAGATCATAATCAACTTATTTTGCAGTCAAAAGTTTCCAAATTTGTAGGAAAGTTTTGTCACTATAAAAAAGTGGGAGATTGTTGGAGAAAACTCATTTACTATTTCATCTGAAGACTTCCAGACTATAGTGTCAAAGTCTAAAAATTGCTACACTTTAGATTCAAAGTCTACCCGTACTGATAGTTTCCAGACTGAAGAATGAAAACTTATCCAGATGCGAGATTATCTTTATTTCTTCAAAGATTCAAGTCGTATGACTTATAGATGACCTTATGGCTGGATATAACACCTACATGATTGATTATCCTTATTGGAATCAATTCCGATATTCAAATCTTTTGGAAGGCAAGCAAACTTGGAATGTTCTACTTATGGAAACCAAGATCTTGATTGTATGGGCGAACATGATCGACGGGCTTTCATCACAAATCTTCAAACGACTCGAGATCTTCTTGATTGATTCTGTCCAACGAATAGATTGGAAGAATTCCTTTGGAAAGTGACAACGGTCGTGATGGCAAGAAGGATTATTTAAGGCAGACTCTCTAGTTGTTCGATAGAGTGCGTGAAAGAAAAAATTTGAAGTCTAAAGCTTTCTAGTTCCTTGCTATTTCATTCACTGAGCTCAAAGTTGTTTACAAAAGAAAGAAACTCATAGTGAGACTTTGTGAGAGACCAGTAGAGTCTCTTCTCCGTGAAGTCGAGATCGTCAAGCTGTAAAATCTCTTTTGAATTCTTATTGGAATCCAGCCAGTACGCTGTCAACTCGTGAGAGTGGATGTAGGCTTGATTTAGGCCGAACCACTATAAAATTTGTGTTCTTAATTCTCTTCCATTAACTCCTTTATTTGATTCATAGCTCCAATTAACTGTTTTAGTACAAACTCCTTTATTTGTTTAAAGCTTTATTTAATCGCTAAAGTCTGAATTCATCTGTGCTTTTCTAAAAGAGATTATTTTTATTGACTTTGCAAAAAATTGTTATTCACACCTATTCACCCTCTCTAGGCGTTGTTATTAGCCCTTTCAAATTAGACTAGAGAACTTCACTTCAGATGTTCTTAGCATATGAGAGGAAGGGGTGAATTGAACAAACTCATGGATATCTGAGAGAGATATGTTATGCCATGAACATGGCCATTTCCAGGCCTTGAACATGGGACCATCTTTTAGTCTCCAGAAATCATGAATTTATGCCATGAATCTTTTAAGTCTCACGAATTTTTTGATTCACAAGGTCTATGGAGTGGCAAGTGCATAACATACTAATGTGACCAATTCGCCTTATTAAGCTAACAGTGCAACTTTAAACATCTACGGACATCAGACCGTGAGGAAGAGTGAAAAGTGTTTAGAAAGGCATAGGAGATGTGTATGCTATAGAGATTATCCATCCTTGGTCTTCTTATACAACTGAAGGATGATACCCTTATATAATTGATGCCAAGGGTAATAGACCTGTAACAACACAGCCATAGACTCAAGCAACGTGCATCTTTATAAGATACTCTTACAAAGCACACTGACACATGTCACATACTGTGGCCAAAGTAGGCGTACTTTTTCTAGCAGTATAATAATTCACAATGAGAGGTCTAGAAAATCATTGTTAGATGAGAGGACGTTTGCAAGATTCTTCTCATCAACATTTCTCTAGCATTTCCATTGGTTCAAGTCTAAAGCAACGCTGTAGCCTTTCTATGTTCAGAGAATCTGGAGATGCTTTGCAATTGCTAGTGCTAGTTCTCTTTGAGCAGTATTGGAGTCCCTAGAGGAATTGTCGATTGCAGCCAACTGGCTATCATCTGGAGATTAAGGGGGAGCCGTAATTCCATGGGTCCTGAAAAAGTGGTCCACACCGCAAGGGTCTTGGGAAGACAATTGTTATTAAGGAGGCTACAGAGGTTGAGGCAGTCATACAAGCTGAGGATGGTTTACTTGCAAAGAACTCTAATAAGGCTCGTTGCGTCTCTAGTTAGTTCATGTGGCACCCCTCGACGGCCCCCGAATTGTTAGGGTCGCCACAATCCGCTTACCCTTTACTTGACCTAATAATGTAATACTCTGATACCAAGGAATTTCATTATAATTCATGAATCATGTGGGTTTTCATCTTTTAGATCAGTCCCTACGCAATGTATATGGCAGAAGCACATCCATCAACTCCCTTCCCTATATTCAGAAAACGATGCACACCAACTAAACATTTATTGGTAAAAGTCGAACATTTTTATTTACTTAAACCAGATGGACATCATTCATTGGTACATTAAAATGCCATAGTCTTCTATACTCAGCTATACTTCAAAAGATGACCGACATCTCCTCCAACAGTCGTATACTTAAAATCTATCAATCAGTATCGGCGTCCAAAAGTTCCTTCCTTTGCTATTATCCTCCTCGCGGTCATATCCAACCACTTGATCCATCTACTGGTGACAGTGGCAGTAGAGGTATCTTATCTAGTCTGAAATATTATTCCCTAAATGGAGTGAGTACAACTACTTAGCAATAAAGATCCACCAAACTACATAATGCGTCAAATAGAACAATCAAGGTATCATGAATAAAACACATATCATTCATGCATTCGAGCATACCTCACCTTACAGCCATGCATATATCACCATGCAATGTGCATATACCACCACACACTCATATCATCCATGCTATCAAGCATACATCACCATGCAGTCGTGCATATATTACCATGCAGTCATGCATATCTTGCCATGCCATCGTGCATATACCACCATGCAGTCATGCATATCTCACCATGCCATCGTACATATATCACCATGATTCGTATCATCCATGCTATCAAGCATACATCACCATGAGATCCATTCACGCCTTCATGATTAAATTTTCAATATCAAATAGCATCAATTTACTTTCATAAGTAGGTCATGCACATGATTCAATTTCAGTTCTTATCTTTCACACAGATCTCATTATTTTTCATCCAGGGACCAACGTTTGCATCCCACGATTTATCGCTCGCATCCAACTTGGCATCGTGAGGAGCCTCCGGCACACACCTCCAGGCATCTAGCATCCCACCTGGCATCACGAGGAATCTCTGGGGCTCGCCATGAAAATGGTTACCCCTACCCTCCAGGCATGCATCATAATACAACCCTTCACCTTTTGGGCATGTATCATAATACAACCGGGAATCCTGACACTCTTGGGGAAAACCTCTAGGCATGTACTCATAAAACAACTAGGCATCCAAAAGGCATCGACTCATTCGAACCTTTGGGCATCCTGACTCCTGGGGTATCGTCAGCTCACACCTCCGACAGTATCATCATTATCACAATGTATATTCACATATATGTCTCATTTTCAACATGGCATTTGATGCAACAATATCATAGATTTAAACCATCTTGTGATGTCACATGATATGCCAAACATTACCATATATGCAGTACACATAACATCCACGATATCACATTTCATAAAGAAGTTCATTGGTTTTTGAAACTAGAACCAATTTTCGGATAAAACATAATGCATTTCTTTAGTGAAAATTCTTGGAAAATTAGTAAAAAATCTCAATAAATTCTGAGAATTTAACATGATGTAATAAAGATCCAGAGGACAATATTTCATGCAGAACACCATGTCAAGAAAGTTCCACATCAATCACATAGATCCATACATCACAGAAAAAGAAATTCCAGCATCACTTTTGCACAGTTTTGGAAATAATTTCGATTAAGCCCTTAAATGAACTCCAAAAATTATGAGATTTTGATATGTTATAGCTGAGATCTAAAGGTAAAATTATACTGAATAAATAGAAATTTAATTATTTCTGGATTAAAAGCTATAATTTTTATAACTCTTCCTATCACTCGGTTCAAGTCCAGATTCATCCTTTTCAAAGAAAATGGTTTTACCCGATCATTACTTGTCCGTTTATCTTCAAATTTTAGTATGTTTCTCCTCAATATGTCACCTAAAACACTCATCAAGAACAGAAGATCAATTTCGGACTGGATAATTTCATAAAATTCACAGAATCACAACAGATCAACATAACAGTTTCCAGATCTAGCTTCATCAAAGAAAAATGGTTTCATTGACCAATACTTGTCCGTTTCCTTTCAAATTTTGATATGTTATTCTCCAAGAGATCCTTTATAATTTTTATCAAGAATTCAAAGTCATATTCCAATTATAACATCGCATGCAACTCAAGAAATCATCAAAGGTCGACATAACAGTTTCCAGATCTAGTTTCTTCAAAGGAAAATCATTTCACCAACCAATCCTTGTCTGTTTTGTCTCAAATTTTAGTATGTTATCCCTCAAGATGTTCTCTACAACTTTTATGAAGAGTTTGAAGTGATATTCCAATTAAAAAGTTGCATGCAGCTCACAAACTCGTGAAGGGTCGGAATGATTTTTCCAG
This sequence comes from Eucalyptus pumila, assembly GCA_016097595.1. Lineage (NCBI taxonomy): Eukaryota > Viridiplantae > Streptophyta > Magnoliopsida > Myrtales > Myrtaceae > Eucalyptus > Eucalyptus pumila. The sequence goes on along the minus strand of JADPVT010000012.1, from coordinate 481,441 downwards.
AAAACAGCATGCTAGGCTAACGAATTTCTCCCCATAGCTTCGACCTTTCATCACATCTACAGCAAAAAAAAGGTAGGTTTTAGGACTCTACTTGCCTCTAATCCAAAGAAAACACAGCAAGACATTGGCAGGGCGAGGCGGGCTCGATGGCGGCGGCTAGGCGGACGCACGGCGGGGCAAGCCTTCTTCTTTCTCTCTTGGCGTCAATCTCTCTCTCTCTCTCTTTCTCTCACTCTCTCTCGGCACCTAGCTCCGACCACCCCCTTCCCTTTTTTCTTTTGGTTGAATAAAATCCTTGCATGCTTCCACTTTTGGATGGAGGGACACTTGTCTCCAAATTTTTGCATGGAGGGACACTTGTCCCTAAGAAGGAGACAAGTGTCTTCTTGTTGAAGACACATGGAGGAGGCCCATCTGGCTCCTCTCTTCCCCCTTTAGTCAACGGCCCAATGGGCTTTATGGGCTGGCATTTTGGCCCACTTTAGGCTCAACACTCTTGGGCCTAAAGTCCAAACTTAAATGGCCCAATTTTTTTCTTAAATAAGTCCATGTTTACTTTTAATAATTTACCTTAAATCCCCACTTATATAAATATTAAATTACAATTTCATATGGCCATAAAACTTGAAATCATAAAACCATAAATTCCAATTTATAAAACACATAGCCAACGATAGAATTTTCTTTCCTATCAAATAATTATCCATTAAAAGCTTGGCCATAAATCTCATTGCAAATTATGGATCAAATGGCTACAATATAACTTGATGGTACTTCTATCACCTATTCATAGACCTTAATGTACCTGGAGGTCACCATGAATTTTGGGATGCCACAGTTCATATGCCTGCCTATAATAATCCCATGGTACTTCGTTTGGGAATGCATTATGCCATGTTTCTTTAGGAACAGTTGGCTTTACTGGCTAAGGAGGGTTATTTGCATAGAACTTTGATAAGGCTTGTTGCATCTCGAGTTGGTTCATATGCCTGCCTATAATAATCCCATAGTACTTCGTTTCGGAATGCATTAGGCCGGTTTTCTTTAGGAATAGTGTGGTTCCTTTGCATAATTTCCTCTCAATTACTATGTATTTAGAGTCAATATCTGCAATGTTGCATTCATATGACCTGTACACCATCTCAGAGGAGGATAAGTGTTAAAGCACTCAAGCTTCAGAGTGCGAGGAGCAATGAGTCTTCCGAATAGTGAAAAACATCTCCATGACCTGCTTAGCAGGGCATGTAGATTCGGGAGGACAAATGTAGCCTACCTACATGCATTTGTCATGGGCTGATTGATTGGGATTGTGACCTTGCGGTGACTTAGGCTCTTTTGGATCGACTCAGATTGTTAGGGCACCTAAGCCAAGCCTTGCTCGGATCGATCGCTCACTCGCTCGCTCACCTAGATCGTAGAGAGAGAAAGTTTCTAGAGAGATAAACTCCAGAAGAGAAATGAGCTTTTGATTTACTGAAATGGTTGGATTGATACAAAAGACAGGGGGGGGGCACCCCTTCTTATACTAGAGGCCCTCGGATTACAACCATTGATCGAGAATTCACCTAGCAGACGAGATCGGACTGCCCAACCTACAAACTACTGACACTAATGGCAAGAGAGTTCTAGACTTTGGCATAATTATCGTATCGCCCATTCTTGGAACATTCCGGAAGCTCTCTTGTAGGAAACCATGGTGATCTTGGGAGGTCCTCCTTGAAGGTGCACAATCCTTTAGCCATAGAAACCTCATGACCGTGACACATTGCTCTATCATTATTTTGAAGTAATAATTTTAAGTGTGGAGTAGACATGCTGTCAATTTTTTGTTTGTTGAAATTTGTACCAAATTTGGTAAGAAATTGCTGGATTGTGGTTTGGAATGAGGTTGAAAGCTTAGCCAACCTGTTAACTATGAAATACGGAGGAGGAATAGGCTGTCTATAGCCATAAAGGAGGACATGAGCAAGTTCTTGTGAGTTGGCCACGGTTACATGCTTTCTCAGCCTTATCCCCATTGCTCCCACTTTGGACTCTCGCCACATTAATTATGTTGGAGCCTTGAAATCTGAAGTAATTTACAATTTTGCAGTATATTTATGGAGCATGTCAACATAATTTGAGCACATTTACTAGTGACCCATGCACTTACAAGAGGATGAAGCTCATTTACATTGAGGCACACACAAATGCCAAAAAGTTGGATGATAACGAACTATATATATATATATATATATTTTTTTTTTGGTAAGGATACGGAACTATAGTTTTTTTTTGGTAAAGTCAAATAAAAAAAAAATTGGGTAAAGTTATACGGTACTATAGTTTGTGTCTGTTAAATGCAATTTTCCTTCGGTTTAGAAAATAGGTTTATTTTTCACGTTCGTCATTTTTTTTTTTTTTTTTGCATTTGCAATTTGTTGGGGATTCTTCTTGATGCCTATAGGTTAAAATAGGGAGTCTATGTTAGGGTCTTTCCAGGCTGTGGCCAGTGGTAACCCATTTGTTTGCTTTAGCTTTTGCTTTGAGCAATTCAGTTTTTAGTGAATGCCATGCAGAAGAATAATTGGTCCACTTGGCATTTGCTGGTAATGCTGGTGTAGCTATGATCTCTGTGAAATGTACTTGGTAATTGAACCTAGACTTGCCTTCGTGTAAGGCTGGTTTTATATAGTTTCTCCTCCTTTTAATTGCAGAATAACCTCAACTTCGAACTAAGGGACTGGATGACTGTCCAACCAAAAGAGCTACCTTCTGGGTCGAAATTGGTAAAAGGCAGAGTTTTGCTTTACGTCTCTTAGTTGGGGTATTGACCCTTTAGCTCTTCTCTATCCCTTCCTCTCTCTCCGAACATATCCATACATTGTTGAATGTTTTATCATTCTATTACGTTTCTTCCTGAGTAGATCATTGGGCTAAATCCTCCTTTTGGAGCTAAACCAGCTTTGGCGAACAAGTTTATCGATAAAGCTCTTGAGTTCAACCCAAAGCTCCTTATTATGATTGTTCCATCAGAAACTGAAAGGTAACTACCTTACTTTGAGCCCTCTCTTTTTCCTTTACAAATACTTAAATCTAGTGGTGCGTTGCAGATTAGATGAGAAAAAGTTTCGCTATGATCTGGTGTGGGAAGATGATCGGCTCTTGTCTGGAAAGGTGAAATGGGATGTTCTGTTCATCCTTCTAATCATATGTTTGCATCTGATGGATTAATTATAACCTCTTCATTTTCAGTCATTTTATTTGCCAGGGTCTGTTCATGTGAAGGATAAACAAATTGAATAGTGGAACAATAAGCCACCGTTGCTGTATCTATGGAGCCGTCGAGATTGGATTGCACAGCTCAAGGCCATAGCCCAAAAGCAGGGTCACTTGCTGATGAAGCATAAGAGGCCACGGTCAAATGATGACTGCAGTGGATCACTGGATTTTCATTTTCAAAAAGATGACTGGAGCCTTTTGCGTTGGTACTTCGTCACTGACAAGTGATGCCTCCATGCCAATGGGTAGGCCTGTAGAAACCAAAGACAGAGTCGATATGGCTGAAGGTCAAAAAGGGTGTTTTTCTCGAAATGACAGTGGGAGAGAAAGTAGGGAGAGCCGGTCTACTGGAACTTCTGCGGAGAAGGCCAATGGTATAGGAACAAGTGGAAGAGAAATTTATGCGAAGTCACCCGCAAAGGAAACCCCTCATCATCCCTCGCTTATGTTGGCAGATGGGAAGTTGTCATTCAATGATCGGTCCACTAAGCAAAAAGCCGATGGCAGCAGAACATGTGGAAGGGAAATTGATGAGAAATATCTACCTCGCTGTCCCTCACCCAATTTGACGAATGGGGAGTCTTCTAGGGAAAAGGCAGGTGGCAGAGGAACACGTGGAAGAGAAATTGATGAGAAGCCACCTGCAAAGGTAACCTCTCCTCATCCCTCACCCAAGTCGTCAGTCAATGATCGATCCTCAAGATCACGTGAAGTTCCTTTTGAGAATGATGTCAGCGACATGAATTATTAAAACGCTGACCCAAGCATGTCTATGTCCCGAGCTGAGAACTTTTATGGTGGGCGAGAATCCACTCGCTCTGATGATGCCAACAGGATGTATGGACTAAGCAACAGTAAATTTTGTTCAACTCAGGTCAAGTGGTGGCGGTCCTCCTACCATTTATAGGCATCAGAACTTGGAGTATACGGCTCATATGAGGGACACTAATAGTTAGAGGCAACTTGAAGAGAGATACTGGAGGGACCTGCAGATGCCTTCACAGGTCCGTCTTTATGGTCCGCAAGATCCAATTGTATCTCAAAGAAATTACATGACAGGCAATGATCCCGGTTATAGGCAGTTGGGGCCCGTGACATCTACCTATGGACTCCTAGGCTCCAAATTGTCCCAGCGAGCGAACATGTCTATGATGCAACGATATGCTCCCCGTTTGGATGAAATGAATCCAATGAGATTGAACAATGCGAGGCCTAAAGCACCCATCGTTGGTGGAAGTGGGTATCTTGATCTTAACAGGAGACAGCAATCTAGATACCAAGGCGACTCTTTTGGCTTTTGGTCCTCAGCAGCCATACTCTTAGAATTCTAATGGCTGACTTAATGCATAGGGTGCTTGGGTGTTTCCTTTTCGTTCTTCCTCTTTTTATATATTTTGACAATGTTTCAAACGGTTTGGTGCATACTGCATTGTTCATATTTGTTGGAGAAATCCTCTTGAAGTGTTTTGAAGTTGAAAAAACGTTTCCATCAGTCTAATCTGAAGGCTTGCAGACTCTGCTATTTAAAGTCTGAAGACCTCCGGACAGCCAGACTTAAGACTCAAAGTCTATCCTCATTGATAGTTTCTAATCCGTTGAAGAAAGGCTATCCATAACTGGATGTTTCATTAAGGATGTTGCCTTATCGACTGGAGAAGATCTCTTGACTGGATATGACATAACGGAATCCTTTATTTGATCATAATTGATTTGAATATTAAGGATCCGATGATTGGCAAAGTATACTTGGAAGGTTCTACTTATGGAAACCGAGATCCTGATTGTATGGGCGAACATGATTGATGGGCTATCGACATGTTCCTTTAATCGCTCAAATGATCTTTCTAATTGATTCTGTCCAACTGGTAGATTGGAGGAATTCCTTTGGTAAGTGCCAACGGGTATGATGGCATGAAGGAGTATATAAGGAAGACGTTCTAGTTGTTCGAGGAGGTGCACGATAGAAGAATTCCAAAGTCTGAAGCTCCTTGTTCCTAGTCAATTCATTTGTTGAGCAAAATCATGTAAACAAAAAAGAGTCTATATTCGTGAGAAACCTTGAGGAAGTGTGATAGAACATCTACACTGTAGAATCAAGGAAAAGCTATGCTTTGTAACTTCTCTTTTGTTCATAGTGAAATCCAGCCGGTGGGCGGTGGGGAAGAGTGGACGTAGGCTTGGAATAAGCGAACCACTATAAATCTTGTGTTCATTTCTCTTTCCTTATCATTTACTTTACTTTGATCGTATTTTTCTTTCTATCGATTGCCTAGAATTGCTTCCATATCTCGAGAATTTGTTTGCGTACCTATTCACCCCCCTCTAGGTGATTATACTAGCTATATCAATTGGTATCAGAGCCTGTATACTCACTTTTGTTGAAGTGTTTTACTTCAGAGTTAAAGATCCATGGCTAGTATGTTGGCTCCAGGACTGGTAGAAGGGCAAAGCAATACCAAACCACCTTACTTTGATGGAAAGGATTACAACATATGGAAAAACAAGATGAAAGCATTCCTAAGATCAAAGGATCCTCTGGAATGGGACGTTGTAGAAAAATGAATCATTCCTAAAGCTGCATCTGTCTCGGAAAGAGGAAAATATGTTGTTGAGTCTAGCGAAATGACTCGGGAAAGAAAAATCAAGAGACAAGCTCTTGATGCAAAAGCAATTTATTCTTTATATTGTGCTTTATCCCCTACTAAATATAACAGAATATCTTCTTGTGTTACAGCTAAAGAAGTCTGGGATAGATTACATATTACTTATGAAGGAACCGATTGAGTGAAAGAGACCAGAATCAACATTCTCCTCGGTCAATATAAAGCCTTCAAAATGAAACTAGGAGAATCTATAACGGATATGTTCAGTCGCTTTACTGATATCATGAATGGTCTTGAAAATCAAGGTCAACCAATTTCTGATCCCCTGAAAGTAAACAAGCTACTGTGTGGACTTTCCAAGGATTGGAATCACATAAAGACCTCAATCAGAGAGACCCAAAGAATCATGCCACTATCTGTTGATGAGTTGGTTGGGACTCTTCAGACTTATGAAGTGAAACGAATCAATGAAGACGAAGATCCTAAAGGTAAGAAATCCATTGCGTTAAAATCTAATGATGATTCTGAAAGCTGAACAGAAAAGGAAGAAGTATCAATCCAAAGAAACAAAGTTTTCAAAAGCAACAGACTAATTCTGTTGAGGATGATGAATCAAACAAAGATGTAGTCTGCTTTGAATGTAAGAAAAAGGGACACATCAGACCCAACTGTCCTCTTCTGAGGAAGAAGAAAGGAAAAACTGAAAAGTACCGAAAAGCTCTTAAAGCTGAAACCTGGAGTGAGACAGAGTGTGAAGAAAGTGATGATGATTATGCTAATATATGTCTGATGGCACAATGGATTCAGATTCAAATTCCGAGACAGATTCGACTCGAAGCGAATTTGAGGTAAGTAACTTCAAAATTCCTATTAAGGTTTCAAAGTACATTGATGAATTGTGTTTTAGTCTTAAGACTTCTCTTAAAAGAATTTCCGAACTCAAGAAAGAAAATTCTGCTCTAAAACAACAAGAAAATATTTCGAAAGAAAAAGTGAAAAGTTTAGACAAGAATGTTTCTTCTCTTAAAGAAAGTGAAGATAACTTGTTAAAAGAAAATGCATTATTGAAAAGTGATATCTCAAATATTTCCAAAAGATTTTCTATAGGATCTGAGAAACTGGAGAAAATTCTCTCTGCTCAAAGACTTTATTTCAATAAATCTGGTTTGGGAATGACTGCTAAGACCATTCCTTTAATTGATTTTCCTAAGGTGAAGGAAAGAATCAAACAAAGACCCACAAGAGATGCTTACAAAAAAAATTTTAAAAGAATCTTTGTAAAACCAGTAGGTCGCAATGCTCTAAGATGCTCAAAGTGCAACAGTGCAGATCATTTTGAAAAAGAATGTCCTATGATTTGGAAACCTGTTAAAAATGTATGGGCAAAAACCGCATACCACACTAACACCAATGGACCTAACAAAATATGGGTACCAAAGAAGGTTTGAGTTTCTTTTTTAAATGCAGGTCACTATCAAGAAAAATGTAAAATGGTATCTGGATAGTGGATGCTCAAGACACATGACATGAGACTCAAATTACTTTATAAAGCTTGTTCGAGTAAATGGTGGAAAAGTCTCTTTTGGAGGAAACAACAAAGGAAAAATTGTGGGATTTGGAACTGTAAAGATTGGGAATCTCAAAATCAGCAATGTTTCCTTAGTGGAAGGGCTCAATTACAATTTGCTCAGTATTAGTTAGCTATGTGATACTGGTTTGAAAATCAACTTTCAAGAGGGAATATGTTATGGAATCAGTAAAGATTCTACTTAGTCATTCATGGGTCGAAGACATGGAAATATCTACCTCTTGGATGTAAAACCAGATGAATCACACTGTCTAATCTCAATCCAAGACGAAGCAAACTTATGGCACAGAAAGCTTGGGCACGTCAATATGAAGCGAATAGCCAAAATCTCAGCAAAGAAGCTTGTTTGTGGTCTACCCAATTTATCATACCAAAAGTCTGATCTATGTACACCATGTATACTGGGAAAACAGGTAAGAAATTCCTTTAAACCAATAAATCAAGTTTCCACTAACCGTGTACTGCAGCTTCTGCATATGGATCTTTTTGGACCAACCAAAACACAAAGCATCGGAGGTAAGAAATACTGCCTAGTAATTGTGGATGATTACTCACGATTTACTTGGGTATATTTCTTGGCAAGTAAGTCTGAAACTTTCTCTCACTTTGAAAATTTTGGTAAAAAGGTTCAAATGAAAAAAAGGGTATGTTATTTCAAGTATAAGAACAGATCATGGAGGTGAATTTGAAAATCATGATTTTACAAAATTCTGTGATGAATATGGTTTCCAGCATATATTCTCCTCTCCATATACTCCAGAGCAAAATGGAGTTTTGGAAAGAAAGTATAGATCTCTTCAAGAAATGGCTAGAACTCTTTTAATTGAAAGTAACATCTCTTCACGTTTTTAGGCTGAAGCAGTTTCTACAGCATGTTACATTATAAATAGAGTCTTTCTAAGGCCTATTTTGGAAAAAAAACCCCCTATGAATTATTCAAAGAAAAGAAGCCTATTGTTTCATATTTTCATGTATTTGGATGCAAATGTTTTATACAGAAAAATGCAAATGATCGAGTTGGTAAGTTTGAAGAAAAGTCGATGAAGGCATCTTCCTTGGATATTCAACCACAAGCAAAGCGTACATGAGTCTACAACAAGAAGACTCAAACATTGGAAGAGTCAATGAATGTTAAATTCCAAGACTCTATGCAAAATGAATCCGTTCAGACTCATCTTGAAGAATCTAATCCTGTTCCAGACTCTACAAAGTCTAAAATAGCTCAGACTTTGAAGGACCAGCAACAAGTGACTGTTGAAGATTCACGTGAAGGAAGTGACCATCAATCTGACAAATTAACCAGCAACTGGAAACATAAGTCCAGTCATCCCAAAGATCTTATTATTGGCGACATCAATGAAGGAATTTGCACAAGATCCAAAAGGCGCGAAGAGTCTAGTGCTGTGGCTCTTATTTCTGAAATAGAACCCAAAAGCATAGAAAAAGCTTTATCTGATGAAAGCTGGATTGAAGTTATGCAAGAAGAGCTCAGGCAATTCAGTATTAATGATGTCTGGGAATTGACTCTTAAACCGAAAGGTAAGTCTATTATTGGAGCTAAATGGGTTTTCAGGAACAAGATGAACGAGAAAGGAAAAATCATAAGAAACAAAGCAAGACTCGTAGCCAAGGGATATACACAAGAAGAAGGGATAGACTATGATGAGACTTACGCACTAGTAGCAAGGTTAGAAGCAATTCGATTATTACTTGCTTTTGCTTGTTATAAGAATTTCAGGTTATTCCAAATGGATGTCAAAAGTGCCTTCCTAAATGGATTCATCCAAGAGGAAGTCGATGTGGAACAACCACCTGGGTTTGAAGACCCAAAGAAACCAGACTCAGTATTCAGACTCAAAAAGGCTTTATACGGCTTGAAACAAGCTCCTCGAGCTTGGTATGACAGACTGAGTAAGTTTTTAATTGAAAATTGATTTGTTAAAGGTAAAGTAGACATTACTCTTTTCATTATATGTCGATGATATTATTTTTGGATCCTCTAATGAAAGTCTGTGGAAGAAATTCTCTAAGACTATGCAGGATGAATTTGAAATGAGCATGGTGGGTGAGTTAACCTTCTTCCTTGGACTTCAAGTGAAACAACTGAAGGAAGGAACTTTTATTCATCAAGAAAAATATACTAATGATATTGTGAAGAAATTTGGACTGGACAATTGCAAAAAGGCCGATATACCAATGTCAAGCTCCATGAAGATAGATAAAGATGAAGGAGGAAAGAAAGTCGACCAAAAATTATACAGGAGTATCATCGGTTCACTTCTTTATCTTACTGCTTCTAGACCTAATATTTTGTTTAGTGTTTGCATTTGTGCCAGATTTCAAGCAGACCCTAAAGAATCACATTTAAATGCTCCAAAGCGTATTATCAAATATATTGCATCAACTTCAAGCTTCGGTCTCTGGTATCCTAAAATGGGAGACTTTAGTCTTCTTGGGTACTCAGATGCAGACTTAGCCGGATGCAGAGTTGATAGAAAGAGCACATCAGGTACCTGTCAACTACTTGGAGGCAGGATAGTGTCTTGGTTTTCAAGAAAACAAAGTACAGTAGCTCTCTCTACAGCAGAAGCAGAATATGTAGCTCTTGGAAGTTGCTGTTCACAAATTTTGTGGATAAAACAACAGCTAAGAGACTTCGGAATTGAAGATTCATGCACGGAGATTAAATGCGACAACACCAGCGCAATCAATCTCACCAAAAATCCAATTCTTCACTCAAGAGCAAAGCATATAGAGATACGACATCATTTCATTAGAGATCATGTTCAAAATGGAGAAATTATGATTCAGTTTGTTGACTCAAAGAACCAACTGGCGGATATATTTACAAAGTCTTCGGAGAAAAATCAATTTGAAATTATCCGTTCAAGACTCAACATTTTGAGGTTTGAAGAAATTAAAGTCTAGAGACTCTCAGACTCAGACAAGCAAGACTTTGACTGTAAGTTATTCTCTCTCTCTAATCTCATCTTGAAAAAGTACGTTCATCAACCGTGTTGATTATCGTAATCTCTATCGCTATCTTTAATTGACGAAATTATTGCATCATTCCCTCTAGAAAAAGAAGTTATTTTGATGTGACCATTTTTCGAAAAAGGCAGTTATTTTTAAAAATGCATCTTTTCACTTACCATTACGACGGTTGGTATCCCCTCCTTACGACTGTCTTATATATAATTAGTTTCTCCTCGCTTAACTCCAAAACCCTAAAAAGCGCCAATCTTCCATTCCTGTTTTCTTCTCTTGTTTAATCTTCGAAAAAGTTGTCATCTTTCTTAGGAATGTCAAGCAATGAATCTTTCAAAAACTAAGAAAGATGTCGTCTTCAAGAAAGTCTTCGAGGATCGCAAGTAGCGGACCACGGCAAATGAGTGAGGGGCCTACGCACTTCGATCTCACTGAAGAAGAAGTGTCTCCAAATCAGCAGCAGAGCCCACAACATTCTCGCAGCGTCATTCTCCTCAATCTAGTCCTCAAGGTGTTGTTCATCAACAGGGAAGAAATTATTGAAGATGCGAGATCCCGTAAGAGTTCAAACGCCCTCTTTTATTTATAAGTCAGTATCGGGCTTTAAAAGGGACCGGTACTCCGTTGAACTATGTGGATGATTTTCTTAAGGACAAAGGATATGGAAATGAATATATCTTTTTGCGAAAAATGGAAAGTTTGGGAATTGCTCGTAAAGGGATAGCAGAAGAAAGCCTTGCGAATATCCCAAGTGATCCTCATGATTGGGGATTTAATCTGGTGGATGGAAATGATGATGATAAACTATACAGCGAATTTCAACCAAGAATGGGAGTTGCGGCAAAAAATCAAGGAAAAAGGGGAGAGTTGTTTAGATCGAAGGAACAGAAGGATCTATACTCAAAATTGCTGAAGCGTGGGGTGATAAACCCTAGGAGTGTGGATTTTGACTTTCTGGATGCTGTAAATGTGAACTTAAGGGAAAAGTTCGGTCATCTTCAGCTTGAGAAATTCTGCTCTGACACCACAGAAGCCTATCCTCAACTAACTGCATATTTCTATTCAAATCTTAGTTTCTTGGATGCGAATAGATTCTCCTTCAGTGTCAAAGATCAAGACTATGTTGTGGATATGGATATGCTGGCAGATGTGTTAGGAGTTGAGGGAGGAAGATATCAACGAATCAAAGTTTCTATTGCTCGTACTACTCTAGAACTTGTTAAGGACAGGAGAACTGAGGGAAAGATTTCCTATTCAAGGATGAGTGCATTTAACATCTTGTTGCACAAAATTGTAATTAATTGTCTTAGACCGAAATCAACTTCCAAGACTGATGTCTCAAGTTCAGAGGCAAAGCTAACGTATGCTATCATCACTGGGAAAATGTTTTCACTTCTTCACATTGTTATTTTCCACATATATAGAGCTGTGATGAAAGACGGAGGACAACTTCCTTATCCAGGTCTTGTGACGAAGTTATTCAGACATCTGAACATTCAGCCTCTGCAAATTCTTTGTGCTCGATCATGCGATCATATGGTGGTAGGACTGAAAAATGGTGACCAAGATGCGTTTGAAGGAACTAAGCAAGGCATTGGAGAAATTTAAGGAGAAGACTCCAGTCAAATCTCATCAATTCTCTTATGCAGGAAAAAGGAAAGGGAATGAGCCCATGGATGCTCCATCTAAGAGAAGAAGAGCTCTCCTCGTTGAGGATGAAGATGATGAGGATAACGTCACTATCTCTGCAATGGCTTTGAAGAATCTCAGTAGATCTGTTCCGAGAAAGAGTCGAACAAAGCGAGACGAAGAAATAGCGAGAGAAAGAAGCAGAGGAAAAAGAAACGGAGGAAAGAGAAGAAGAAGAAGAAAGAGATGTTGAGCAAGAGAGAGTTGAAAAAGAAGAAGAAGAGAAAAGAGATCAAGAAGAAGGAGAACATGAGGAGCACTCTCCACCTAAAGGCATGAACACAGGGGGAGACCAAGAGAAAAGAGGAATGTCCTCAAATCCTGCAACCAGTGAGGGAGTCAGTCGATCCCCAGCAGATCCAGAGGAGGTTTTTGCCTCTCAGTTTCCTGAGGAAGGTCATGAGGTTTCTTCGCCAAATTTGCGTGATTATGCTGATCTACCATTGTCTGCATTTACTCCATCAGATCGTGCTAATGCCAGTATGCAGACTGACAATTCAGCAGACTTTCGTAGAGTGATGGATATTCTCTTGGAGATGCAAGGTCAAATATATGCATTGGGATGTGAAGTTCAGAACTTGCAGAATGCAGGACAACTCTCTTCGGGTTCATTGAATGATCAAATCCAAGCCCTTTCTCTGCATCTTCAGTCGATGGGAGATTTGTGATTTGGATTTGACTGCTTATTATTAACTATTATTGATATCTTATGGATGGCTTTATTGTATATTGGACTAACCTGTTTTCTGTGGTTGCAGACTCTAGTGTTATTCATTTAGCCATTTATCTATAAGATATGCATATGTGTTTGAGAAATGTTTTGCTGGTCAAAGTTTTCCCAATCTGCAGGAAAGTTTTGTCACCATCAAAAATGGGGAGATTGTTGGAGAAATCCTCTCGAAGTGCTTTGAAATTGACAAAACGTTTCCATCAGTCTAGTTTGAAGGCTTGCAGACTCTGCTATTTAAATTCTATAGACCTCCGGACAGCCAGACTCAAGACTTAAAGTCTATCCTCATTGATAGTTTCTAATCCGTTGAAGAAAGGCTATCCAGAACTGGATGTTTCATTAAGGATGTGGCCTTATCGACTGGAGAAGATCTCTTGGCTGGATATGACATAACGGAATCCTTTATTTGATCATAATTGATTTGAAGATTAAGGATTCGATGATTGGCAAAGTATACTTGGAAGGTTCTACTTATGAAAACCGAGATCCTAATTGTATGGGCGAACATGATTGATGGGCTATCGACATGTTCCTTTAATAGCTCGAATGATCTTTCTAATTGATTCCGTCCAATGGGTAGATTGGAGGAATTCCTTTGGTAAGTGTCAACGGGTATAATGGCATGAAGGAGTATATAAGGAAGACATTCCAGTTGTTCAAGGAGGTGCACGATAGAAGAATTCCAAAGTCTGAAACTCCTTGTTCCTAGTCAATTCATTTGTTGAGCAAAATCGTGTAAACAAAAGAGAGTCTATATTCGTGAGAAACCTTGAGGAAGTGTGATAGAACATCTACACTGTAGAATCAAGGAAAAGCTGTGCTGTAACTTCTCTTTTGTTCATAGTAAAATCCAGCCGGTGGACTGTCAGTGCGGAAGAGTGGACGTAGGCTTAGAATAAGCTGAACCACTAGAAATCTTGTGTCCATTTCTCTCTTCCTTATCCTTTACTTTACTTTGATCGTATTTTTCTTTCTATCGATTGCCTAGAATTGCTTCCATATCTCGAGAATTTGTTTGCGCACCTATTCACCCCCCTCTAGGTGATTATACAAGCTATATCAATATTCTCAATGTGTACAACGATATAGATAAACTTGCCATGGTTGTCATATTTGGTGATCTCTATAGAATTGCCTATACTCATGAGACAAGGCACGCTTTTCTTGTCTCAATCCAAATCGTAGGGCCATCAGGTCGAATCATTTGGTCCTTGCGCTTCAATCTAATCTCCACATCAAGGATCAAAGCGTGTAGCTGCACTCATTTAATTTATCACTGCCTGGTCACAAGTGGCGTTCCGTATGGTGATTGATTGAGCGGAGGAGAAGCTTGAGAAGGCCGACACTGAGATGCCTTTGTCACAGGCCGATCGATTGGGATCGTGACCGTGCGGCGACTCAGGAACTTTTGGATCAACTTGAATCATCGGGATGCACAATCGTCGGGATGCCTAAGCCAAGCCTTGCTCGATCGATTGCACACTTGCTCGCTCACCCGGATCATAGGGAGAGAAAGTTCCTAGCTAGAGAACTTTGAAGAGAAAGGAGCATTTGTATTGCTGAAATGTTTGGATGGTTACAAATGAGGGGGAGGGCACCCCTTTTATACTAGAGGTCATCTGATTATATCCATTGATCGACTTTTCATCCGGTGGACGAGATCATACCACCAAACCTACCAACTACTGACACTAATGACAAGAGAGTTCTAGACTTTAGCTCAATTACCATATCGCCCGCCCTTGGAACATTCCGGAAGAATTCTTGTTGGGAATCCTAGCGATCATAGGAGGTCCTCCTCGGAAAGGCATGCTGTAGAAACCTCTTGGCCATGACATTTTCCTGTCCTATGAAATAATAAAATATAAAATGGTGTGGATCCATGTTTTATATTGAATCTAACAAGGCGGGCCGAAGTTTTTTTTTTTTTGGGTCGAAAGGCCTGCTGAATTCAATAGTCGAAAATCAGGCTGCGCTAGCAATTGGCGCACGAGTACGCGAAAGTCTCCCAAGAGTCCCCGAAATCCGCTCACGCTTCAGTCAGGCTCACGATCAAGGTTTTAATTCTCCATGCCTAAGAGTACAGGCCTTAGTTGCACGTGTACCCGATCCTCACGCTCTACTGCGTCCACATGTACCTGGAACTGGAGCTCGTCCTTGTGATTTGCTCGATCCTGGCTAGCGCTGCCTTGGGGCTTGACCTTGAGCGGCAGTTCGACGAGCCCCACCTCGCCACCTCGCTGGAGGACTTCTGGGCCCGGCGGTGTTGACGTTGGCGATCCTGGTGGCGACGGGGGTGCAGTGGTTTTTCCCGCAGTGGACGAGGAATGGCATGATCCTCCGATCGCCAATCGGAGCTTCGGAAATCCAGGTAAGAATCACACGGTCCCCTGCTCGTTTCTCGATTCGTTTCTTCAGCTGAATCTCTGGCTCCCAGCGAAACGGAAGGCACTGAGCTCAGATCTGATTTTTTTCTGAAGCAAAGGTTCTTCCCCTCGTCGTCACAATTACAATCAAGTGAAAAACATGGGAATCGTCGTTGCAAGCCTGATTTTTACAGTGATTGGGATACTTGCATCACTCTGTACCAGAGTTTTCTGCAACAAGAGGCCATCCACGAATTTGTAGGTATCCACTTCCTCCACATGTAGCGTGTGTTCTCATTGAGTCTGTAGGGTCTAATTGGTTGCATTTGATATTCAATGCGTGCATCGCCTAGCGAATTTTGTTCTATCGCTTCACGAATCGCCACTGGAAGTCCATACCAATTGTTAACTGTCCTTGACGAACTTTGGAATCGTTCAAATGGAGCTGTCAATATGGGTTAGAAACCCATTTTATGACTCACTCTTAGGAGGCCAGGTTACAAATGAGTCCCTTAAACTTTTATAAATGGGTGGAAATAGGATTAAGATATCTATACCTAATTTTATGTGGTCTATATGGGTTTGTAAATGACTCATATTGGACACATTTAGTTTACTAGCCCAACCCATGTAGCTGCTTTCATTTTGCTCGCTCGACTCGCTTAGGAGATAAAAAAAAAATTGCTCCATGATAGCGTGTAGCTGACACTCACGCTCGGGGATCCGCAACTCTTGGGCAAGCTGCATCGGAGTGAGCTGGGATGTGTGGTCGTGAGCACTGCAAGTCCTCTACGACATGAAGTTTTAATCTAAGTTACATATACATGGGAGGTATTTTGGACACGTGAGATTGCAAATTGTTTTGGACCTTAATCCACCCATTTCAAATGCTTCTTTGATATATAAGAATTACATTAATTAGAGAAAATCAAGCAATCTTGTATGAGATGTGTGATTATATTGGTTATATTGGAGTGGCTGCGCACGTTGCCGTCAATACCGAATATGAAGTTTTCAAAATCATGTTAATGTTGCCGTTTAAGTCATTATACTTTTGTCTTGTAACTCTTTATGAATTGCTTTTTGGGGGACGATATTCGAGGAATGATAGTGATTTGGAAGCCATCCAAGTACCTTATCCAGTTAAGTCAAGTGCATAAAAGCACCGGTGTCTTCCAAGCCAAAACATGAGTCTATTGTATTCATATATTAATCTTCAGGCAGAAGAGAATGTTCATCCGGTAGGATTGTCGATAGTGGCCAAAACGATTAAAGAGAGACTGACCCATAATCAATCTTCTCAAAGAAGAGATGTGTTGGTAGGGTGTAAACGTCAAAATAAACACAAATAATTGATTTCAGTATTCAGATTCAGCAAAAAATAAATAAATAGTGTTGTGACCTAAATTTCGGGTGTACCACGTAAAATTAAGCTAATGGACTACTAAGTCTAACTTAGCTCAAGCTCTCCCAAACCCATACCAATTCGTGACTTAAGTTCAAATTTTTTAACATGCAAATGGATTTTATCTAGTAGTCGTCACTAATCAATTTATGGTAGGTCGATTAGACACCTAAGTAAAATAATGAGAGAATTATTTTACTCCTACGAACTAGAGACTTTGGGTATGGGAACTTAGTTACACTAAAGTTCTCTAATACCATTTTGGTACATTTCTCATTTTATTTTGAAAAAATGTTTTGCATGTAGCTTTGAGTTGATTTTAATTTACCTCCCTAACATGTGAGGTGTTCATGTGGATGCGCAAACCACCAATTTAACACTCAGTTAAAGCAGTGAATAAATTACAGGACTTACCTCATGGCAACGAAAGCATCTGCAATATTAGATCATAATTCATATCAACAACCCTAAATATGATTTCTAATTAATACGCAATTTCTTTTTGTTCTCACTTAATTGATGAGGATCATGCTTTACGCAATGCATACTACTAATCTAACATGAAATGATATGACATGACAGTATAACCTAATTTATATGACATGAGTAAAAAAATGCAATAATTATATGTGCAATCTAAATTAAAATAATAACTTAATTCTAATGACAAGCAATTTCCCCTGCTTGTTTTTTTTTTTCTCTCTTTTTTTTATCTCTTCCTCTCTCACCTGTCCATTTGCACATTTCTCTCACCGAAGCTCCCTGTTCTCTCCGTTGACTTTTCCCTTTTTTGTTAGAGAAAGAAAAGGTAAAAGGTTTTCTCCTTTGACCAAAATGGAAGAAGGTTGTTTTTCCTCATACGAATTTTCTTTGAATTTTTTCGATTTCGCTCCCCCCTTGGTCACAAAAATTGTGACTCTTTTATAGTGGTTCCGATTGGCCGTTTTCTATGGTATTTTCCAAGTTTCCATGTTCAGTCGCATTAAATCAAAGCTGTAAATCGGAGCGTGATTTCGCAATTAGCTCGATTTTGCTTAAATTTCTTCCATTTTGTAAAAATTCTTGCCCTTTATTCACTTGATTTTTAAATTGCTTTTTCATTTAACAAAATCCGAATATTCATCAGAATTTCAAATTTCCATGCATAATCAATCAAATCGATGTCCCCCTTTTTTTTCATTTTTTCCTTTTATTTGTTCATATGTAATTTTTATTTTCTTTATTTTTTAGGGGTTAAAATTAATCCCTAATTTTTTATGGAATAAATTAATGACTGGGTCATCAAAATTTAGGTGTCAACAATACCAGAAGAAGAAAAAAAAGAAAAATGAATTAACTCTGTATGGTAAGCTGTTTTCAAAGCCGAATGTCAATTTCCAAGCTTTTACTAATACCACGAAACGAGCTTGGAAAATAGATTCTGTTAAGTGCGAGCTAATCGAACTAGGCTTTTTCTCATTCATATTCCAATCAAATGAAGAGAAACGAAGGATATTAGATTCGAGACTGTGGTCCTTTGCTAGTAATTTGTTAGTACTCAAAGAAGGAGACCCAAACATACCTAAGCACTGTTATGAATTCACGCACTATGCATTTTGGGTACACTTTATAGGCCTCCCACAAGCCCGTGTCATTGAGGATGCCATTCGCCTTATAGCCTCCAGGTTGGGGAAAGTTGAGGAGATCAAAATTGAAGCAATAAGCAATAGCTCCAGGAAAAATGGTAAAGCTAAAGTGCTGCTCAACCTACTTAGCCCGCTCAAAACAGGATCTGTGATTAATTGTGGAGACAAAAAGTGGTGGATAAATTATAAGTATGAAAGACTTCCTCACTTCTGCTATTCTTGTGGTCGAATGGGGCATTACGCTAACTTTTGTACTAAAATACCTTATGAAGAAACTGGACTTGCTCAGGATCAACCAGGTCGGTTTGGTTTGTGGCTAAAGCCGGAAGTCCGTGAAGTTAGTCCTTATTGGAAGACATTTTATGGCCAACTTGAACTCTTTGCATCCGATGAAGAAGTGGTAATGCAAACTCAAGCATAGGTGACTGAAACTCCACTGAGAACAGCTGAAGATGAACCAAATACCATGGCAATTGTTCTTGTACAACACGAAAAGGTATAGAAAATGAGTAAAATTAGAAGGCAAAGCATAGAACAGCACCTATTACCTCTTCCTCCTTCGATAGGGAATGAGATACAATCACAGAAAACCAAGAAAGGCAACGCAATCTATGAAACTCCTGTGGCAAAAAAACAAAAATGGGCCAGTCCCTATGAGAAGAAAATTACACAGGAGTTTGTGGTGGATGAGAAACAACTTCTGGATACCTCAATTCAGTCTTGGGAAGGGGTGAGTACATGGGCTATGGTGGCTGGCCCTAATAAGCCACCACAGGATACATGAAGATATTGAGCTGGAACTATCAAAGGTTGGGCACCCCCTTGACAATTCAACACCTAAGAGCCTTAGTGGTTCAAGAGAGGCCCAACCTGGTTTTCCTCATGGAGACAAAAAACAAAAACAATGTTCTAGAGAGAGTGAGGGAAAGGAATCGGTTCAAATATTTGTTTACCATCGAGCCAGTTGGTATAGTAGGAGGTCTAGTAATAATGTGGGATGAAGACGTCAATGTGGAATTTGAAGGAAGCTCTAGGAAACTCATTAATATAAGATGCACGGACCTTCATAGAGGAGACTTAATGCGGATATCCTTTTTACATGCATCAACGAAATTTCAAGAGCAACTGAGGCTATGGCGGGATGTAAAAGACAACTACATGTAAAAGACAACAACTATCACAATCCACTCCCATGGTTATGCATAGGGGATTTCAACGAAATATAATACCATTGGGAAAAGGCAGGGCATAGAGAGGTGGACCGCTATAGAATTGCAGCCTTCTAGGGATTTATCGATAACTATTACTTGATGGATATTGAAAGTAAGGGCTGTGCGTATACTTGGTCAAATAATAGAGAAGGCGGTGCATTAGTAAAGAAGAGGTTAGACGTGGCATTATGTAATTTGGAGTGGAGAGTATTATATCCAAATGTGATGGTTTTGCCCTACCGACGATTGATTCGAATCATAGCCCAATTATTCTATCCCTACACCAAAAGGAGAAGAAAAGCAAGAAAATGTTTAGATTTGAACCGATTTGGCTCGAAGACCCTAAGTGTGAGGAGGTGATAAAGCGACTTTGGCTTGCAAATAGACCCATTGGAAGAAGCCTTACTAATAAAATAAGCCTGGTTGCTGAGGAACTACACAAGTGGAGTAGGAAGAAGTTTCAAAATGCCCAAAAGTAGATAATTCCCCTTAAATTCCGACTTGTGGAGTTAACAAATACAACAAATAGGGACCAAAACAAACAGGAAATCAGCAACATTGTCCGAAAAATCGAAGAATTGTGGAGGCAAGAAGTGATGTATTGGTGTATGAAGTCTAGAATTGATTGGCTGAAGTGGGGGGATCAAAACACCAACTATTTTCATGCAACAACAGTTCAAAGAAGACAAAGAAATAAGATATCTATGCTACAAATTGATGATTAAACTTGGTGCAAGGATCCCCAAACCCTTAGTCATTATATTTGCAGCTTCTAGCAATCTTTGTTTACCTCATTGAGAGCCCGTAACTATCAACCTGTATTAGATCAATGTACAATAGTGGTCACTGAGGAGATAAATGCAGACTTGACCATACCATTCACAAAGGAGGAAGTTAAAGAAGTAGCATTTACATTGAGGGCAACCAAAGCACCGGGACCAGATGGTTTAAATGGCTTATTTTATCAAAACCATCAATGATGACATATTAAGCATGGTGCAATCTTTTTTCAGCCAAGGTACGTTTGAATCAAAGCTTCATAGAACCCACATAACTCTCATCCCTAAAGTAACAAACCATGAGAACATCACCCAATTCAAACTTATAAGCCTTTGTAATTTCAATTATAAGATTATTGCTAAGGTGTTGACTAATAGGTTGAAACCATGGTTGCAAAATATAGTATTTGAGGAGCAAACAACTTTTTTAGTAATCAGCAGATCCAAGATAATATATTTATTGTCCAAGAGGTGATTCATCAACTAAGGGCGAGAAGGAGGAAGTGCAAGTTTCAAGCCATATTAAAATTAGACATGCAAAAAGCATATGATAGAGTTGAATGAGACTTTCTATATGGCTACACGTTCAGGTTGGGCTTCCCTGAGATATGGGTCAAATGGATTAAACATTGCATTCCATCGGTGTCTTTCAGCATATAATCAACGGGGAACCTTCAGTTGACTTTAGGTCCACTAGAGGTATCCGGAAAGGGGATCCCTTTTCCCCCTATCTATTCATAATGATGGCCAACTCCCTCTCGACTCTTATGAGAAAAGCTGTACAAGATGGAAGTATTGAAGGTATACGCCTAAACCCCACATGCCCAACCCTCTCACATCTCCTCTTTTTTGATGATGCAATATTTTTCCTAAAAGGAACGATACTAGAAGCTCAAAATGTTGCAAATATCCTGAACTAGTATTGTTTTGTGTTTGGACAAGCCATAAACCTTAATAAATCAGGTCTTTTATTTGGGAGAGATTTCCCTCAAAACCTTAAAATGAATATAGCTACTAAATTAAGAGTCCCTATTTCTGAAAATTTAGGGAAATATTTGGGAAATCCATCCAATTGGGACCAAACAAAAAAACAAGTGTTTGCTTGGATACTTGCTAGAGTTGAAAGGAAACTTGAATGGTGGAAAGAAAGGTTGATCTCCAAGGTAGGCAAAGAAGTCCTCATTAAAACTATCATTCAAGCCATACCCCAATATGTTATGTCCATTTTCAAGATTCCAAATTCCATTTGTCATGCTATTGATAAGCGAATAGCCTCCTTTTGGTGGAAACAAAATTCTGCTAGAAGAGGAGTCCATTGGAAGAAATGGGAAGACCTAAAAATGAGCAAGGACTGTGGTGGCCTAGGCTTTAAAGACTTGGTGATTTTAACAAAGCCATGTTGGGGAAGCAAACCTGAAGAATACTCTAACAACCGAACGCCTTATGGTGCAAAGTTCTTAAAAGTATCCATTACCCAAGAGGTGATCTCTGGACGGCAAAGAAAGGTATCTGGCATTCGTGAGGATGGCAAAGCCTATTGGTGGGGAGAGACACAATTGATATAGCCACTAAATGGGAAGTGGAGATGGATGATCAATAAGAATCAGAGAAGATGTTTGGCTTTCCTCTAGGAAACTTATAGGCCCAGCTAATAGGGATGATCCAAGAATGGTGGCTGATTTAATTGATCACAACAATAAGGCTTGGAATATAAGTAGAGTAACTAAACTATTTGATGAAAATTTTGTGAAAGAAATTATAACGAAGCCTCTTAGCCTGCATCTCAACTCAGATAAGCTTGTATGAACAGCAAATAGCTTGGGTTCCTACACCGTTAAAAGCAGCTATAATTGACTACTCATCAGAGACGACCTATCCACCAAAACACTCCATCCTCCTCCTACTAGGTTCCGAAAGCACTATGGAGTGAGATATGGAAACTCTCGACTTACCCAAAAATTTGGTTCCTCTTATGGCAGATATGCAGCAACTCTCTCCCAACAAAAGAAAACTTGTACAAACAGCAAATGATATCTGAACCAACTTGTCAGATTTGCGGCCGAGCACCGGAGACAATCGAGCACCTATTTCTCCTACGCTAATGGACATAAAGGCTATGGTCATACCCTGAGCTCAAAGCCAATACTTCTCCAGCAAAGATAACTCGTATGGCCAAATGAGTCTTCGAACATCTTACCTTAAGAGGTGATCCATATGCACAAACCTTCTTCGCCGGTATACTATGGCCGATTTGGAAGGCTTGCAACACAATGATCTTTCAAGGAAAAAAGCCTGACCAGCTTACCACCAAAACAGAAGCTCGAACAACTGTTGATCTCTACATGAAAAGGGCAGATAAAGAAGTAAGCCAAAGTAGACGGCTACAAACCGATTTAGAGATCCCGACGAAATGGGTCTTACCTGGTCCGCAAGAGCTGAAGTGGA
Organism: Eucalyptus pumila; assembly: GCA_016097595.1. NCBI lineage: Eukaryota > Viridiplantae > Streptophyta > Magnoliopsida > Myrtales > Myrtaceae > Eucalyptus > Eucalyptus pumila. Next base: position 458,751 of record JADPVT010000012.1, on the reverse strand, counting down.
ATATTGACGCCTCCTGGTGCAAATCCGAGCTTGCAGGATTGGTAGCTGGAGTTTGTAGAAACGCTACTAGTGTTCTTGGTGAAGGATTTGCAAAAAAAATCCAAGCCTTGACAGTTGTGGTGGCTGAGTCCCTAGCTTTGAGAGAAGTCTTGCTGAGAGTAAAGGAAAGCAGATTTGCTTGTGTGGGACTCCAGCTGCAAGTCTTCAAAGGAAGTGATCTGAAGGTGTGCATATCATCTGATAACTTATCTTTGGTGGAGAGCTTATCGGGCCGGGCTGAGCCACCTTGGCCGGCCCTATCAATAGTAGATGATTGTAAAAGACTTATGACCCAGCTTAGCGAAGTTTCGGTCCTCTATGAACTGATAGAAAACAACAAGGTCGTAGATTGGGTCGCCAAAGCCCACCGAGCCAACTCTCTTCCTACGAACTGGGTTTTATTTCCTCCTCAGCCTCTAATTTCTATATTGTGTATAGACTTTCCATCTAATGGAGCCCCTTTTATGGGCTAGTAATGAAATTATTATCCTTTGGCAAAAAAAAAAAATGTGTGCCCCCCCCTAAAATCCTAGGCGTTTTAACTTATTTATAGGCCATGGATTAGAGTTTTAACTTTTCCAAATCAATATCCATGAAGATTTCTGTTCCAAACACAATATTTGCTTTTCCAAATCGCAATATTTTATTTTCGGAATGCAATATTTGTTTGTGAATTGGAATCTTACAAAGATAAATCCGTGAAATCTCCCCGAGGATACGGGCTTGGGCTGATTTACTCCCTTCGTGGGCTTAGCCCAACTTATCAAATTAAAGTTCTGAACCATCAATTCAAACCCATTTGTCACCGGCCTACCATAAATGCAAATTAAAAATAAATGTACCTAAAACTACATGCTATGCAATTAATTAATTTTTTTAGGGGTTAAAATCAATCCCTGATTTTTAATGTGATAAATGAATAAATAGGTTGCCAAAATTTAGGTATCAACAAATAGAAATGCATACTTAAGGTAATGAGCTTGAGTCATCACTTCAAGATTCTAACAAAGTTGGACAAATCATTATATGTTGGTTCATCCTCCTAATCGACTAAAATATAAGTTATAATTGATGTCAATTGCCAAAATTGATCTCTTACTCTTCTTCATTCAAATAGCCTTGATAAAACATCTCTTGTGAGAGATGTACCTTACAATTGAGTTCAACACTCATTAAATCATTTTCAATAGGTTAGCTTTGAGCAATACAACATCAAAAGGGAGCGATAGCAAGTGTTGCTAGTCTGTAAGTGTCGCGACCTAATCAAACCACCAATTTAACACTCAATAAAGCAAATATAAAAAAATGCAGAACTTACCTCATAACAACGAAAGTATCTGCGTTGTTAAACCAGAATTCACATCAATAGTCCTAGTTATGAATTCTAATTAACACGCAATCACTCAATTTTTGTTTTCACTTATTTAATGAGAATTTAATCTATATGCGATGCAATGCTATTAATCTAAGATGAAATATATGGCATGACAATATGACCTAAGCTATATGACATAAATAAAATATAAGCATGCAGTCTATCCTAAAGAATGAAATGGATTTACTCTAAGGCAATTTTTTGGATTTTCCATAAAATTCGAAATTAAGATCATCCAATGGTTAAAAACGCAATCTAAATTAACCAAAATGACCTAATTCTAGTGACAGACAATTCCTAATTAAATGAACCTAACAACAATCACTAAATGATGTGCATTTAATGAACCTAATTTATATGACATGCTAATGATTTTTTTTTGTATTTTTTATGAAAATTCATAATTAAAGTTGCTAAAATATAAAAAAAATTAACTAAAGTGGGATATTATCTAATTTAAGTCAGGAAATGGCCAATCTGAATCCTATATTAATGTAGAAAATTATCTCGTCATGCAATTTGATCCAAATATATATATATATATATATATATATATTATCTAACGCGGATACTACATGCATTAAAAAAGAAAACTATTCTATCATTCAACTTTATCTTGGAAATCAATTCTAATCTACATGATATGCAAATGCAATTTTTTTTTTGAAATAAATAAAACAATTAAAAGATAAACACTGAATAATCCATGGTCATCAAAGATGTTATCCATTGTGCGAATTTCAGAACGATATTTACTCAAACCTGATTATTTCACTAATAAAATCAATAAATTGATCTTAAGCCTTAAAAATCAAGATATCAATTTTATTCTAGCGTGATTCATTATTCCATCTAAAACCTTATAAATTGAGTAAAAAATCATGTGCAGTTGCGAATTAAGGTATGCCGGGAATTTCAATTAAGCATTGAGAAATATTTCAAATAGAGTAAACAAAATATCAAAAACTAAAATAAGATAAAAAAAATCTACCCAAATTTCAATTTTTTTCCAAAAACCTTAACGGTAGAAAGGACCACGATTAAGGCTTGGCATGGCTAGGGACGGTGGCTAAGGTGGTGGGTTGCCATTGGTCGAAGGTCACGATCGTCGGAGCTCCGACGAGAGGATCGGCGAAGGTGAACCAGCAGCGAACAGGGGAGGAAAGAGACAGAGCGCCAGGCATCTTCGCTTAGGCTCGAGCAGAGGCGTTGCAAGGTCACGGCTGGGGGCAGAGCTTCGGCAAGTGTTGTGGCTTCTGGCGCCAAGTCACAATAGCGGTGGTACTGAGAGATGGCGAGTGAAGGCACGGCTATTGTAGGGCATGGGTGGAGCAGAGGCAGCGGTGTCAATGCTCGAGGGCTTGTGCGGAGGTAGCAGAGAGCAACTTCGCAGCAGGGGGGATTTGCTTGGAGACGCAGCAACGCTTAGGAGGAGGGCAGTAGGAGGCACGGTAGTAAGGCACGGTGGGTCGTTACAGGTTGGTGCGAGCAACAAGTGTTGGACTCGCTGGTCCCTGTGGTGTGGCGGTCAGCTCGAGCAAGGGGCGTAGACAGACAAGCTAAGGGGCAACAGCAGTGGTGTCACAACTGGGGCGCAGAGACAAGGTGAGGTCGGTCTATTGGAATGACGAGCAAATTGGAGGAGGCATCTTGGTGGGGTGCGGCGATGCCTGGCATAGCAGTAGTGGTGCTCAGGGTGGAGGCAGTCGCGGGATCTGTAGGTCGCAGCTTCAAAGGTGTAGCGATCGGCTCGAGCTCAGTTTTGGTCGCGGGTCGGCCGCAGTGCAAGGGGATCAGTGAGGAGCTCGGTCGCTGGTGTTGTGTTTAGGGCTGGTCGCAGGAGCTGTGGTGGGAAGCAGCGGCGTCGGGAGTGGAGTTGCTAGCATTGCTGGTGGCTGGCAGAGTGGCGCTCGCGGCTAGGGAGTTTTAGGGGACGAGCTGCAGGCATCACGGACAAGCGAGCGGTGGCGCGGCGAAGGGCTGTAGGCGGTGCGATAGTGGCTCGCGAGGGGTGGAGCAGTGCTGTGCAAGGGGGTCGACGAGGGGGGCTCGACGACCAACTCCTTCTTCCTCCTCTCTTTTTGGTTTTTCTCTTTCTTTTTCTTTTCCTTTTCCTCTCTCTATCTCACGTCTCCTCATGCCTGTCTCTCTCTGCTGCTTGACTTTGACCCTTGCTGCAGTTTTGTTAAGAAAAGAAAAATAACTCGTTTTGGCTTCTTCTTCTTTTTTTCTTTTTATGGACGAGAAAGGACCGCTCCCTTTCCTTTTGCAAAATTTCCCGCCAAGTAAAAAAGACCCTACGAGGTCATAAAAAAGAGAGCCCCTTATGTGGCCATTTATTCAATATGCGGCCCCCAAAAGCGCTACGTGAACAGCTTTTTTATAAGGCAAATATTAGAGTTTTAATTTCCTTTTCAAATCAACATTTGCGAAGATTTCTTTTCCACATGCAATATTACTTTTTATTTTCCACATCTCTTCTACATTTCCTTTACAAAAAATGAATATTCTCTATCAATTTTTCAAAATTGCAATAGGATTTTTTTTTTTAAATTTAAAATATTGTAAAGATGAGTCCATAATATCTCATCAAGGATACAAGCTTTGGCCAATTTGCTCTCTTTGTGGGCTTAGTTCAACTTATCAATTTAAAGTTCAGAACCACCAAATCAAACACATCAGTTACAAGCTTTGGCCAATTTGCTCTCCGAAGGCTTTATTAGTATTGGGCTTAAGGCCCGTCCTCCCAAGTTGGGCCCCAAAAGCCCGGCCCACGGGAATAGGGCCCGTGGAAGGAGAGAGGTATAAAAGGGAGGAGAGAGAGACAAAAATGCACCATTTTGTTGAAAAGAAAAAGACGTACGTTTTCTCTCTACGCACTCTCTCTCTCTCTCTCGTTTTCTTCAAAGCAAAAACAATGAAGCAGTCGAAGGATTTTGCTTCCTCGGATTGAACAAGGCCTAATTTCTCTTCCTCCATTGGCGTTGGTGTCTAATCTGTGGCTAAAAGGTACACTCGAATCCGTGGTGTGCTTTAGGATCGGTGATACGTGTTGTTTTTCCTGGGCTCGTCTTCCGCATTGATTTAGGGGTTCGATTTAATGTCGAATCCGGTTTTCGGGGATCCATTAATCCCAACATTGGTATCAGAGCCCTAGTTCACGTTTTCCCGACCTGTTTGACGTTTTTTGATTGATTTTTCGCAAAAGCAATTCGGTCGTACGGATCGGGGTGAGAAATCCCGACACCCGAGCGCTGTTTGGCCATTTTTCCGATTTTTCGTAAGTCGAAATCGAATTATAATGGCATAGGAAGAAAGGCGACGTCAAGACGAGTCTGGCGATACGTCGAGCGCCACCGGGAGACGCCGCACGCGCCCACACGCACGGCCGGAAGCTTCTGCGCCTGGGTGCAACACGCCTGGAAGCGCTGGCTCGCCCAGCGCATGCGACACACGTGCCAGTTGGCGAACCGGCACGTGCTCGCGGCCGGCCGGCGAACCAGCACGCGTCGATCCGTGGACCGACGCGTGATGACGTCACCCAACGGTCAGTAATCGCTAGGGTGACGTCATTGATGACGTCACCACGACGACGTTTCGCCGGGCGGTCACCGACCGGCAACCCGACCGGCGATCCGACCCGACCGACGACCGTTGACCGTTGACCGTTGACAAAAAAAAAAAGAAGGAAAAGAATGTGTTTCTTTTTAGATTAAGTCTATGTGGATTATAATGTGATCCCTTATTTGTTCTGCATTTGTTGCAGGAACAATGCCTCCTCTAAGATTGCGCACACCTATTCGCGCAGTTACCGATGAACAAAAGGATAGGCTGTCTAAGTTGATAGCTGAGCTGATTGATCATCAATGGGAGATAGGTGACTTAATTGATCACGTCCTTGAAGTCAACGGGAAAATTCAACAGGTCATGTGGAATGGTTGTCCTATGTCACAGTCAGAGATGGTGCGATTTTTCATAAACATTCTTCCACCTGAATGGCAAGATGTGTTGAATCGCATATGGGATGTCAACGGAGCTGCTTCATATAAGAAAATTGTGATGAATTTTGTAAATGAATATTACTGCATTGTTACAAGGGAAAAGATCAAGAAATTGAACAAAAGAGGATCTTTCCCAGTTCGTGTGCTGACTTTGTTTTAGATGTATTGGTTGTTTTCTTAGTTAAGTGTGCTTTGTGGACATGTTATGTAAAGCTTACTACCTGATTATTGTTGATGTAGCAACCTATATGTTAGTTGTATTATATGAAAGCATTATTATATTGTATGTTAATTATCTGTTGCTTTTTGTTATTGCTGGTTGCTGTGGGTAGTTTTAGAAGTTTTTGTAGCTTCATAGAATTGATTTTGCATGAGCCAATCATATTAATGATAGTTGTAAGTTAGGATTTTTGGAGGATGATTGGAAACGTAGTGACCTTTTGATTCTGAAGCCTTACTTAAAATTATTCATTAATATGATTGGTCTATGTAAATGGAGATTCATAAATGATAGGCATTAATAATTCGTGCATATTTGTCTGATGTGTTCAGATCAATGGCTTCAGCCACAAAGAGCATAGTTGCCGAGCTGAACAAAGGTGAAAAGCTCAATGGTGACAACTATGAGATATGACACATGAAAATCCAATATGTGCTGGAAGAGCAAGAGGCACTTGAAGCTCTTAACCTGACCATGGTAGAACCTGAAGAAGGAAACACTGCACAGCACAAAAGAGATAAGAAAGCATTTGCTGCGTGGAAAAGAAAGAACTCTCTTGCTCGCATCATGTTGCTGAGCAGAATGGAAAATGACGTCATGCGAGAGTTTAGGCGTTTTGACAATGCCAAGGAAATGTGGGAGGCATTGGCAGCTAGATTTGGTCATACTTCGGTGACCAGACTAAGACAGCTCACTATTAGGTTTGACTCCTATAAGAAGCTTCATGGTCAGACCATGAAGCAACATCCTAGAAAGATGTCAAACATGATAAATGAGCTGAAAGATGCTGGCCATGTCCTCACAGATGAGCATCAAGTGCAAGCAGTGATTCGTTCCTTGCCTTAGAGTTGGGAGCATATGAAGGTGCACCTGACCCATAATGAAAATATCAAAAATTTTGAGGAAGCAGTGCGCCATCTTGAGCTGGAAGAGGACCGCCTCTTCGTGGCTAAGCCAGATGCTGAACTCTATCATGTTAGTTCTAGCTCAAATGGAGCTTCGAGCTCCAAGCGCAAACGCCCTAACTGGTTTGATAAAGGGAAAGGCAAGGAAGAAGGTCCTTCAGGGAAGAAACCCAAGTTTAACCAACATGGAAGAGGAAAGCGTCCTCGCATGAAGAAGCTTGCAAGGGTGAAATGCTACAACTGTGACAAGAAGGGTCACTATGCTCGCGACTGTCGTGAGCCAAAGAAGGTATGCACCCCTTGTACTTTTTAGAACTTTGTTTTTGTGTCGAGTTCTGTGTTCTTAACTGAGTCTAATCCTTTGTGGACTATGGATTCAGGAGCGACGGACCATGTAGCGAAGGATAGAGGATCCTTCGTGGAATTCCGACGAGTACCAACTGGAACTAAGTGGATCTATGTGGGAAACAACTTCAGAGCTGAAGTGAAAGGAATTGGCACATGCGAACTGAATATGTGTGGTGGACGCACTTTGTTCCTTCATGATGTATTGTATGCTCCGGAGATTCGTCGGAATTTAGTGTCTGTATTAGTGTTGGTTAAATTAGGTCTTAATATGAACTTCTATAGTAGAGGTGTGAATTCGTTTTGGATACAAATTACTATGGTTGTGGTTATTTTCTGGATGGTTTCATTGTATTAGATATTGATTATGTTAATGCAAATGTTTATTATTCCCTTCTCACATCTCCTAATACATATGATAATGATGTGAATGTGTGGCATGCCAGACTTGGTCACATTGGCCAACAGCGTATGAATAGACTAGCCAAAGAGGGCTTGTTGGGCAATATTGAAAAAGTCGATTTGTCCATCTGTAAGCATTGCCTAGAAGGGAAAACGACAGGGAAAACGACAAGGAAACCATTTGGAAAAGGTAAAAGAGCTGAATTTCCTCTACATTTAATCCATTCTGATGTCTGTGGTCCAACGAATGTGAGAGGAAGGCATGGGGCTATTTATTTCATCACTTTTATAGATGATTATACTCGATTCGGATATGTCTATTTGATTTCTCATAAATCTGAAGCAATAAGTTGTTTCAAAAGGTTTATGAACCTGGTAGAGAATCAATTAGACAAGAAAATAAAAACATTGAGATCCGATCGAGGTCGAGAATATTTATCGATGAGTTCAGAAAATTATGTGATGAAAAAGGAATAGAAAGATAGTTGTCTATTCCATATACTCCTCAACAAAATGGTGTTGCGGAGAGAAGAAACAAAACCCTATTGGAAATGGTTAGGTCCATGATGGCGCATGCTACCTTACCTATTACCTTTTGGAGTGATGCGTTGTTAAGTGCTGCTTATATACTTAACCGTGTGCCTTCCAAATCAGTTACTTCCACTCCATATGAGTTATGGACTGGTAGAAAACCGGACTTAAGTTTTCTTAAGCCATGGGGTTGTGCTACCTATACACATGAGTCCTCTCACAAGTTTGGGAAACTGGGTCCTAGAGGAAAGAAGAGTATTTTCATAAGGTACTCAGAACACTCGAAAGGGTATGTGTTCATAGGTGAGCAGGAAAGTGGGAGTATAACTGAGTTTGAATCACGAGATGTCACATTCTTAGAGGATGAATTTCCTAAGAAGGGCAAAATAGAGGAAGATTGTTCCATATTTGAAACCTTGGATCAAGATAATGATCTTAGTGGAGTTCGTCCGAGTGGGAGTAATATGAGAAGTGATGAATTGAATTCAAATCATTCTCAATTGCAACCACATGATGAGACGACATCATCATTACCTAATCCAAGTGGGAGCATAATGGGGAATGATGTGCAAAGTATACAATCTCCCATACGGCGAACAAGTCGCCAAAGTATGCACCGTCAATGTTTTGACATTGAAGGGGAAACTTTTATGGTTGCTCCACAAGATGAGGATGAGCCAAGAAATATTAATGAGGCTCTGAATTGCCCTAGTAAGGAAAAATAGATTCATGCAATGGAAGAGGAAATTGAGTCAATGAAATCAAACCAAGTTTGGGAATTGGTTGATCTTCTAAAAGGACGCAGAGCTATTGGGAACAAGTGGGTTCTCAAAATAAAGCAAAAGGATGTTGGCTCGATAGAAAGGCATAAGGCTTGCCTTGTGGCGAAGGGGTATAATCAACAGGAATGAATTAATTACGAAGATACGTTTTCTCCTGTAGTGAGATTTACCTTGATTCACATTATTCTGGCAATAGTAGCTAGTCTGGATCTTGAGTTACATCAAATGGATGTAAAGACTGCTTTCCTCAATGGAGAATTAGAGGAAGAAATATATATGGAACAACCTGTTGGTTTCATAGTGAAAGGCCAAGAAGAAAAAGTATGTCGATTTTTGAGGTCGATATATGGTCTTAAGTAGTTATCAAGACAATGGTATATACGTTTTCATAATGCCATAATGGCATATGATTTTACGATGATTGATGAGGATCATTGTGTATATATCAAAAGATCCAATGATCAATTTGTGATCATATCATTATATGTTGATGATATACTAATTGCCGGAAGTAATATGGAGTTTGTTCATACTGTCAAGAGTTGGTTGTCTTCCAACTTTGAGATGAAGGATATGGGTGAGGCTACATACATTCTTGGAGTTAAGATTTCAAGAGATCGTTCAAAGAGATCATTTTCTCTTTCGCAAGAAACCTATATAAATAAGGTTCTTGAATGATTTCGTATGCAAAATTGTAAATCCATAGACACTCCTATTGCAAAAGGTGAAGGATTGAGCCATAGACTGTGTCTAAGGACTCCACAAGAGAAGGAACAAATGAAACTTGTTCCTTATGCTAGTGCTGTTGGGAGCTTGATGTACGCTATGATGTGTACAAGACCCGACATATGTTTTGCAGTTGGAATGGTGAGTAGATACCAATCCAATCCAGGTCCAGCACATTGGAAAGCCATTAAGAGAATAATGAGGTATCTAAAGGGAACTGCTGATTACAAGTTGAATTACCAAGGAAAAGATCTGCGACTTGAAGGCTATTCAGATGCTGATTGGGGAAAAGATTTAGATGAAAGGAAATCAACATCAGGATTTGCTTTCTTACTGAGCAATGGCGCCATATCATGGAGTAGTAAGAAGCAAACGTGCATAGCCTTATCCACGATAGAAGCTGAGTTCGTGGCGTTATCAGCAGTAGTACAAGAAGGAGTTTGGCTTAAGAGATTCTTGGATCATTTAGGTGTTATTGAGAAAGCTGCAAATCCATTGCTGGTTAAATGTGATAGCCAAGCAGTTATAGCGTACACCAAAGATCCAAAATATCATGGCAAGACCAAACATATAGATACCAATTATAACTTTGTCAAGGATATGGTTGCACGAAAGGATGTGAACTTACAGTACATATCTACGCATAGAATGATAGCAGATCTTATGACAAAGCCATTACCTAGAGATGTGTTATGTGGTCATGTAAAATCTCTAGGATTGCGTAGAGTCTGATGTACTGGAATGTAATTTCCCTGAGTTGTTCACATTTATGAACTAGTGTTGTTTCATTATTAATGCCTATGAATCTTTGTATGATCTTTTTTGCATCTTAATACTCAGTGTATTATTATAAGTTGAGGAAGTATGTCGGACAAATAAAAGATTAGCCCACTTACACGGGTAATCGCCTCTATTACTGTGTGATAAATAGAGATGAGACTGTTTTTAAGCTTATTATTTAGGTGATAATCGAGAGCTCGAGCTTAAAATACGCATGTCGCCTTAACTAAGTGTTAAGATGAGGACATAATACTTGTGATGTCCGAAAGTAAAATACCCCACATATTTTACTTTATCTGTCTAAGATGCCAGATGTGAGTTTTGATGAACTTTGTGAATGAGTAGATACGTGAACTCACGTTAGACATTAGGTATGTCTAAACTATCATCTGTACGGTATTGAAAAGTGTAGACATACGCTCCATGGGAAATGAGTTAATACCGTAATACGTATTTCATAATACGTATGCATAAGACGACCAATAAGAGTGGCAAAAAGTTTGATCTCAACTTTTATGACATGTGAGACTCTTGAGGAAAAGGGTTCCTCAATTTTAGTGCCCTCATGAATTTTACTCATTCTCAAGGTTTCTATTTAGTGTTTGCTATCTTAGGATGTTGCCAATGGTTATGAGTTGATTCGATCTAATGGGACATTTCTAGAAAAGCAAGTTGAACTGAAATTGAGAGTTTGAAGGAAAGAGGAAGATCGATTTTGAGGAATCACATTGTAGTTTTGTATTCACTGGTCGACCAATTATGACTGTCTTTGTGATAATTATAATTGTGAATACAATATACATTTCATGTTTAAAAGAAATCAAGAGAAATATAAAATGTGATCGATCGATCTAGGGTACTGCATACTAAATCTACTCAGAGTGTGACGCCCATTATGAGCTGCTATATATTCCTAACAGATGTATAGCAACGAGCTCTCAAAGTATGCTGGTCGCACGGATTATTCACCGGTATGAATGTTGAAAAGAGGTAAAGAGAATCCTGTTCGGCTCACCATGTGCGAGTGGGAGATGAAGGCTTTATTAGTATTGGGCTTAAGGCCCGTCTGCCCAAGTTGGGCCTAGAAAGCCCGGCCCATGGGAATAGGGCCCGTGGAAGGAGAGAGGTATAAAAGGGAGGAGAGAGAGAGAAAAATGCACCGTTTTGTTGAAAAGAAAAAGACGTACGTTTTCTCTCTACGCACTCTCTCTCTCTCTCTCTCTCGTTTTCTTCAAAGCAAAAATAGTGAAGCGCTCGAAGGATTTTGCTTCCTCGGATTGAACAGGGCCTAATTTCTCTTCCTCCATTGGTGTTGGTGTATAATCTGTGGCTAAAAGGTACGCTCGAATCCGTGGTGTGCTTTAGGATCGGTGATACGTGTTGTTTTTCCCGGGCTCGTCTTCCGCATGATTTAGGGGTTCGATTTAGTGTCAAATCCGGTTTTCGGGGATCCGTTATTCCCAACACTCTCTTTGTGGGCTTAGTTCGACCTATCAATTTAAAGTTCAAAACCACCAAATCAAACACATCAGTTACAAGCTTTGGCCAATTTGCTCTCTTTGTGGGCTTAGTTCGACCTATTAATTTAAAGTTCAGAACCACCAAATCAAACACATCCGTCACCAGCCCAATGCAAATACAATAATAATAAAGAAATGCACCTAAAATGCAAAATTGCACTTGCAACAATTTGATCTAGGGACCTGCTTGTGGACTCACTATGCCACCCACCCCCCTTCCATACAATGGTCCCTTCTCGGTGCTTATTAATTTATATATTTTTTGAGAAGTAATTAAGCCAAAGAAGTAAAATTGCTCTAGCAAAGACTTGGATCTCGGATGCAACACTAGGGGTGTGAAAACGGACTGGGTTTACTCGGTTCTCAGTTCCGGTTGAAACCAGTTCGAGAACCGATTCCCAAAATTCAAACCCTGTTTGAACCGGTCTGTGAACTGGTTCCGAGGGATTACCCACTTGGGAACCGAATTGACCGGACTGGTTCGGGAACTGGTTTGAGAACTAGTTTATAAGGCAACCCAAAAGTCCAAAAGGACTAAAACTCGAATTTGTTCTTAGCACTCTAATTTGTTCTCAGTGTTTTCCTTCGACGAGCTCTCCTCGACTGTTTCTTTCTTTACCCCTCACACCTACAGACTTCACAGTTCACAGCATTTTCCTTCATAGCACCATCACCAGATCTAGCTCCCCATCGCGCTGCTTCCTCATCTGTGTTCATTCTCTTCCTCATCGTGCCATCGCCAATTGCGCCATCGCCAGCTCCCCGTTGTTCTATTTCATCCATCGCCGTTTTCCTCATCTGTAAGCTCACAAATTTCCTCGATTTTCTAAAATTGTCTTTCAGATTGAAGTTGGGTTCTTCTCGTGTTCTTTGGGGGTGCTTTCCTCGGTTTTTCTAAACTACCATAGTGGGATTATAAATAGTCTATGTAGATCAGCTCAATGATAGCCTTTGATGTGTAGATATCAGGCTAGGTTTTAAGATTTCAATTTGTTTATGTAGGTTTCAAGCACCTTTGAGCTGCTCTCTCTGGTTTTTTCTTATAAGCTCAAAAAACTTTTGTGCGAGACCAAATTTTCCAGATGGGTCTGTCTAATTGTTTTTGATTTATTGACACATTTGAACGATAAGTATTGCACTTTGGATTCATTGGAAGGATCATTGTCTAATGGTGTAGGATCTTTGAAGGCAATGCTATTTTGGTCATGGTAAACTGGGGAAGTATTTTGCGTGGGTGGGGGGAGAGGAACTACTTCATTGGTCATGGTAAACTGGGGAAGTAGAGATGAACGATAGCCTCTGATGGTGCGGAAGGATGAATTCTATCATGGAGAGTTGGGTGCCAATGTGTTGGGGGTTTAATTTATGGAGAGTCAGAGGATAGATGGGCACCTAATGTTTTCAGCAATTAAATACTGCCATTTGTCGCACGAGGAGATTGGTCTCAGCCTAGATTATGTTCGTTGTGAATCCAAATTTGCTTAGGGGAAGAATTGGTATTGTTTAGAATCTAATAGCAGTGTCGTATTTGTGAAGAGGGTTCTTGGTGCACTTGGAACAATGGAATTGGTGATTACATGTGGCATGTGCGAAGCTTGGCATATGAAACCCAGCTATATTTCGTAAAATAAATTCTTCTTGACCATGGTAGTAATCCTTTGATGTGAGTAATGCAGCGAATTGGGTTTAGCAGGTTGAATTTTCAGGTTTTAAATTTTCTTGGTTGGTGAATATAAAGGTGTGAATTGCAGCATTATTAGCAGCTTGTCCTTTTCCTTAGGCAGATAATATAATGCTTTTTCCAGGTTCGGCCATGAAATGACGAAAATCTTTTTGGTTACATGCGAGTATCAATAATATCAAATGCTTGAAGGGTTGTTGGTATTATTATAGTGTCAAATTATATGTCACGCCTGAATCTTGTGCATTGTATGTTTTTTTGTCCCATCAGTTGAATGCAATGTCCCCTCCATAGATTTTCTTCAGCTGCACTGGATTTTCTTATTTGGCTTCAACTGCACTGGATTTCCTTGAATGCAATCATGCTGGAAATGGGCCTCTCTATATTGCGCTTTTTATCACTACAGCATCTTTTTTCTTATCTTAGCAAAAAGATGCTTTATTTTGAATAAAAAAAGGCTCTTTTTTTGCTCGTCAGCTTAAGAATTTGTTTCTGGCAAATTTATGGCCTTCAACTTTGCTTGGTTGCAGATGTGGCCAGATCTTATTCGGAAGGCAAAAGAAGGAGGTTTGGATGGAATGGCCACGAGCCTTCACCTGGCAAAGTAACAGAACTAGTCCATCATTTTTCTTTTCATTATTTAGGCTACTTATAAAAGTAAAAAAAGGTTTAATTCTGGTTAAATTTGCTTTATTTTGCTTCAGTACAACTTTGAGGGAAACTATGATCTCGTGAAATTTGTCAAGCTCGTGCAACAAGCAGGCCTCTACATCCATCTCAGAGTCAGGCCTTATGTCTGCGCTGAGTGGAATTTCGGGTAATGTAGATGATTTATCCTAGTCCTAGAAATAGAAGAAAGTTTCTATTTTCATGTGAGGTTTTTGTCAAGTCTTTTCTAAACTTGTTTCTACTTCCAGTGGGTTCCCTGTTTGGCTGAAATACGTCCGTGGTATTAGGTTCAGAACAGATAATGGACCATTCAAGGTTAGGCATTTTTTATTATCTTCATATTTCTTCCTCTTAAAAACGAATTTGTTATATTTACTGAATTTTTTCTTGCCATCTTGAAGTACTACATGCAAAAGTTCACAACAAAGATTGTCAACATGATGAAAGCAGAATGGCTGTTTGAGTCACAGGGCAGACTAATAATCTTGTCCCAGGTTCATGATTCACTGTTCCAATGACATTGCTTGTTAATCATTGGATGAAAAAATTTACTTATGTTAAGTGACAGTCAACGTTAGCGGGACCCATGACATTGCTTCCTACTGGAAATTGACTGTCGCTTCCTTTGGCCCTGTGCTCTCGAAAGTCCGTAGATTTTTGCGCTACTTTGTTGAATTAACATTGCTTTCCTCTGCATAAAATGTTGTCCTTACTTGGATTAAACCTCTTATTGAATAGACCATTGCGCAGGTCCACCCTGAATAATAACATACATTTTTTTATGATAGAAAAGAATGAAATTACCTTTGGCAATTAACCTATCAATCCGTCTATATACTTGTGTACCAGAACTTGCCCATAAAAGGAGGGTGGGTCGGATATCAAACCTTCTTTTAATAGTCTCTCAACCAATGTTGATTGAGATTTTAAATGCTTTATCTTACATATGAGTGTTGTACAAGAATTTTTATACAAAATAGGTTCCAATATAAACAAGGTTAACCGGTTCCCGAACTAGAAATACAGGGTGGGTCGAGTATAGGGTCCAATGCAAACAGGGTCAGATACATGATCCAAAAAAAGGGAACCGATTATAACAGGGTTAGGTATAGGGTCCACGTCTGGACTCTACCCACTCTGGACCCGATCACCCCTACGCAACACTACCCTTATCTCAAGTATATGCGCACACTACTTCAACTTGAAGATAAAATATTCGATACTTAATATAAGAGCATGTGAACTACCGTTCAAGTGATCAAACTGGTTGAAGCGCGTACTAATCATTGAACAAATTTCTCACCGGTACGGCCCTGGATATGTTGGTTGGTGATTAAACCGACAAAGTAGTTCGGGTGTGATTGAGTCATTGCGGATGGGAGTGGTGGATTGTTACAGGAGGAAGAGGATGAGGTGGTCATTAGGATGGTAAATGGCTGAAGGTGAAGCAGTAAGAGTAGTGGTGGCAGCATGAGAATCACAAGGTAATTTAAATCTATGGAATAGAAAAATTCAATTCATTCCTAGTTGCTCTGGAATGAAAGCTAATTCCCATGGGACCAAGATAATTGTTCTTGATGAATTTTTCGATGAGTTATCGAATTAACTATCCCATCGGCAGTGAATGGGAATAATATTAGTCGCCCACATCAATCAAACAATTTTCAAGCACATATACATGTTTCTGTTCTTCTATCCACAAGCATAATGTTAGGAATAACGGATCCCCGAAAACCGGATTTGACACTAAATCGAACCCCTAAAACGAATGCGGAAGCGAAGCCCGGGAATAACACGTATCACCAATCCTAAAGCACACCACGGATTTGAGCGTACCTTGTTAGCCACAGATTAGACACCGACGCCAATAGGAGGAAGAGATTTGGCCCTGTTCGATCCGATGACGCCTTGAAGGGAAGACAGTGTCGCCGTTTGCTTACTGTTTTTCTTTGGAGAAAGAGAGCGCTCGGGAGAGAAGAAGACGTACGTTAATTATGATTTTCAACCAGTGTCTTCTCTCTCTTTCTCCTCCCTTTTATACCTTCCCCCATCCACGGGCCTATTCCCGTGGGCCGGGCCTTTTGGGCCTAGCATGGGTGGACGGGCCAACTTAGGCCCATCACTATAAATAAAACCATCATCTCCCACTTGCACATGGTGGGCAGAACAGAGTTCTCTTTACCTCTCTTCAACATTCATACCGGTGAATAATCCGTGCGACCAGCATACTTTGGGAGCTCATTGCCATACATCTGTTAGGAATATATAGCAGCTCATAATGGGCATCACACTCCGAGTAGATTTAGTATGCAGTACCCTAGATCGATCGATCCCATTTTACATCTCTCTTGATCTCTTTTAAACAATGATATATACATTGTATTCACAATTATGATTATCCCAAAGATAGTCATAATTGGTTAACCGGTGAATACAAAACTATGATGTGATTCTCCAAAATCGATCTTCCTCTTTCCTTCAAACTCTCAATTTCAGTTCAGCTTGCTTTTCTAGAAATGTCCCATTAGATTGAATCAAACTCATGACCATTGGCAACATCCTAAGATAGCAAATACTAAATAGAAATCTTGAGAATAAGTAAGAGTCATGAGGGGACTAAAAATTGAGGAACTCTTTTCCTCAAGAGTCTCACACGACATAAAAAGTTGAGATCAAACTTTTGCCACTCTTATTGGTCGTCTCATGCATACGTAGTATGAAATACGTATTACGGTATTAACTCCTTTCCCATGGAGCGTATGTCTACACCTTTCAATACCGTACAGATGATAGTTCAGACATACCCAATGTCTAACTTGAGTTCACGTATCTACTCATTTATAAAATTCATCAGAACTCACATCTGGCATTTTAGACAGATAAAGTAAAATATGTGGGGTATTTTACTTTCGGACATAGTAAGTATTATGTCCTCATCTTAACACCCAGTTAAGGCGACATACGTGTTTTAAGCTTGAGCTCTCGATTATCACCTAGATAATAAGCTTAAAAACAGTCTCATCTCTATTTATCACACAACAAATACAGGCGATTACCCGTGTGAGTGGGCTAATCTCATATCTGTCCGACATACTTTCCTAACTTAAAATAATGCACTGAGCATTAAGATGCATAAAGATCAAACAAAGATTCATAGGCATTAATGATGAAAAACACAAATTCATCAAATGTGAACACTTCAGGGAAATTACAATCCAGTACATCAGACTCTACGCAATGCTAGAGATTTCATATGGCCACAAAACACATCTCTAGGTATTGGCTTTGTCATAGGATCTGCTACCATTCTATGCGTAGTATGTACTCTAAGTTCACATCTTTTCGTGCAATCATATCCATGACAAAATTATACTTGGTATCTATATGTTTGGTCTTGCCATGATATTTTGGATCTTTGGTGTACTCTTTCGCTGCTTGGGTATCACAGTTAACCAATAACGGATCTGCAGCACTTTCAATAACACCTAAATGATCCAATAATCTCTTAAGCCAAACATCTTCTTATACAATTGCTGATAATGCCACGAACTCAGTTTCCATCGTGGACAAGGCTATACACTTTTGTTTCTTACTGCTCCGACATATGGTACCATTATTCGGTAAGAAAACAAACCCAGAGGTAGATTTCCTTTCATTTAAATCTCCTCCCCAATCAACATCAGAATAGCCTTAGAGTCGCAGATCCTTTCCATAATAACTCAGCATATAATCAGCAGTCCCCTTTAGATACCTTAGTATTCTTTTAACGGCTTTCGAACGTGCTTGACCTAGATTGGATTGGTATATGCTCACCATTCCAACTGCAAAACATATATTAGGTCTTGTACACATCATAGCGTACATCAAGCTCCTAACAGCACTAGCATAAGGAATATGTTTCATTTGTTCCTTCTCTTGTAGAGTCCTTGGACACAGTCTATGGCTTAATCCTTCACCTTTTGCAATAGGAGTGTCTATGGGTTTACAATCTTGCATACGAAATCGTTCAAGAACCTTATATATAGGTTTCTTGCGAAAGAGACAACGATCTCTTCGAACGATCTCTTGAAATCTTAACTCCAAGGATGTATGCAGCCTCACCCATATCCTTCATCTCAAAGTTGGAAAACAACCAACTCTTGACAGTATGAACAAACTCTATGTTACTTCCGGCAATTAGTATATCATCAACATATAATGATATGATCACAAATTGATCATTGGATCTTTTGATATATACACAATGATCCTCATCTATCATTGTAAAGTCATATGCCATTATGGCATTATGAAATCGTATATACCATTGTCTTGACGACTGCTTAAGGCCATATATCAACCTCAAAAATCGACATACATTTTCTTCTTGGCCTTTCACTATGAAACCAACAAGTTATTCCATATATATTTCTTCCTCTAATTCTCCATTGAGGAAAGCAGTCTTTACATCCATTTGGTGTAACTCAAGATCCATACTTACCATTATTGCCAGAATAATGTGAATCGAGATAAATCTCACTATAGGGGAGAATGTTTCTACATAATCAATTACTTCCTATTGATTATACCCCTTCACCACAAGGCGAGCCTTATGCCTTTCTATCGAGCCATCAGCCTTTCACTTTATTTTGAGAACCCATCTGTTCCCAATAGCTCTGCGTTCTTTTGGAAGATCAACCAGTTCCCAAACTTAGTTTGATTTCATTGACTCCATTTCCTCTTCCATTGCATTAATCCATTTTTCCTTACTAGGGCAATTAAGAGCCTCATTAATATTTCTTGGCTCATCCTCATCTTGTGGAGCAATCATAAAAGTTTCCCCTTCAATGTCAAAACATTGACAGAGAATACTTTGGCGACTTGTTCGCCATATGGGAGATTGTACACTTAGCACATCATTCCCAATTATGCTCCCACTCTGATTAGATAATGACGATGTTGTCTCATCATGTGGCTGTAATTGAGAATGAGTTGAATTCAATTCATCACTTCTCATATTACTCCCACTTGGACGAACTCCATTAATATCATTATCTTGATCCAAGGTTTCAAATAGGGAACGATTTTCTCCTATTTCGCCCTTCTTAGGAAATTCATCCACTAAGAATGTGACATCTTGTGATTCAAATTCACTTATTCTTCCACTTTCCTACTTACCTATGAACACATACATTTCGAGTGTTCGGAGTATCTCATTAAAATACTCATCTTTCCTTTGGGACCCAATTTCCCAAACTTGTGAAGGGACTCATGAGTATAGGCAGCATAACCCCATGGCTTAAGTAAACTTAAGTCTGGTTTTCTACCTATCCCTAACTCATATGGAGTGGAAGTAACTGATTTGGAAGGCACACGGTTAAGTATATAGGCAACAGTTAACAATGCATCACTCCAAAAAGTAATATGTAAGTTAGCATGCGCCATCATGGACCCAACCATTTCCAGTAGGGTTCTGTTTCTTCTCTCTGCAACACCATTTTGTTGAGGAGTATATGGAATAGATAACTATATTTCTATTCCCTTTTCATCACATAATTTTCTGAACTCATCAGATAAATATTCTCGACCTCGATCAGATCTCAATGCTTTTATTTTCTTGTCTAATTGATTTTCTATCATGTTCATAAACCTTTTGAAAGAACTTATGCTTCAGATTTATGAGAAATCAAATAGACATTTCCGAATCGAGTATAATTATCTATAAAAGTGATGAAATAAACAGCCCCATGCCTTCCTCTCACATTCATTGAACCACAGACGTCAGAATGGATTAAATGCAGAGGAAATACAGCTCTTTTATCTTTTCCAAATGGTTTCCTTTTCGTTTTCCCTACGAGGCAATGCTCACATCTAGGCAAATCGATTTTTTTTCAATGTTGCCCAACAAGCCCTCTTTGGCTAGTCTATTCATATGTTGTTGGCCAATATGACCAAGTCTAGCATGCCACATATTCACATCATTATCATATGAAGTGGAAGACGTGAAACAAGGGAATAACAAATATTGACATCACCACAGTCAACATTTAGTACAATAAAACCATCCAAAAAAGTGACCACAACCATAGTAGTTTGTATCCAAATACAAATCTACACAGCTATTACAGAAGTTCACACATAAAACCAAGCTTAACCAACACTAAAACAGACATTAAATTTCGACGAATCTCCGGAGCATTTAGAACATCATGTAGGAACAAGTTGCATCCACCACGCATGTTCAATTGGCAGGTGCCAATCCCTTTAACTTCAGCTCTGGAGTTGTTTCCCACATAGATCCACTTAGTTCCAGTTGGTATTCGTCGGAATTCCATGAAGGATCCTCTATCCTTCGCTACATCGTCTGTTGCTCTTGAATTTACAGTCCACAAAGGATTGGATTCAGCTAATAATGCAGAACTTGACACATAAGCAAAGTTCTCAAATGTACAAGAGGTGTTTACCTTCTTTGGCTCACGACAGTCGCGAGCATAGGACCCTTCTTGTCACAATTGTAACACCTCACCCTTGACATTTTCTTCACTTGAGGACGTTCTCCTCTCTTGTGTTGGTTAACTCTTGATCTCTTGCAATAAGGACTTGATCCTTTGCATTCCCACATATTGAACGAATCAATACGCTTGCGCTTAGAGCTCAAAGCCCTTTCTTGAGCTAGAACCAGCATTGCAAATATTTATTTTCAGCTCACATGCCGTTAAGCGGTCCTCTACCAGCTCAAGGTGGCGCACAGCATCCTCAAGATATTCCATAACATGGTCAAGAGCTTCTAGTGCTTCTTGTTTTTCCAGCACATATTAAATCTTCATATTCAATATTTCACAATTGTTGCCGTTCATATCAGCAATTACATTCTTAGTTGCTGAAAACTTCGATCTGAACACATCAGACATACATGCACGAATAATTAATGCCTATCATTTATGCATCCCTATTTGCACAGACCCATCATATCAATGAATAATTTCAAGTAAGGTTTCAGAATCAAAAGGTCACTACGTTTCCAATCATCCTCCAAAAATCCTAACTTAAAACTATTATTAATATAATTGTCTTATGCAAAATAAATTCTATGAAGTTACAAAAACTTCTATGAACTACCCACAGCTAGTTATCCACAGCAACCAGCAATGATAGAAAGCAACAGATAATTGATATCCAATAAAACAATAATGCTTTCAACATAATACAACAATCCATTACACTAAGTAATATACACAGAAGAAAATATCAACATAGAAAAAGATATCCACACTCAATAACATCTCAAACTAATCTAAGAAATAAATAGGGAATGTCCCTTCTAATCTATCAGTCAAAACATCTGAGAAAACTGAAGGCACATTTGCCAACCATGGAAACACTTTTGGAGAGCTTTCATGTCGCCACCAAGGCGCATTTACTCTACGCCATGTGGCGCTCAATCTAAGGGTTGAAGTTTTGGCCAACTCAATCCTATAGTACTCTCTTACAAAAGCATCCACTAGACTCCTATAATCCAGGACCATGTTGACCTCCCATAGCCGATCTAACACTGCTTGTCATTCAGGTGCAGTGTTCATCAAAGCCGGCACCTTCTCAAAATCCGGCATAAGATAACCATTCCATATGATTTCCTGTATCATCTGATTGACCTTGACCATGTGTGATACTAAATCACCATCAAGCCACCGATAATCAGCTAACTCTTTCATCAGCCTTTTCAGTCTAGCTCTTCCTTCGTCCGTTCTCAGGATTGCAGGTATTCATGCGTAACGCATCATAGTTGTTGCAACAAATGCAGAACTAAAATGGATCACTTATAATCCATAATAAACAAAATGGAAAATACATAATTTTCCATGATTCATGCAACAAACGCAGAATAAAAAATGGATTACCTATAACCTAAACAAACATAATTGAAAAAGAAACAAATTCCTTTTCTTTTTTTTTCGTGTCAACAGTCAAAGTCAACGGTCAACGGTTGGTCAACGGGTCAACGGTCAAGTCGTCGGACCGGTCGGGCCGGTTCGCTCGAACCGCCCGCACGTGCCGCGCGCGTGCACAGCCCGACGTCATGCAGACATCATCCGACACGTGCCACGCGCGTGCCGGGCATCGCGGTTCGGGTCGAGTCGGGTCGCCGGCCGGTGACCGCCCGGCCAACCGGCGTCATTGCTGACGTCATTGATGACGTCACCCCAACGGTTACTGACCGTTGGGTGACGTCAGTACGCGTCGGTCCGTCGACTAGCGCGTGCCGGTTCGCCGCCGGCGCGTGTGGCGCACGCGCTGGCCGATGACAGCGCTTTGAGCACGTGGCGCCCACGCGTAGCGGCTTCTAGCCGCGCGGGTGGGCGCGTGCGGCGTAGTCCGGCGGTGTACGACATGTCGCCGGACTCGTCTCGACGAGCCTTTTCTCCTAGTGCGTTCAAAATTCGATTTCAACTTACGAAAACTCAGAAAAATGGCCGAACAGCGCTCGGGTGTTGGGATTTTCTCCCCGATCCGTACGGCCGAAGGTTTTCGCAAAAAAATCAATCAAAAAACGTCAAACAAATCGGGAAAAATGTGAACTTGGGCTCTGATACCAATGTTGGGAATAACGGATCCCCGAAAACCGGATTCGACACTAAATCGAACCCCTAAAACGAATGCGGAAGCTAAGCCCGGGAATAACACGTATCACCGATCCTAAAGTACACCATGGATTTGAGCGTACCTTGTTAGCTACAGATTAGACACCGACGCCGATAGGAGGAAGAGATTTGGCCCTGTTCGATCCGATGACGCCTTGAAGGGAGGACAGTGTCGCCGTTTGCTTACTGTTTTTCTTTGGAGAAAGAGAGCGCTCGGGAGAGAAGAAGACGTACGTTAATTCTGATTTTCAACCAGTGTCTTCTCTCCCTTTCTCCTCCCTTTTATACCTTCCCCCATCCACGGGCCCTATTCCCGTGGGCTGGGCCTTTTGGGCCCGGCATGGGCGAACGAGCCAACTTAGGCCCATCACTATAAATAAAACCATCACATACCAAGATCATTGGAAAAAATTTTAGAGACCAACTTTGGTAATCATGATCTAGAGGTGTGCCTAAGCAAACATATAAAGCAGAGATTTCGTGTCAAAGGTATCTCGATAATATAGCATTCCAAACAAAAGAACAAGTCAAAGACACACAAAACTGCATAAACAAAGAAAAGAAAACATCATGAATTCTGGTCCATGTGCTAATGCAACACATTAGTGGAATGCATACCTCATCGGTGGACCCAAAGAAATTTTTCAACGATCGTAGCAGACAATAGGTAGAGTGCTTCTCTCCTTAAGAAATCATCAAGGAGGTTTTAATAAGATAGTGCAAAGCACTAACTTGTCAAGATGCTCATACATGATATTATTGAATGAAATATACGAGATCATGACATGAAACTTTTTGTTGAAATGAACCGTCGCAATCCCTAAGACACAAAATTAATACAGAAATAGCTGGTGGATGATTCTTTAGATTACTGCAACTGATTGACCTATCATATTCAGAGAAAAATTTAATGCTAAGTTGGACTCAAATCACTTCAATGTTAATAAAAGAATGCAATGACTGACTCTAGAAGACCGAAAATGAGATGCTAATACAACAAAAGAAACGTTAAAGGTACCAACTTCCAGATACAAAATGGCATCCACAATGTGGTCCAAAATTCTAGGACTAGCTATTTCTACATATTTTGTCACATGTCCAGTCTGAAACATACAATCAACTAGAGTGGACTCACAAAAGCAAAATCTTCTAGAAATATTGGTTGTTGTTACAGCAACTTGAATATCACCAAGACAGTCAAGCTATATGGGCTGAGGATTACGCCAGGTATGTAAGTTATGCTCCAAATGCATTGCTATTGCATAGTTTTTTTTTTTTTTTTGGTAAAATAAGATATGTATTGACTTTTAACCAAAACAGCAGGGCAGTCTCGGCACCAACAAAACCTACACTCATGGTGACAAACATGTCATTAAGAGTTGAAGGGTGTTGAGAATAAAAGGAAAAAAAAAAAGGGAAAACCAACAGTGGCAACCTTCAAAGAAGACTTTACAAGGAAAATTCAGACACCTCAAAAGAGAAAATAGAGGGATCAAGTCCCAAACTTTGTTGAATCCTCTTATTCCTTGGCGTGTCCACAACATGGCTAAAGGTCAAGGTCTTGTCTTTGACGACTTTGACAAGATGTTTTTTCAATGCAAGCATGTTGACACCTAAATTTTAACGGCCCATTTAGTCATTAAAAATTAGGGTTTAATTTTATAAAAAAAATTAATTATATAGCATATAGTTTAGGTGCATTTTATTTTAATTGGCCTTTTGGACCGGTGCAGACGGTTTCAAATTAATTGGATTAAGCCCATGAAAGGAGCAAGTTAACCCGAGCCCATTTTCTGAAATTGAGATTTGAAATAATGATTTTTGGAATTTAAGAAAATCGGGTTGCGATCTTATCTTTAAAAATCAGTAGAAAATATTTAGGAGATAAGGAGAATATTATGAGATAAAAGGATTTTGTGATTCGGAGGTTATAGGCAATTCTCGAAATATTCTAAGAAGATCGCATTATACTTGCTTACAAAAGGGCAGTGTACGGCATGAGTAGGGGGGCTTTTCGCTAGGGTTTTCTTTTGGTCAAGGAGGAGAAAAAAAGCAAAAATGAAAAAGGAAAGGACGTGAGAGTGACAGGAAGAGAGAGAAAAGAATTAAAAATAGGAGAAGAAGAACACTGTTCTTTTTCCCCAGCGGATTCGTCCACTCGCCGCTGCCTACCGTGTCCACGCCCTCGTCCCTGCTGACGCCGTACCGGCGTCAGAGTCCGAGCCACCCACCAGTCCACCCGAAGCTCGCGACGCCGCCCCTCATCCGAGCCGCCCTCCTCCGCGCTGTCGCCCCGACGACCCGCGTCGCCCCGACGCAGAGCACTGTTGTGTGTCGCCTATCCCCAATCTGTTCGTGGAGCGACCGCCGCGATAGATCCGTGGTCCAGACACCGGGATCTCTCCACCTACAAGTCTGAAGCTTCGGTGCTCTTATCCCGACACCGTCATGCCGCCCCGATCGCCGATCGACGGAGCCCGTCCCACTGGCCCGCGAGCCTCCTCCTGCCTCTTTCCCTGTCCCGACTGTTGCTGCACCTCCCCCGAATCTTGACACGAGCCAGATCGCGGCCCTTCTGCTCCGACGACACTGCTGCTGTCCCTGTTTTGTCTCCACTTGTAGATCTTCGCCGGTGTCAAGCCTCGTTGAAGACCCAGATCTGACGCCGCCCTCGCCCTGTGTCGCGACGCTCGCGCCCCGATTCAATCCTCTCGCCGGACACCGCACCCAACAGCTCGATCCAGACGCCGGAGCTCCTCATCGCAACTACCTGAGTCCTCTTGCTGCCCTTTTGCCAGAAGCCCTGACGGACAACCCTCTGCTTCGACGCCCAGCGAGCATCGCACCACCACAGCAATCCGACGCCCCTGTCCGCGAAGCCACCGCCGACTCACCTCCGTGCTCTCGCCCACCGCCGATTCACCTCTTCATCGCTTGCCGCCACTGATTCACCCATGCTAGAGTTCCTTTTGCCGGACCAACAACCTCTTCCCTTGGAGATCCACAGCTGTGCGTGGCAAGGAAGAAAGAAAGAAAAAAAACAGAAAGGACAAAAAATCATATTAGGTATTTTTTTTTAATCTTTATTATTTTTATATAGTTTATAGTTTGTTTTTTTATATATTTTTTGTTTTAGTGTAATTATTCATTGATACATGATTGAGATTTCAACATGAAAAAATTCCTCAAGCTAGGGATTGACAGTCCGATTTTCGCGTCCGAAATCCGACTCGCAATCCCTTACAAAAATCGACAATCTAATCTCAAGCCCGAGATTCGATTTGCGATTTAATTTAAAATTGGCCAACCCGATCTCATGCACGAGATATGGTTCATCAATTTTCGGATATCAATCTCATCTTGTTTGATTTGCTTGTCGTCAAGTTGGTTGAGTCAATCGAATTTTTAAAAGAAAAATCCAAAAAAATATTTGAGTTAGGATTAGATTTGCTTTAGAATATTTCCTATTTAGGGTTAACATTGCAATCTTATTTCGAATTTTAAATAAGAAAATAAAAAATCTGAATAAAGATTAGGTTTGTTTTTATTATCTTGCATATTTAGGATTGCAATTTTACTTCGAATTTTTAAATAAAAAATCCAAAAAAAGAAAGTGCATTCATTTAGGTTAGTTTTTTTTATTTGAATTGCATGTTAATTATGTATTAGTTTTAATTTCGAAATTAATATAAAAACACAAAAAAAAAAAAAAAAATCATCATCATGCATACGCCACGTAGAATTAAGGCATCCTTGGCACGTCATGACATATTAGGATAAAATTGCATATTAAGTTTAAATTGATTTTTGCATCTTAGGTTAGAGCTTGTTAGGTTAAGACAATATCTTAGTTTAAATTAGGATTTAGTCTGACCCAATCCCTAATATAAGCTAGATAGAATTTTAATCTAGATAGTTATGTTTTGCATTTCATAAAAAAATAAAAATATGACTTAGGATAAATTAGTTGCAATTTCTAGGATAGATTGCATTTTTTTTAGAATAGAAAAATCGTGTGCACGTCATATAGAATTAGGTCCATGAAATGCACGTCATTTAGTGATTATTGTTATGTTCATTTTTAATTAGAAATTGTCCGTCTTTAGATTAGGTCATTTAATAAATGTCGAGTGACATATAGCTCGCATATTAAATTGTATGCCGCATGTCATTTTAATTAAGTCATTTGGGTTAATTGAAATTGCATCTTTAATTATTACATTTCTTTATAATAGACTGCATGCTTATTTATGTCATATAGTTTAGGACATATTGTCATGCCATATCATTTCATATTAAAATTAGAAGCATTGCATTGCATTGCATATGGACTATATTTTCGTTGGAAAAGAGAACAAGAATTGAGTAATTGCTTGTTATTTAGAAACCATATCTAAGGTTGATGTGGATTTTAATTTAACACTGCAGATGATTTCGTTGCTTTGAGGTAAGACTTGCAATATTTAATTGTTTTCTTGGGTGTTAAATTGGTGGTTTGCGCACCTGTATGAATACCTCACATATTAGGGAACTAGTTTAAAATCAATCCAAATTGCTTGCCAAACATTTTTCACAATAAAAGAAATGGTACCGAAAGGCATTAGAGAAATCTAACGTAATCAAGTCCCCGTACCCTTAGTCTCTGGTTCGTAGGAGTAAAGTAAATCTCCCGTTACTTTACTGGGGTTTCTAATCGACCCACAAAAAATAGATTAGTGGCGACTCCTAGTTAAAAATCAATCACATGTTAAAAATTCAAACCTAAGTCGTGAATTGGTATGGGCTTAGGAGAGCCCGAGTTAAGTTTAGGCTTAACAATCTATTAGCCAAACCTTAGGTGGTTCACACCCCGGAAAAAAATTGGTCGTGACAGTGCAAGCATGAACAGGGCTTCGCCCCAGAGAAAGATGTTGTTCCGCATCTTCCAAATTAAGTGACATAAGGCTCCAAAAGAAAACCGAACAATACATTGATAGAAGTTATTACTAGAAAGAAATTTGATGGCCCAATGTAAGTTGTCCATCCCACGACCTATTTTGCCATGGAAGGTTGTATCTTACAGCCCAAAACATAACAATGCCAATAGTAATATAACATCCAAAAAAGAGATGATCAATTGAATCCGGTCCTGAATTGCAAAAAGCACAAGAAACATCCACAATCCTACCATAAGAGAGTAATAGAACTTGGGTAGGTAGCTAATTCCTAGTGATAAGCTGTTGATACCTAATTTTTATCTTTCAAAAAGTATACATAAAAAAATCAAAAACTTTAATTATTAATTTTCCTTTTAAAAAAATGAAAGCAGAACACCGTGGGGGTCCGAGTCGGGTCGGATTCGGCCTTGGCCCTACCCAGCCCTTTTCCTTTTATTTCTCCTCGCGTGGGCCTAGGCCCAACCCCTCTCTTTTCCTTTTTCCATTTTTCTTTTCCACTCGTGCAGCCTAGCCCACATCTTCGCTTTGGCCTGGCCTGCACCGATGTCTTCTCCCTTAGCTGTTTTCTACACGAGGAACCTACGAAGACAAAAGCAAAAAGCAAAGGCCAGAGCAGGGGGCAGTTATAGGGGATAGCACGATCCGCAGAGGAGCAGGCGAGTGGCACGATCTTCATGTCAGAGCCGGCTGACAGAGTCCGCTTGTTGGTCAGCCTAGGGCACGTGCACGAGCTGAATGGTCGAAAAAGCAAGGAAAGCGGAGGGAGCGAGGGAGAAAACAAAAGGGGGCAAAACAGAAACGGGAGAGGGAACGAAGATTGAGAGAGAGCATCAAAAGAGAGAAACATAAAGCGGAGGAACCTCAACCAGCAACTAAGCCGTGCCCAACCACCATCCGATGACCTGCCTTAGCTGGTCTTCATGAGCTAAACTGGTAAGCCTTAAACCTCCTTCGTTTTTGCCCTGTTTTCGGGGCGCCTGGCCAAAGTTTGCGATCATCCAACTCAAGCGAGCTTCAGCCCCTGTCCTTCTTTTGTTATACTATTGTACATGTCTTGAGTTTATCTATTGTGGATCTTGACACGGGTTCCGGTCCCATTTTGGCTGGGAATCATTCGTTTTGGCGATGCACCACACTTGTTTGATAAAATGCCTAAACGAGATCCATTTTTGTTTCGTTGTTTTGAGTCGAAACCAAGTCATCCAAACACTGTCTACCCTAGTCTAGATGTCCTGGTGATCTTCGGTGTCCATGGCCCATCTATAGCCACCCAACCTAGTGACTTGTGGAGGCGATGGGGCTTTTTCCGTTCGAGAGAACGAGCTCGGCCATCGTGGCCATCGCAGGGGGCCAAGGGCACCGCCAGTCAAATGATGGTTGAGCATTGGGCTTGGCTTGGCCAAGGCGACGCTGCCATGCCTCGCCCAAGCAAAGAGAATGCCGCCTCCGTCACGACCGGACTACTGCGAAGCAGATGGGTCGCGAGCGGGGTCAGCCGAATCGTGGGCCTAGTCGACCCTCGCTTGCCTGTGCTTTGAAAAGGCCACGCCAGGGTTTGGGCCTGTTGGCTGGGGCCCAACCCTGAATCGAGTGAAGGCCCAACTACCTCCGGTCGGGCTTGGACCCTTTTCAAACAGGCCGACCAGCTCGCGCCCTAACTGGACCGAACTCGACCCGACCCGATTCAGCCCAAAATATTAATAATAAAATAATATTAAAAAATTTTAAAAAGTTATGAAAAAGTTATTATTATTATTATTATTATTATTATTATTATTATTATTTTAAAAAAAAATTTAAATTTTCAAAAATCCAAAAGTGTAGGGTTTGGTTAGGAATTGCTATGTTTAATTTGCATATTTAATTATGTTTGATTGCATGTGTTTAAATTTTTGGCAATTAGCATCTTTGTAACTATGACTATTACTTTAATGATTGCGCACCCATACGATCATCTCGCATGTTGGTGGATAGGTATAAAATCAATCCAAGCTGCCTGCCAAAAAATTATTTTGTTAAAAATGAACAAGATTAGGTACCGAAATGGCACTAATTGGTCAATTAATGTAATCAAGTCCTCGACCCTAGATTCTCTGGTTGTGTAGGAAGTGAGGCACACTCCCATGCCTCACTTGGTTTTTAACCGACCCCAATAGGTCAGTGGCAACTCCTTTTGTGCAAAATTCCTAAAAAAATATCCCAATGTCACGCGGGGTATGGGCTTGGGAGAGCCCATGCCTAATCATGGACCTTAGGCCCATCCTTTAGGCAATACCCCTAAACCTGTTCCCTCCCCCTGAGGGTAGGTCGTGATATCTTGGTGACTCCATTGAGAACTTAGACCAAAATTAATATTGTTCAAAAATATTTTTTTTTTGCAGCGAGGATTCCAGGTACTCCCATAACATTAAAGGTGTTAAATGTTTTTTTTGTAGAATGTGAGGTATAAGGGGAAGTGTTTGCTCACATTCATCTTGCAAGGAGGTGTAGGAATGTATGGTTCATTTTTTATGTATGAAGTGTTGCTTGCCTATAAATTGCCATGCATGTATTTCCTGTATTGCACTACATTATAGCACACACTACCTGCCGCCAGAACTGGGCCGCATAGGATCACATAGGGTGGTGTTGAGGTGGATACCACTCCGACTACAACCGTGTAGTACGAGTCGCCCATCTCAACTCCAAAATTTCTTTCTTCATGTCGAAGGCACCACCCCGGTTTGCAACCGCATGACACGAGTCAGTTCTTTGACAAGGCCGGAGTCGTGGGTAATACGACCTTACCGCAATCTTGTGGTTCAATCTGGTGATCCTATGACTCCATTTTGAGCTGTTTAGAGTAGAAATCGAACTACCGCCCATGCGCATGTCTATGACATTGCTACTCAATGAATAGGGTAAGTTTTTCAAATTCCTTTTTGCGCGATCTATTTATTCGCTTTCTTTTTGGTCAATCCATGACAAATTAGGTTCATTGTAACTCTAGGTTGGCATACAATGGGTGTGGCACCAGAGAATTTCGCAAACCATGATGTGCGACGGCAGTGACTGATCAATAAAAGTATCGCCGAATGGTATCATTAGTATTTTGCATGAGCATTGTTTGATTCCATCAACGGATCAATATCTCATGTTTATTAAGGGTCCGATCGTTGAATAGACTATCGATATATATTCCTTTTGATGACTCGACACAATTATACCACTTAAGTGCACATGAGATAAGAAAAGAAATTGAAACACCGTGCAATCTCATTCTTCTTCTATACAAGGGTTTGAGTCATGAATAAGTACACTTGATAAATTATTGAACCACCAAGACCATGGGACCGAGAATGCTCCATATTTGTGCAAGTTTAAGGATCAGTTTTTATTTTTATTTTTATTTGGGCCTTGTTATTGAAGGACCGCACGTCCACTAATCTACTAGCCCAAAACAACCCGAAGACCCCTTAATAGTCGACATTTAAGTAAACTAATTGGAAGAGATGTTGACTGAAGCTTGGCTGGATGATGCCACGTTGCTGGCGTATGGATAGCCAACGAAATGCACGGGGAGGCCTGCTGAAGACACGTCCATTCCAGCTGTCCGTTCCCCTTGCAACCACCGAAACATGCCTCTCTTTTGTTAACTGGTTTTAGCAAAACCAGTGATCTTGTGCTCGTGAAAGTGGGTAATCGAGAGATTGAGCGAAACCAGGAGTAATCGAGAGAGAGTGAGCGAGAAAGGTTGCGAGTGAGCAGTGAGCGAGAAAGGTTGCGAGTGAGCAGCGAGAGAGTGAGTCGGCAAGGGAAGGAAGGAAATTAGTCCCTGCTGTGCGTGCACGTTGCCGCTGTCGTCAAGCCGCACACTCCTCACCATCTCACCACACGCCATGGAATCGTAGGACATCGAGACAAGCGAAAGTCCATTAATCTATATAGTGTGATGCTGTTATTGTCCAGTATGGTGCGATATACTTGGAAACAATTGAGTTCTGAAAGTAGAATGTTAAATTGTGGGTAATCGAAGTAGAGCGGGACCCTGAGATTGAGGAATTACTTTGGTTTTGTGTACATTTTGATCCTATCGATTTGTTGATGAAAGACCGACTTTTAGTAGACTTGTGGAAGTAAGATAGTCACGGTGGGAGTGGGATTTTATGGGATTCACTTGATCCAGTGCAATTTCATGTGTAACCCTGTAACTTTGTGAAATTTTATGAAGAGTTTTGATATGAATTTGATCCCGATTTCTTCACGGAAGTTGTAAGGAATTGCATGAGCTAGAGTATATATTTTTATCAGAACTTCTCGGAATCAATACGATGGCTTAAACCTCTTTTAATATGCAATGCTTTCTGTTGAATTTTATTCTGTGATAAAAGAAACGTGAACTGAGTTGTGTGAACTACTACTCATTATACATAACGTCTGGCTTAGTGTCCTTAATGAAACTTTTTCCTATAGATCTCAATTATAACGTGTTAAAATTTGAAAAATTTTCATGGTCATTTGCTGGTTATTTCGAAATCTCTACTGAAAGCGTGCATTCTGGCCTTTACATTGTTTTACTATGAAACTGTTCATTTTGTTCTACGAGTCATTGTATCTTGAGTTGTTATTCACTTGATAAATGTAGTGACATTCAGCATATCACATGACATTGGAAAATTTGATAAAGTCTTATAGATCCATGGAATCCATGACGTCATTGCATCAAAATGTATTTTTGTAATGAGGTGTGAGCCGACGATGCCCCGGGAGTGTCGAGATGCCCAAGGGTCGAGTGAGTCGACGCCGTTGGATGCCCGGAGGTTTGTGCCGGTGGGTCCTCGGGAGTTTCGAGATGCCCAGTTGTAGGATTGTACGTAAATCCAGGGGGAAGGGGCAACCATTTTCATGGCGAGCCCTGGATATACCTCGTGATGCCAGGTGGGGTGCGAGATGCCCAGAGGTGTGACGAAACACGCTCTGGATGCACGGAGGTTTGTGCCGGAGGGTCTCGCGATGCCAAGTTGGGTGCGAAAGCCTGGAGGGATGCAAACACTGGTCCCCGGGGAATGAAACATTTCTTTGAATGCTAAAATCCGGTACATTAAAGGAGTGCATGTGTGTGCATGTGGCATGATATGAGAATTTGTTTATGAAATTGAGTGGGCTTCATTTGGTATTGAAAATGCGTCCGTTATGGCATTGAATTGTTTTTATGAATGTGGTGCAAGTAAGTAAACCCTTGATGGCATGTATATATATAAAAATGACATATGTGTTTTGCATGCATCTGGATAGTTAGAGTTTCTACATAATATAGTTTAATGGATCTTTTATTGCTGAGTGATTGACCTACAGTGGGAGTGGTTAGAGCACTGTTATCCTGGGGTGCACGGGTTGGTATTTGAGCGCGTGAGGATTTTGCTGACTTTTGAGGTAGGCCTCTCTACCGGGCCTATTCACCAAGAGTACATATCAGTTCTTGTCCGTATGGATGGCCGCCTTCTGAGGGTGCTCCCACCACCACCGGCCAACGGACCTAACTGGATATGACCTAGAGTCGAGGGTAGCAGGAGATGCATTTTTGGGACGCCGACACATGGGTGATGGACAGATGCAGATGATATCCAAGGATAGAAGTTGGTTTTCTTTTGGGTAATCGCCAGGCACAAAAGACCTCGGCGTTTTGTTGTACTAACTATCACAGTCCATCCCTTATATAAATAAAAGTGTTCGGCCTAAATTATGAAAGTTTTAGTTTGGTGTGCATCACTTTATATTTTGATGAAGGGTAGTCGAATTATGCTTCCGCCATATTATTTGTGCTGGGACCGGTAAAGAAAACAAATGAAAAACCCCAGATATTATAAGTTATGTTAAAATTTCTTTGGTCTCAAAGTAGTATGCTACAAGAGAATGTAACTGTGGCGATCCTAACGGATCGGGGGCCGTTTCGGGGGTGCCACAATGGGAGTACCCAAGCTTCACATCATTTCCGTCCCGAAAGCCGAGCTTCGCACGTGGTGGGATAGATTGGATCTGATTGGCCGTGACTGGGTGCAATCATATGTCGAACGATTACTCCCCCTATTGGAGATAGAGACTCATTATGGTGTTGTGTGAGCATTAGCGTATGTTTGGTGCCCCGCAACTTGCACGTTTATATTCGGTGATCACGAACTCACTCTAACCTTGGAGAAATACAATATTGCCATTGGAAAGCCCTTGGTGTCAGAGTTGGTTAGCCCACCTGTAGGAGCTGAGCATGTATTGACCTTATTTGAGTTCTTTAAAGTCAAGGGAGAGGACGTGAGAAAAGTTTTGAAAGTCAATCGCAAAACCTACCCGTTTTCATTTCTAAATGAGCTTTTTCAAAATGCCCCATATTTCCAAAAGAATAGGATCTTCTTGCTAGCTTTCTTCGTGTTTGTGATATTCCCGTATTGTAGGAATGCTATTAGCCCTTCTGTAGCGTGGGTAGTCCGTGAAATATGTATGGGAAAGGGCTTTGTTAATGCTATCTTGACCGAAACTTTTATTTCCCTTACTCATTTTAAAGAAAATAAAAACAAAGTTTTCCATGCCTCTACTACATTCTTGCCAATTTGGTTATTCTCTCACATTTAGGGGTTCGGTGGGTTGATGGCTGTAAGCAACATTTCTAACTCTAGCCACCCTATCTTGAAGTTTAGAGATAGAAAAATATTTGCGCTTGATTATCATTATTCTGAGTGGTTAGTTTTTATAACCAACCCTGAACCTAAGGATTTCCAATGGCATGCCAAATGGGTCCGAGTTCAAGAAGCGCGGTTCGTATGTGGGATTACTGGACCTATTCCTTTATTGGGAATCACCGGAGTCACCGAATACTACCTGACTCAAGTCACCCATCAATTTCAAGAGATTCAACAGCTTTCGTTGGCAATACAGGAGGAACCGCTCAGGATAGACTTCCCTGACGAATGCCAAGACCATGAAGACTTTGTTGCGTTGGTCAAGTCGATGTGCGATATGTGCCACCCCCGGAAGCTGATATGGCCTGAAGAAGAGTTGGAGGGGTAAGAGAAGACCTATTATGCCTTAAAGGAGTACATCCTTAGGCACAAGATCCCGGCGAGCATATGCCCGAGAATTCCTGAAATGCCATTGAAGATCACCCATCAAGCCGAGATCAAGCGCCTCAAAAGAGAGCTCGAGGACGCCAAGGAGTGTGCCTTGAAGTTAACCCGAGTTAGTGGAGTTGCCACGAGCGGAAGCTGTCCTCATTAGTTAGTTGAGTCAAGTGTGATTTGTAGCGAGACCATACTCACATGCATTACAATGTTAAAGAATTTGTCTCGAGTCTCAATATTAGGAATTAAAAGAGTGTCATTCCGTCTTTGAAGTAGCTTTGTTGTTTAGGGGTTTTCTCTCATGTTTTTTGTGTATTATGTGGCAACCTAGCTTTGAATGAAATGAAAAAATTGGGGCGATTAGATCTTTGTCGTGGGCCGACCGCCTAATTATTACTTGTACTTATATATGCTTATCAACCCTTGCATCAGGTACTAGCCGATCAATTGTCTTTTACCGATCGTCGACACGGCCAAGCGAAGATCCCCGATTCACACGTGCGCAAAAGTCAGATTGGAGAATGAGGACACCGACATGTGCATGGCCAAGATGGAGGACCAGCTGGCCCAACTCACCGTAATGATGCTTGAAATAAGCTAAAAGCTTAAGGAGCCCCCTGCTATAGCTGTCACTGGAACATCCACTCCTACGGTATTAGGACACGCTTCCCCATCGATTGGAGGCACGCACATTGCTGACCTCCCCGGGAAATAAACTACTGGTGAGGCTCCTTCTGTCACGCTAATCATCGTCAATTTGGATCATTCTCTGAAGGAAAACCCAACTCCTCGCCTAAGTGAAGAGAGTGAAAAACATTTGGCAAAGATGAAGGAGCGACTATGTGCCTTGCAAGGTTACGAGCTGAAAGGAGTTGATAGGCTATCTCCATACACCAAGACAAATTTTCCTGAGAATTTTCAAGAGCCTGAGTTGACAAGAAAGTATGATGGGACAGGATGCCCCAAGACCCACTTAGGTATTACATGAGGAAAATGGCTCGCTAAGTTGACAACGTGTCATTTCTCATACACACATTCCAAGATAGCTTGGAAGGCATTGCCCTGACGTGGTTCATTGCACTGGACATTAAAGAATTTGCTAGTTGGGAAGATTTAACCAATGAGTTCTTGCAGCAATACCGGTTTAATACCGAGCTTGCCCCCAAGAGGGAAGAGTTGACCCGTATTGAGAAGAAAATGAATGAGTCATTTTAGGCATTCGCACAAAGGTTGAGGACAATGGCCTCACAAGTGAAGCCAGCCTTGAATGAGAGGGAGATGAAGCAACTTTTCCTCAAGACATTGCTCCCTGAATACTCCCAAGTGTTAATGTTCTCGGGTTGCCAAACATTTTCACAACTAGTTGAGGTAGGTGAAGGAGTTGAATGGGCAATGGTTGAGGGAAAGATTTCAATCGGAGGCACAAAGAAATGCCTGGCAAGAAAAGATAAGGAGGCTGCGGTTGAAGTAGCGCTTGTGCAAGAGCCGCCTTTCCCCCGAGTGCCCACAACACCCTCGCACAATCCTATAGTGGTTCAAGGTAGCTTGTCACGAGCATATGATAACGGCAAGAAGCCCTTTGAAAAGGAATTTTCCCCATTACCATGCCCACTGTCAAAGCTGTTGCCCATGCTCCTTGAAAAGAGGATGGTCGCGAAGGAGGTACCTAGAGACAATCCCCTGAGGTTCATCGGGTTTGATATGACCAAGAGCTGCGAATACCACATGGGAGAAAGGGGGCATGATGTAGATAATTATAATGTGTTGAGATACAAAATTCAACAGCTTCTAGACAAGAAGATCTTGACTTTCAGGGAGACTCAATCTAACGCGCAACAAAACCCTTTACCAAATCATGTAGGGGAGTGAACTCAATTTCTGAGGAGATGCGAGCGAGTCAACAACCTCTAGTGGTAGATGCTTCCAGGTTGTATGAGTCATTAGTGCTGGCGGGATACTATGGAGGTCAGGAGGATGTGACCCCAGAAGAGAAACTAAACCGTGTCTGTAGGATGGTAGCCATGGGGGTAATCCAATGTGGAGAAGAGGAAGAGAGGGTTGTATCCATAATAATGCCATCGTCATTCCGCTCATCTTTCTGCAATTTTGCTTGTATATCTCGGGTGAGGAAGGTTATGCCTAGAATTACGAAGACCTCGGCTTTGTACGAGGAAGGGGTGATAACTATGATAACCTCGATGGTGATTGAACTATCTGATGAGGAGCTTGCCGACGATATCGAAAAATCGCTGAACCCATGGTGATCGACCTTATGGTCGAGGAGATGTCGACAATCGAAGTCACAGGAGGGAATGCAACGTCGGTCATGATTGAATTGCCACCCCTAAAGAAAGATGGAGTGATAGTGTTGGAGAATCCTCCTAAATTTGATCCCAAAGCTGTACCTTGGGACTATGAGACAACTGAGGTAGACGCTGTCACGCGATTAGGCCGCTATTACGCCCCTGATAAAGGACTAGAAAAGAAGGTCGTGACTGAGGAGGAGGCAAAGCAATTATTGGCTGTAGTAAAGTCTAGTAAGTTCAATGTGGTGGGTCAATTGCGAAAGTTGCCAACTCAAATCTCCATCCTAGAATTATTCAAATCTTTCGAGAAACATAAGGACATCTTGCTGAAAGTCCTTAATGAGGTGCACGTGCCGAAATTGATCAATGAATTCCAATTGGAAGAGTTTATTGGGGTCGTTCTATTGAAAGACCAAATTTCCTTTACTGATGAAGATCTTCCCCCTGATGGCCCTAATCATACCATAGCGCTACACATCTCGGTGAAGAATGAGAGCACTTTTGTTTGTAGAGTGTTGATCGATAATGGTTCGGCGCTCAATATTTGCTCGTAGGCTACGCTCCATCGTCTTGGCATTGATCTTGGAAGAATCCATACTGGTAAGTCAGCTGTGCGGGCTTTTGATGGGATGAAGAAGAAGGTGATAGGGGAAATTGAACTTGAGCTGCTGATTGGCCCTGTACTTTTCCAAGTCTTGTTCCAAGTGTTGAATATACCAAACACTTTTAATTTTCTGCTAGGGAGGCCATGGATCCACACGACGGGTACTGTTGCCTCCAGCCTTCATTAGAAGGTATGATTTGTAGTAGACAACAAGCTTATCACGGTCCATGAATAGTATGACTTCAAGATCTACCACAAGACAGCCATCCCCTATGCGGAGTTTGAATGTACTGAGGAATCCAGTTTTCAAACATTAAAGCTAGTGTCCATGATTCATGTGCTTGCTAGTTCTTTCACAAAGGCCCTTGAATTGTCTAGGCCAGCTATAGCTGCAGGAAGGATCATGTTGGCGAGCGGGTATAATCCTAGAGAGGGTCTTGGATCGCGTGGCTAGAGTGTGCGAAAACCCATTGAAGCTCATAAAAACTTCAAGAGAAAAGGCTTGGGATATGTCAAGAAGTGAGGATGCCATAACGAGCAGGGTGGCCGTGGCAGCCGAGGAGGCCGTGGAAGGTAGAGAAGCCTAAGTGCCCAAGGAGGCGGAGATGGGTATAGAGACCAAAGTGAACGCGTTGCCTAAATCGAGGAAGACGAGGGCGATCAAAGTCCATTTCCCCCGTTGTTGGAAGAGATGTTTCCAGGACCTCCAAGGATGTTGTTCTAGGAAGAGGAGAACATCTATGGTGTGATCGAGCTATTCAGGGAAGACGTCATATTCACCATCTGGCGTGCAAGGAAGCTAAGTCCTCTGAAGTCATGGTTGTCCCTCCAGAGTAGGGCGGTTCTTGTTTAGCCTGGCATTTCATTTTATGTTTTCTCTTTTGCGTGAGATCTCATAGTTTTTCTTTCTTTATTTATTGTTTATGTCATTTGTAATGTGAACTATGGTCAACCCTAATCTTGAGCCGTTGGTCGAGGGTAGTGTGTGTTAAAATACGGCCTTATCTTTCCCCGTCCAATAAAGTAGACACGTGTTTTATTAAGGACATGTGGAAGCATATCAAACTAGTCTTATGATGGTCGTTGAGGCCTAGGCCTCCACATGCTCCCTTATTTGACTACCTTGCAAGGACGAGGAAATCCAAGGATATGAGGATGAGTTCTTGAAACTTTTACAAAAATACTTCGAAAACGACATGCATCATCTTTATTATTGACATTGCTCTAACTCATCTCATCACATCTCATGCATTACATTTTGCATAATCATAATAAGGATGCATATGACCCGAATGTGCATGAAGAAAGTCTCTCAAGTTCCGATGACACAGACGATGACGATTGAAAGGGGATCGAACACAAATGGAATCGACATGAAGAATCAAAGCTGTTGACAGAAGAGGGAAGGGAACAGTAAGGATCAGGGCATGTCTCTCAAAGTCAGAGGTGAAAAAGATGACTAATCTTCTGATAGAATATCAAGATGTGTTCCCCTGGACATATGCCGACATGCCGGGATTGGACCCCAAAATTGTGGAACATGCTTTGGCAACATATCCTAATATGCCACCCAAGAAGCAAAGACTCAGGAGAACTAAACCAGAGTTGTCCAAGAAGATTGAAGAAGAAGTAATGAAATTATTGAAATAGATTTTATCGAAGTGACACGTTATCCTGATTGGGTAGCAAATATCATGCTTGTAATGAAAAAAGATGGGTGAATCAGGGTGTGTGTTGACTATCATGACCTAAATCGAAAAAGTCCCAACGATGATTTTCCACTCCCGCATATCGAAGTCTTGGTTGAGAGTACGGTGGGATTTGAGTTATTCTCCTTCATGGACGGTTTTTCTGGATAAAATCAAATCCATATGAAGAAGGAAGATAGGAGCAAAACATCATTCATAACTCCTTTGGGAATTTTTTGCTACAAAATGATGCCTTTCGGTCTAAAGAATGCCGGGGCAACATATCAAAGGGCCATGGTCAGGTTGTTACATGACATGATGCACAAGAAGATCGAGGTATACGTGGATGATGTAATCGCAAAGTCAAGACGAGGTGAGGACCATGTTGAGGCTTGCGAAAACTATTCAAACGTCTTCGGAAATTCAAGCTTCGCCTCAATCCCACAAAATGCATTTTTGGGGCTAGATTTGGGAAGCTATTAGGGTTCATGGTTAGTAACAAGGGTATAGAGATTGATTCGTTAAAGGTTCAGGCTATCTGTGATTTACGACCCCCGACCACCACCAAGGAAGTTCGCAGCCTGTTGGGGCGACTCAATTATGTGGCGAGGTTTATCTATCAGTTATCTGAAACTGCGAAGCCATTCTTCAAGCTCTTGAAAAAGAATGCATAGATTGAGTGGGATAATGAGTGCAGGTTTACGGTGATTCGACCCTAATCATCTGTGACACCCCGAACCCTTCGGAAGTCGCCACAGGCACTTGGCATTACACCTTACTACCTCTCTCTAGAAGAAGTGTCGTAATTTATAGACGAAATATATATATATATATATATATATTTTTAAACAGTCCCAGCGCAACTCATTAGCGGAAGCAAAATAAAACATCACCATATCTCCCCCTACCAACCATGATACAAATACGCACCACTAATCATCATGATTTTATAGACAAGCCAGGACACTTTATTTACATATATTTTCAAGACGGGACTTCTTTGGGTCGATACATCAAAAGGAAAAGCCAGGACTCAGCCACGTCCAGCCTAAAATCCCAAAAAGAACCCTCGACCCTCTGCTTCTCACGTGCACAGCCCCCATCATCAGTGTCGGCTGACTATCCCAAAAAACCATCTCCTACTCGTCACGCACGGGGCCTCACACCCAATCCGGTGCATCAGGCAGTGGTGGTGGGAACATCCCTCTCATCACCCCGTCGTGACGAACGTGGATAGAGACGAACTCCTGGACAATCCGCCCCCCAGCTAGGCCTATGTCGTACATGACAAAACAGCGCACTCGTATATACGTCAATCCAGGCACAGAAGGACAACCAAACTCCTCGCAGTCATCCTCAACATCGGATGGTAGACCGTAAAACACACCCCGTGTAACGGCAGGAAGTGGCATGCTACTAATTTGAAATGTTGGTCCCCAAAAGGGATGAGTACCACCACTCAGCAAGTAAAGGAATCCAATAACCACTCATTGCATCATACAAGTCATACATGCATTGCAGGCATTACTTACCTTGAAGCCATGTGCATACTATTATGCATCATCATCACAATCATAACACATACATGTGTATCATCATGTCATACTCATATAGTCGTCATCATTACATTATTATATTATACACATGTCATCATCATCATGACATCATCACATCACACATGTCATCAAGCCTTATCATATATCATCATCATCATCATCATCATCATGCATATCATCATGCCATGTCATATATCATCATCATCATCATCCTCATCATCATCATCATGCATATCATCATGCCATATCATATATCATCATCATCATCATCATGCATATCATGATCATGGTTTAATTTCCACTTTTAATTTTTAATTTGATCACCACATCATCCTTCCTCGGATCATCAATTTCATCTCATATTATACACTCGCATCCCATCCTGGCATTCCCTCGGGCAAAAACCTCCGAGGCTTCCGGCATTCAGCCATTCTAGGCCACCGGGCATCCGGCCCCCCACATTCCGGGCATCTCGCATCCCAATTGGCATCACGAGGCATTCCCCTCGGGTAAAGACCTCCGACAGGGCTTCCAGCATTTACACTCCTTGGCCGAGCATCCCACACCCCTACTGGCATCGTGAGGCATTCCTCTCGGGCAAAGACCTCCAACAAGGCTTCCGGCACCCCCAACTTTCCGGGCATCCTGAATCTCCTAGGGTCATCCGGCCTTGTATCTCAATACAATCCGGCTTCCGACACCCCCCATCCCGGGCATCCTGACACTCCCAGGGCATTATCATCCGCCACAATAGTCTCCTCATTTAACATTATTCATGTTCACCAATTTCGTTCTTAATTTAGCATAGCATATGATGTATTGGCAAATCAACAATCATGTTCAGCATTTGAATTCCCACATGCATCTCGATTCATTGTCGTGCATACATCAAGACTTCATCATTCATACTACATGGTACAATTTTTTATGAAATAAAATTTAATGGAATTATGCCAAACAAAATAATCCATTTTTCATGCCCTTTTTCATTTATTTAAATTTCAGCTTGTGCCATTTTCAAAAATATTAATTTAAGATCTATATAATTCTCAAAAATCATAAAAACTAAGGCAAGTGATAATCAAGACAATATGATATTGATTTCATGCAAAATACATGGCCAAATAGAATTTCACATAATTTCACAATTCACACAAAACAGCATGTAATTTTCGGATGAAATCAGAATGCACAGTTTCTGAAGAAATTCGATTAAAATATCCATACCACCTCCAAAAATTACGAAATTTTATCGAGTTCTAGCCAAGACATTAAAGTACATTTTTCATGAAGACTTCCAAGTCAGATTATTTTTAGATAAATTTCTACAGTCTCACGAAGCTTCTGGATCCAACACCGAATCGTCCAGTACATGCTTCTCCGAAATACTGAGTTTTCACCTACCTATTCTTCTTCTTTTTCCTCTGAAATTTGGATATGTTCTACATAAAGATGTTCTCTACAAGTTTCATGAGATATCCAAGTCGAATATCCAGAGTATAGTCGTCATTTAGGTCCATGAAGTCTCGGGTGTCCTGTAATACATCTCCAGAATTACCGTCTTCAAGATCTAGTCGATTTACTAGGTTATACTTGCTCATTTCACTTCAAATTTGAGTATATTATATTTTAAGATGTCCCCTACAACTTTCATGAAGAAATAAAAGAGAGATTCTTAGCACAACTCAACATGCAACCACAAATCCATCAAAAGGTCAGTGAAATCTTTCCAGATCTGATGTCTCCGTAGGATGAGAGTTTAACCCTTTGAATCTCCATCATTTTACACCAAATTTTGTGTATGTTGTATTTTTGGATATTAGCTACAACTTTCATGAAGAGATCAAAGCCAAAATCGGACACTAAACATGCATGCAAGCTTTCACAAAGTTCTGACTCAAACTGTTCATGCGAAAACTGCAACATCACACAAGAACGAGTCATCCAAGCTTCGGTTTCCCTCTCCTAATCACCCAAAATTCGACTTTTCTACAACATACATGTAACACAAACACATGCAAGAGCAGCAAGAGGACTCCAACTTGCCGCTAGACCGAACGGACGATGGCACACGGCGGCGATCACGGCGGCACACGGCGGACGGACGGCGAGCGACGGTGATTCCTTCCTCTCGGCTTCTCCTCTCTCGGCCACTCTCTCCCTCTCTCTCACACAATCTCTCTCTCTCTCTCTCTTTGGGCGAACAAGCAACCAGCCACTCTCTCTCTCTCCTCTTCCCTTTTAACCCCCCATTTCCTAATCATTAGTAATCATTGTTTGCCTCCTAATTAGCCAATGCATGCCATCTTACTTTGTGCCACTTGTCACCACACATGCAAGATGGGCT
Organism: Eucalyptus pumila; assembly: GCA_016097595.1. Lineage (NCBI taxonomy): Eukaryota > Viridiplantae > Streptophyta > Magnoliopsida > Myrtales > Myrtaceae > Eucalyptus > Eucalyptus pumila. The sequence continues at coordinate 415,631 of JADPVT010000012.1, read as the reverse complement.
TGGGCCTCCTCTTCTTGGGCCTCCTTTTGGTCGACGGCAGCCCACTTGTGGGCTTCAATGGGCCGGCCAACTTCGCCCATTAAAGATCCACTCTTGGGCTTAAGGCCCAACCAATTTATTTTTTTTTGAATTTCTTCTATAAATTTTAAATTTTAATTTTCCACATGGCCAAAGTCTTGTGACATTTTATTTAGTTCATAAGGTGCATGGCCAAGCATAGATTATCATCATTAATCTATCTAATTTAGAATCTCATAAACACAAGCACAAATCACCTAATCTTAAAAAGAGACTAATGGCTAAATCATAAACCATATGTAATTTCATTACCTAATTAGAGGCTTTAACACACCTTATAGCTTGACTTTGAATATCAGGATGCCACATCATCTTACAGACTGAAGGCGAATGGTGAACACGAGATTCTAAATTAATTCTGTATCATGAGTTCCTGGGGGAGTTGACGAAGAAATTCCAAGAAATATCATTCAAATACTTAGCAAGGTCTCATAATCAGTTCGCGATGCCCTAGCTACCTTGTCTTCAATGTTGCAAGTAGCTTGAGGCTTGGACATTGAACCGTTGATAATTAAAATGCTTAGGCGCTCAGCTTATTGCATGACGATTGAAGAGGAGCCGGACGGACGGCCTTGGTATCACGACATCTTGAAGTATCTGCAAAAGGGTGAATTCCCCGAAGGAAGTGAAGCAACAAACAAAAAGCATTTAATAAAGTTAGCATCAAAATCTTTCGCCAGTGGAGATGTCCTCTACAAAATGTCCTTTGACTCAACATTGCTAAGGTGTGTCAACGCTAAAGAAGCCGACCGTTTGATGAAGGAGATACATGAAGGGGAGTGTGACCCCCATATGAATGGACACTTATTGGTGAGAAAGATCATGTGACTTGGTTATTATTGGCTGACCATGGAGTCCAACTGCATTCAGCATATATGACGATGTCACCAGTGCCAGATTTATGGAGATAGGATAAATGCCCCTCCAAATGAACTTCATCAAATGTCTCAACCTTGGCCCTTTTTGATGTGGGGAATTGATGTGATCGGGCCTATTAACCCCAAAACTTCAAATGGGCATCGATTTATCTTGGTGGCAATAGACTATTTTACTAAGTGGATCGATGTCAACTCGTATGTTAATGTTACTACCAAGAATGTGGCAAAGTTCATTCGTCGTGACATTGTCGCTCATTACGGGGTGTCGCAGGCGATCATCACCGACAACGACACTAATTTGAACAACAAAGTCATGGATGGTTTGTTTAGTGAGTTTTGAATTAAGCATTTGAACTCGTCACCGTACCGTCCTCAGATGAATGGAGCAGTAGAGGCGACGAACAAGAACATAAAGAAAATCTTATCAAAGACCGCTGAAAATTATCGTGAATGGCACGATAGGCTCCCTTACGCGCTAATGGCATATTGAACTTCTATCTGCACCTCCACAGGGGCAACTTATTTCTTACTCATGTACGGGATGGAGGCAATCTTGCCTGTTGAAGTTGAAGTCCCTTCTCTAAGGGTCCTTTCCCAATCTACGCTCGATGATGCAATAGAGACATGAGCAGTTAAACATGATTGATCAGAAGAGATTGCAAGCCGTATGTCATGGACAATGCTATCAAAGACGAGTTGCGAAAGCCTTCAATCCAAGGGTGCGTCCTAAACACTTTGAAGTCAACGACCTGGTGCTGAGGAAAGTGCTTTTGATTATACCAGACCCTCGTGGCAATTCACCTTGAACTACAAAAGGTCAAATGTCATTCACAAGATTTTGCTTGGTGGTGCTTTGATTTTTGTTGAAATGAATGGCAGTGAATTACCTAGACCTGTAAGCACTAATGCAGTCAAGAAATATTTTCCATGATTGAAATCAAGGTTGAGGAGCCACTTCATGCACAATCCAAGTCTCATGGCATTATGCATAGCATCGTAGATATTAGGCATATGTCACATACACGCATATCTATTTGTGTTTCAAGCACCTTGTCGTTTCATGAGGAAATGGCGAAGGGAAAAGTTGATTCAAGGACCCATCAAGTCTCCACGCGAATGGTTGAATATCTCTTTTTCTTAAATGAGAGGCAAACTGAGATATGAAAAAAAAAAAAAAACCATGGTATCATTCGTATGACCTATTTCGGCGTAACAATACGTGCTTCATATCGGTGACCCTCGAAAAGGGGAGCTTGTAAAAATAATTTTATTCAAGTAAAAGGGTGAAACGTTAATCATGCTAGACAAGAAGTTCTTAGGATGAAATAAACCAAGCCATTTTCAAACACATCCCTCAAATGCTTTTGAGAATTGAGTAAAAAGCGACCTTCGCTTGGGATGAATGATTCATTTGCATTGAGCACAAAGATCGAAATGATAAAGGTGTTCCCTCCACCAACCCCAAGTATTACACTAATCTCTTATTACCCCTTTTGATAGAGTAAAGATGATCATTCAAAGTACACTTGTCGAGGACGACCCTCTATTGGGGCAGCATAAGGAGTTACGATCATGTTGTAGAACGAAATATTGAGAAAGATTCTATTACTTTCACTTGCATCAATCTTCCAGTGTTAGCTTCAGAGGAATTCTTATTAGAACTTGACTCATCCCAAGGTGAAGAAGAGCATTTCCTTCTCTACCCAAACACCGATACCCTTTGCTTTAACCAATTTGGGCCTGATTGTTCATTTATGAACCCCAAGCAGTGATCATCTCCCTTCACTGGGGCGATGCATAAGGATTGACCACATACAATTGATATTTACGAGAAAATATGAAAAACATCTCAAAAGTTCAAAGAGCAAAAAGTTCAATAAAATTAGGGGGTATGAAAAAGCAATGTGCCTGGTAAAAGCAAGGCCAACGCCCATCAAGAAAAAGAGCTAAAGGTTGCATTTTTTGTGAAAGAAAAATTATCAAAGTCCAAATGCTTGTGTAAAAAAAAAAAATCATCGCAAGTGCAAAGGAAATTAGAGAAATGAGCAAAGCCCCCATGCAGATTAGTCAAGGGACTTTCGAGATGTGCCGTGTTTCAAAAGCCAAATGCTTTCGAAAGATCGAGTGACCTGGTCAAGATGTCGTGATGATCATCGACTTTTAAAAAACCTTTTGAAAATTTTAAGGTTTTCAAGCCTGTGTCGAGCCAACATTACAACCCTCTTCTGAAGTCTCTTCTGATTGGGATGATTTGAGTGAAAATAAGAATACCATGAAGAAGCTACTGCTTGAAGGAGTGGAAGTAATTCTATCTTGTCTTATCTTCTAAGCTCTCGACTTGTAAACCTGATGAAGATAATGACAAATGTTACTTTATTGGTCTCAAAGCAACAATTCCTTTATGTAAGCCCTAACCGAACCTATATTGTAGTCCTTTCAAAATACCTTTTTGATCGATCAACTTGTGCTAATCGCGAACGTTTCTGAAAGCCTTTGACATGGGTTATGTGAGATACCATCAGCAATCAGTTACTTCCCACGCGAATAGATGGGATCAAGCAACTATGTTATCGAGAGTGTGTGAGAAGCCCTTTCTGATTAAGAAGCTCTAGTTTGGCATGCTCAATGAGCCTTTTTCACGAATGAAAATCATTTTGATAAGAACTTGTCTCCTGGAGAATTTGATGATTAATGATATATCCACAAACAAGATGATAGTTTTGCGCTACATGATGCTGATTAACATCGAATGATTTGCTAAAGCAGTCGGACTTAGCTTGACTGGCTTGTTCAATTAATGCTACAATATTGCTAATACGTTTATTGATGGCGTCTCTAAAGACATTTGTTAAAGTTGAGTTTGACAAGATTCCTCAGTGCAGCCATGCAATTTTCAAGGGGTTAGCGTGTGCTTCCCTAAAAACCGAAGGTTCATGGGTTTTCCTCAAACCATGTATTTTCAGCCTGGTCAAAACTGTTGTTACACGGTGAGATTTCGTCCCTCTCATTCTTCTTGTGACTTGGTGGGCTTCTGTAGCCCGAAGTCTTCATTTTTTCTTATGACACGGAGAGCTTTGCAGCTGGAGAGCTTTCTAACCTGGAGTCTTTCCTTCTTCCTATGACACAGAGAGCTTTGTAGCCTGGAGAGCTTTGTAGCCCGGAGAGCTTTTGTAGCCTGGAGTCCTTCCTATGACACGGAGAGCTTTGTAGCCCGAAGAACTTTTGTAACCCGGAGTCTTTCCTTCTTCCTATGACACGGAGAGCTTTGTAGCCTTAAGAGCTTTTGTAGCCCGGAGAGCTTTGTAGCCCAGAGTCCTTCTTTCTATGACACGAAGAGCTTTGTAGCCTAGAGAGTTTTTGTAACTCGAAGGACTTTGTAGCCTGGAGTCTTTCCTTCTTCCTATGACACAAAGTGCTTTATAGCCCGGAGAGCTTTTGTAGCTCGGAGAGCTTTGTAGCCCTGAATCTTTCCTTCTTCCTATGACCCAGAAAGCTCTGTAGCCCGGATAGCTTTCTTTCCTCTTATTGACAAGACGCGCTTCCATAATTATGAGTTATTTCTGTCGACCTAATACGTGCATATGCACTTAGGGTCTCTCCATCGTCAAAATAATTTAGGTGCTTTCTGTCTTCGATGACAACCTCTTTGAGGCTACATTCAAAGAGGGGCAGCTGTTGACACATAATTTTTATCTTTCAAAAAGTATATATAAAAAGAAAGAAAAATCAAAAATCAAAAACTTTAATTATTAATTTTTCTTTAAAAAAAAGAAGCAAAACACCTTGTGGGTCTAGGTCGTCTTTGGATCTCGGCCTTGGCCCGACCTAGTCCTTTTCCTCTTATTTCTCCCCGCGTGGGCCTGGGCCTAGGTCCAACCCCTCTCTTTTCCTTTTTCTTTTTTTCTTTTCCCCTCATGCGGCCAGCCCTCTTCTTCCCTCCGGCCCGGCCTGCACCGTTGTCTTCTCCCTTAGTTGTTTTTTGCATGGGGAACTTGCAAAAAAAAAAGCAGAAAGTAGAGGCCGAGTAAGGGGCGGCTGCAGGAGACAACACAATTCACAAAGGGGCAAGCAAGTGGCACGATCTTCATGTTAGAGCCGGTTGGCAAAGTCAGCTTGTTGGTCAGCCTAGGAAAGTGGAGGGAGTGAGGGAGAAAATAGAGGGGGGCAAAACAGAAAGGGCAGAGGGAACATAGATTGAGAGAGAGCATCAAAAGAGAGAAACACAGAGCAGAGGAAACTCAACCAGCAGCTAAGCCACGCCCAACCACTGTCCGACGACCTTCCCTAGCCGGTCTTCGCGAGCCAAACCAGTAAGCCTTAAACCTCCTTTGTTTTTGCCATGTTCTCAGGCGCGCCGGGCCGGAGTTCACAATTGTTCGACTCAAGCGAGCTTCGACCCCCGTCCTTCTTTTGTTATACTATTGTATGTGTCTTGAGTTTGTCTATTGAGGATCCTAATGCGGGTTCCGGTCCTGTTCTGGTCGAGAATCATTCGTTTTGGCGATGTGCCACACTTGTTTGATAAAATGCCTAAACGAGATCCATTTTTGTTTTGTTGTTTTGAGCTGAAACCGAGTCATCCAGGCACCGTCTCCCCTAGTCTAGATGTCCCTCTAATCTTTGATGTCCATGGCGTATCTAACGCCACCCAACCTAGTGACCTGTGGAGGCCGTGGGGCTTTTTTCGTTTGGGAGAACGAGCTTGGCCATCATGGCCATCACAGGGGGCCGGGGGCGCTGCCGGCCAAATGATGGTTGAGCACTAGGCTCGGCTTGGCCAAGGTGGCACCGCCGTGCCTTGCCCAAGCAGAGAGGATGCCGCCTCCATTGCAACTGGACTGCTGCGAAGCAGCTGGGTTGCGAGCGGGGTAAGCCGGATCGTGGGCTTGGCGGACCCAGGCCTGCCTATGCTTCGGACAGGCTGCGCCAGGGTTTGGGGCCATTAGTTGGGGTTTAACCCTAAACCTAGTGAAGGCCCGACCACCTATGGTCGAGCCTGAACCCTTTTTTGATGGGCCGATCGGCCTACGCCCTAATCGGACCGAACCCGAACCCAACCTGGCCCAAAATAATAATAATAAAATAATAATATAAAGTTTTAAAAAATATTTAAAATTATTATTATTATTATTATTATTATTATTTTAAGGTTTTTAAAAAAAATTAAAATTTTGAATATCGAAAAAGTGTAGGGTTTGGTTAGGAATTGCCATGTATTGCATTTTTAGCGCAATTAGGCATTTCTTTGCTCGTATTTGGATTATATTCTATGTTTAATTTTCATATTTAATTATGTTTGATTGCACGTGTTTAAATTTATGGCAATTAGCATCTTGGTAGCTATGATTGTCACTTTAATGATTCTTTTATTTTGGTCAGTGATTGTTACAATAATAAATGCGCACCCACATGATCATCTCACATGTTAGTGGATAGGTATAAAATCAATCCAAGCTGCCTACCAAAAAATCATTTTGTTAAAATGAACAAGATTAGGTACCGAAAGGGCACTAATTGGTCAATTAGTGTAATCAAGTCTCCGACCCTAGATTCTCTGGTTGCATAGGAAGTGAGGCACGCTCACATGCCTCACTTGATTTCTAGCCGACCCCAACAGGTTAGTGGCGACTCCTTTTGTGCAAAATTCCTAAAATAAATCCCAATGTCACGTGGGGTATGGGCTTGGGAGAGCTCGCGCCTAATAATGGGCCTTAGGCCCATCCTTTAGGCAATACCCCTAAACATGTTCCCTTCCCCCGAGGGTAGGTCACGACATAAGCCAAAGGTGGAATTGGTACTGTGTGGTGAGTGTTTTGTTCCAGAAAAACGAGAACCATGGGACCAAGCTTTTCTTCGATCGAATGTCATCCTAAGCTAATGCAATCGAGAAAGAACCTGAGGAGTGCTCCAGCCACATTAACCGATTAGGGTTTTGTGAGAGTATTGGGAGGGGATGCGTCCACGATTCCAGAATAGCCTTAGTAGCTTGGCCTGGTGTGGAGAATAAATCCGCAACCGTAGCCTACCTAGATAAACCCGAGCGATAGATGTAAGTGTCCATGAAGAACATATTTAGGGGTTGTCGAGGGTGCAAAGGGTCAAACCATATAAACACCGAGAGGCCATCGCCCACATGCCATTTAAAGGACCGCTGGAAATCCCTCCTGAGATCAAGTAGCTCCCCCTAAGCCCAGGAGCAGAAAGTTGGCTTAGTGACTACCCATAAATTATTCTTTTTTAAGTAAGTAGAATGAATCCACTTACACCAAAATGATTCTTTGTCCGTAAAAAGGATCCATATATGTTTAAGCATAGCCACCATATTGCAATCACGAAGTCTAAGTATACCAAGTCCTCCTTTTTTTGGGAGGCAAACATCTTCCCACCCTACTTTCGCACCCCCACTCTTAAGGCCCGGGTCTTTTTAGAGAAATTGTCTAAGTATTTGTTCAATTTAGTCTAGCACAGCACTAGGTAACATGAAAATACTAACCTAATAGACTTGTATTGAATTGAGGATAGACCTAATAAGCTGTAGGTGGCCCGCGAGCGAGAGGAAACATTATGCCCACAATTGCGCTCTTGCTGTTATAAGGTTGACAAGGGAGTTATAATCTGACTTGCCAAGTCGTGAAGTGATGATGGGGACTCACAGGTAACAGACCGACGGGATACCTTCCTAGAATCTAAGGGCATGAAGAATTTGGGTTCGAGATATATTCGTTCCACCTACAAGGAAAACTTCACTCTTGTTCATATTGAGTCTCAATCCACTCCAAGAGGAGAAGGTTTCTAGGCCATCCTCGAGGAGAGATACAAAGGCCATATTTGCTTCACTGAACATGAAAACATTGATTTGCACCTCTAGAAGTACTTGAATCTCGGTTGTCTGGTTTGAAGGTATAGGATCCCCGAGAATACCTCCATAGCCAAGGTGAAAAGGTAAGGAGACATGGGGTCCCCTTGGTGTAATCCACGGCCACTAGAGAAGAATTCGTGAAGCTCCTTATTAATGGATATGGATAACTTAGGGGTATAGACATAGGTCATAATAAGCCCAACCGTTTGATTGGGAAAGCCAAAAGCATGAAGAGTTAGTTCGAAGAAATCTTAATCAATAGTATCGTAAGCTTTCTAAAAATCTACTTTGATAGCACATTTTGGCGAATATGGGTCATGGTGAAGGCCACTGGAAAGTTCTTGGGCCAGCAAGCTGTTGCTAATTTGACGACTTTTAACAAAAGCATTTTGAGGTGAACTAATGATGGTTTGAAGGATGGCTGCCAATCTATTAGCTAGAATCTTGGTGATGCACTTGTAGATTGTGTTGCCGCAAGCAATGGATCTATAATCAAAAACTGCAGACGCATTGGGAATTTTAGGCACTAAGGCTATAATTGTGTTGTTTATCTCGCGCAACAATTTCTTGGAGATAAAAAAATCCTTGACCGCTACTATGATCGACGGTCTTACAACATCCCAACCGTGTTTAAAAAACTCAACATTAAACCCATCTGGTCTAGGAGCCTTGCCAAAAGCTAGAGAGAATAAAGTATCATGAATTTCCAGCTTAGTCACAGGACGAGAGAGGGTTCGTACTAGTTCTACATTTAGGGAGTGCTGTAGTACCGCTTGAATCTCTTGCAAGGCAGGCCGAGAAGGAAGATCTATATGCGCCAGGAGGTCTTGAAAGTGGGATACAAATAATTGCTACACCATACCAGGATCGATCACTAGATTACTAGAAGTGTTCGTAATCGAAATAATTATGTTCCTAAAATGTCTTTTGTTGACAGAATGGTTAAAGAACTTGGTGTTTTGACCACATTCCTTAATCCACCAAACCGTAGATTTCTGTTTGTAAAAAGATTCCTCTTGTAGTCGAAGATCAGAGAAGGTCCAAAGATGATTCATTTCTAGTTCCGCAAGCAACAAGTTGTTCGGGTCCTGCTGGAGGGCATCCTAGATGATTTGGAGGGCATTCCTATTATTTGTTGTTCTAGTAGAAATATCGGGAGAAAGAATCCTTGTTGAGCTGCTTGAGGCGGCCTTTAAGGGTTCTTAGTTTACAACATAGCCTGAACATGGGTGTTACCGCCCCTGGGTTTTCCCACACCTGAGCAACAATTGTGTGAAAGGCTGGGTGCATCATCCAAAGGTTAAAGAACTTGAAAGGTTTTCTATAAATAGAAGGGACCATGACTTTGATGACCATGGGAGTATGATCGGAGATGCCTACAGATGCTCGGAGCAAGGAAAAAGGCTTCTGAAAATAAGAAGTCATGGCACCATTTCATATTTACAAGCACCCTATCAATCTTCCTCAATTTTCCGGTTAGTGCTCAGTGAAGAAGACCAAGTGAAGCGATAACCTACATATCTTAGGTCTTCTAGCTCTCCCTGGGCAATGCATTGCCCCAAACTCATCATAAAAAGGGAACCATGTATTCAAACTACCTATACGATCATAAGAGTCTTGAATAGCATTGAAATCCACCGCCACTAACCAAGGAAAATCCAACAGGCTATCACTAGTATGAGTAAGCTCCACCCATAATGGGCGATGAGATATGAAGGTGTGCTCCGCATAGATAATAGAGAGGTAGAATTCAGAACCAGTACTTAGGAACTTAAGCTTGCTGTGGATTGCTTGAGCATTTGAATAAGACATCAAAATTCACAGGGATGGATTCTACCCTACCCAAATTCTCCTTTTAGGGTAGAGTTGACACCTAAATTTTTGCCCAAAAAATCATTTCCGAAAAAATGGGAACTTGTTTTTCCACAAAATTATTTCAAGTTAAATTCTTGCATATAGATTATCTAGGCATTTAATAGAGTGTTTTAAATTGAAGATGTTTTTACTAAAAAAAAAAAGAAAAAAAAAGGAGATTAAGAAAAAACAAAATTGGGGCCAATGATATAAATGTGACTAGCCAAGCCTAGGAGGTCAAATTGGAATTCAAATGGCAAGTTGGGCCCAAAATGCAATTTTCAAAAGTTGAGGGACCAATTCACAAATTTTGCAAAATTTGCGTCCAAGCCCGTAAATCATCATCTTGGTCACCAATTAAGTTGAAGTTGAATTTGGGCCAACTCAAATCAATCAAATCGAGACAAAAAGACCAAATTTGCCTTGAATTGGGTATTTTCGGATAAGAAAATAACTAAGTTTGAGGGACTTTCTTGCAAAATTGGGTGGGCATAATTGCAAAATTTGGTTGAGATCTTAAACTACTATACATGTACTTGCTTATTGATCAAAAACCGTAGCTAAATTGATGGATTAAAGCACTCAAACTAGTTATCAAAACCCAACCCACAATTAGGTCTTAATTCGGAGCTACTAAGTAGGCATATTAGTGGCCCCACCATATCCTCCTCACCTGCCCAACCAGTCCGATTTCTGCACGTGATGGAAGATCATTATTGGTACTGCAAGTGGACAAACTTTGGTCAGGGATAAGCTGCTGAAGGCACGGGAAAATCGCACCAAAGTCCGGACACTCAACAGCTGTAGAAATTGAAAATCTGGCTAAGTCAAAAAGTTGTTGAAGTAGCCCTATTGACAAGCTTGGTAGGTGGACAAAAGACCAACCAAAAATCCCTCAATTCAAGAGATAAGATCGCAAAAGCAAGCTCTTTCAAGGAACGAAATAGAGGAGATGAGAGGAAGAGGAGAGAGCTCACGGTCGTCCCCCAAAGAAGCTCTCAGAAGCAACCCTAGAAAAAGAGAACCCAGAAATTTGTTGGAATTGTCTCAGTGCTGCTATTTTCGGTCGTGTTTTCCTCTGTTTTTTTTTTTTAAATAGTCAAGTTCATTTAGTTATGCAGTTAGTGTTTTTGCTTTTTTCTAGGAAGTTATTAGCACATTTGTGTACAGTTATGTGTTGCACGTATGTGAGCAGTTTCTGCTTTGTATTTAGTTTTGGTACTCGACAGTTTTTCCTTTGCACAAGACGTATGAAGTGCTCTGCTCTATTTTTTTTTTTTTATCCTTTCTCTCCCTCAAACAACAGAGATGTTTTTTTTGTTTTGATTGTTGTTTTATGAGCTTTAACATTGGTATCAGAGTGTTTGTGGGATCTTAAGGGACTGTGAAGTGAGGGTAAGTGAGTGAAGATTGCTTCCAATCTGCAAAGAAAAAGCTGATGGAGGCAGGATCGAGTGGATTCTCTGCAATGGCTGCTCCAATCTTTACTGGGGAAAATTATCAAGCTTGGGCTGTCAAGATGACATCATTCTTGGAGGGTCATGATCTATGGGAGGCTGTGGAGAATGATTATGAGGTTGCTCCATTTCCAAATAATTCGACCTTGAATTAGATAAAGTACCATAAGGAGAGAATCGCAAGGAAGGCTAAGGCAAAGTCTTGCCTGTATGCTGCTGTCTCACCCCCTATTTTCACAAGGATCATGAGATGTGATTCTGCAAAGGCAATATGAGATTTCTTAAAGGGTGAATACGAGGGAGATGAGAAGATAAGGAGCATGAAGGTGATGAATCTCTTGAGGGAGTTTGAGAGACAACAGATGAAGGATTTAGAGTCAGTGAAGGAGTACTCTGATAGGCTGGTTGAGATAGCTGAAAAAATCAGAGTTTTAGGGATCGACTTGAAGGATAAAAGGCTTGTTCAGAAGATCTTGGTGTCTCTTCCAGAGAAGTTCAAAGCCACCATAACTTCTCTGGAAAATACAAGAGATTTAGCTGATATAAAGCTTGTAGAATTGTTAAATGCTTTGCAGGCACAGGAGCACAGAAAACTGATGAGAAGAGAAGAGTTTGTAAAGGGTGCGCTGCAAGCTAGAGTGAAGTCAAATGATGGAGGAAAATGGAAGAAATGGATTCAATCCAAAGAAAATGCTGGTGACTCCAAGTTTGTAGCAAAAGAAGGAAATTCTGGTGGGTCTAGCAAATGGAAGAACAAAAAACCTTGTCAATACTGTGGTGGAACTAATTATCAGTTTTTTAGATGTTGGAGAAAGCCTAATGCTAGGTGTAGAAGATGTCACAAGTTGGATCACATGGAAGCCATCTGGAAAGAGAAAAATTACCAGCAAGCAGGAGAAGCATAGGTAGCAGTGCACTTTTTTGTAGCTTCTTTTTATTAATCTTCTGTTGAGAATGATGCATGGTTGGTGGATAGTGGCTGTACCAATCATATGACTGGCAATTCGAAGCTATTTAGGAGTTTAGACAAGTCAGTCAGGTCCAGAGTCAGAATTGGCAACGGACAGTATATCAAAGTGCAAGGGAATGGTACGATGGCTATTGAAGGAAATCAAGAGGTGAAGCTTATCAGTGATGTTCTTTTTGTGCCAAATATTGACCAAAATATGTTAAGTGCTGATCAGTGATGTCTTATTAATAATGCAAATAGTAAAGAAGTGCTAAGAATCTCAATGAAGAACAAGAGTTTCATGTTCAAGCCACAAGAGATGCAACAAATGGCTTTAAAGTGCAAAGAAGAAAATGCATAGCTATGACATAAAAGACTTGGGCATGCTCACAGGAAGAGCATGTCGTTTATGCAAAGAAATAGTTTGGCAGATGACTTGCCAAGTTTCGAGGAAGAATTTCCACAGTGCAAAACTTGTCTTCTTGGCAAGCAAGCCATATTTCCTTTCAAAGGAGGAGGTCGGAGAGCATGTGAGAAGCTACAATTAGTCCACACAGATCTATGTGGACCTATGTCTAAGTCTTCTCTCAATGGTAGCAGGTATTTTATTACTTTCACTGATGATATGACCAGGATGAGTTGGATTTATTTTCTGTGAGCCAAGTCTGAAGTTGTTGATGTGTTTGTGAAGTTTAAAGCCTTAGTTGAGAATCAGAGTGGGAAGAAAATTAAAATGCTTAGGTCTGATAATGCTTTTGAGTGTACTGCTCACAATTTTAAGTTGAATTGTGAGCAAGCAGGAATTGTGCAGTAGTTCACTGCTCCCTATTCACCTCGACAGAATGGGGTCAGTGAGAGGAAAAACAAAGCATTATGTTGATGGCTAGATGTATGATGAAGGAGAAGAAGTTGCCTAAGAAGTTCTAGGCTGAGGCAGCTAATACTGCAGTGTTTCTATTGAATAGATTGGCCATAAAGGCCTTAGAGAAATCAACACATTTTGAAGTCTAGCATGGTGTTAGACCTTTTGTGAAGAATTTGAAGGTTTTTGGGTATTTGTGTTACACTCATGTTCCGAAGGTCAAGAGGGACAAACTGGATAAGAAAGCAGAGCTTGGAATCTTTATTGGGTATAGTCTTCAATCAAAGGCTTACAAGATTTTTCATCCCATGATAAGGAAGGTGACTATAAGTAGAGATGTTATTTTTCTAAAAGAAGATGAGTGGAATTGGATGGATGGAAAGAGTGCAAAACATCAGCAGTTCGAAAAACAACCTGCAATAGATGTAGAGGTTGATGAAGTTATAGATGGATTGGAATACAGTATGGATGATTTACCAGTGAGAGGCACAAGGTCACTTGCTGAAATCTATGAAAGAAGCAATGTGGCAATGCTCAAACCATCTAACTTTATGGACGCTAAGGAGGATCAGAGGTGGATTACAGCAATGCAGGAGGAGATTGTAATGATCCAGAAAAACCACACATTGGAGCTTGTTGACAAACCATCTGATAAGAATGTGATTGGGGTTAAGTGAGTGTTTAGAACAAAACTTAATCATGATAGTTCTGTCAATAAACATAAAGCTAGAGTGGTGGTGAAAGGTTATGCACAAATATGGGGAGTAGACTATTCTAAAACATTTGCTCCTGTTGCACGACTTGATACAATAAGGCTATTGTTAGCTATTACAGCAGAGAAGGGGTGGCCTATATTTCAGTTAGATGTCAAGTCTGCATTCCTGAATGGAGAGCTTAAGGAGGAGATTTTTGTTGAACAACTTGAAGGCTTCAGTATCAAAGGGCAAGAAGAGAGTGTGTACAGGTTGAGGAAAGCTCTATATAGACTGAAGCAGGCTCCAAAAGCTTGGTTTGGGAAGATAAATCGATATCTGTAGGATTTTGACTTTGTAAAAAGCTTAAGTGAGTTCACTCTTTATGTCAAGAAGGTGAATCACAGTGTTGTAATTATGTTACTTTATGTAGATGATCTATTAGTGACATGGAATGATATGGAATTGATAGAGAAGGTGAAGCAAGATCTATTTGTAGTTTTTGAGATGTCAAACTTGGGCAAGATGACTTATTTTTTGGGTCTAGAAGTCAAACAAGTTTCATATGAGATCTTCATCTGTAAAAAAAAAAGAAGAAATACATTAAGGAAATTCTAAAAAAGTTTCAGATGGAAGATTGTCAAAGTGTGAGCACTCCTATTGTGACATCCCAAAATTCATGAAGACCTCCAGTTGCATTAAAGTCTATGAATAGGTGATGTAAATACTATCAAGTTACTTTATAGCCATTTAATCCATAATTTGCAATAAGATTTATGGCCAAGCTTTTAATGGATAATTATGTGATAGGAAATAAAATTCTATCATTGGTCATGTGTATTATAAATTGGAATTTATGGATTTGTGACTACAAGTTTTATGGCCTTATTATTTTTGCAAGTTAGGTATTTATTTAAGTGGAAAATGTTAATAGATTATTAAAAAGGTTAGTGGGCTGAAATTCTTAGACCAAGCTAGCCGAAAAACCCAGCTCAAGACCCCCACCACTTCGGCCCAAAGCTAGGCCCATGAAGTCCATTGGGCCGTCGACCAAGTTGGCCCCAAGCACAGCCGGATGGAGCCCCTTTTGCATGGAAAATTGCCAAGTGTTCTTCCCTAGTTGCCAAGTGTGGCTGCCCCCATTGGCCATCTTGGGCGGCCACATGCAGCTTTCAATCATTTGAAATGATTGAAGGTAAGGGAAATTAAGAGAGAGAGAGTGGCCGGTTTTGGTGAGAGAGAGAGAGAGAGAGAGAGACAGAGCTGTCGAGAGAGTGAGAAAGGGAAACCAAGAGAGGAGGAGGAGGTCGTGCCAAGAAGAAGGAAGAGAGTTCGTTCGCCATTCGTCGCTGCTTTGCCTCTGTTTGCTGCCATTTTGAGCTTGAATTTAAGGCAAGTGAAGTCCTAAAAACCTACCCTTTGCATTGCTATGTGTATGTGTAGTAGATGGTAAGTCTTGTGTGACATCCTAAATTTCATCGACTATCATAAGCAAAATTATCATTAGAAACTTAGATTAATTAGATTGGGCCAAAAATTGAACCCAATGGATCGTGAGGAATGTGTGGGCTTGAGAAGCAAGTGGGCCACACGAATTGGACTTAAGGAATCTAATGAGAGATTATGGGCTTGGACTTGGCTTGAAGTGGGCCAAGGTTTGGAATTATTAGATTTGTTGATTTAGTTTAGTGGGCCGAAATTGTTGTAGATTGAGCCTGTTGGGCTAGGAATGGATAATTAGGCCCGAATGATTTTATTTTATAGATTATAGTTATGATAACTTGATTAATGTTTATAATGCTAATATCAATTTCTAACTTCAGCATTTTTGTGATGAATTCTTTATAGACCAACATTGACTATTCGATATGTTATGACTTTGTATAATTGGGATTAAGTAGAAACAAAAGGCAATTAGATGAAAATATTAGAAGCTAATGAACTAACGAATGATATCAATTAACTGTTAATTAGCGACAATCGACAGATGGCGAAAATATTCATGCATGAAAGCCACGACACCTTTTTCTTTCTCTCGATTCTCTCATCAACACCCACGGTTTTTCTCATTCCATAGAACCGAAGATGGCAACTCCAAGGAAGCATAATCATTAGAAAATCTAATCATTACTCTAGCCTAGAGTTTTGTTTGTAGACCTATTTCCCCCTTAAGCTTTGTACCCTCTCTCTCTCTCTCCATATAAAACCCAACAACCCATCTTCATCTTCTTCTTTCTTTTTCTCTCGGCTGAGCAGGGAAAAACCAGAAGCAAACCAGCGATTTCTCCTTCTTGCATGCTGATTTTGAGTGTTGATCTTGAAGCATCTCTGTGTTGTTTAGTAGCTGAAGCAAGGTAAGGAAAGATCTAACTCTAAATTGAAAGTTATCCATTGTTTCATCAAGGGAGCTTGAGGATCTAACCAAACAGTGATGGATATAGTCTGTAGTTGCTGTTTTATGATTGATCTAAGCTGAGTAAGTGTTAGATTAGAGTTAGAAGCCATTGCATGTTGTTTTTTAGGACTGCATGTTTCGAAATCCAAGTGTGAGTATGCTGTTTTGTTCAGCGAAGTGATGAAATAAATGCCGAGTGTGTTGTTTCGGTAGAAATCGTGATAAGTGGCTTACGGATGCGTTTATACTTCGAGCCGAGCTGTGGAATTGATCATTTGTTAGAAAAATATATGCTGAAGTTGCTTTGAGTTGCTGTGAGTAAGAACTGGAGTATTTTAGAAGAGATTTATGGATAGACAAGTTGTTTCGTTGAGTTAGAAGTGATAAAAATTGTGTATCTATTTTGTTCTAGGTGAAAATGGTTATGGAGTCTTCTGTTCTGTGTTATTTTCTTTATGCATGTTAATAGAAATAAGAAAGAAACTATTCTACATGATAGAACATCTATAAGATCAGGTTATACATGTAGCTATAACCATATGACTATAAAACCATAGAGACAGAAGTGTACTTAGTAAAACCAGTAAACTGTTCTTGTGAGAAACGGTTTGATCTTTACTGATTATGCGAATTTTCTGTAATTACCTAGTTAGATTTGGACTTTGAATCCTTAATGAAAATTTTAGAAAACATTTTAAGGAATGACGTGTCAAAATTTGAGATTAAATCGATAAGATTTGGTTAGTGAAACAATTTTCTTTGTAAATACGAAATCTGGACGTCGGTACAGGGTACTAGTAAAGATTATGGCAATTGTTACTCTTAATACAGTGAGAATCAGACTTAAGTTTCTGCATGGGAATTGTTAATATTTTTCTTAAATATAACATACTAAAATTTGGTAATATTTCAACAAGAACTGATATACCTTCTGTGTCTGGAACCGAAACTGTACGTTTAGTTAGTAAATTGTCTGGACCCGAGAACATATATTAGAGGTTGTCTTTTATATTAGGCTTTTGTGAGGCATGTAGAGTCTAATAAACCTCATAAAATAAGTTAGTCATATAAGAGTAAGTCTCATATATCATTTGAGATATAAGTGCATATAGAATCATGTGTGTGCAATGAGTGCGGTGAATAGTGCTTGATTATGGGATAAATATCTGTTCGCCATGGAATGGGACATGACGTAATGGGTTTTATCTTATAATTTGGACACGCACATGTGCTAGGTTCATGAGAGTTAGATAGATACTTTAGAGTCTTTTTCTTTTGCATACGATAAATGCATTAATCAAAGGTGCGGTGGTGTGAAACGTGTGCTTAAGATGAATGAACCCATCGGTACTGAGATACCGGTGATGCCCCCGGAAGTTTAGGATGCCCTTGCTGCGTGGTCTTGGATGCCTCAGTAGAGAAATACTCAGATGCCTCGGAGTGAGATGCCCTTGTGTGTGATCAAGGATGCCTCAGTAGTGTGATACTGAGATGCCTCGGAGTGAGATGCCCCCTGCTGTGTGGTCTTGGGAGTACCTCGGTTGAGTGATGCCAGGATGCCTCGGAGTGAGATGCCCATGATAGAAATATTGTGGAAGTCCAGATATCGTACTTTCCGGAAGTAACTCGATCAGGCTGGTAGAGTCTCGGTTGTGACTGATTTGAGGGTGGATTTTATGCATACTAAATATAATTATTTGGCGAGTGAGTTCATCTATTATTGTTGCATTATATTTTGATGTGAGATTGAGTTTGTGAAGGGCAAGTATAGAAATGGATGCATATAAGGTGATTTCTTACATGAAGTAATAGTATTGTTTATGCTTGTGATATATTCTCTTAGTATCCTAAATTGTTTGATGATTCACTTGTAACTTTGATGGCTATGGATTGTTTAAGTTAGAGTTTTATCATTCTTTACTGGGCAAGGTTGTTTGCTCATACCTTACATTTTCAGATTGATAGCATGGATGTACCGGCAATAGCTCGATACGGGGCGGTAGTGAGTCTTGATGTTTCTCTACATGACGTGTATGATCCCGACATTGACATGGTATCTCCAAGTATGAGGCGACTTTTATGGCTGGATGACGGTAGAGCTAAGTTATTGCCGATGACGTCCATTGCATGGTTTATCAACCATGAAGGGGAGATGTTCAGACCTTTACCCTTTGGAGCAGGAGGACCTGGAGCGGGGATGGGCGGCGCCTAGATGCCTTTGATCTTGTTGTAGCTGACTGACTTTTGATTTTTGTTAGATGCGGGCTGGTGTGGGAACTCGTGGAGTAGATAACCTCACCCATATCCCTGGCTTGTGTTGCACCTTACTTTTGTTTTGTATATGATGTAAATATATAGGCGAAGAACATGGAATGAGTCCAGGTCGATAATTTTGTATGCCCCGATGATGATAAAATGAAAGGAAGCCTTTTATGATCTTGTCTATGTGCATTGCAGGATAACCTTATAATATAAATTTAGGATTTTAAATAATCCATATTATACCCGCTAACTTTCAATGGTAAATACTATGGATTATCTAAAGGAGTTTACTAGATTAATAAGATGTCAATAATAATTATAATTCCACTTGTGCTTAGTACATGATGCTCTGGAACGTCACAGCTCGTTACATCTTGGTTGTGGTAGATATGATGAAATTTCAGAGCTTTTGAGAGAGATTCGTTGGCCATGCATGCTGTTTCTGGAAAGACAAGTCTGACCATCCATGAGTTTGTGTGTTGCGTGTGACTTTTTAGTCGGAATCTTGCTTTTATTTCTTCATGAAATTTGTAGAGAACCCCTTAAAGAACAACATACTAAAATTTGAGGCAAAACGAATAAGAAATGGTCAGTGAAATGATTTTCTTTTGGAGAGACTAGATCTGGAATTCGTTGTGATGACCTTCAGTGATTTCGTGGTCTGTAAAGTAACCTTCTTGTGAAAATATCACTTTTATCTCTTCAAAAAAGTTGTATTATACTTCTTGAGGTAGAACATATAAAAAATTTAGAGGAAATGAACAAAAATAGGTTGGTGAAATCGTTGTCTTTTGAAGAAATTGGATATGGGAAAAACGCTGCTTCGACCGAGTATGATTTTGGGATTTTTATAAACTCATACAGTTAAAATTTGATCATGTTTCCTGAATAAAAGTTGTAGGTAATATTCTGAGGAACAACATACTGAAATTTCAGAGTAAATGGACCAGTAATGGCCAAGGAAACGATTTTTTCATCAACACGGGTAGATCTAGAAAACGATACCGAGAATAGGAAAAGTAAATTGACTTTATCTTTTAATCCAGAACGAATTGGACTACAATTTCTTCATGAAACTTGTACCTATAGGTCTTAAATACATCATGTCCATATTTCAGAATTTTCTGAGTTTATTTAAGGGTTTAATCAAAAAATTTTCAAAACTGTGCATGGATGATGTTAAAGTCCTTTTTCGGTGATGCATAGACTTGTACGTATTCTGTGAACCTTGTTTGATATGGTGCTCTTCAAGAAATGTGTTTTCTTAGATCTTATCTACAATGTGTTAAATTTTCAGAATTAATTTCCATCGTTTACTAATTTTGCAGAATTTTTCATAAACAGCACGCATGCTGTTTAAGCTGAAAAGCTGTTCTATTCATGCATATCATATGACATCAAAAGATTTATGGATTTTCATGAATTCAGTGAAGTTTCTCAAAACCATTGCATCAAATAATATTTTTCTCAATGCATATTATATGATTTTAAAATGGCTGATTCCAATCATTGGCATTATTGCATCAAATGCCATGTTGAAATTGAGATACATGTATAAATGTAAATTGGGATAGTAACAAGACCGTCGGAGGTGTGAACTGACGATTCCCCGGGAGTGTCGGGATGCCTGGAATGTGAGGGTGCTGGATGCCTAGTTGTATTACAATACATAATGCCAGGGGAATGCCTGGTGCTATGGCGGTACATAATTCCGAAAGCCTCGGAGGTGTGTGCTGAGGGGATACCTCGTGATGCTAGTTGGGATACGAGATGCCCGGAATGTGGGTGTGCCGGATGCTCGGTTGTATTTTGAATACTTGCCTGGAGGTTTCTCGCAATGCCAGGTTGGGTGCGAGCGATAAATTGTGGGATGCAAACATTGGTCCCTGGAAAGAAAAACTAATGAGATCCTTGTGAAAGATAAGAATTGAAAAATGAATCATGTGTGTGGGTGTATGCATATGGCATGATGCATGATCTGCTTATGAAAGTAAATTAATGCTATTTGATATTGAAAATGCAATCGTGAAAGCATGAATGGATCTCATGGTGATGTATGCTTAATAGCATGGATGATATGAATTCTGGTGATATATGCACGATGGCATGGTGAGATATGCATGACTACATGGGGGTATATGCACATATGGCATGGTGATATATGCATGAATGATTGATGATGAGTGCATGGTGGTATGTGCACCTATAACATGGTGATATATGCATGAATGCTTAATGATGAGTGTATGACGATATATGCACATATGGTATGATGACATATGCATGGCTACAAGATAAGTTATGCTTGAATACATGAATGATATGTGATTTCTTATGATGCCTTGATTGTTCTGTTTGATGCAATGAGTAGTTTGGCGGATCTTTGCTGCTCAGTGGTTGTACTAACCCCTTTTGGGGATTAACATTTTAGACTAGATAAGATACCTCTACTGCCACTGCCATCGGTAGATGGATCAGGTGGTTGGATATGACCGTGAGGAGGAGGATAGCAAAGCAATGAACTTTTGGACGCCGACCCTGATCGATGGACTTTAAGTATACGACTGTTGGAGAAGATGTCGGTCATCTTTCGAAGTATAGCCAAGTATAGAAAACCATGGCATTTTGATGTACCGATAGATAATATACATCTGGTTTAAGTAAATAAAAGTGTTCGGCTTTTACCTATAAATGTTTAGTTGGTGTGCATTGTTTTTCTGGATATAGAGAAGGGAGTTGTTGGATATGCTTCCGTTATATGAACTGCGCAATGGACCGATCTAAAAGATGTAAACCCCTAGATTGTATAGACCTGCTGCAATTGAAATGGTATTAGAGTGACATGTTATTAGGGAAAGTGAAAGGTAAGCGAACTGTGGTGACCCTAACGGTTCGGGGGCCATTCGTGGGGTGCCACACCTATGGCTGCTAAAGAGAAGCTATACAAGAATGATGGAACATATGAAGTAGGTGCTTCTATGCATAGAAGTCTGATTGGGTGTCACATTTATCTTACAGCAACTAGACTAGATATTCTATTTGCTGTGAGTGTTTTATCCAGGTTTATGAGTAGTCCTAGTCAGTTACATTTGGTTGTAGCAAAAAGGGTCTTGAGATATCTCAAATGAACATTGTTCTTTGGTGTGAAGTTTAAGAAATGTTAGAAGTTTAATTTGCAAGGATTTTCTGATAGTGACTGGGCTAATTCAATGGATGACATGAAAAGTACGTCTAGGTATTGTTTTAGTCTTTGTTCTGCTTCTTTCTCTTGGTGTTCCAAAAAACAAGAGATTGTAGCTTAATCTACAGCAAAGGCTGAGTTTATAGTAGCTATTGCAGCAACAAATCAAATTTTGTGGTTGAATTCTAGTGATTGCGTTGAAGTTAATGCTGATAATCAGGCTACTCTAGCAATATCACAGAATCTAGTTTTCCATGGCAAAGCCAAACATTTTAAAGTCAATTTTTTTTTTCTACGTGAGGTTGGTCTATTGTAGATCTGAAGATCAGCTTGCAGATATGTTCACAAAACCACTTTAGGTTAGAAGATTTGAGCCGTTAAGAGAGAAAATAGGAATCTATAGTAGCAATTGATCCAAGGAGGAGTTTGTTGGAATTGTCTCAGTGTTGCTGTTTTCGGTCATGTTTTCCTTTCTTTTCCTCTATTTAAAAACAAAACAAAAACAAAAACAATCAAGTTCATTTAGTTATGCAGTTAGTGTTTTTGCTATTTTCTAGTTAACAACACGTTTGTGTGCAGTTATGTGTTGCACGTATGTGAGCAGTTTTTGCTTTGTATTTAGTTGTGGTACTTAACAGTTTTTCCTTTGCATAAGGCGTATGAAGTGCTATGCTTTTTTTTTTTTTTTATCCTTTCTCTCCCTCAAACAACAGAGATGTTTTATGTTTTGATTGTTGTTTTATAAGCTTTAACAAAATTCCAAATCAACCTTCAAAGAAAAAAGTGAAATTTTCACGAACTTATAGCCAAAATTAGCCAAAACCTTCAACTAGAAAGTGAAACTTCACTCAAAGATCTTTACATCCATACATTGCATGTCCCAAATGGAGTTCGGGAAGGTCTCCTAAAGCCCCCGAAAAACACCCTCCTGGCGGGCCAAGAAACAATGAAAATTTTTCTAAAGTGTTGAGCTCGGATGGTCACGAGTGAGGGAAAGCCAGTGTTTTTGAGAAAGTTGAGAGCCAAATGAGGAAAAGCTTGAATTTTACCCCAAACTAAAATACATATAGTTTGGCTTGGTGTCAATTTTTCCAACAAAAGATGTCTTGAAGTCTAATTTTAGAGGTCAACGAAAAACCTTTGTTGTCAGTTCTTTTTTCTGCAAATCTCATTTCACAGGCCCCCGAGGATTATTTATCGGTTTCCTCGGCCAAGAGCTACTTGAAAAAGAAACTAGGAAGCAAGGTAAGAATCCTAGATGTATTTTTGTTCAATTTTGAACATGTTTCAAGCATGAAAAATCAAGAGGAAAACCAGTCCAGAAAACTTATTTTTGAGGCTAGAATTTTCCAAGTGTTGAAATCTCTTTAAGAGTCTTGCATGTTTGATTTGTTATGTCTATTTTCGTGCATTACTTGTTTTCATGAGCTTGATGAATGTTATATGGGAGTACCAATGATGCTGAGGCCGGCTTGGTTTGGTCTTTAAACCCCTGGGTAAACCACGAAATCGTCCATGACTTGAGCCAAAAACCAAGCCCCTCCATAGTGATTCATGGCTAGTTAGTGTGGACCATGTGTATATGCTTCTTGAAGAGGTCATTTTGATGTGTTCGGTTGGTTATTCTCTATGATGTTAGTTGCATTTGAAAGCTCGTGTTACCTACTTTCACTCGGATGAAGTAATGTTTCCCTTAGATCTTGCATGTGATGAGTGTGGGGGCTTGAATATGGGCATGCAACCTGTTTACTTGACTAGGATTCAAACCCGGATTTACAAACTTAGCTCAAACCTGCATATTTGAGACCGATTTCAACTTAGTTCTCTTGTGTTTTAAGCTATGATTTCTATCTAATCTCACTCCTTGCATGTGGTAGTATAATCTTAATACTTTAGTTCCACATGAAATTGCTTATGGGTTGAGATTGAAGGCCATAAACGTGGCCCAAGGAAGCTGTTTTGGGGTGATTTGATGCACGTCAAGTGTTCGATGAAATGCGCGAACCAAGTTTCGATTTTGAAATAGTCGATTTGAGCTCGATTATTGTGATATTCATGTGCTATGTTGTTTAATTTAGCATATATCGGTTTAGGAAATTTTTATTTTTATTTTTTTAAATAAAGAAATAAAAAAATCCAAAAATCCAAAAATTTCAAAATATATATATATAAGTGATAGATGGCATCAAATTAAGGCAAAAATGACATCTATGGAATTTTCCTAATTTTAAAAGGTCATTTTCCTAATTTAATGCTATTTTGGTATTTTATGATCTTTTTTGTAAATAATCCATTTTGCATAGATTAAAATTATCTAGAATAATTTCATTCATCTAGAGTAATTTCATGCATATTTAAATTTCCATTTCGTTCACTAGGGTCCTGTCCCAAGGCATGATAACAAGGTCATGTAATATTATTTGCCCAACTTGTACCGGGTCTTTCTTTTTCGCATTACTCTCAAGTCATTTCAATTTCTTGGATATTTACTTGTGCACCGCTTTTCATTAATTTGAGTGTAAATTTATCTTCTAAATTATGTTAGGATTAGTGTAGACATTAAGGAAAACAAACCTACAAGCATGGACGCTTGGTGGTTTTATAAGGATTATAATTGGTAATCAAGAGTGTGTGGCCATTTAGATGAACAACCTTTCAAGTGAGTGGTACCACAAGGGCGCTAATAGAAACATTAGCATAAACAAGTCCCTATTCCTAGAAGTCTCTAGTTGTGTAGGAATCGATACAACACTCCCGTGTCTTGATTGGTTTTTAGCCGACCCCAATAGACTACTGGCGACTCCTAGAAATATTTAGGTTGTTAAGAACTAATAAAACAAAATCCAACGTTGCGCGAGGTATGGGCTTGGGAGAGCCCACGCCTAACTCAGGGCCATTGGTCCGCCTCTTTAGGCAAATACCCCTAAACCTTCTTCGTTTTCCCCCAGACGGAAAAAGAGAGGTTGTGATAGGGAGTAATCATAATTAGTACACCAGTTCCACCCTGTCAAAAGTCCCGCTACAATGGATGGGAAGAGGGACGCTGGGATTTTGGTTTCTAGTAAACCAACACAACAAAGACTATTAGTGCTAACAAGGTTTCTAACTTCAACTTGTCTAATGGGATCCACAAGACCCCTAAAATTCCATACTCCTATATGCATATTTATATATATACAGAGGTGGACAAGAGGGTTACCGCCACTTGCCCACACGCTGCCGATTGGTCACCGGCTTAGGTTGAGCAGAATGAGTTGGATCTAGGTAGGGAGCCTGCAAGAAGCAGGCTTTAGAACAAATAGGATTAACATCCTGAGGAGTTACATCCTGTGGAGCAGAATAGCTATCCGAGATGTGGTCATTCTCATTTGAGCTACCCACATCGCTTGCAACATCCTCCAATTCTTCCTCCGAACTAGATGACGGGACTGGGGTGGTAGATCCCACACGATGAGCTTTAATGGCAAAAAAGGAAGGTGCCAAGACATCATTGGTAGCTTTTTTTGTTCCTTCTGGGCCATCCAAGATGCAAGAGGTTGCGTTGTAATCACCGGTGTTGAGTCATTTGGCTTCATAGCTTGATTTGGAGCTGCTTCACTTAGCTTCACAAATTGAATTGGATCTGCTTCTTTTGGCATCAAAATTGCTTCTTCTTTTTTGGCTAGACTTGTTTCCATCCTTCCTCTGGGCCACCTGGAATCAGGGACGTTTCTGGTGTAGGGGCAAGTACAGGGCCTTAGGTAGTAGGGACAGCATGGGCTGGTGCTTGCTAAGGGGCCTTGATGGGGCCAGACAGATTTGCTTAAATCGCACATTTGTGGCCAAAAGTGCCAC
Source organism: Eucalyptus pumila (assembly GCA_016097595.1). Taxonomy (NCBI): domain Eukaryota; kingdom Viridiplantae; phylum Streptophyta; class Magnoliopsida; order Myrtales; family Myrtaceae; genus Eucalyptus; species Eucalyptus pumila. The sequence goes on along the minus strand of JADPVT010000012.1, from coordinate 390,330 downwards.
CGCTTGGGTAGGAAACTAGCCTCTGTTCATATTCTATAGCAACGGTGCAAGTTTCCCCACTTAAGATGATATCCACCGAATCATATCGAGATTACTTAGCAGTTATCTCCACACACACTCTGGCAAAAGAAATCATCTTCATTTGCTTCGTCTGAAGATCAACATACGACGGTTTTCCAATCGCGCTTGCCATAGTACTAATCCTCGGAGCAGACCAGAGAGCATAAGGAATGTTCTTCAATCTAATCCAAACTGAGATAGGGGACTGGTGGTCCTTCTTTTGGTCCAAAAGAGGATGTCATTGTTGCAGGATAAGAGGGACCTTGGCTACTTTTAATGGCCCCTCATCAAGGATTTTCCTATGGAATTCACGGTCGGGAACATGAAAGAAGTAGAATCCTTCATCATTTGCCAATACTTTAGCAAGTTGAGGTCCCCAAGCATGTTTTAAGGCCACTTCGGTGAGCTTGAAAGGAAGCCTCTTCCCCACATAGTAACCAACAATGCATTCATGTCATTTCGGGTCAGTCACTTCTAAAATTTCATCAGATAAGTTCACAACGGGTTTGTTGTCAATAATAGTCGGGGGCATAAAGGTAAGGTCATACCCTTTTGTGGCAGACTTGGCAACATTAACCTAGGAACGATTGGGGGGGTTTTGAACCCTTTCATTGCCATTGCATAGTTCAGTTTTTATTTTCTTGAAAAAAAAAATTATGTTTGAATGCCTTTAGGAGATAGTTGACTTAACAGTCCTCTCAAAGTTTCTTGACCTTTCAGATGGAGCCTCTTTCACTTCTCTAGTTATACTATTAAGTTTACTACTCGGTGTAGCATTGTTTTGTATGTTAGTCGCTGTGAACTAGAAACCCAAGCTAGTGATGTCACGCCCTAATCCTTAAACGCGTGCCCATCCCTCACCTAGTCGATTAATAGTGACATCCCAGGACGCATCGCCAACCCATACATTTAATATAGACATGCAGAAGCATAAGATAATCCCCAAACAATAAAACATTGGGATAGAAAAGTAGCCCACAATTTTCACAACATGGAAACACATAACCACACTTTTATACAAGGCATACTATATGGTATAATACAATACTATTCGTAATTCTGATCTATTATACGTCAAATCAAAACCGAAAGTTTGCAAAACAAAATGAAATCTTAGTCCTCATCCGGATCGTACTCAAGATCCTCCTTGTGGTCATCTTCTTCTTCAAAATCTTTCTCCTCCTCAGGTTTCGCATTAGGGTTCTCCTCTTTAGATTCCTCCTCCGCAGGCTCCTCGTCAGGGTCTTGAAATGGTTATTCAATAACCATTGAGACTACATCTCAGCAAGTTCTATCCTTGAAGACTCGATTAGTAAACCAATACGCTAATTGGGCTGCCTATACACACACGGGTTAGAGAACTTACCTTGGCCTCAGATTCCACTTACATATTAGCACAGTTCAATAGGCATCCAAGCAATCACATCACAGATCAATATCTCGATCAATCGATCTAGTCGATTTCATATCAATCGGACCATTCATTGGTCATTTCAATTCAATCAATCAATTCATGACGTCAGATCAAAGCAATGATCAATCGACCTAGTCGATTACATGTCATCTCGATCCTTTTTGGTCGGCTTCCGTTCATATTAGGACTACTTACTGCTAAGCTGATAAATAGATAATATAGCTCGGTTATGAGATGATCGGATATACTGCTCTTTACTAAGCTGCCATATCGCCCTTAGGCTGATATAGTATACCGACAGTGCTCAATCTAAGCTGATAAGGTATACTGCTCTCTGCTAAGCTGCCATATCGCCTTTAAGTTGATATAGTATACTGTCATATTCCATCAAAACTAATAAGGTATACTGCTTTCTACTAAGCTAACATATCGCCTGTAGACTGATATAGTATACCGGTATACTGTTCTCTGCTAAGCTGACATATCGTCCGTAGGTCGATTTAGTATACCATCCCAATCATACAATCAATTCTATATTTTAATCATTCTCGATAAAGTAACCGTGTGGGGACACGGTCGGCCTTAGCTAAAATATAATATTTTCCATTCCTTAACTCCCACATTTTTTGTAGTCCACTCAAATATTTTTGGCATAATCAACCGATGCTCAGTTATTTTTCAATTAATAACCAATGATTATCTAATTAAAGAATAATTCTCACTTTCACAAATAATTCAATTCAGCATGAAATAAAGCTCAATTAAATAAGCACACTGCACCATGACAATCAGCATAAAATTCTGGTCGTCGACTATCCCCGCCTAATTTCCGGAAAAATAAATAATTAAATTAATTAATTTAGAAAATTAATAATTAAATACTAAAAATCCAATTTAGGCCCGTAATGCCTAATTGGAGGCTGGAACGGATCGGGAAAAATCCCGAGATGCATTCAATAAATGGAAGTACATCTCTACTTGCTAATTACACGAACCAAATGCCTAACATGTATCATTAAGTCACTATTTAAATTATTCTAAACTAATCTAACCACCTAATTGCACTTAATTAAATATGATCAACCTTTAAGCATCATTAGCAAACTAAGCAAGCATTAATGAGCAAAACTCACTTGATTTACGAAGACTGGATCACCGCGACGGCAGCGCGACAACGGCCGAACTTGGGCTCGCGATAACACCAACGGGCTTGGATCGAGCCTTGAACCGGCCCAACGAATCTCAGCCCAAGCTGAGATTAATTGTTGAATTGGGCTGGGCTTCAAGTTGGGCTGGGCCTGCTAAACTTGCTGAACTGGAATTACTGAAGATGGGCTACTGAATGCAACTGCGAACTAGGCTGAGTTGGGCTGGAAATGCCTCTGTAGATGGGCTAAAACTCCCGTGGCTTGAGTTCGAATGGGCTGAAGGCACGCGGACAAAGGAAGTAGTAGCTTGCGGACGTCGAGCTGGGGAGAGAAAAAAAAGCAAGAAAACACGAGCTGAAGGAGAAAGGCTGTGCTGGTGTGTGGACGACACTGCTGTTTCGGTGGATCTTGTGGGCTTCATGGCAAGGGGAATTGATTGAAGACGCTGGGCCTTAGACGCATGGATATGGCTGTCTTTGGTCAAAGATGGGCTCACTCGATGGGAGGGGGCGTCGGTTTGTTGACCGAAGGAGGTGCAGCCTTGGACGTGGTAGCGGGACATCAAGGCCACATGAAGCAGCTGTTGGTGATGATCATTGATTGGAGGGCTCCAAAGCGTGGGTGTGTGGCAGCTGCTGGCTGAGGTGTGGGTTGCGTTTCAAGAGAAAAATCGAAGGAAAAGGGCAGAATCATTTGGTCAAAGCGAGAAGAACAAAAGCAAAGCAAAAGTAGGAAGTGTCGCACGAAGGGAAAGAGAGAGAGACGGTTGAACTGGATAAAACATGATCAAGAAGGTAGACAGAGGGAGAGAGAGACTGGCCAGACTTGCTAAAGAAGCCCAAAGAAAAGAAAGAAAAGTCATCACACTTATCCACTAAATTGAAGGCTTTGTCCCCCAATTATCTTCAATCTTATCCTAAGTGTCTCCAATATTTTCTTACATAAATTCCACCAAATACTCTAAAATTTGAAGCCCAAAATTGCTGCCCCTTGCAAAGCTCCGAATTTCCATTTTTTATTTTCAATTTCTTCACTCAATTTCCCAATTTAATGTCCAACTTCATTGAAGAAAATGCCCATGCCATTTTTGCAAATTGCTAACGCCAATTAGTTCATCTTGGAAGTCAAAACTCTCCTCAATTCGGTCAATCCGAATTTCTGATCAATTTCTGCGGTGTCCAAAATGATTTTGCTAAAAATCTTGGAATCTCCGAAAAATCTTCGGAAGATAAGTCGACGTTCCTAGAATTGATTGTGATATAACAGAATCTTCAATTTCTGAAAACAAACTCGAATTCGCGGTTAATTTCCGTTTGACGTGTTTTTAGCTTGACCTAGACTACCGGGTAGTTTTCAGAGACTTTTAGTACAAATGACCCATGGTTGATTTTCTTCGAGCCACAATGAACCTACTCGACATATTGGCGACTCTCGGTTGTTGTGGAAATCTCGATGATTCAAATACGGACAGGGTATCAAAACGATAGAAATATTAAACTAGTGCCTGTCTCTGACTTCTAATAGATTTATATATGTGTCATAATGATCTCGGTAGATGAGCACGGTCAAACAGTCGATTCTTAGTCGAATTCTCAAGTCCTTTACACTTAGATTCCTTAATGGTTTTTCCAGATAGTCTAGTTATCTCAAGAGTAATAAGCTCTGAGAACAGCTCTATAGGCGTTTCAATTAAATGCCCGATTTATTCAGTAGCGAACATGATTGAAAATCTAGGATGTCACAAGTGAGACCTATGGCTCTTAGTTTTATGCCTTAGTTGGCATTTTCTTTCTTTTCATAGCCATTTACTAAACCCACGAATTACAATTTAATCATTTTGGTTTGACAGCACACCTCTAAAATTTGATTAAAATGACAATTGCATCATGATTTTCGTCCATTCAATATCTCCACAAAAGAAAAAAAAATGCACTGTGAAATTCCTTTTGCATTTGCCTAGTTGGTTTATCCATAAACAAGCAGCACTTGGTTAGAGCTATGGCTCTTAACTTTCTTACGTAACTCATATAGTAAGTTTCTTGTCACGCATAACGACATCTCTGCCCTCAAATTATGATCAATCAGTGAACACAAGGGAAATGGTAGCTCTTTCGGCTTGATGCTAATTGCGGTCGTGGAGAGGGTCCGCTCTGCTGCGTTCCATCAGGTCCTCATGCTCAATGCCTTTCCTCCGGTTCACCAATTTCATACTTCCTGAAATTTTGTATTCATTTTTTTGGATTGGTTTTTCCAATTTCAGCTTATGTTGGACTCTGGATGAGGAAGGGTTCCAAGGAAGGACGAGTTTCATGTTTGCTTGTATTGCAAAAAATTCCACTCTAATTTTTTTCTCTGTGGATTGAGTAATGCATTTAACATATGACTATAAGAGGTTACGATTATCCTGTGTTGGGAATATCGGATCCCAAAAATCGGATTCGACACTAAATTGAATCTCTAAAACGAATGCGGAAGACGAGCCCAGGAAGAACATGGATCACCGATCAAAGACACACCACGGAATCGAGTGTACCTTGTTAGCCACAGATTAAACACCAATGCTGAAGTTCGAAGAAGAATTTGATTCCGGTCTACCAAGGAGCGTATTGTGGTTCAAGGGGGAAAAACTTACGTTGGTTTTGGGAGAGGGGAAAAGAAAAGCGCACGTACGTCAAAAGGTGCGTTTTCTTTTTCTTTTCTCCCCTTAAATACGTCTTCTCCAAAAGACGTGTCCCTTCAGCAAAAGACGTCCCCCAAAAGTTACAACTCTTCAATGTATCCCTCCATCCATGGGCCCTAATTTTGTGGGCCAAGCTTTTAGGCCCAACATGGGCGGACGGGCCAACTTAGGCCCATCACATTAATAATTAAAACCATCATCTCCCACTCGCACATGGTGGGCCGAACTGGATCCTCTTTACTTGTCTTCAACATTCATACTGGTGAATAATCCATGTGACTAGCATACTTTGAGAGATCGTTGCCATACATCTATTAGGAATATATAGCAGCTTATAATGGGCATCACACTCTGAGTAGATTTAGCATGCAGTACCCTAGATCGATCGATCACATTTATATCTCTCTTGATCTCTTTTCAACAATGATCTATATATTGTATTCATAATTATGATTATTCCAAATACAGTCATAATTTGTTAACCAGTGAATATAAAACTATAATGTGATTCTCCAAATTCGATCTTCCTCTTTCCTTCAAACTCTCAATTTCCGTTCAGCTTGCTTTTCTAGAAATGACACATTAGATCGAATCAACTCATGACCATTGGCAACATCTTAAGATAGCAAAGACTAAATAGAATTCAGACATACCCAATGTCTAACTTAAATTCACGTATCTACTGATTTACAAAATTCATCAGAACTCACATCTGGTATCATAGACAGATAAAGTAAAATATGTTGGTTATTTTACTTTCAAACATAGTAAATATTATGTCCCCATCTTAACACCCAGTTAAGGCGACAAACATATTTTAAGCTTGAGCTCTCGATTATCACCTAGATAATAAGCTTAAAAACAGTCTCATCTCTATTTATCACACAGTAAATAGAGGCGATTACCGGTGTGAGTGGGCTAATCTTTTATCTGTCTGACATACTTTCTCAACTTGAAGTAAATGCATAAAGATAAAACAAAGCTTCATAGGCATTAATGATGAAAACACAAATTCATCAAATGTGAACACTTAAGGGAAATTACAATATTCAGTACATCAGCCTCTACGCAATCCTAGAGATTTCACATGGCCACAAAACACATCTCTAGGTATTAGCTTTGTCATAGGATCTACTACTATTCTATGAGTAGATATATACTGTAAGTTCACATCCTTTCGTGCAACCATATCTTTGACAAAGTTATATATGGTATCTATATGTTTGGTCTTGCCATGATAATTTGGATCTTTGGTGTATGCTTTTGCTACTTGGCTATCACAGTTAACCAACAATGGATCTGCAGCACTTCCAATAACACATAAATGATCCAAAAATCTCTTAAGCCAAACTTCTTCTTGTACCGCTGCTAATAATGCCACTTACTCAGCTTCCATCGTGAACAAGGCTATACACGTTTTCTTCTTACTGCTCCAACATATGGCACCATTACTTAGTAAGAAAACAAATCCAAAGGTAGATTTCATTTCATCTAAATCTCCTCCCCAATCAACATCTAAATAGCCTTCGAGTCGCAGATCCTTTTCTTGATAACTCAGCGTATAATCAGCAGTTCCCTTTAAATACCTCAGTATTATTTTAACGGCTTTCCAATGTGCTTGACCTAGATTAGATTGGTATCTACTCACCATTTCAACTGCAAAACATATGTCAGGTCTTGTACACATCATAGCATACATCAAGCATCTCAACAGCACTAGAATAAGAAGCATGTTGCATTTGTTCCTTCTCTTGTGGAGTCCTTGGTGTGACACCCCGAACCCTTCGCAGGTCGTCACCAGCGCCGGTGTTACATCTTTTACCATCTCTATCTCTTGGCTAAATTAAGCCTTGCCAGATTACAGGCATTTTTTTTTTTTTAAAGCGGTCCCATGCGCGACTCATAGCGGAAGCAAAATTCACATCGTCATCTATCTCCCTTCTAACCCATGATACAAATACACACCGGCTAAACATCGGGATTTTTATAAACAAACGTCGACACATTATTTACATATATTTTCAAGATGGGACTACTCTCGGGTCGGTACATAACAAGGAAAAGCTAGGACTCAGCCATGTCCAGCCTAAAACCTCAAAAAGAAACCTCGACCCCTAACATCATGCGAGCACAAAAACCCCCATCGAAAGTGTCGACTAACTACATCAAAAAGATATCCAGCTCCTACTCATCGCGCGCAGTCTCACACCCAACCCGGTGCATCGGTGGTGGCGGCGCAGCATCCTCGCATCGCTCCATCCCGTCGAACGTGCACAGACAGAACTCTTGTATGACAGGGCCCCCGGCGCCGATATCATACATAACTAAGCATCGCACTCGGATAAACGTCAATCCGGGCACGTAGGACAATCTATCTCCGTACACTCCACCTCAACATCGACGGTAGACCGTAAAATACCCCACGCGAAACAGCAGGTAGCATAGTGCTAATCTGAAATGTTATCCCCAAAAGGGGTGAGTACAACCACTCAGCCATATAGGAAATCCAATAACAACTCAGTGCACCATGCATACCATCATACAATGCAGGCATTGCTTACCTTTTTGATGTCAAGCGTATTCATGCATCATTAACCATGCATCACCATGCATATCATATCATCATTAACCATGCATCACCATGCATATCATATCATCATTAGCCATGCATCACCATGCATATCACATCATCATTAGCCATGCATCACCATGCATATCACATCATATCATCATTAACCATGCATCACCATGCATATCATATCATCATTAACCATGCATCACCATGCATATCACATCATAGATCAATTTCCACTTTTACTTATCAATTGATCCCCACATTATCTTTTCTCAAATCATCAAATTCACCATCATCACCATCCCTTCGGGCAGAAACCTCCGACAGGGATCCCAAAGATTCCAGCCATCTCATGGCCACCGGGCTTCCGCCCCCCACATTCCGGGCATCTCGCATCTCAACTAGCATCACGAGGCATTCCCTTCGGGCAGAAACCTTCGACAGGGCTTCCGGCCTTTACCCTTCTAGCCGGGGATCTCGCACCCCAATCCTGGCATCGCGAGTCACTCCCTTCGGGCATAAACCTCCGACAGGGCTTCCGGCCCCCCACATTCCGGGCATCCTGAAACTCCCAGGGAATCTCTGGAATTACGCCACCAGGCCACCAGACAACATCCTCCACCACGACCCCTTACTCACATACCACTTCCACATTCACCTTCCTTTTAATCTTATTATTATTACATGGCATATGAATCACGCACATGCATCACAATTCATGATCATACATGCATTTATGTCATATAACAATGCATCATAAATTCAATGGAATACATGGCTAATAAAATAATCCATTATTATTTTTTTATTATTTTTTTATTATTTTATTATATTATTATATTATTATTTTATTAATTTATTATTATTTTTTTATAAATAAACATTTCATTTAATATTTATGATTTTCCCAAAATCATAATATTTAAACAATCACTAAACAATTAGAATCACAATTTTATGCAAAATTCATGGCCAATTTGCATTTTACATAATTTCTCAATTTTCCACAAAATAGCACTTAACATTCGGAAAATGGCCAGATTGCACAGTTTTCAAATTGATTCGATTAAATTACTCATATGGCCTCCAAAAATTACTAAATTTTACAGGGTGATAACCAACACCTTTTCGTGCATTTTTCATGAAGAACCCTAAGCCAAATTCTTCATAGATTAATTTACACAACTCCACGAAGCTTCTGGAACCTCTACCGTTTCGTCCAGAGTACATATCACCGAAAAACTTAGGTTTGACCCATCTAATCCTTTTCGTTTCCTCTGAAATTCGAGTATGTTATGTATCAATGTGTCCTTTACAAGTTTCATGAATAGATCTAGGTTAAATAACCAAATTATGATCCTCTTTTAAGTCCTTGAAGTCTCGGGTGTCTCGGTATACTTCAACAGAACCAACCGTCTCAAAGATCTAGCCGATTCACTAGGCTATACTCATTTGTTTCTCTTCAAATTTGAGTATGTTGTAGTTTAGGATGTTACCAAAAAATTTAATGAAGACAACAAGGTGAGATTTCCAACAAAAATCAACATGCAACCAAGAAATCAACAAAAGGTCAGTGAAGATTTCGCGGATCTGAGGTCTCCGTATAACAGAGCTTTTGACCCCTCATATCACCATAGTTTTCCATGAAATTCGAGTATGTCATACTACAAGATGTTAGCTTCAACTTTCATGAAGACACCGAAGCCAAAATCGCACTCCAAACACACATGCAAGCTCGAATAAGGTACTGACTACCACAAACCGAACGAAAACAGTCACATAACTTGAACACATTCAACCCTTACCTCGGTTCTTCGCCCAAACCACACCTAAAACCGAACATGCAAACACCACAACAAACATGCAAAGGAAGTTATGGACTCCACTTGCCTTAAAGATGAACTAGCAACGACGAACGGCGACGGGACACGGCGAACGAACGGCACACCCTCCCGGCTCCGCCTCCTTCCCTCTCGGTTCCTCTCTTCCGCTCGAGCTCTCTCTCTCGCACACCTCTCTTTTGGACGAAAATGCAGCAAGGAGTCCGGCCACTCTCTCTCCTAACCCCTTTTATTCCCCCAAAGCCCATCATTTGCAATGATTAACTCACCTCACCAATGGCCAATGCATGCTCTTCCTTTGGCCACTTGTAATTTGTTTTTGAATTAAATGGGCTTGGGCTTTGGCCCAACCGCCACTCCCTCTTGGGCTGGTCGACAGCCACCTCTTGGGCCCAATGGGCCGACTAGCTTGGCCCACCAAGCTTTAGGCTAATGGGTCCAAGGCCCATTTCGAAAATTAATCCCTTTTCCTTTTTTTTTTTTTTTTTTTTTTTTTGAATTCCTTTCTATAAATATTTCCAAATTCAAATTTCAATCTTGGCCAAAGTCTTAGGATATTTTAATTTTCGAAATTTAAATCATATGGCCAAGCATTAACTAATTAAATTTAAATTTCCACAATCACAAGCAAAATTCATCAAATACAAGGGCAAATTGGCTTAAGCATAGGCCATAAAATTCTACCACCTAATTAAAGACATTTAACACACCTTAAGGCTTGGCTTTGAAATTCTGGGATGCCACACTTGGGCACAATCCGTGGCTCAATCATTCACCCTTTTCAATAGGAGTATCAATGGATTTACAATCTTGCATACGAAATCGTTTAAGAACCTTATTTATATATGTTTCTTGCGAAAAAGATAACGATCTCTTCGAACGATCTCTTGAAATCTTAACTCCATGAATATTTGAAGCCTCACCCATATCCTTCATCTCAAAGTTGGAAGACAACCAACTCTTAACAATATTAACAAACTCCATCTTGCTTCCGGCAATTAATATATCAACATATAATGATATGATCACAAATTGATCTTTGGATCTTTTGATATATACACAATGATCCTCATCTATCATTGTAAAATCATATGTCATTATGGCATTATGAAAACGTATATACCATTGTCTTTGACGACTGCTTAAGGCCATATATCGACCTCAAAAGTTGACATACCTTTTCTTCTTGGCCTTCTTTAATAAAACTAGCAGGTTGTTCCATATATATTTCTTCCTATAATTCTCCATCGATGAAAGCAGTCTTTACATCCATTTGATGTAACTCAAGATTCATACTAGCCACTATTGCCAGAATAATGCGAATCGAGGTAAATCTCACTACAAGAGAAAATGTTTCTTCATAATCAATTCATTCATGTTGATTATACCCCTTCGTCACAAGGCGAGCCTTATGCCTTTCTAACGAGCCATTAGCTTTTCGCTTTATTTTGAGAACCCACTTGTTCCGAATAGCTTTGCATCATTTTGGAAGATCAACCAATTTCCAAACTTGGTTTGACTTCATTGACTCAATCTCGTCTTTCATTGCATAAATCTATTTTTCCTTACTAGGGCAATTTAGAGCATCATTAATATTTCTTGGCTCATCATCATCTTGCGGAGCAATCATAAAAGTTTTCCCTTCAATGTCAAAACGTCGACGGGGAATACTTTGGCGACTTGTTCGCCGTATGGGGGATTGTACATTTTGCACATCATTCCCTATTATGCTCCCACTACGATTAGATAATGATGATGTCGTCTCATCATGTGGTTGTAATTGAGAATGAGTTGAATTCAATTCATCATTTCTCATATTACTCCCACTTGGACGAACTACACTAATATCATTATCTTGATCCAATGTTTCAAATAGGGAGTAATCTTCGCCTATTTCGCCCTTCTTAGGAAATTCATCATCTAAAAAAGTGACATCCCGTGATTGAAATTCAGTTATACTCCCACTTTCCTGCACACCTATGAACACATACCCTTTCGAGTGTTCGGAGTATCTTACGAAAATACTCTTCTTTCCTCTGGGACCCAATTTCCCAAACTTATGAGAGGACTCATGAGTATAGGCAGCACAACCCCATTGCTTAAGAAAACTTAAGTTCAGTTTTCTACCTGTTCATAACTCATATGAAGTCGAAATAACTGATTTGGAAGGCATCCGGTTAAGTATATAGGCAGCAGTTAACAACGCATCACTCCAAAAAGTGATAGGTAAGTTAGCATGTGCCATCATGGACCTAACCATTTCTAGTAGGGTTCTGTTTCTTCTCTCTGCAACACCATTTTGTTGAGGAGTATATTGAATAAACAATTGTCTTTCTATTCCTTTTTCATCACATAATTTTCTGAACTCATCAAATAAGTATTCTCGACCTCAATCGGATCTTAATACTTTTATTTTCTTGTCTAATTGATTTTCTACCAAGTTCATAAACCTTTTGAAACAACTTAATGCTTCAGATTTATGAGAAATCAAATAGACATATCCGAATCGAGTATAATCATCTATAAAAGTGATGAAATAAATAGCCCCATGCCTTCCTCTCACATTCATTGGACCACAGACGTCATAATGGATTAAGTGTAGAGGAAATTCAGTTCTTTTACCTTTTTCAAATGGTTTCCTGGTCGTTTTCCCTACTAGGCAATGCTCATATATGGGCAAATCGACTTTTTCAATGTTGCCCAACAAGCCCTCTTTGGCCAGTTTATTCATACGTTGTTGGCTAATATGACCAAGTCTAGCATGCCACACATTCACATCATTATCATATGAATTAGGAGACGGAGAAGGGAATAACAAACATTTGCATTAACATAGTTAATATCTAATACAGTGAAACCATCTAGAAAATAACCACAAGCATAGTAGTTTGTATCCAAATACAAATCTACACCTCTATTATGGAAGTTCATATTAAAATCAAGCTTGTCCATCACCAAAACAGACACTAAATTTCGACGAATCCCTAGAGCATATAAAACATCATGTAGGAACAAGGTGCGTCCACCACGCATGTTCAATTGGCAGGTGCCAATCCCTTTAACTACAGCTCTGGAGTTATTTCCCACATAGATCCATTTAGTTCCAGTTGGTACTCGTCGAAATTCCACGAAGGATTCTCTATCCTTCGCTACATGGTCTATCGCTCTTGAATCTATAGTCCACAAATGATTAGATTCAGCCAATAATACAAAACTTGACACATAAGCAAAGTTCTCAAATGTACATGAGGTGTTTACCTTTTTTGGCTCACAACAGTTGAGAGCATGGTGACCTTTCTTGTCACAATTGTAACACCTCACCCTTGACATTTTCTTCACTTGAGGACATTTTCCTCTCTTGTATTGGTTAACTCTTGATTTCTTGCAATAAAGACTTGATCTTTTGCATTCCCACATATTGAACGAATCAATACGCTTGCGCTTAGAGGTCAAAGCCCTTTCTGAGCTAGAACCAGCATTGCAAATATCTATTTTTGGCCCAAATGCCGATAGACAGTCCTCTACTAGCTCAAGGTGGCGCATAACATCCTCAAGATCTTTCATAACATGGTCAAGAGCTTCTAATGCTTCTTGCTTTTCCAGCACATATTGAATCTTCATATTCAATATTTCACAATTGTTGCCGTTCATATCAGTAATTACTTTCTTAGTTGATGAAACCATCGATCTGAAAACATCAGACATATATGCATGAATAATTAATGCCTATCATTTATGCATCCACTTTGCGCAGACCTATCATATCAATGAACAATTTTAAGTAAGGTTTCAGAATCAAAATGTCACTATGTTTCCAATCATCCTCCAAAAATCCTAACTTAAAACGATTATTAATATAATTGTCTTATGCAAAATAAATTCTATGAAGTTACAAAAACTTCTATGAACTACCCACAGCAGTCAACAATTAACAGAATGCAAATAATATTTAACATCCAATAAAATAATGATGCTTTCACAGAATACAATTATCGACTACACTAAGTAATATATAAAGAGGAAAATATCAACATAGAAAGATATTCACACCCAAAACATCTCAAACTAATCTAGGAAATATGTAGGGAAAGTCCCTACTAATCTTTCAGTCAAAATATCAAAGAAATTTGAATGCACATTTGCCAACCATGGAAAAACTTTTGGAGAGCTTTCATGTCGCCTTCAAGGCGCATTTACTCTGCGCCATGTGGCGCTTAATTTGAGGGTTGAAGTTTTGGTTAACTCAATCCTATAGTACTCTCTTACAAAAGCTTCTACTAGCCTCGTATAACCAAGGACCACCTTGACCTCCCATAGGCGATCTAACACTGCTTGCCATTCAGGTGGAAGAATTTCATCAAGGCCGGCACATTTTCAAAATCCGGCATAAGATAACCATTCCAGATGATTTCCTATATCATATGATTGACCTTGACCACATGTGATACTAAATCACCGTCATGCCACTGATAATTAGCTAACTCTATCATCAGTCTTTTAAGTCTTGCTCGTCCTTCGTCCGTTCTCAGGAATGTAGGTATCCGTGCATAACGCATCATAGTTCCTGAAACAAATGCAGAACTAGGAGTGAATTACTTATAATCCATAATGTACATAAGGGAAAATATATAATTTTCCATGATTCATGCAACAAATACAGAATAAACAATAGATTACTTATAACTCACATAGTCATAATTGAAAAAGAAACATATTCTTTTTTATTTTTTTTGTCAACGGTCAAAGTCAACGGGTCAACGGGTCAAAGGGGTCAACGGGCAACGGTTCGGACTAGTTGGACCAGTCAAGCTGGTCAGACTGGATAGCCCAGTCGGGCGGGTTGGGCAAACCAAGCGACACGTGCCGCGTGCGTGCGCGAGCTAACATCACGCAGACGTCAGCCGACGCGTACGTGGCACGCGCCAGGCTTTCACTCGTGCGTGGCACGCGCCTTCGGCCAAAACGGCGCGCGTGTGTCGCACACGCCTGTGGGGGACCGAATCGGCACGTGCGCACGTGCCGATTACACCCACTTGTTCCGGCCGTGCGTGGCGGCGCGTCCAGCGGCCACCGACAGTGATCCGCCACTCGTTTTTCTCGTCTCGACGAGAGCTTCGATCCTATGCTTTTAAAAAAAAAATTTGGCTTATAGAAAATAAAAAAATTTAAAAAAAAAAGGATGAACAGTGCTCAGGTGTTGGGATTTTTCCACCCCGATCATTGTCGGCCGATTTTTTACAAAAAATCAATCAAAAATCATTCATAAACATGAAAAGGGGTTACGAAAAATATGAACTAGGGCTCTGATACCAATGTTGGAAATATCGGATTCCCAAAAATCGAATTCGACACTAAATCGAACCCCTAAAACGAATGCGGAAGACAAGCCCAGGAAGAACATGTATCACCGATCAAAGACACAGCACGGAATCAAGCATACTTTGTTTGCCACAGATTAAACACCAATGCTAAAGTTTGAGGAAGAATTTGATCCCGGTCTACCAAGGAGCGTACTGTTGGTTCAAGGGGGAGAAACTTACGTTGGTTTTGGGAGAGGGGAAAAGAAAAGCGCACGTACATCAACAGGTGCGTTTTCATTTTCTTTTCTCCCCTTAAATACGTCTTCTCCAAAAGACATGTCCCTTCAGCGAAAGACGCCCCCCCAAAAGTTACAACTCTTCAACGTATCCCTCCATCCATTGGCCCTAATTTTGTGGGCCAGGCTTTTAGGCCTAACATGGGTGGACGGGCCAACTTAGGCCCATCACATTAATAATTAAAATCATCATCCAGGATGTTGGGGTCCATCATATTAGATGAAAAAAGATGCCGAAATCAATTCTAGAGCTGCTAATCCTTATGGTCATGTGCACTCATGGCATCACCAAATGGGCAAAACAAATTTTAAGAATGGGTCACGACAATAAGATGACTCCATAATGCAACTGCCACAGTAATCCATTTGATATAAATTGGTAAAAGTTGAAAATTTGACGGTTGGACTCGCCTTCAAACTTTAATCCAATATGTAATGCTGTCCATAAACTTTTAATTTGATAAATGTGATTCATGAACTATTGCTAAATATCCACTTAAACCACATTGCACATTAGACTAGAATTCAAAGATCATATTGAAAAAAAATTCAAAATTTCAGGGTGACACCACACATTGGACAAAAATTCATGAATTATATTAGAAAAAATAAAAGTTTAAAAATGGCACTACGTACTTGACCAGACTGTAGGGACCTTGCGAGTCATTTTTTCGAGCAAACTGAGTACGAAGTCATCACGTTGGGTTGTCGTCATTCAAGAAGGGGAGGAAAAAGAAATGGAGAAGGGGAACTTTTAAAAATCACGTCCAATAGTGGGCATTCCTCGATCGTGTCGTTGCCTGTGATGACTCACTTTGGTTCTGTCTTGCCCTTTCGATCTCTCTCTTTGGGCCCATCAAGAGTCTCTAGCTGTAGAAGGCAATAAAAAAATAAAAAGGAAAATGACAAAAGAGTTCATTTAAGTTTTGGATTTTCCTTCTAGAAGCTCTCTCTTTTTCCCTTGGTTATTTTCTTTTTGTAAACTTGGGCTTCCGCAAAGGCATCGCCATTATTTTTCTTCTAGAAGGTATTTTTCGTGCTTCAGGACAAAACTCCCTAAGTGACGGACACTGGGGACACCAACCGGCGGTGTTCCGAAAGGACAAGTCTAGCGTAATTTGCATGCGCATGCCCTACCCGGACACAAAATAAAACATATATAAATCTAATTAATAATTAATAATTAATAATAATTTACATGAATAAATACCCAAAATAATTGCAAGAGTATGTCAAAATGCTTTCACAATGGAAGTGTCCACACCTAAGCACTACCACACCGAGGAGTGAGATCCTTTTTTTCATCTTTTTGATGATGATTATAATAAAGATCATCAATAGTCACGTCTTGGCTTGGGCGAGGTGACACTCGACAAAGTTGTCCTTGAAAGAGCTAGTAAGAGCATCTAGAGGGGAGTGAATAAGTGATCAAAGAAGTTTTTCAAAGCTTTAACAAACTAATTCAACTTCTAAGAGTAATAGACTGAAGATATAAACGACTATAAACAGTAATATAATGCTGTGAATTAAAGTAAAGAGATTAGGGAAAGAGAATTGAAACACAAGATTTATAGTGGTTCGGCTTAGACCAAGTCTACGTCTACTCTCCCGCACTGATAGCTCACTGGCTGGATTCCACTAAGAACCAAAAGAGATTTTACAGTCTCACATCCTTGATTCCAGTGTAGAGACTCTCCTACACTTCCTCAAAATCTTTTGAGTACAATTTAAGCTTGACGAAATGAAACAGCGAAGAACTAAAAGCTTCAAACTTTGGAATTCTTCTTTTACTCACACCTTAGAATAACTTGAGCGTCTTCGTTATATACTCCTCATTTTACTCCTCCATGCCTTCATAACCATTGGCACCTTCCAAAGGAGTTCTTCAAATCTACCCGTTGGACAGAATCAATTAGGGAGATATCAAGTTATTTAAGGAAAGTGATGATAGCCCACCAATCCTGCTCGCCCATACAATCAGTATCTAGGTTTCCATAAGTAAAACTTTCCAAGTATACTTCGCCAATAAAAAAAATAAAACTAATTATCTAAATTGAAATCAGTAGAAATAATAGATCATGAGATGCTCTCTCCAGCCGTGAAATCTTCTTCAACTTTACGTACCAAATCCTTAAAGATATACTCGCATCTGGACAAGTCTTCTTCAACAGTTAAAACTTTCCTTTGTCAGCCTAGAGACTATTAGTGAGGGCAGACTTTAAATCTTGAGTCTTGAGTCTTGAGACTTTGACAAAAGAGACTGGAATTCGTTAGACTTTTACATTTGAGTCTACAAGTCTTCAAATTAAATTGATGGAAACGTTTTGTCAACTTCAAAACAAATAATGAAGTTTTCTCCAATAATCTCCCCATTTTTTTATGGTGACAAAAATTTCCTGCAGATTTGAACACTTTTGACCTGCAAAATAACACTTAAGCAAAATAGGATGTCTCAAGGAAGATAAATATATTAGAATATGGATATAGTAGCGACTCTGCAACTACAGAAAACGTGTTAGTCTTGCCCAGTCAAACGGCTACCCTTTCCATGATCATCATCAACATAACTTAAGTTATAGCAAGTCAAAGCATCAAATTAGACATTCCAAATCTCAAAAAGTCAAACAAGTCTCAAACAAGTCTCCAACAATTCAAATGATTAAACAAAATATAAGCCAAATCTGCACTTCTCCCCCTTTTTGTCAATAGCAAAAGGTGGAGAATGAATAAAGAGTTGTTGAAATAGAGGCAAAATCATGGGTGTTTTGGAAGGCGAACAAGCTCGAATTCTCCCATAGAATCCACACTCTTCTCAAGCCTTGCAAAACTCTGCTTCAGTGACTAAAATTATGTACCTTGTACTGTAGACTGAACTTGATTCTACAGGGCATTCAATTGATCGTGCAAAGACACTGAAGTAGCCATGAAAGCATTTTTGAGATCTTGCATCTCATATCCCATAGCATATTGCTGCTTTCTAACATCTAATAAAATCTCTAACAGCCTTGAAAGGTTAGCTATTTGTTATGTAGCAACACTAGGTCCAACAGAGTCATTTCCAGGGACTACAATGACCACTATGACTTTCTTCTTGGTAATGAGAAGCAAAAACATCTTCTGGATCTGTAGCGGAGCGACTCACATCACTAGTAAATAAAGGTGAAGAAGTACCTTTTTGTTCAACAGCTCCCCCTATATGTTTGCATGTAATAGGAGTAGAAACAACTTCTTCAACTACAGCTTCTGTGGTAGAGTGATGTTTGTCTGTGTCAAGAGCTCCAGCAGTCCCAGTGTCAGCCAATTCAGATTCACTGGACAAAGAGACAACCAAAGTTGGCTCAAAAGAGTCGTTGTGACCTTGATCTCTCTCTTCTTCTCCTTCTTATCCTCTTTCTTCTCTTCTTCTTGCTTCTTCTTCCTCTTCTCTTCTTTCTGCTTCTTCTTCCTCTTCTCTTCTTTCTCTTTCTTCTACTTCGTCTTCTTCTCTTCTTTCCTCATCTTCTCTCTCTTCTCTTCTTTCCTTTGTCCTCCTCTGTTTGTCAGATTCTTCCTCTATCTCTTCTCTCTCCATTTCTCCTTCTTAAGACTCTTCTCAAGTCTCTTCAAAGCTGACAAAGCTTTTCAAATTTTGTAAGGCTGAAAGACTCAGAGCGTCCTCATCCTCTCCATCTTGCAATATGAGAACTTTTTTTTTTTTTCATCAGAGCATCCATGGGCTCCTTACCTTTTCTCTTGGCTGCAGTAGAGTCTTTTCTTGTTTGCACAGGAGACTTTTCCTTCAAAAGCTCCAACACATTGTTTAGCTCTTTCAAGCGCATCTTTATGACCATTTTAAATCCAATCACCATTGGAGAAATTGTTGACAATTTTAACGGTGCAAGGATGTGAATGGTAAAATGTCTAAAAATATGCGAGATAATAGCAGAATAAGGGAGTTGTTCCTTATCCTTCACCACTGATCGATACATGTGGAACAAAATGGTGTGGGGCAGAGAGAATTTGTAACCAATGTTGATGGCATACATCAATTTTGCTTTAGGCCGAGAGACATTAGTCTTGGAAGTCGACTTGGGACTATGCAGTTGATTATGATCTTGTGCAGCAAGATGTTTAAGGCATTCATCATTGAATATGAAATCTTGCCTTCAAAATCCCTGTCTTTCACCAATGACAGAGTAGCACGAGCAATAGACACGCTAATTGGTTGGAAACTCGTTCTTTCCACCCCAATTATATCAACCAACGTGTCCATATTCACCAAGAATTCCTTATCTCTCACTATAAAACAAAAGCTGTTTGCATCCACAAAAGATAAGTTCGAATAAAAGTATGCTGTGAGTTTAGGATAGACAGTGGTGGATTCTGAACAAAAGTGCTCTAATTGCAGTAGAGCCAGCTTCTCTCGCATATTGACTTTTACCGAGTCAAGAAAATCAAAATCAACATTCCTAGGGTGCATGACCCATCTCTTCAGTAGATTCGAATAAACCTTTTTGTGGTTCTTTGATCTAAACAGATTAGAACCACCATTAACATTTGCAGCCACTCCAGTTCTAGGCTGAAAGTGGGAAAACATCCTCTCATCATCATCAAGTCCTTCAGGCTGATTAGCAGTCCCAAAGCGTGGATCGTTAGGAAAGTTAGTGAACGTTTTTCAGCCGATCCTTTTTCGGCAATACCCATATCTTCCATGTCACGTAGAAAAAGAGTCTCATTCTTATAACCTCTCTCTCACAGGTATTCATCAATCAAAGACATAGGAGTTCCCCCTCTTTTCAAATTGGAATAAAGCTTGAAAGCAACTTGAGTTAGCATTCTCACAGAATCAGCCTCTTCTATCACTTCTGGTTGAGTCGGTGTAGAAGATGGGCGCTGCTGAGAAGGTTATTGTTGTACTTGTTGCTGAGGTGGAGTAGAATCGTCTTCTTCGGTCAAGTTGAAGTGTGTAGGACCTGTGACGTGATCCCCTGCTCGCAATCCTTGAAGACTTTCTTGAAGACATTATCGATTCAAGGAAGAGATTTTCCAGCTTGCTCGAAAAAGGTGAAAACTTTTTGGGTAAATCGAGAATGAAAGTGAAAGCAAGTGGGAATTTTGTATTCTAGGGTTTCAGTGTAAGACGAAGAAGACGAGTCTCTACTGTATATATATAAAAACATTTGAAGCGAAATAAATGAAGCGTCATAAAAGGAAAATAAAAAATACATTTTCGAAAATGAATAACTGCCCTTTTTTAAATAACTGTCTTTTTTGAAAAGAAAAACTTGGCACGTTGGGACACTTGGAGTGCCAAAACTTGGCACGAATGACACTTAAGTGCCAAAACTTTGGAAATATACACTTAAGTGCCAATTTCGGAGTAAAGTGAAACACTTAAGTGCCACTCCAGCCAAATGACTGACGTGGCAATTTTCCGACGAGTTGGGTGTAAAACGACGTTGTTTTGCACCCGACGCGAGAAAATGCAAAAACGACGTCGTTTTGTGTCGATGTGTAAATAATTAATATAAAAATTAATTAAATCAAATTTAAACTTAATTTTATTTAAAATATTCTAAAAACTAAAAAAATTCAAATTAAAAAAACTTTAAATTAAAAAACTTTAAATTTAAAAAAAAAATTAAAAAACTTTAAATTTAAAAAAAAATTTAAAAACTTTAAATTTAAAAAACTTAAAATTGCCACCTCAACTGCCCCCTTCGACCCCCTTTTTCTGTCTTTTTTTGAAATTTAAGTTTTTAAAATTTTAATTTTTTGTAAAAAAATTCTTTTTTTATTTTAAGTTTTTTTAAATTTTAAGTCTTTTTAATTTTAAATTTTTTAATTTTTATATTATTTTAAATAAAATTAATTAAAATTAATTAAATTAATTTTTATATTACTTATTTACACATCGAGACACAAAATGACGTCATTTGTGTATTTTCTCACCACGTCGCGTGTAAAACGACGCCATTTTGCACCAAACTCATCAGTAAATTGCCACGTTAGCCATTTGATCGGATTTTGGCCGGAGTGGCACTTAATTGTATCTTTCCGAAGTTTTGGCACTTAAGTGTCCTTCCGTGCCAAGTTTTGGCACTTGGGCTGTGTTTACGCCGAATAATTTCCATAAAATCAAAAACTCGGAAAAGGTAACTTTTAAAAATACCAAAAAAAAATTAGCGATTAAAAGTAATCGTACTTTTAATTTTAAAATACTAGAATGGAAATAACTTACAGTCGTAACTTTCTCAGTCATTCTGAGTCTAAACAACTTCAGACTTTACCTCTGAGTCTTGAGCACTACCAAACTTTACTGAATAAAGGATATTATGTTTAGTCTGGTACGAATAGACTCAAATAGGCTTTTCTCCAGAGGCTTCGTAAATATGTCCGCCCGTTGATTATTTAAGTCAGTAAATTGAATCAAGACTTCTCCGTTTTGAACATGATCTCTAATAAGGTGATGTCGAATCTCTATATGCTTAGAATTTGATTCTTTGTGAGATTAATTGGGCTAGTATTGTTTCATTTGATCTCGGTGCATGAGTCTTCAATTCCAAAGTCTCTCAGTTGTTGTTTTATCCATAAAATTTGAGAACAGCAACTTCCAAGAGCCACATACTCTGCTTCCACTGTTGAAAGAGCTATAGTGCTGTGCTTCCTTGAGAACCACAATACTGTCCTATTTCCTAGCAATTGACAAGTACCAGAAGTACTATTTCTATCAACTCTGCAACTTGCTAGATCTGCATCTGAATATCCAAGGAGAGTAAAGTCTCATTTTTTGGGATACCATAGACCTAACTTTGAGGTGGTTGCAATGTATTTGATGATGCGTTTTGCAGCACTTAGATGAGATTTTTGGGGGTCAGATTGAAATATAGCACAAATGCAAACACTAAATAAAATGTTAGGTCTAGAAGCAGTAAGATAATTAAGTGACCAAATGATACTCCTGTATAGCTTCTGGTCAACTTTATTTCCGCCTTCATCTTTGTCCAACTTCGAAGAAATTGACATTAGTATATCAGTCTTTTTACAATTCTCCAAACTGAACTTTTTAACAAGTTATTTAGCATATTTTTCTTGGTGAATGAAAATTCCTTCCTTCAATTGCTTCACTTGTAGTCCAAGAAAGAAGGATAGTTCACCCATCATGCTCATCTCGAATTCATCTTGCATAGGTTTTCGTTAGGTGAACCAAATATAATATCATAAACATAGATTTGAACAAGTAGGAAGTTTTTACCTTCTCTTTTAATGAACAAGGTAGTGTCCACTTTTCCTTTGACAAAACCATTTTGAATTAAAAACTCACTTAACCTATCGTACCATACTCGAGGTGCTTGCTTTAAACCATATAGAGCATTTTTTAGTCTGAATATTGAGTCTGGTTTCCTTAGGTCTTCAAAACCGGGAGGTTGTTCCACATATACCTCTTCTTGGATAAATCCATTCATAAATGCATTTTTGACATCAATTTGGAATAACCTGAAATTCTTATAACAAGTAAAAGCAAGTAATAATCTAATTGCTTCTAACCTTGCTATTGGAGTGTAAGTCTCATCGTAGTCTGTCCCTTCTTCTTGCGTATATCCTTTGGCCACAAGTCTTGCTTTATTTCTTACCACTTTTCATTTTTCGTCCATCTTGTTCCTGAAAACCCATTTAGCTCCAACAACAGATTTACCTTTTGGTTTAGGAAATAATTCTCAAACATCATTAACACTGAACTACCTGAGCTCTTCTTGCATTGCTTCAATCCAACTTTCGTCAGTTAAAGCTTCTTCAATGTTTTTGGGTTCGATTTCAGAAATAAGTGCCATGGCACTAGACTCTTCTTGCCTTTTGGATCTGGTGCAAATCCCTTCATCAATATCACCAATGATGAGTTCTTTGGGATGACTAGACTTGTGCTTCCAGTTACTGGTTAGTTTGATAGATTGTTGGTCTTTTTCTTCAGTTCATTCTTCAACATCAGTTCATTGTTGTTCTTCAGAAGTCTGAGCAACTTCAGGGAAGGTAGACTTTGTAGAGTTTGCAACAGATTCAGATTTTGCAAAGAGTCTTGAATTTTGACATTCATCGACTCTTCCACAGATTGAGTCTTCTTATTGAATACTCTGTAGACTTTTTTGGAGGTTGAATATCCAAGGAAGATTCCGTCATCTGATTTTTCTTCAAACTTACCAACTCGATCATTTGATTTTTCAAGACAAAACATTTGCAACTAAACTCATGAAAATAAGAAACAATTGGTTTCTTTCTTTTGAATAACTCGTAGAGAGTTTTCTCCAGAATAGGCCTTAAGAATACTTTCTGTTAATAATATAACAAGCTGTAGAAACCGTTTCAATCGAAAAACAAGAAGAAATATTACTTTCAATTAAAAGGGTTCTTGTCATTTCCAAAATTATCATAGAATTTGACAAAGTCTTGATTTTCAAACTCATCTCCATGATCTGTCTGTATACTTGAGATAGCATATCCTTTCTCGTTTTGTACTTTCTTGGCAAACTTTGAAAAGTGAGGAAAGGTTTTAGACTTACTTGCCAGAAAGTGAAGCCAAGTAAATCGAGAATAGTCATCCACAATTATTAGGCAATATCCGTGACATCCTGAAATTCGACCTTGTTTTTGATAAAGTGAAATGGGCATTTTGTCAACGTACCTATGGCCCTTTTCTCTGAGCTGATCACTCACGAGTTAACTAACCTATTGGGTGAAGCCGTTAAGGGATGTATCTGCAGTAAAATCCCTAAAAGTGACCTAATTAGTTGGATTGGGCTAAAACCACGTCTGGTCAATTTTTAACCACGAAATTGAACTCGATTTCGTGAATCGAATTTTAAGCGCGTCATAATTCTTTTTTTTTTAGGACATTCTCTCATCGTTCATCAATTTATTGACGAGTCCGAAATTTCAAGAAAGAAATTATCGGAAGAAAAATTGAAGACCGAAAGGAAATAGAAAGGGAAAGAGAACAGAAATAAAATAAGAATAATTATATTATTTGATTTTTATTTCTCACTCCCACTCTCTTCTTTTTTCTCTCTCTCTCTCCCCTCTCTCTTTTTTTTTTCTCTCTCTCTTCCCTCTCCCTTTTTCCCCCTTCGTGCGAGCCCCCACCGCCTGCCCTCTCTGTCTCTTTCTTTTTTCCTCTTTGACTAGTCAACCCTTATCCCTTCTCTCTATCTCCTCTCTCTTCTCCCCCGCTCCCCCTCATGACCGAACTCTCTTCTTCCCTTCTTCTTCGTGCAAACCAGCGAACCAGAAGCGAAAGGAGCTGAGATAGCAGCCAGCTGCTGTCGCCGCCCACGCACCGCCGTAGCTCGCCACCAGGCCGTCGTCTCGCCGTCCGCGCTCCGCTCTCCGTGTCCGTCCGATCGCTCCCGGTCCTCCCCGTGCAATTTCAGCTGCTGTCTAGCTCGATTCTGCCCCGACCAGGCACCTCCGGCCACCGCCTAGCATCGCCTGACCTCCCCGGCGTTCCCCTCGCACTTCGCCGGCCCCGCCTTTCTGTTTTGTCCACCGGACTAGCTTCGGCCACCCAAGAATTGCAACCCACAAAGTGGGTTTCCAGCGGCCCCGCTTTTGGGCCGTTTCTAGGCCCCGAACCCGAGCCATGCTTTGGGAAGAATCGTTCCTCGTGTCGTCCCCGTCGGATTGATATGTTTTGCGTGTGATTCCGGTGAGTAATCTCACTAATCCAGGATTAATTGCTAATTATGCTTAAGGTTGGTTTAGTTTTAATTAATTAGGTTTAGGTGGTTAGATTAGTATGGATTAGTGTTTATTAGCCAATTGTGATGCGAATTAGACAAATTGATTGTGCAATTAGCAAGTAGACTTGGTCTACTATTTATTGAGGGTAGCTGGGGATTTTTCCTGACCCTAATTAGGCTTCAATTAGGCTTTTGGGCCTAAGTGGCATTTTTAGTATTTAAATATTAATTTTTGAAATTAAATTAAATAATTATTTATTTTCCGAAAATTCAACTGAGATGGCCGGGACCGAATTTTATGCTGGTGACTGTGGAGAAGTCATTTTATTTAATTGGGCTTTATTTTGTGCTAAATTGAATTTTTAATATTTATTAATTAATTTTTCAAATTATTTATTTATTTATTTATTTATTTATTTATTTTTCGGAAATTAAGATTTGGATAGCCAAGAACCGAAATCTCGTGCTGATCATCATGGCATAGTTCATTTATTTATTTGAGCTTCACGTTGCAAGGAATTAAATAAATTGTGATATTTTGGGGATTTACCGTAAATTGATTGGAATTGATTGAGATTGAATTGTTGATTGGTAAATGGCCAAGTATGTTATTCAGCATTTATAATGCTTTGTTGAGTTGATTTAATTATTTGATTGAGAAATCGTTGGGCATTGGTTGTCGGTATTGAAAGTAGTTGGTAATCACTTGAAAGAAAATACGTGGGCTCGGTGAATTGGAATATCACCTGGAGAATGCATGTGAGTTCTGTGGTTGATTATGTCATCTTGGCGAAAAGGCCGCCTGAGAGAATGCACATGGCTCAGAGACTCAGTATGTCCTCCTGGAGAATGCACGTGGCTCGGTGAATTGATGCATCTGTGGCATCCCGGAAATTCAAAGCCAAGCCTTAAGGTGTGTTAAATGTCTTTAATTAGGTGATAGAATTTCTTTTGGCTTATGCCTTAGCCAATTTGTCTTTTAAATTGATGATTTGTGTATTTGAATTAATAATCTATGCTTGGCCATATGATTTAAATTTCAATAATTAAAATATCCTAAGACTTTGGCCAAGATGAAATTTGAATTTGGAAATATTTATAGAAAGGAATTCAAAAAAAAAAAAAAAGGAAAAGGGGATTAATTTTCGAAATGGGCCTTGGACCCATTAGCCTAAAGCTTGGTGGGCCAAGCTAGTCGGCCCATTGGGCCCAAGAGGTGGCTGTCGACCAGCCCAAGAGGGAGTGGCCGGTTGGGCCAAAGCCCAAGCCCATTCAATTCAAAAACAAATTACAAGTGGCCAAAGGAAGAGCATGCATTGGCCATTGGTGAGGTGAGTTAATCATTGCAAATGATGGGCTTTTGGGGGAATAAAAGGAGAGAGGAGAGAGAAGTGGCCGGCTCCTTTGCTTCATTTTGGCCGAGAAAGGTGAGAGAGAGAGAGAGTGTTCGAGAAAGGGAGAGACCGAGAGGGAAAGGAGGAGCGGCCGAGAGAGAGAGGAGGTGTGTCCGCCATTCGTCCGCCGTCCGACCACCGTACGCCGCCGTGTGTTGTTGCTTGTTCATCTTAGAGGCAAGTGGGGTCCTTAACTTCTCTTGCATGTCTGTTTTGTTGGTTGCATGTTCGGTTTTAGGTGTGGTTTGGGCGAAGAACCGAGGTAAGGGTTGAATGTGTTCAAGTTATGTGACTGTTTTCGTTCGGTTTGTGGTAGTCAGTACCTTATTCGAGCTTGCATGTGTGTTTGGAGTGAGATTTTGGCTTCGGTGTCTTCATGAAAGTTGAAGCTAACATCTTGTAGTATGACATACTCTAATTTTATGGAAAACGATGGTGATATGAGGGGTCAAAAGCTCTGTTATACGGAGACCTCAGATCCGCGAAATCTTCACTGACCTTTTGTTGATTTCTTGGTTGCATGTTGATTTTTGTTGGAAATATCACCTTGTTTTCTTCATGAAAGTTGTTGGTAACATCCTAAACTACAACATACTCAAATTTGAAGAGAAACAAATGAGTATAGCCTAGTGAATCGGCTAGATCTTTGAGACGGTTGGTTCTGTTGAAGTATACCGAGACACCCGAGACTTCAAGGACTTAAAAGAGGATCATAATTTGGTTATTTAACCTAGATCTCTTCATGAAACTTGTAAAGGACACATTGATACATAACATACTCGAATTTCAGAGGAAACAAAAAGGATTAGATGGGTCAAACCTAAGTTTTTCGGTGATATGTACTCTGGACGAAACGGTAGAGGTTCCAGAAGCTTCGTGGAGTTGTGTAAATTAATCTATGAAGAATTTGGCTTAGGGTTCTTCATGAAAAATGCACGAAAATGTGTTGGTTATCACCCTGTAAAATTTCGTAATTTTTGGAGGCCATATGAGTAATTTAATCGAATTAATTTGAAAACTGTGCAATCTGGCCATTTTCCGAATGTTAAGTGCTATTTTGTGGAAAATTGAGAAATTATGTAAAATGCAAATTGGCCATGAATTTTGCATAAAATTGTGATTCTAATTGTTTAGTGATTGTTTAAATATTATGATTTTGGGAAAATCATAAATATTAAATGAAATGTTTATTTATAAAAAATAAAAAAAATAATAAATTAATAAAATAATAATATAATAATATAATAAAATAATAAAAAATAATAAAAAAATAATAATGGATTATTTTATTAGCCATATATTCCATTGAATTTATGATGCATTGTTATATGACATAGATGCATGTATGATCATGAATTGTGATGCATGTGCGTGATTCATATGCCATGTAATAATAATAAGATTAAAAGGAAGGTGAATGTGGAAGTGGTATGTGAGTAAGGGGTTGTGGTGGAGGATGTTGTCTGGTGGCCTGGTGGCGTAATTCCAGAGATTCCCAGGAGTTTCGGGATGCCCGAATGTGGGGGGGCCGGAAGCCTGTCGGAGGTTTACGCGAAGGGAGTGACTCGCGATGCCGGATTGGGGTGCGAGATCCCCGGCTAGAAGGGTAAAGGCCGGAAGCCCTGTCGGAGGTTTCTGCCCGAAGGGAATGCCTCGTGATGCTAGTTGAGATGCGAGATGCCGGAATGTGGGGGCGGAAGCCCAGTGGCCATGAGATGGCTGGAATGCTGGGATCCCTGTCGGAGGTTTCTGCCCGAAGGGATGATGATGATGGTGAATTTGATGATTTGAGAAAAGATAATGTGGGATCAATTGATAAATAAAAGTGGAAATTGATCTATAATAATGATGATGTGATATGCATGGTGATGCATGGTTAATGATGATATGATATGATATGCATGGTGATGCATGGCTAATGATGATGTGATATGCATGGTGATGCATGGCTAACGATGATGTGATATGCATGGTGATGCATGGTTAATGATGATATGATATGATATGCATGGTGATGCATGGCTAACGATGATGTGATATGCATGGTGATGCATGGCTAATGATGATGTGATATGCATGGTGATGCATGGCTAATGATGATGTGATATGCATGGTGATGCATGGTTAATGATGATATGATGTGATATGCATGGTGATGCATGGTTAATGATGATATGCTGTGATATGCATGGTGATGCATGGTTAATGATGATGATATGACATGCATGGTGATGCATGGCTAATGATGATATGATGTGATATGCATGGTGATGCATGGCTAATGATGATGTGATATGCATGGTGATGCATGGTTAGTGATGATGTGATATGCATGATGATACATGGCTATGATGATGATATATATGCTATAGTGATGCATGAATACGCTTGACATAAAAAAGGTAAGCAATGCCTGCATTGTATGATGGTATCATGGTGCGAGTTGTTATTGGATTTCCCTATCTCGAGTGGTTGTACTCACCCCTTTTGGGATAACATTTCAGATTAGCACTATCTTTGCTACTGCGTTTGTTTCGCGTGGGGTATTTTACGGTCTACCGTCGATGTTGAGGTGGAGTGTACGGAGATAGATTGTCCCTCCGTGCCCGGATTGACGTTTATCCGAGTGCGATGCTTAGTTATGTATGATATCGGCCTGGTGGGGGCCCCGTCATACAAGAGTTCTGTCTGTGCACGTTCGACGGGATGGAGCGATGCGAGGATCTTTGCCGCCGCCACCACGACACACCGGGTTGGGTGTGAGACATACGCGAGGAGTAGGAGCTAGATCACTTTTTGATGTAGAAAACCGACGCTTTCGATGGGAGGGTTCCTTGTTCACATGATGTTAGGGGTCGAGGTTTCTTTTTGAGAGTTTAGGTAGGACATGGCGAGTCCTAACCCTTCTTGTTTTTTGTACCGACCCGAAGGAAACCCCATCGGCTTTATATATGTATGTAAGCCAAGCGTCGAAGCTGTTTATAAAAATCATGATGTTTAGCTGGTGTGTATTTGTATCATGGGTTAGAAGGGAGATAGATGACGATGTGAATTTTGCTTCCGCTATGAGTCGCGCATGGGACCGCAAAAAAAAAAAAATGCCTGAAATCGGCAAGGCTTAATTTAGCCAAGAGATAGAGATGGTAAAAGATGTAACACCGGCGCTAGTGATGACCTGCGAAGGGTTCGGGGTGTCACAGCATCACTTTGGTGAGATAGCACCTAGAGAAGGCACGTGGGCCCGGGCATCGTAAAACGGACACGTGACTCGGTGATCTGATGCGTCACCTTGGCAAATGAGTGCCTTGGAGAATGCACGTCGGTCCAGTATTCGGAAATAGCATCAAAAAGGGCACATGGCTCGGTGGCTTGATGTACCACCTTGGTGAAGAGGTCGCCTTAGAGAATGCACGTAGGCCCAACGTTTGAGGCACGTGGCTCGGAAACTTAGGATGTCATCCTGGAGAATGCACATGGCCTAGCTTTTAAATATCCCATAGTGGGGAATGATTTGTGTGACATGTAATCGACGGGTTCGATTTGTTTTGAGTAATTGGGTGCCTATTGTGAATTGTACTGACTTGCAGGTGCGATCTGAGGCCAAGATAAGTCCTCTGCCCTATGCATGTTTAAGTAGCCTATAGTATAATGGTTTACTAATCGGGCCTTAGTGGGGTAGAACTTGCTGAGATGTAGTCTCATCCTGGCTTGAGGAAAACATTTCAGGACCCCGATGAGGAGCAGAGGAGGAGGAATCTGAGAAGGAGAAGTCTGGGGTGAAACCTGAGGAGAAGAATTTTGGAAGAAGAAGATAATCCCGAGAGAGGCCTTGAGTACGACCCATATGGACTGAGATTCTATCTTCTTTTGAGATCTCCATTTTGATGTGAATAGAGATAGAGTAAAAAATTGTGAAGTGCTCTGGTTTGTGTTTTGTATAAAAGTTTGGTTATAAATTTCAATATGAAAAATATGGCCCTACTTTTCTATCTCATCGTTTTATTGTTTGGGGATTTTAATTGCTTCTGCATGTGCTTAATAAATAAAAGGGTCGGCGATACATAATCCTGGGATATCGCATTATAAAATCGACCAAGTGAGAAGGATGTGTGCCTGCCTGAGGATCGAGGCGTGACATCCAGTTTAAGTGGTATCAGAGGGAATTTGAAGATTGGAGTGATAAGGAGCGTTGACCATGGGATAGTTAGCGGGAAAGGCCTTTAAATTCATGTTGGTGCAAGTCCGTGTTAGGTGCTAAAATTATTTGTTGTTTAGATCGCTCTGTTTCTAATTCGTTGTTGAATTGGAAACAGGTTTTAGTTGAGTGAAGCTACACCATGAGCGATTAGGAGCCGAGAACTCCTGCAAAGAGGACTAGTAGGGCCGTTATTCGGGGTATAGCTCTGATTCGTGTTAGAACCCGAGGCGGACGTGGTCGAGTGCCAGCACAGGCTAGCGCGAGTGGAGTGAATCCACCTATCGTAGATGTCGGGGTAGTAGCCCCTAATGATCCCAGGGTGGATGGGATCTTGCGTGTTCTAGAAGCGATGGGTAATAGAATGAATCAGCAAGCTGCTACTATTGAACCGCTACTCAGGCCGCTGCAACTGCCGCCGCTGCCACTGGAGCCACTCCTGCTGCCACACCTGTAGCCGCACCTGCAATCGCACCTATCGTTGCTCTACCCGCCGTGACTGTTGAAGGTCCACCGGGGATAGTGGTCACTGTAAGGCCAGTTCATAAGCTAGTGGAGCATTTCCTAAGGCTAAATCCGTCGTTGTTTATTGGGTCTTGGGACCCCGAAGCTGCTTCTTCATGGATTCAGAAGCTCGAGAAGGTGTTTGCACTGCTGATGTGCAACGAGGCTGAGAAGGTAATGTTAGCAACTTACCAGCTGGAGGGAGTTGCGGACACTTGGTGGATGACTACTCGTGAAATGATCTTTCCAGAAGGCGCTGTTCAAGACTGGAACACTTTTCGTGAAGCCTTCAATGATAAGTTTTTCTCTGAGACTGCCAGAGAGGTGAAGATGGTAGAATTTCAACGTCTTCGCCAGGGTTCCTTATCAGTTGATGAGCATGAGGCAAAGTTCACCGAACTTTCGTGATATGCCCCCGAGTTAATTTAGAGATGGATTCATACATGATTTGAGAAGCGCCTTAGTCCTTCTGGATTTGAAGACTTATAACGACATATATCGGAGAGCTCAGAAGATTGAGAAAGATCAGAATGATAAAGCTACCTCATCTGGATCGAGGTTTAGCTCTCATAGAGACAACATCTGCCAAGGAAAGAGGCCGATGTTTGGAAATAGATTCCAAAGCCCGCCCAGCAAGAAGAGTGGATTTAATAGGCCAGGACCTATTAGAAATGATGTGTGTTGCTTGTGCGGAAGAAGACATGGGACAACACCGTGCCCAGCTAGGACAAGTGCATGTTTTGAATGTGGCCAACAAGGCCTCCTAGCCAAATTTTGTCCAAAGAAGCAAAGAGGACAACCTCAGTTGCCGCCACCGCCACCGATGAGACAGATATGAGGGTATGCCCCTTAGAATGCATCGTAAGAAGGACAGTAGAGACCTCCAGTTCAGAGCACTATGTACGCGATTACCCAAGCTCAAGCAGAAGCTACGCCTGGCGTGATCACAAGTACGGTCTTGCTCAACGACCAACCTGCTTATGCTTTGTTTGATTCGGGAGCAACCCATTCCTTCATTGCCGAGCAATATATTAGGATGCTAGGGTGGAGTCCTGTATTGTTGGAGTCGGCAATTTGCATATCTACACCCTTAAAAGATAAAGTCGTTGCTGTTTTGGGATGTTCGGGGTGCAAGTTAGAGATTGGTGAGGGAGTGGGGAAAATTGACTTGTTAGTCCTAGCCATGTATAATTTTGATTTGATAATTGGCATGGACTGGCTCACCAATCAACGAGCTAAAATGGATTGCTATCGCAAGGCGATTCAGTTTGACCCATTAGGGGGTAAGAGCTTCGAGTTTGTCGGGAATCGAGGAGGACCTTCGATTTCCTTAATCTCGTCACCGGAAGTAGCTCGTTTGTTAGACGAGGGTTGCTGATGGTACTTAGTGACTGTCGTGGATACGACAGTTGAGGAGCTGTAAATGGAAGATATTGCAGTGGTACAGGAGTTTCCAAATGTCTTTCCAAAAGAATTGCCAGGGTTACCGCCAGAAAGAGAGATTGAATTTGTGATCGAGCTAGCACCAGGGACAGAACCGATCTCAAAGGCACCTTACCGAATGGCATTATCTGAGTTGAAGGAACTGAAGGTGCAGATGCAAGAATTACTAGATAAAGGATTTATTCGTCCTAGTGCATCACCTTGGGGAGCACCAGTTTTGTTTGTTAAGAAGAAAGATGGTTCATTGCGTTCGTGCATCGACTATCGGTAGCTCAGTCAGGTAACAATTAAGAACAAGTATCCATTGCCGAGGATAGATGACTTGTTTGATCAATTGCAAGGGGCGTCAATATTCTCGAAGATTGACTTAAGGACAAGATATCATCAGCTGAGGATTCGGAAAAAGGATATTCCTAAGTCAGCGTCTCGTACCCAGTATGTTCATTACGAGTTTACAGTTATGCCGTTCGGGTTGACGAATGTTCTAGCCGCATTTATGGATTTGATGAACAGAGTGTTCAAGGAATATCTAGATCAATTTGTAATCGTATTCACAGATGATATCTTGGTCTATTCGAGAAGTGATAAAGAGCATGAGAATCATCTGAGATTAGTGCTTCAAACCTTAAGAACTCATCAGCTGTATGCTAAGTTTAGCAAATGCGAGTTTTGGCTGAATCGTGTTGCGTTCTTAGGTCATGTGATTTTCGAAGAAAGAATCTCTATCGACCCGAGCAAGATAGGAGCCGTGATCAAGTGGCCGAGACCGACATTAGTGACAAAGATCAAAAGTTTTCTGGGGTTAGCAGGTTATTACAAACGGTTTGTAGAAGGGTTCTCATCGATAGCGTCGCCTCTGACAAAGCTCCTAAAAAAAGAAGAGAATTTTGTATGGACAGACAAGTGCGAGCGTAGTTTCCAAGAGCTAAAGGAAAAGCTAACGACTGCACCTGTGCTGACGATTCCATCTGGTCTTGGAGGATTCAAGATCTATAGTGATGCGTCATTTAGAGGATTAGGTTGCGTGCTGATGCAACATGGCAGAGTTGTTGCATACACTTCCCAGCAGTTGAGACCTCATGAATAGAATTATCCAATGCATGACTTAGAACTCACAACCATCATATTTGGGTTGAAGATTTGGAGGCACTACTTGTGCGGAGAAAAGTTTCAGATCTTTACAAACCATCAGAGTCTCAAGTATTTGTTCTCTCAGAAGGAGTTGAACATGAGACAGCGCCGATGGATGGAATTGCTAAAGGATCACCCGAGAAAGGCGAACAAGGTCACCGATGCATTGAGTCGGAAGTCTTCAATAGCACAAATCTTGGTTAAGGAGTGGAACTTAATCGAGAGAGCTCGGGATTCGAAATTCGAATTTGAGGTAGGCCACCTCTCGAGTTTTATGGCCACCCTTAGAATTGAACCGGATGTTCAAGTTAGAATCAAGCAACTCCAACTGACAGAACCAGACGTTCAGAGAATTCTTCAAAGGGATAGCGATAAAAGAAAGGCTGAATTTCAAATTTCTGATGATGGGGTATTGAGGTTCTATAGACGTTTAGTTGTACCTGACGATGTCAAGCTTAGAGAAGAAATTTTATCTGAGTCACATGGTAGCAGTTACAGCGTTCATCCTGGAAGTACCAAGATGTATCAGAATCTGCGTCAACATTATTGGTGGTCAGGTATGAAGGCGGACATCGCCAAGCATGTGGCCAAGTGTTTGACTTGTCAGCAAGTAAAGCTAGGCATTGCAAGCCGGGAGGACATCTGCAGTCTCTTGCAATCCCAGAGTGGAAATGGGAACATATCACGATGGACTTCGTGATTGGACTACCCAGGAGTGAGAGGGGGAATGATTCGATTTGGGTAGTAGTCGACAGGCTGACAAAGTCGGCTCACTTCATTACAGTTCGAAAGGACCTGAGTCTGGATAGACACGCAGACTTGTATGTGCGTCAGGTGGTTTGTATGCATGGAGTGCGGTTACGATAATATCTTATAGAGACCCGAGATTTACTGTTGCTTTTTGGAAGAGCTTGCAAAGTGCGTTAGATACAAAGCTTCAGTATAGTATGGCGTATCATCCTTAGACGGATAGCCAGTATGAAAGGACAATTCAAACTCTTGAAGACATGCTGAGAGCGTGTGTAATAGACTTCAAAGGAAGTTGGGAAGATAAGCTTCATCTGGTGGAATTCACCTACAACAACAGTTATCGGCAAAGCATCAAAATGGCTCCATTTGAAGCGTTGTATGGTAGAGCATGCAGAACTCCGGTATGTTGGGATGAAGTCGGAGAAAGGAATATAACAGGCCCAGAGTTAGTTTAGCAATCAGTAGATGCCGTGACAGTAATTAGAGACAGATTAAAGACAGCACAGAGCAGGCAGAAAAGTTATGCAGATAAGTGTCGAAGGTCTTTGGAATTCAAAGTTGGTGATCACGTTTTTCTGAAAGTGTCACCAATGAGGGGAACTTCACGTTTTGGTAAGAAAGGCAAGCTGAGTCCGAGGTACGTAGGTCCGTTTGAGATTCTTGAAAGAATCGGAAACCTAACGTATCGTCTTGCGTTGCTGCCAAGATTGGCGCAAGTGCATGACGTCTTTCACGTGTTGATGTTAAGGAAGTACGAGCCTGACCCGACCCACGTACTCAATTTCGAAGAATTGGAAGTGGATAACTGTGTGTCATACGTTGAAAGCTCAGTCTAGATTGTCGATCGTAAAAAGCAAGTTTTGCGTACAAAGACCATTCCGTTGGTCAAAGTGGTCTGGCAACACCACGGCATTGAAGGAGCGACTTGGGAAACTGAAGAGTCGATGAGACACTTGTACCCCTGCCTTTTTTAACGAAGTGTAATGGTTTAAATTTCGAGGACGAAATTTTTATAAGAGGGGAAGAGTTGTGACATCCTGAAATTCGACCATTTTTCTCTAAGCTGATCACTCACGAGTTAACTAACCTATTGGGTGAAGCCATTAAGGGATGTATCTGCAGTAAAATCCCTAAAAGCTACCTAATTAGTTGGATTGGGCTAAAATAACGTTTAATCAATTATTAACCACGAAATTGAACTCGATTTCAGGAATCGAATTTTAAGCGCGTCATAATTCTTTTTTTTAGGACATTGTCTCATCGTTCGTCAATTTATTGACGAGTCCGAAATTTCAAGAAAGAAATAATCGGAAGAAAAATTGAAGACCGAAAGGAAATAGAAAGGGAAAGAGATAAGAAATAAAATAAGAATAATTGTATTATTTGATTTTTATTTCTCTCTCTCCCTCTCTCTTCTTTTCTCTCTCTCTCTCTCTCTCTCTCCCTTCTTTTTTTTTTTCTCTCTCTTCCCTCTCCCTTATTCCCCCTTCGTGTGAGCCCCCACCACCTGCCCTCTCTCTCTCTCTTTCTTTTTCCCTCTTTGACTAGTCAACCCTTATCCCTTCTCTCTCTCTCCTCTCTCTTCTCCCCCACTCCCCCTCGTGACTGAACTCTCTTCTTCCCTTCTTCTTCGTGCAAATCAGCGAACCAGAAGCGGAAGGAGCCGAGACAGCAGCCAGCCGCCGTCGTCGCCCACGCACCGCCGCAGCTCGCTGCCAGGCCGTTGTCCCGCCATCTGTACTCCGCCCCGCGTCCGTCCCCTCGCGCCTAGTCCTCCCCCATGGGATTTCAACTGCTGTCTAGCTCGGTTCTGCCCTGACCAGCCACCTTTGGCCACCGCCCAGCATCGCCGACCTCCCCGGCGTTCCCCTCGCCCTTCGCCGGCCCCGCCCCACTGTTTTGGCCGCTGGACAAGCTCCGGCCAGCCAAGAATAGCAACCCACGAAGTGGGTTTCCAGCGGCTTTAGGCCCGTTTTTGGGCCGTTTCCGTGCCCCGAACCCGAGCCGTGCTTTGGGAAGAATTGTTCCTCGTTTCATCCCCGTCGGATTGATACGTTTTATGCGTGATTCCGGTGAGTAATCTCACTAATCCTGGATTAGTTGGCTAATTATGCTTAAGGTTTGTTTATTTTAATTAATTAGGTTTAGGTGGTTAGATTAGTATGGATTAGTATTTATTAGCCAATTGTGATGCGAATTAGACAAATTGATTGTGCAATTAGCAAGTAGACATGGTCTACTATTTATTGAGGGTAGCTCGGGATTTTTCCCGACCCAAATCGGGCTTTAATTAGGCTTTTCGGGCCTAAGTGGCATTTTTAGTATTTAAATATTAATTTTCTGTGGCACCCCTCGACGGCCCTCGATCTGTTAGGGTCGCCACAGTTTGCTTACCTTTCCCTTTCCCTAATCACATGTCACTCTGATGCAATTTCAATTGCAGCGGGTCCATACAACCTGGGGGTTTACATTTTTTGGTCGGTCCCTTGTGCAATTCATATAGCATAAACACATCCATCAACTCCCTTCCCTATATTTAGAAAACAATGCACACTAACTAAACATCTTATAAAAGTTAAAGACAAACACTTTTATTTACTTAAACCAGATGAACATCATTCATCGGTACATCAAAATGCTGCAGTATTCTATACTCGGCTGTACTTCAAAAGATGACCGACATGTCCTCCCACAATCGTATGCTTAAGGTCCATCAACCAGTGTCGGCATCCAAAAGTTCCCTCATTTGCTATCCTCCTCCTCGCGGTCATATCCAACCGCTCAATCCATCTACTAATCTGAAATATTGGTCCTCGAAGGGGTGAGTACAACCATTTATCAGGTAAAGGATCAATAAACCACTCAATGCATCATGCCCCACAATCATCACAATCATAGCATTACATGTCACCAAAGCATCCATGCACAATTTACCTTGATATCATGCACATGTCATCACACCTCATGTACATACATCATCATATAGTCATTACCATCATGCCATATACTTACCATCATCATGTCACATGTACCATCATCATTACCATGCATCCATGCACTCATCATCATCATATCACACGTGCCATCATCATTACCATGCATCCATGCACTCATCATCATTTCATATGTGCCATCATCGTTACCATGCATCCATGCTCATATTGTCATGTCATGCATATATTATCATGCATATTTCAATTTCAATTTCTCAATTTCATCTTTTCATATTGGACTGCTACATTTCTCTTTCCCAGGACCAATGTTTGTATCCCACATTCATCACTCGCGCCCAATCTTGGCATAGCGAGAACCCTCCGGGCATGTATCCAAGATACAACCGGGCATCCGGCACCCCCACATTCCGGGCATCTTGCACCCTAACTGGCATCACGAGGACCCTCCGAGCATGTATCCAAGATACAATCGGGCATCCGGCCTTTACCCTTCTAGCCAGGCATCTCGCATCCCATCTAGCATCGCAAGGTATCCCGCGGCACAATACCTGCCGGGCTTCCGGAATTACATACTAACATACCACTAGGCCTTCCTTAGAATTACGTACCGTATACCACCGAGCATCCCGACACTCCCGGAGAATCTCTGGGGCTCGCCATGAAAATGGTTTCCCCTGCCCTCCGGAATTACGTACCGACATACCACCAGGCCTCCCCTAGAATTATGTACCATATACCACCGGGCATCTCGACACTCCCGGGGCATCGTCGGCTCACACCTCCGACAGCCTTCTCATTTATCTCAATTCATATCTTCAATTATAGTTCAATTTTAACATGGCATGTGATGTGATGGCAAATCAAGATCCTTTTCATCATTTGATTCATACATGCATCTCCAATCATCATCATACATGTAGCAAGACACAATCATTCTTACCAACACAATTCATAGAGCCCATACAATTTAGATTAGTCCATTTATCATGCCTTTTTGAAGTTTACTAAGTTCCAGCTCGTACCATTTTAGAAAACATTTGAATTAAATATCCATATGATTCTAAAAAATCATGAAATCAGGACATGAGATAGACAAAACAATAAGATATCAATTTCGTGAAGAACACATGTCTTAAAGAGTTTCACACAAGAAGATATAATCCACACAAATACAGCATGCAATTTCAGATAGAAACAGATTGCACAGTTTTTGAAATAATTTGATTAAAATACCCGAATGACCTCCAAAAATTATGAAATTTTACCAGGTTATAGTTAAGACACTAAAGTAAGTTTTGCATGCAGACATCTAGGCCAGATTAGTTCTAGATAATTTTCGATATACGTCCGAAGCTCCTGATTCTATCACCAAAACGTCCAGGATAACCATCTCCGAAATATCGAGTTTTAACCCACTTATTCTTCTTCATTTACTCTGAAATTTGGATATTTTTTGTTTCGAGAGGTCCCCTACAACTTTAGTTAAGGGATCTAAGTGAAATTTCCATAGAATAGTCACCATATATGTCCTAGAAGTCTCGGGTGTCCAGTACCGTGTTTCCAGATTTATCGTCTTCAAGAGAAAGTCGATTCACTAGGCTACACTTGCTCATTTTACCTAAAATTTGATTATGCTAGTCTTTAGGATGTTCTATACAAGTTTCATGAAAAATTCGAAGAGAAATTCTCGGAAAAAAGCAACATGTAACCCACAAAACTACCAAAAGGTCAGTAAAACAGTTCCAGATCTAGTGTCTCCGTAGGAAGAGGGTTTTTCCCCATAAGTCTCAACCATTTCGTCCCAAATTTTAGTATGTTGTATTTTAAGATGTTTTCTACAACTTTCATGAAGGAGTCGAAGTCAAAATCAAACTCGAAACATGCACGCAAGCCTCCACAAGTTTCTGGGTCGAGCGGTACACACGAAATCAGCAAGCATCTTCAAGAGCAAACCACATTTGCTTCGATTCCTTGCCTCTAAACATCCAAGATTTCAACCACACATGCAAGACACACATGCAAGAGTAGAAATTGATCCTAACTTGCCTCCAAAATCGAGCAAACAACGGCACACGGACGGCGGCGAACGAGCGGATGGACGGTGACGGACGAGCGGACCTCCTCCCTTGCTCGGCTTCTCCCTCTCTCTCTCGGCTCCTCACTCTCTCGCAACTCTCTCTTTCTCTCACTCTCTTAAAACCAGCCACTCCCTCTCTCTCTCTCTCTCTCTCTCTCTGGTTGTGTATATATATGCATGCATTCTTATTTTGCATGGGGGACACTTGTCCCTAAGAAGGGGACAAGTGTCTCTTTTGCTGAAGACACTTGGAGGAGGCTGTGCGGCTCCTCCTCCCCCCCTCCATGCGTCAACATGGGCCAAGCTTATGGCCCACTTTTAGGCCCATCTCACTTGGGCCTAAAGTCCAAACTTAAATGGCCCAAGTTTATTTTTAATAACACATCTTAATCCTCATTTTAAATAAATACCTAATTGCATAATAAAAAGGCCAATTGACTTTGCAACATAGTTTAATAAAATCCAACTTATAAAATTCATGGCCAAATACATAATTTCCTCGTCAAATAAAATCCTTGGTCTCACATGGACATAGGATGCGTTTCCAACAACAATAATTACCCATTTATATAAATACTAGATCATTCTTATTCACTTGGCCATAAATCTTGAAATCATAATTCAATAAACTCCTACTTATAAAACACATGGCCGTGAGTTATTTTTGGGATGCCACATTTTCGGAATTAAATTAAATAATTATTTATTTTCCGAAAATTCAACCGAGATGGCCCAGGACTGGAATTTTATGTTGGCGACTGTGGTGAAGTCCCTTTATTTAATTGGGCTTTATTTTGTGCTAAATTGAATTTTTAATATTTATTAATTAATTTTCGAATTTAATTAATTAATTAATTTTTTCGGAAATTAAGATTTTTATGGCTGGCGACCGAAATCTCGTGCTGATCATCCTGGCACAGTCCGTTTATTTATTTGAGCTTCACGTTGCATGGAATTAAATAAATTGTGATATTTTGGGGATTTACCCTAAATTGATTGGAATTGATTGAGATTGAATTGTTGATTGGTAAATGGCCAAGTATGTTATTCAGCATTTATAATGCTTTGTTGAGTTGATTTAATTATTTGATTGAGAAATCGTTGGGCATTGGTTGTCGGTTTTGAAAGTAGTTTGGTAATCACTTGAAAGAAAATACGTGGGGTCGGTGAACTAGAATATCACTTGGAGAATGCATGTGAGTTCTGTGGTTGATTATGTCATCTTGGTGAAAAGGTCACTCGAGAGAATGCACGTGGCTCGGAGACTGGGTATGTCCTCCTGGAGAATGCACGTGGCTCAGTGACAGAGTTTGGCATCTAAAAGGGCACGTGGCTCGGTGAATTGATGCATCAGTTTGGTGAGATAGCACCTAAGAGAAGGCACGTGGGCCCGGGCATCATAAAAAGGACACGTGGCTTGGTGATCTGATGCGTCACATTGGCAAATGAGTGCCTTAGAGAATGCACGTGGGTCCAGTATTCGGAAATAACATCTAAAAGGGCACGTGGCTTGGTGACTTGATATACCACCTTGGCGAAGAGGTCATCTTAGAGAATGCACGTGGGCCTAAGGTTTGAGGCACGTGGCTCAGAGACTTGGGATGTCATCCTGGAGAATGCACGCGGCCTAGCTTTTAAATATCCCTTGGTGGGGAATGATTTGTGTGACATGTAATCGACCGGTTCGATTTGTTTTTAGTAAATGGGTGCTTATTGTGAATTGTACTGACTTGTAGGTGGGATCTAAGGCCAAGGTAAGTCCTCTACCCAGTGCGTGTTTAGGTAGCCTATAGTATAATGGTTTACTAGTCGAGCCTTAGTGGGGTAGAACTCGCTGAGATGTAGTCTCATCCCGACTTGGGGAAAACATTTCAGGACCCCGATGAGGAGCTGAGGAGGAGGAATATGAGAAGGAGAACTCTGGGTTGAAACCCGAGGAGAAGAATTTTGGAAGAAGAAGATAATCTCGAGAGGGGCCTTGAGTACGGCCCAGATGGACTGAGATTCTATCTTCTTTTGAGATCTCCATTTTGATGTGAATAGAGATAGAGTAAAAAGTTGTGAAGTGCTCTGGTTTGTGTTTTGTATAAAAGTTTGGTTATAAATTTCAATATGAAAAATATGGCCCTACTTTTCTATCCCATCGTTTTATTGTCTGGGGATTTTAATTGCTTCCGCATCTGCTTAATAAATAAAAGGGTCAGTGATACATAGTCTTATGACAGCGCATTATAAAACCGACCATGTGAGAAGGATGTGTGTGTGCCCAAGGATCGGGGCGTGACAATATCTCTTTCCACCAATGCTTTGAGTTCTCGTTGGTTCAAAGAGATCCATATGCAATAGCTGCAAAACACGATTAGTAGTAACTTCATTTATTGGTTTAAAAGAACTTTTTACTTGTTTTCCTAACGCACATGGGGTGCATAAGTCAAATTTTTGGTACTTCATGTTGGGTAGTCCTCAAA
This sequence comes from Eucalyptus pumila, assembly GCA_016097595.1. Classification (NCBI taxonomy): domain Eukaryota; kingdom Viridiplantae; phylum Streptophyta; class Magnoliopsida; order Myrtales; family Myrtaceae; genus Eucalyptus; species Eucalyptus pumila. The sequence continues at coordinate 348,390 of JADPVT010000012.1, read as the reverse complement.
CAAGTTTCTTGGAAGAGATTTTGGCAATTTACTTCATGTTGATATGGCCAAGCTTTCGATGCTAGAGATTTGCTTTATCTTGTATCGATACCAAGCATTGAGATCTTTTTGGTTTTATATCCAGAAGATAGATGTTCCCACGCCTTCGTCCAATAAAAGATTGTGAAAAATCTTTACTAGTTCCTGAACATATCCTTTCCTGGAATTTAATTTTGAATCTAGTATCGCACAGTTGACTTATGCTAAGCAGATTGTAATTTAGTCCTTCCACCAATGAGACATTTTTTATTGTGAGACTTCCAATCTTTACAATTCCACACCTAACAATTATTCCTTTGTTATTTCCTCCAAATGAGACTTTTCCACCATCTATTTGAACAAACTTTATAAAACAATTTGAATCTCAAGTCATGTGTCTTGAACAACCACTATCCAAATACCATTTGACATTTTTCTTGATAGTAACCTGCAATTAAAAAAGAAACTCAAGCTTTCTTTGGTACCCACATTTTCTTAGGTCCAATGGAGTTAGTGCAATATATAGTGTTTGCCCAATCCTTCTTAACAGGTCTCCAAACCATAGGACATTCTTTCTCAAAGTGTTTTGAGCAGTTACACTTAGAATATTTGATAGCACTTCGGCCAATAGGTTTTACAAAGACTTTTTGAAAATGATTCTTGTAAAAAAGTTTGTGTAGTACTTTGTTTGGTTCTTTCATTCACTTTTGGAAAATCAAATTAAAGGAATAGTTTTTGAAGTCATTCCCAAGCCTAACTTGTTGAAATAAGGTCTTTGTACGGAAAAAATCTTTTCCAACTTCTCAAACCCTATTGAAAACCTTTTTGAAATATTTGAGATATCGTTTTTTCAAAAATGTATTTTCTTTGGAAAGAGAATCAATATTTTCTTTTAAAATAGCAAAATTTGTGTTCAAATTTTCAAACTTTTCTTTCCAAGAATTTTCTTGTTGCTTCAATGCAAAATTCTCCATTTTTAGCTCGAAAATCATTTTAAGAGAGGTTTTGAGACTAAGACAAAATTCACCAATATATTTGGAGACTTTAGTAGGATTTTTTAAATTACTTACCTTGAATTCACTATCTGAGTCTAAATCCATATCTGTTTCAAAGTCTGAGTCTGATGCTGATTTTGCCAATAAACAGATATTGGCATAATCTATATCATTTTCTTCACATTCAATATCACTCCATGTTTCTGTTTTGAGAGCTTTTTTGTATTTCTCAGTTTTTCCTTTCTTTTTTTCAACAGGGGACAATTTGGTATGATGTGTCAATTTTTCTTTTATTCAAAGCAGATCACATCTTTGTTTGTTTCATCATCCTCAGTTGATTTGTTATGAAACTTTTGAGTGTTTTGTTTTTTTCCAATTGAACCTTCTTCTATTTTTGTTCAGTTTCCTGAACCTCTTTATCATAAGTGCTAGTTCTTCATCGTCTATGTTCTCTTCAGAATCGTAACATCGAATCATCGTTAGACTTTAAGGCAATTAACTTCTTACCTCTAGGATTTTCTTCCTCGTTGATTTGCTCTACTTCATAAGACTGAAGTGTCTCAACAAGTTCGTCTACCGAAAGTGGCATGATTGTTTGTGTTTCCCTTATTGAAGTCTTCACATGATTCCAGTCTTTGGAGAGTCCACGCAGCAATTTGTCGACCTTCATTGGTTCTGAAATTGGCTATCCTTGATACTTTAGACCGTTTATAATTTCTGTAAACCAACTAAATATGTCAGTAATAGATTCTACCGGTTTTATCTTAAAGGTTTCATACTGTCCAAGTAGAATGTTGATCATTGTTTCTTTTACTCAATCAGTTCCTTCATAGGTAATGTGCAACCTATCCCAGACTTCTTTGGTTGTTTTACAAGAAGATATTCTATTATACTCAGTAGGAGATAATGCACAATATAAGGAGTAAATTACTTTAGCATCAAGAGCTTGTCTCTTGGTCTTTTCTTCTTGAGTCATCTCGCCAACATCTGCAACTTCTTTTCCCCTTTCTGACACAGATGTAGCTTTAAGAATAATTCATTTTTCTACCACATCCCATTCTAAAGGATCTTTCGATTTTATGAATGCCTTCATCTTGTTTTTCAATATGCTGTATTCATTTCCATCAAAATAGGGTGGTCTAGTGTTGCTCTAGCCTTCAACCAAACCTAGAGCCAACATACTAGCCATAGATCTTTAACTCACATGTAAAAACATTTTAATTAACTAAACACACAAGCTCTGATACCAATTGAAAGAGCTAGTAAGAGCACCTAGAGAGGGGGTGAATAGGTGATCAAAGAAGTTTTCGCAAAGCTTTAACAAACTGATTCAGCTTCTAAGAGTAATAGACTAAACATATAAATGACTATAAACAATAATATAATGATGCGAATTAAAGTAAAGAGATTAGGGAAAGAGAATTGAAACATAAGATTTATAGTGGTTTGGCTTAGACCAAACCTACGTCCACTCTCCCGCACTGACAGCCCACTAACTGGATTCCACTAAGAACCAAAAGAGATTTTACAGTCTCACATCCTTGATTCTAGTGTAGAGACTCTCCTACACTACCTCAAGGTCTCACATGTATTTAATCTCTCTTTCGAGCACAATTTAAGCTCGACGAAATGAAACAATGAAGAACAAAAAGCTTCAGACTTTGGAATTCTTCTTTCACTCACACCTTAGAATAACTTGAGCATCTTCCTTATATACTCCTACATGCCTTCATAACCATTGGCACATTCCAAAGGAGTTCTTCCAATCTACCCATTGGACAGAATCAATTAGGGAGATCTCGAGTAATTTAAGGAATGTGATGATAGTCAATCAATCATGTTCACCCATACAATCAAGATCTAGGTTTCCATAAGTAAAACCTTCCAAGTATACTTCGCCAATAAAAAATCTAATTATCTGAATTGAAATCAATAGGAATAATATATCGTGAGATGCTCTCTCCAGTCGTGAAATCTTCTTCAACTGTACAAACCAAATCCTTAAAGATATACTCGCATCTGGACAAGTCTTCTTCAACTAATAAAACTTTCCTTCGTCGGTCTAGAGACTATCAATGAGGGCAGGCTTTAAATCTTGAGTCTTGAGTCTTGAGTCTTGAGACTTTGACAAAAGAAATTGGAATTCATCAGACTTTTACACTTGAGTCTACAAGTCTTCAGACTAGACTGATAGAAATATTTTGTCAACTTCAAAACAAATAAGGAAGTTTTCTCCAACAGTCCTCGCCTAGGCAAGGATGGGCCTCGCCCAAACCAGATTCGACAAGGCCAATTCACCGACCATGGCCAAGTGGCCATCACCCGTCGGCCATCCAACACTCAAAGCAATAAGAAAAATGAATGAGAGAAAAAAGAAGAAAAAATGGAATAATAATAAAAATAATAAAATAATAAAAGAAAATTAAAATTATTATAATGCTATTAAAAATTATACACTTCAACATTGGCGATGCCACATCGGCGCCCAATGTCCATGTGAGCAAAATCCTGTCGAAATTAGTCGAAAAGACAGAATTGACGCTAAATCAAAACCTTTAAGACTAAATTGACACTAAATTAAAACGTTTATCATTAAATTGACACTAATACAATAGATTTTGGACTTTTTGACACTTTTTACTTGTTTGCATGGTTTTACAAATTGGTTTGACATTCAATGTTTAGCTTTGCATATGCTTTTGAGATATTTTTGCTCCGTTTTCTCGGTTTCTTGGACTTGAGTGCATCACTTTGTGGGTCTTTTGTGGCAAAATAAATTCCCCTAGAAGCAACTGCATTTCTTACTCACTTTTCTGAATTTCTGATAATGTTGTTTCGGAAGTAAATCCTTGAGATTTTAAGTGTGACATAAAGTTTTTTGGCTATGTCTAAGTTATGAGAAAAGGAAAGAGACATGGTTTGTCCAGTTTGAAGAACATACAAAATGCTCAACTCTTTGGTTAGCAATTTAAACAGGTAATGCTGTCTTTGGTTTGCTAGGGGTTAAGTTTATGTTTGGCTTTAATTTAATTTGTGGCATCTTTCAGCAAATTCAGTGGCCAGTATTAATTTCTGTGTCAAAAGCTGGCAAGGCCTAATTAATGTTGCTCAATGCAAAAAGAAAAAACCTTTACGTAGTAGGTGATCACAAATAGTTCTCACGAATCAAAACGTCTTGGTGCAACTTTTGCTTTATATTAATTGTGTGGTTAAGATACAACTGTTCAAATCTGCGATTTTTTTTCCTGAATTGAAGGCATGTGCATCTGTCTATTTTTGTTATGCTCCTGTCTTGTGATACCATACAAAAGTAGGGATTAGGTTGTTTAACTAATTTATCTTTCTTCAGTATTAGGCAAGTCACTTCTGGCCAATGCCACATGGCCTATGTTCATTTATGAGAGGCTCTGAAAACTTACTGTCTCGTACGGCAAGTGGTTTGTCCCACAATTGTCCTTTGAAGGTCTCAATCATCTTAAAATTTTCTGCTTAGGAATGCTAGTTCACGTTTTGCTAACTGAAAAAGTGTAAAGGTTAACTATCTTTCAAGAAGTGTGTTATGAGACAGATCAAAAATTAATATGGAAAATAAGTGCAGATTGAGACTTGCTTATCCATGTATATCTAGAACCCAAAACACAAAAATAAGCACATAAACCATACTCTGTGAATTTCAAGTTAGTGATCGATGCTCTCATTATCTTTTCTTTCGCACCCATCCAAAGCATGTGAATTCATCCCATCTCAAACATTAAATTTGTGTATCCTCGACCCTCGCATCATCTCATGATCAAGATGAATGAGCTCACTTGCACCGAGTTCATACTAAACTTGGTGCTTGATCCTCGACACACATGGGCTTGAGCACCGATTCTTCTGTCAAAGCCAAGATAATAACCCACTTCGTAGAATGAGAATGCGAAGCAGTTGGTGATTTACGCCCGAGAAATATGTAATCTCTGCTAAATATAGGCCCGATAGTGAAACCTAGAGGCCCATACTAACAAGAGCCCAATGGGCCTGAATAATCTACTTGGTTCCGAGCCCAAGGTAGTAAATTTTAGGGTTTAGCCTTACAAAAAGAGGACAAAAGGAAGTCCTTGTTCTCAAATGATACACAACGTAATCGAATTAGCAAGGTGACTATGTAAAGCATCATAAAACAATCTCTCGGTCACATGGATCCTATAGGTCTTGATCATTAGCTATTGTCGCAACCTACCTTTCCAGGAAGATATGTTTAGAAGTATTTGTTTATGAGATGAATCGAATGGTACGTATATATGATAATCTCAAATGGACCATCATTTGCTAACACCGCAAATGACTCATCAATAAATGTGGACTCTCCTAAGTCTATACCTCGTGTGATATTGGTTTTCCTAATCTAGTTGTTCAAAATGAGCTGCCACTTGCCATGGCTGAGGGTTGGCTAGAGAACCTAATCAAGACACAAGAGTTTTGTCTTGATGCATGCAAAACTAGAGATTTCGAGTTCGACAACTTGATTACTAGTGATGTGACCAGCGCCCTTTCAGTACCTAAGCTTGATTATGTACTAAAGTGTCAAGATAACCTATTGAAGATCTTAAGGTTCTTCCTAACCATTTTGAAAATGAAAATAACAACCAATTAATGAACAAGACGCAATCAAGTGTAATTGGAACGAACAGTGTAAGTAGCGACCTAACATCGTCTCTAAAAAAGAAAAAAAAACAACATCCAAAAAGTTCTATGATAAAAGCCCTAAAGGCTTCTTCAATTGAATTTTTATTTTTTTGTCAAAGGATTTTTACAAATTCTAAGAGAAAGCTACTTAAAAACTGATATTTTTATGCTTGTTTTAAAGATTTCTAATGTCTCTGAAATTTTTTAAAATTTTTTATGAAATTTTTCACCATGTCCATGGCCGATTCAGGATGCAAATGCCATAAAAACACAGCTAAGACATAGATTCAGAAGTGATTCAGCTATGTCAGCATAAATCAATCATAAAACCAAGATTTTGAATATTGAATTCATAGAGTTCAATTCGGTCTTTCATTCAGGCATTTGACTGAAAAGTTAATATGCAATTTCAAATGAGTTACAAGTTCAGTATCGATGCTTTGTTTAGCCTAAACATGATAATAATTGTTCAAATCAACATTATTCATTACGAAGTAGCTTCGATTTCATATGATTGATGGACAAATCTATCAATTTGACTCGTTGTTATTGATTCCTTAGAAACAAAGGAAAATAAAATAAGAGAGAGCACTCCCTAGTTTGTGATGGACGATCAAGTGACCAGAATATGCCAACGGAAATCAGTGATTCCGACGATGAAGGGCTTCCGTTGAGATCCTCTTCCATTAGTGAATATAGCTTGAATGTTCTCATTGCGAAGAAAAGCAATACAGAATCCGAAACTCCTTAAAGACGATGTCACGAAATGAAAAGAAAGGAGAAGAATTGAGGATGAATGGAAGCCTTTAGCATTTCTGTACTGTAGCCTGCTACGATTACATGTACAACACTCTTTATATAATACAAAATATGAATAATAAAAGGAAGGAAACTCCCCCAGATGAATCTTACAAAGTCAATTCTAATCCTATATTGATTCATTTAATCAACTACAATCTAGAATTGATTTCATATATCAATCACTATCCAAATTGATTTTGCATATATTCTAACACTCCCCTTCAAGCCTGTGACTTATATATGTCCAAAACTGTGGCACCCCCGATTCGCCCAAGGTCGCCACAGGTGATCTCTCTTAATTACTCGATCTCATATAACTTCACAAACTGATACCCTTTGACTAGAGATTTTTATTTTTTTAAACGGTCCCAGCGCAACTTATTTGCAGAAGCATAAACAAGTCTCACCATCCCTTACCCCAATAACCATAATGCAATACACACCAACTACGCACCATAAGAAAAGATAAAGCCGATTCACTCTTATTTATATTTCCGTGATGGACATCAAGGTCGATTCAACAAAAAGGCCAAGATTTTAACTATGCCTGGCTATCACTCAAAAGTGGACTCAACCCTACATTGAACATGTACAACCTTCCATCAACAAGTGTCGGCTATCTCCAAAAAGTATCAGCTCCCAACAACTATACACGCCATCATACCCAATCCGGTGCATTGGGTGGCGGCAGCGGTAACATCCCTAACATCGCTCCATCATGTCGGACATGGACAGATAAAAACTCTTGGATAACCGGGCCATCAGCTCGACCCACATCATACATCACCAGGACACAGACTCGAACAAACACTAAACCATGGGCACTGACACAGATATGCTCAGTACACTCCACATCAACATCAGTAGGTATGCCATAGTAAGTACCACGTGCAACCGGTAGCAAATGTATCTTTCTAACCTGAAATGTTAATCCCCAAAAGGGGTGAATACAACCACTCAATAGTAAAGATCCACCAAACTACTCAATGCGTCAAACAGAACAATCAAGGTATCATGAACAAGCACATATCATTCGTGCATTCAAGCATAACTTACCTTGCAGCCATGCATGTATCACCATGCCATGTGTGCATATACTACCATATACTACCATGCACTTATCATCAAGCATTCAAGCATATATCACTATACCATATGTGGATATATCACCATGCACTTATCATCAAGCATTCATGCATATATCACCATGCCATATGTGCATATACCACCATGCACTTATCATCAAGCATTCATGCATATATCACCATGCCATATGTGCATATATCATCATGCACTTATCATCAAGCATTCATGCATATATCACCATGCGCATGATACAGTCTCAATTTTTATCTTTCCAAGGACCAGTGTTTGCATCCCACAATTTATCGCTCGCATCCCACCTGGCATCGCGAGGAACCTCCGGCACACACCTTTGAGCATCTGGCACATACACTCCTAGCATCTCATACCCTAACTAACATCACGAGGTATCCCCCTCAGCACACACCTCCGAGGCTTCCGGCACACACACTCCGGGCATCCCAACACTTCCGGGGTATCGTCGGCTCACACCTCTGACAGTCTCGTTATTTTCTCAATTTATATTCACACATATATCTCAATTTCAACATGGCATTCGATGCAATAATATCAGAAATCTCAACCAACTTTTCATGCCATATAACATGCCATATGTCATCACATATGCAGCAAAATCAACCACTCAAAGTATTACATCACATGAATAAATTCATTTATTTTTCAAAGCACATCAATTTTTCGGATAAATCAGAATGCCTTCCTCTAGTTAAAACTCTAGAATAATTAGTAAATGGTATTAATAAATTCAAAAAACTTGACACATTATAGACGAGACCTAAAGGCAGATATCTCATGAATAACTCCATGCCAAAAGAATCTCATACAAAACAGTATGGTCCATGCATCACAATTCTCAAAACTTCAATATTTCAACTTGCACAGTTTCAGAATAAATTTAAATTAGCTACCCAAATGAAATCCAAAAATTCTGAAATTTTGATATGCTATATAGACAAGTCTTAATAGTTATAGAAGATTATTTCCCCTTGTTCTCAGTGTCATCTTTAAAAAGAAACTCATTTCACCAACCTACATATGTTCATTTCTCCTAAATTTTTAGTATGTTATTCCTCAGAATATTACCTACAACTTTCAGTAAGGACACATGGTCAAATTTTACCTTTATGATTTTATAAAAATCACGAAATCATACTAGGTCGAAGTAGCATTTTCCCAGATCCAGTTTCTTCAAAGAACAACAATTTCACTGACCTATTTTTTCCTCTAAATTTTTTATATGTTCTACCTCAAGAAGTACATTATAACTTTAATTCGGAGATCAAAGTGAAATTTTCACAAAAAAGTTACTTCACAGACCACGAAATCTCTAAAGGTCAGCACAACAAATTCCAGATCTAATTTCTCCAAGGAAAAATCATTTCACTAACCAATACTTGTTCGTTTTGCCTCAAATTTCAGTATGTTGTTCCTCAATGTGTTCTTTACAACTTTCATGAAGAAATAGAAACAAGATCCCAACTGAAATGTCGCATGCCGCACACAATCTCATGGATGGTCGGACTAGTCTTTCCAGAAACAATATGCTAAGCCAACAAATCTCTCTCCAAAGCTCCAAAATTTCATCCCATCTACCACATCCAATATTTACCATCTTCTACACACACAACAAAGCAATGCAAAGGGTAGGTTTTAGGACTCCACTTGCCTCAAACTTAAGCACAAACAGCAACAAAGATGGCGGGCAAAGCAGCGAACGAATGGCGGTGAGCTAGCCGGACGATCCTCCTCCTTCCTCTTGCACGCACGGCCTCTCCTTTCTCTCTTCCTTTCTTCCTTTCCTTTCCTTTCTCTCTTTCTCTCCTCTCTCTCTCAGACGACACTCTCTCTTTCTCTCCCTTTTCCTCGCCTAATCCGCCCCCTATTTCCCCCTAATTTCTTCCCTTCAATCATTAGCAAACATTTGATTGCATGTAGCTGCCCAAAGGAGCCAATGGGCGCAGCCACACTTGGCTCAACCTCCTTGCCACTTGGCAACTCACATGCAAGGGTTGATGGGCTTCAATGTTGGGCCGGTCTTGGGCCTTCATGGGCCGATCGACCAAGAGGGTGGCGTGGGCTAGTTGGACGGTCTTTGGGCCTAAAAATCAGCCCACCCTCTCCTATTCCTATTCCATTTAATCCTCATTTAAATAAACACCTAATTTCAACTTATAAGCCCACAAAACTTTGTAATTTAAATCAATAAAATTCTACTTATAAAGTGCACCACCAAGAATAAGATTTCTATATCAATTTGCACCTTAATAAAATCCTTGGGTCACTTGTAGACACATCTCCAACCAAACAATCGTCCATTACAATGCTCGGCCTTAAATTCAAGAGGGAAATTAGATGTAGAAATGAAAAAGGGGAATCAAGAACTCTAGTTGGAATTTCCATTGGGATTAATTGAGATTATTCAAAAGAAATTGGATCAAGAATTTTCTACTTGAGAAAATTCTTTCTTTTGAATTTATTCCCATTTCCCTTTCTATTTTGGGCCAAACACCTTTTCCCCTATTTTTCCCACAAGTTTCTCTCTCCTTCTTTCTTTCTTTCTTTTTCTTTTTCTCTCTCTTTTCCTTTCTCTTTTCCCTCATGCGTGAGCCCCCTTCCACCGAATACATGGATGTCCTCCACTTTGCTTCCCCTTCACTTTTACTTTTGACCTTTCAAACCTATCCACTCTCTCTCTTATCTTTATCTCACTCCCTCGACACTCTCTCTCTTCCTCTCCCTCTCGATTTTGTTCGACTGAAGAGAAGCAGAAACGGAAGCATATCAACGGCGCCGAGAGAAGAAAATCGGAGCTGCCATCGCTGCTCCGCCTCGCTCGCGCGTCGCCCGCGTACTCCACCGCTCGCCGGTTGCCCTCTGTGTGCCTCCGTCGCTCTCTCGCCCAGCTCCATCCCTCTCTCTTCCACCCCTCTTGTTCAAACAAAGCAGAAGCAGAAATAGAGACCAACAGTGTTGAAGGAGCTGCAGCCGCGCCGGAGCCAAGACCGTCGTCGCCACCTCACACTGGGCCGCCACCTGCTCCGCCCGCGCCAACCACCCCGTCTAGTCGAGCTGCTGTCCATGAACAGCTTGGCCAACTGCTGTTCGGTGGTCATGAGGGACGGTAGAGACCCACCGGAGCTCCCTCCGACCACCTTCGGCCACCGTGAAGTCTCGCCTAGGTCTTGTTCAGCCCCTCTGTCCATTTCCGACCCAACCCAGCTCCGGATCCGCCCCTTCCAGCAGCGAACAGAGAAAATAGAAAATGGGTTTGACAGTGAGGTTTTGGCCCGTTTTGGCCTTCTTCCCGAGCCCGGATGCTCGGCCCGCTTTGAGGAAAGTCGATCCTCGCGTCGAGCCCGTCGTTTTGAGTGAGTTTTACACACTAATGCCTTCTTAGTGCGCTAATTATGCTTAAAAGTTGATTAGTGTTAATTAAGTGTAATTAGGTTGTTAGATTAGAATTGATTAGTGATTATTAGTTAATTGCTTTGCATATTAGTTGTGTGATTAGTGTAATTAGATAGAGAATTGCTTGTAGTATTTATTGAATACTTCTTGGGATTTTTCCCATCCCTTATCGGGTGTTAATTTAGCGATTCGAGCCTAATTGGAATTTTTAGGAATTAAATATTAATTTTCGAGATTAATTATTTAATTATTTATTTTCCGAAAATTCAACTGGGATGGCCAGTGATCGGGATTTTATGCTGATGATCGTGGCGTAGTCCGTTTATTTAATTGAGTTTCATATTTTGCTAAATTGGAATTATTATGTTTATTTATTAATTTTCGAAATTAATTATTTAATTATTTATTTTCCGGAAATTCAACTGGGATGGCCAGTTATCGGGATTTTATGCTGATGATTGTGGCGTAGTTCGTTTATTTAATTGAGTTTCATATTTTGATAAATTGGAATTATTATGTTTATTTATTAATTTATTTAATTATTTATTTTCCGGAAATTCAACCGGGATTGGCCGATGACCGGAATTTCGTGCTGATTGTTGTGGAGTAGTCCGTTTATTTATTTGAGCTTTAATTTGTGTCGAATTAATTTAATGGTGCATTTTTTAGTTATGTTATTAAATAACGAAATTTTGGCCTTGTGATTGAGAATTGGTCGGGTATCGGTTGTTAGTATGGAAAGTGAGTTGGTAAATCACCTGGAGAATGCACGTGGCCCAATGAATTGGAATGTTACTTGGGAAAGACACGTGGCTCGGTGATTAGATATGTCATCTTGGCAAAAAGGTAGCCTTAGAGAATGCACGTGGCTCGGAGACTCGGTATGTCTTCCTGGAGAATGCACGTGGTTCGGAGACTCGGTATGTCTTCCTGGAGAATGCACGTGGCTCGGTGACAGAGTATGGCATCGTAAAAAGGGTCGGGTGGGACCATAAAGCCACTAGATTTTGAAAAGGTCGGGTGGGACCATAAAGCCACTAAATCTTGGAAAGGTCGGGTGGGACCGTAAAGCCAGTAGATCATGAGAGGGTCGGGTGGGACCATAAAGCCACTAAATCTTGAAAAGGTCGGGTTGGACCGTAAAGCCACTAACTCTTGAAAAGGTTGGGTGGGACCATAAAGCCACTAAATCTTGGAAAGGTCGGGTGGGACCGTAAAGCCACTAAATCCAAGGAATTGCTTGGTGTGGGATGAATGACCTAGAAATGATTCGACTGGCTTGTAATTGACTAGGTCGATTGATCGATGATTCGATCTGAGTGTGACTTGATGTGATTCATTGCCTTGGTTTGATGTTGTGAATTGAATGATTGAAGGGAGATGATCGTGAGTGGTCTTTCTGATATGAAATCGACAAAGTCGATTGATCGATGCTTCGATCTGTGATGTGATTGCTTGTGTGCCTATTCGATCTGTACTAATATGCAGGTGGAATCTGAGGCTAAGGTAAGTCCTCTGACTCATGTTGTGCGTAGGCAGCCCTAAGGTGTATTAGTTTACTAATCGGGTCTTAGGAGGTAGAACTTGCTGAGATGTTTTTCTCAATGGTTATTGAATAACCATTTCAGGACCTGGATGAGGAGCCTAAGGAGCATGACTCTGATGAGGAGATCCTTGTTGAGGAACCCGAAGAGGAGTATGTGGAGAAGGACCCCGAGGATAACCCCGAGTACGACCCGGATGAGGACCGAGATCCTGTCCTGTCTTGTCAGACCTTGTTTGCATGTGAATAGACGTTAGACCAGAGTTGCGTATATATAGTATTGTAGAATACTATGAGATGCATGTAAAAAGATGTAGTTGTGAATTTTCAGTAAGGAAAATATATGGCCTGCTTTTCTATCCCATTGCTTTATTGCCTGGGGAATTATAACTGCTTCCGCATGTGCTATAAAAAAATGAAAGGGTCGGCGATACATAGTCCTGGGATATCGCATTTTAAAATCAACCAAAAGTAAGGGAGGTGTGCATGCCTGAGGGTCGCGGTGTGACATCCCCTTTTTGTGGTATCAGAGCAATGGTTAATGATTGGAGTGATAAGGTGCGATGACCTATGGGATAGTAGTAGGAAATGCCTTTAAATTCATGACTGGTGCATGTTTTTGATAGCTGATTGGTAGAATTGTTTGTCATGTGTGAATTGCTTGCTTTTAATCGTTGTGGATTCGGAAGGCAAAGTGTTGACTCTGGCCAGCTTGAGCGTAAAAGTGCCACCACATGTTGGTACTAGTGTAGCAGCGTTGAATGATCTGAAGTCTGATAAAATTGATTTGATGCAAGCGTTCCTTGGGATCGGGATGAGCCAGTAAGATCAGAATCAAGTTGTTGTTGTTGCTACCATTGCTGAAGTCCAACCTGGAAGGATGATCAGGGAATATATTTCGATATCTGAGTCAAGATTCAGTGCAAGCAGATTGGGAATTCGGTTAGGGTAAAGACTGATGTTGAGAGAATGATATTCTATTCCACCCAATAGGAATGGTGGAATAGTCAGGTCAGCATTCAGACAAATGGAACATGTTGTTCCATGGATGACGATATGGATCAGTGTCGTCTATTATGAGGACAGGAGTTTGTATAAAATGTCGCCAGCATGGATAATGATTTATGGGTTGTCCGCATAAGTAGATGGAATCTCTACAATGGTTACTGCTATCACCGTTAATAGGACAGTTCAGGAGAAGTGCGCCATAGAACGCACTGTGGAATTTCTGGGATAGATCTCTTGTATAAGAAATAGTGCATGCTGGCACTTGACAAGAGGTAGAAGACTCACAAGATAGGTGTCGAAATTGTGGAAGAAAACATGGATGAATTCAATGTCCAGGTATGGTGAGAAGAACGGAAATGGAACCGACCTGGCACTAGACAGAGGAAGAATGTTTTGGGGAAAATTCTATCAGAGTATCGTAGCAGAGTTTTGATGAAGTTTGGGGAACTTCAGTTTATTGAAATAAGTGGAAGAAAGGGGAATCACTAGTTATTGTTGTTTGAATTGATAGAACCGAAGGTACGGATGTGAAGATTGATGAATGAGGAATTCATACATATTAGTGCATCGCTTTAAGGAACATCATTTTTGTGGAAAGAGAAATGAAGATGATTCATTGCAATCATGCATCAACCATTGTCAACTTAATTGGGTGACTTGTTATAAAGAGTGTTGATGTCTTAAGGAGCGACTTGAGGACAGGTTATCGTCAGTTGAGAACCAGAAATGAGGTTATACTGAAGACAACACTTCGCACTTGATTTAGCCCTTGTGAGAATAATATAAAGCCATTTGATATAACGAACGCTCCAGCCGTTGTCATAGATTTGACAAATCGAGTATTCAAAGAATACATAGATTAATGGTGATCGTGTGATGTAGCAACGTTTTAGGGTGTTCATTAAGTGATGAGGATTACGAGAGCCCTTAAGAATGGTCATGTGATTACAGGTTAAGGAATCTTCATGGACCTAGCCAAGATTGAATCAATTGTTTATGGACCGAGACCGACAGCAATATCAGAGATCAGAAGCCGTGGGGATTTGACAGATTACTATAGAAGGTTTGTGAAAGAATTTTCAACATCAGCATCATCGTGAGGTTGACCTCTTAAGAAATAAGAGAAATTCATCTGCATAGACAAGTACGAGGATAGTTTCCAGAGCTCAAGTAAGAACTGACTATCGTACTTGTGCTAAACTTTTCATTTGGCTTTGGAAAGCACGAAATCTTTAGTGATGTGTCTTGCAGAGGTCGGAGTATGCATTGATACAACATGAGAAGATTGTTGCATCACCGTTCCGCCAGTTGAGACCCAATAAGTGGAATACAAAGCGGTGTTGTGAACTAGAATTTTGGTAGAACTATAATAGTGATATAGGACAAGTGGCATAATCCGTGTTGTAATAGACTACCATCTCCATGTTTCATCTTCAAGAAAGAAGAATCCCTAGCCCCGAGCATCTCTTTAAGTACTTCATTACTTTTAGAGCTGCATTTATATGGGATTGTTCCAATGTATTCACGAACTAACGAGAGTCTATACTACATAACATTTATTGAGTCTAGTCATGATGAGATAGATAAGCTTCCCAACAAGTCTCTAATAACTTGACGGGTCTTCAACAATGAATTATCATCTTGAGATAGCGATCCCTAATCATATTCAATTGTAGTTGATTTTGCATTTTGCTTGATAAGAACAACAGCTAGTCCACATGTGGATAGACCTACTTCAAATATGATTTCCAATACATATTCCTATTGGCTAAAAGGGATTCTTAGGCTCGATTGAGCAATCTCAATTTCAAGGAAATATTAGGGTGATCCCAAGTCTTTAATATGGAAGATTGGAAGGTTGAATGCAAAAATTCTTTCAAATTATTGATAGTAGATTCATCATTTCCCATAATAAATATATCATCGATATATATATATATATATATATATATATATATCACTAGATAAATAGATGGCGTATCTCTTGTCCATGGCATGGAGCATAATCATGTCTAGACTACCTGAAACCGGTTGCTATAAGCGCAATAGTGAATTTTGCATGACATTGACAAGAAGGTTGTTTGAGGCCATAGAGGGATTTCCAAAGACAACATATTCTAGACTCCCCCCATCTCCGTAAACCCAATGGAAGGTCTATATAATTTTTTTAATCCAAATCACCATGGAGAAATGCATTGTGGACATTCATCTAATGTAGTGGCTAGTCACGAGAAGTAGTAATGGACAGAAAAGAGCAAACCGCGACATCCTTCACCACAAGAGAGAAAGTTTCAGGGTAATTAAAGCTTTCTCATTGTGCAAAGCCTTTGGCCACCAAACAAGCTTTATACCTTTCAATTGATCCATCTACCCCATACTTTATCTTGTAAACTCACTTCCAACCAATTGGTTTATGAAAAGGCGGCAATGGTATAATAAGTATTTTTTTAAATAAGGCATGTAATTCTACTTCCATAGCCTTTTGCCAATGTGGGTATATGGCGGCTTCATTTTAGCTAAAAGGCTTTTTCTCTTCTAAGAAATGGCTAATGCAACACATGTGATCAGACGACAGCCGATGAAAAGAGACATAAGAGGAAATTAAATAGTGAGTACCTAGTGAATTTAAGACAGCAAACATGAAGTCTTTAGTCCATGTGGGTGGTCTAATGGTATGAGTGTACTGCCGAGGTGGGTTATGCTGACTTTGCTTGGGTTGACAAGGAGCATCAACATTGCTTGTGGGAGAGGGAGTCAAATTCTCTTCGTAAAGTTCCATTAATCCCTTAGTCAATTGTTCCATATTTGAAGAAGCAATAGTGGTGTCCATTTCTAGATCCGTCGTTGGATGAACCAGAGGTGGAACAAGATCATACTGTTGATGAGAAGATAAGTCTTCCTCTGATAAGAATCAGTGATGATCCAATATTGAGCTAGAACATTCAGATGCAGATGCCTTATTCGGGAAAGGGAAATAATGTCTCTGCTTATAAAACATTACTCGTGGATGGTTAAAAAATACGATTGCCTTTATGAAAATTCAGATATCCCATTAAGATACATCATCAGGCATGGAGACCCATTTTGTCTCAAGGGCCCAAGATAGTAGCATAGCATAAGCAGCTAGAGACTTTCAAATGATAAATCTCTAGTTTCTCCCCCAAACAACAATTCAAAGGGGGTTCTTCCATCAAGAATTTGGATCGGCATATGATTGATTAGGTAACCTACTGTGACCACACAATCACCCCAAAATTTTTTTTGGAAGAGAAGCTTGGAACTTAAGGGCATGGATAACTTCTAAAACGTATTGACGCTTGCGGTTAACAATCCCGTTTTGTTGTGGGATGTGGCTACATGAACTTTCATGTAGAATTCCATGAGAAAAAAAGAGTATGGCGCACTCATTGTGAAAGAATTCCTTCCCATTATCAATCTAAATACGGTGAATAGACTTTCCGAATTGGTTATGTGATGAGGAAAGAAAAGTTTTAAACGAGAATGTACTTGACTCTTGAAATGTATAAGGAAGACTCGCTAGAGTAATCATCCACAATAGTAAGAAAAAAATGAGAACCATCATGATGTGGCTTTTGGTAGGGGGCCCAAGCATCAACATGGCTTACTGAGAAAAAATCAATGGCACGAGATTTGCTAGTAAGAAAAGGTTCATGAGACTACTTTGCCAACGGCAAACTTGACATTCAAGATGTGGGAGAAAAGCATTAAGACCCAATCGTTGATGATAAATAAAATTTTTATCATTTGGTAGTAGTATTACACAATGATTGATTATCCAATGAGAGATATGATATATCAAAATTTTTAGGAAGGTTAGTCCAAAAATATAATCCTTGTGAGATACTACCTAAGCCTATCAATTTGTCAATCAAAAGGGCTTGAAAGAAACAATTTTCAAAATTGAAGAAAACTTGACAAGAATTATCATCACAAAGTTTGGAAACATAAATGAGATTGAAGTGTAAATCAAGAACACAAAAGACATTTTGGAGAGTAATGAGAGGACTAAGAATAATAGTGCCAACTTTTGTGACATATGTGAAGTTTCCATTTGGAAGACCTATTGAAATAAGGGACTTGAGGTTCTCATGGGTGTGTGAGAAAAACTTTTATCGCAAACAATGTAGTCACTAGCTTTTGAATCAATTATCCATGAATTGTTTGAAATGGAATTCAAACAATAAGAAGTACCCGAGAAACTTGTCCATTTATTAGAAATCTTCAATTTATTTAAAGCCTTCATTAGTTGTTGGTATTGATCATTAGTAATTGACTGATTGAACTTGTCAACATGTGGCCCAGTGACTTTAAAAATTGGCAATGCCTTTTCCTCCAAGTTTTTTCATGCAATTTCCAACAAGTATGAAAGGGCTAGTAACAACACCTAGATGGGGATAAATAGGTGTGAATAAAATTTTTCACAAGATTCAGTAAAAGTAAGATAATAGATTAAGGACGATTTTAACTTTAAAAGGTAAAACTTAAACAATTAATTTAAGTTACAAATAATAAAAGAGTTGAGGGAAGAGAATGAGAACACAAGGTTTATAGTGGTTCGGCTTAAATCAAGTCTACGTCCACTCTCCTGAGCTGACAACCTACTGACTAGATTCTACTAAGAAACACAAGATATTTTATAGCTTGATAATCTCGACTTTACAGTGAGAAGTCTCTATTGGTCTCTCACAAAGTCTCACTATGAGTTATTCTCTTTTGTATACAATTTGAGCTCAAAGAATGAAATAACAAGGAACTGTGAAGTTTTAGACTTTGAAATTTTTCTTTCACGCACTCTATCGAACAACTAGAGAGTTCGCCTTAAATACTTCTTCATGCCTTCACGACCGTTGGTACTTTCCAAATGAATTCTTCCAATATATCATTTGAACAAAATCAATTAAGGAGACCTCGAGTCATTAGAAGATTAAGGTGAAAGCCCGTCAATCCTGTTCGCCCATACAATCGGGATCTTGATTTCCACAAGTAAAACCTTCCAAGTTTGCTTGCCTTCCAAAAGATTTGATTATCGAAATTGTTTCCAGTAAAGATAGTCAACCATATAGGTGCTATATCCAATTGTAAGGTCATCCGTAAGCCATCAAAATAAAGACAATCTTGCATTTCGATAAGTTTTCATTCTCCAGTCTGGAAACTGTTAGTGCAGGCAGACTTTGAACCTAAAGTCTAGCGGTCTTCAAATTTTGACTCTAAAGTCTAGAAGTTTTCAGACTAGACTTTTTGGAAATGTTTGGTCAGCTTCAAAATAGTAAATGAGTTTTCTCCAACAATCTCTCCATTTTTTATGGTGACAAAACTTTCTTGCAGATTTAAGAACTTTTGACTTGCAAAACAACTCTTAAGCAATACATAATATCTTTTAAAGTTGAGTTGATTATGACCTGGATAGCATCGATTCTGCAACCACGAAAAATGTGTTAATCCTAAAAAGATAAGTTAATTAACTATCCAACCACAATCAGCATTACCAAAGTAAGTTACTGCAAATGTTAAAAAGTCCAACAAATCCAACAAGGTTCAACGAACAAAAGTTTAAACCAGAAAGGTGGCAATCAAAATAAAAAAAGATAAATCTACAAACATTCTCCCCATTTTTGTCAACAGCAAAAAAGGGAGAAAAATAAAAACAGTTCGGTGAAATCAGGCCTATTTGGGGATGCGAACAAGCTGAAATTCTTCTGTCGACTTAACTGTTTCCTTCAGCTTTTACAGTGACTCCTACACTTTCTTAACATCTTAAGACTTGGCATTCTCTTGAATTTGAAACTTAAGGTCTTGTACCTAATCGTGAAGAGAAACTATAGTAGCTTTCAGTGTAGATTGGAGATTCTGAATTTCACACTCCATGCCATATTGTTGAGCTTTTATTTCCACAAGGAGTTCTAGCAGTCTTTTAAAGTCTGTAGAATTCTCTGTTTGTGTACTAGCTTCAGCTTGTTCAGTTTGAGGAGTGTTGATGGATGAGGGAACTTCAACTTGTCGAACATCAAGACTTAGAGAGGATGCCTCAATCTCAACTTCAGGAAAATGAGAGGCATATACATCCTCTGGATTTGCTAGAGATTTGGTCACATCATCACTGGTAAAAGCAGGTGAAGAAGTACCACTTTTTTTAACAGCTACCCTTATTTCCGTGCCTATAGGTGGAGAAAAAAATTATTCTTCTTGCTCTTGCTCATCATTAGCACCCAAATGATGTTATGTTGTTTTTCCATCTTCTATAGCTCCACTCCGAGTCTTCTCAGAATCCTTTGACAAGGATATTGCAAATGTTGGTTCAAAAGAGTTATCTTGACCCTCATCTTCTTCTGCTTCCCTTACTTCTTTTTTCTTCTCTTCTTGCTCTTCTCCCCTCCTCTGTTCTTCTTTCTTCCCTTCATTCTCTTCTCTCTTCTCTTCCTTCACTTCTTTTCTCTGTCTTTTCTCATCCTCTTTCCTCTCTATTATGCAGCTGCTCAAAGCTAACAAAGCTCTATAGGTTTCTCAAGGCAAATGCAGAGAGTGTGAGATCATCCTCATCTTCTTTGTCCTGCAAGATAAGGGCTCTCCTCTTCATGATAGGTGCAGTCATTTGGCTCTTTTCCTTTCATTTTCTTTGCGGCAGAGTCTTGTTTTACTTTAGTTGGGGACTTCTCTTTAAAGCACTCCAGGGCCTTATTAAGTTCTTTCAGTCTCATTTTCGACACCACCTTCAAACCTATCACCATAAGAGCAATGGTTCGAGCATAGAGAGATGCTGGAAGCTGAATTTGAAAGTGCCTAAACAATTTGGTGACTAGCGTAGAGTAAGGGAGCCGTCCCTTATCTTTCACAACAAACTTGTACATGTGCATCAGGATTGTGTATAGCAGTGAGAACATCATGCCATTACTGATGGCAAACATCAGTTTTGCTTCAAAACAAGAAACATCAATCTTGGAGGTTGACTTTAGTCAAATGCTATTTATCATGACCTTGTGTAGCAAGATGTTGGAGGCAGTCATTCTTTGATAAATGATGCCACCCTCAAAAAGTTTGTCCTTCACAAAGAAACTCGTAGCATGACCAACAGTCACGTTTATTGGTCGGAAACTCCCTCTTTCCACAACAATAACGTCCGTCAAAGTGTCTACGTCCACCATAAACAGAATCTATTCACGTTAAGAAATGACAAATTCTAATAGAAATAAGCAGTTAATTCAGCTTAAGCAACAACGGTCTCTGAACAAAATCTTTCAAGTTTAAGGAGAGCAAACTTCTCCCTCAAGTTCACCTTCAAGGAATCTAGAAAATCAAAGTCCACAGTTCGAGGGTTCATCACCCCTCTTTTTAGAAAATTTGAATAAGTCTTTTTGTGATATTTAGAACGAAACATATTTGTTTCCTCATCACGCACATCAGCAGCCACGTCCATCTTAGGCTGAAAATTAGCGTACAGTTTCTCATCATCATCCTTCACCTTAGGCTGATTAAAAGAACTAAATCGTGGATCACTTGGAAAGTTGGCAAAAGTCCTGTCTACCAAACCTTCAGGCGCAATGCCTAATTTTTCCATTTGCCTTAGAAACATAGTCTCGTTCTTGTAACCTCTTTCTTACAGAAACTTATCAATAAACGTCATCGCAGTACCACCTTGCTTTAACTGATTATAGATTTAAAGAGAAATTAGGGTTTCAACGTTCTTACAGGTTCAACAACTTCCATAATTTCTTCTTCCATTTGTTGGTGTAGAGGATCTTGAGTCACACACTGACGCTGTTGAGAATGTTGTTGTTGTTATTGTTGAGGAGAGTCTTGTTCCTCGGTTAAGTCAAAATGAGTAGGACCCTCTGGTATGTATTGTGGTCTACTGTTAGCGATCCGAGACGATTTCCTCTGGAAAGACATTTTTGCAGTCGAGGAAAATTTCTCAAACTCGTTGGGTTGAAAAAGGTGAAAACTTTGTAGAGTAAACTTGAGAAAAAAAGTGAGAGAGTAGGAATTATGTATTCTAGGGTTTGTGAAAACACAAATAGAGAAGAAGAAATTAACTTACAGAAGTAGTTTTTGGTCATTCTGAGTCTGACCACTTTCAGACTTTAATCGATAGAAGATATGATGTTCAGTCTGGTGTGAATAGACTCAAATAGACTTTTCTCCAGTGGTTTTGTAAAAATATGCCTACCAACCGATTCTTTGACTTAGTGAACTAAATCATGACTTCTCCATTCTGAACATGATCTCTTATGAAATGATGTCGAATCTCTATACGTTTTGCCCTTGAATGAAGAATTAGATTCTTCGTGAGATTGATGGCATTGGTATTGTCGCATTTGATTGTGGCATCCCAAAATTCATAACGACCTCTAGTTACATTAAAGTCTATGAATAGGTGATGGAAGTACCATCAAGTTATGGCCATTTAATCCATAATTTGCAATAAGATTTATGGCCAAGCTTTTAATGGATAATTATGTGAGAGGAAAGAAAATTCTATCGTTGGCCATGTGCATCATAAATTGGAATTTATGGATTTGTGACTACAAGTTTAATGGCCTTACTATTTTTGCAAGTTAGGTATTTATTTAAGTAGAAAGTGTTAATGGATGATCAAGGTTGGTGCTATAGGACAATTTGGTAAAGAAGACTTTGTTCTTGACTATGCACTTTATAGATTCGATTTTATGGATTAATGTCACAAAGTCTTTTGGCCATTTTATTATGCAATTAGGTATTTATATAAATGAGGATTAAGATGTATAATTAAAAATAAACTTGGGTCATTTAAGCTTGGACTTTAGGCCCAAGTGAGATGGGCCTAAAGTGGGCCATAAGCCCGGCCCATGTTGACTCATGGAGGGGGGAGGAGGAGCCGCATGGCTTCCTCCAAGTGTCTTCGGCAAGGGAGACACTTGTCTCCTCCTTGGGGACAAGTGTCCCCCATACAAAAAAAGAATGCATGCAAATATATATATACAACAAAAGAGAGAGAGAGAGAGAGAGGGAGTCGCTGGTTTTGAGAGAGGGAGTGGCTGGTTTTGAGAGAGTGAGAGGGAGAGAGAGAGAGTTACGAGAAGAATGAGGAGCCGAGAGAGAAAGGAAGGGACCGCGCGAAGGAGGAAGCTCGCTCGTTCGTGGCCGTCCGCCGTGCGTCCGTCGCTTGTCGCCGTCCGTGTGCTCATGTTTGCTCGGTCTAGAGGCAAGTTGGGATCCATATTCTACTCTTGCATGTGTGTCTTTCATGTGTGATTGTTTGGTGGTAGATCTCAGATGATTAGAGTATGAGAAACCGAAGCTAGAGTGTGTGGTTCTTGAAATAGCATGCTGATTTAGTGTAAACTGCCTGACCCAGAAACTTGTGTAGGCTTGCATGCATGTTTTGAGTCGGATTTTATCTTCGACTTCTCAAGCTATAACATACTAAAATTTGGGACAAAATGGTTGAGATTTATGGGGCAAAACCCTCTTCCTACGAAGACACTAGATCTGGAACTGCTTTGCTGACCTTTTGGTAGTTTTGTGGGTTGCATATTTCTTTTACTGAGAATCTCTCTTCAACTTATTCATGAAACTTGTAGAGAACATCCTAAATACTAACATACTCAAATTTGAGGTAAAATGAGCAAGTGTAGCCTAGTGAATCGACTTACTCTTGAAGACGGTAAATCTGGAAACACGGTACTGGACACCCTAGACTTCTTAGACCAATATGGTGACTATTATTTGGAAATTTCACTTAGATCCCTTAATAAAAGTTGTAGGGGATCTCTTGAGACAAAACATATCCAAATTTCAGAGGAAACGAAGAAGGATAAATAGGTTAAAACTCGATATTTCGGAGATAGCTATACTGGAAGTTTCGGTGCTAGAATCAGGAGCTTAAGACGTCTATATAAAATTATCTAGAACGAATATGGCCTAGATGTCTGCATGAAAAATCTACTTTAGTGTCTTATCTATAACCTGGTAAAATTTCATAATTTTCGGAGGTCATTCGGGTATTTTAATCGAATTATTTCAGAAACTGTGCAATCTGTTTCTATCCGAAATTGCTTGCTGTATTTGTGTGGATTATATCTTCTTGTGTGAAACTCTTTAGGGCATGTGTTCTTCACGAAATTGTTATCTTATTGTCTTGTCTATCTCATGTCCTTATTTCATGATTTTTGGGAATCATATGGATATTTAATTTAAATGTTTTCTAAAATGGTACAAGATGGAATTTAGTAAACTTCAAAAAAGCATGATAAATGGACTATTCTAAATTGTATGGACTCCATGAATTGTATTGTTATGAATGATTGTGTCTTGCTGCATGTATGATGATGATTGGAGATGCTTGTATGAATCAAAGGATGAAAATGATCTTAATTTCCATCACATCACATGCCATGTTAAAATTGAACTATAATTGGAGATGTGAATTGAGATAAGTGAGAAGGCCATCGGAGGTGTGAGCCAACGATGCCTCGGGAGTGTCGGGATGCCTGGCTAGGGAGTGCCGGATGCCCGGTGGCCTAGTGGCATAATTCCGGAGGGTCCTTGGGAGTTTCAAGATGCCCGGTAGTATATGGTATGTAATTCCAGAGGAGGGGGGAATCCTGGTGGTATGTTGGTACGTAATCCCGAAAGCCTTGGAGGTTTGTGCCTAGGGGGATGCCTCGTGATGCTAGCTGGGATGCGAGATGCCCAGCCAGGGAGTGTAAATGCCGGAAGCCCCGGAGGTTTGTGCCCAGAGGGATGCCTTGTGATGGTAGTTAGGATACGAGATGCCCGGAGCGTAGGGGTGCCGGATGCCCGGCTGGTATTGTGCCGGAGGGTTCTCGCGACGCCAGGATTGGGCGCAAGTGATGAATGTGGGATGTAAACATTGGTCCCAGGAAAGAGAAATGTGGCTGTCCAATATGAAAGGATGAAATTGAGAAATTGAAATTGAAATATGCATGATGGTATATGCATGTGATATGATGATGATATGTGCATGGATGCATGGTAATGATGATGATACATGTAATATGATGATGATATGTGCATGGATGCATGGATGCATGGTAATGATGATGGTACATGTAATATGATGATGGTAAGTGCATGGATGTATGTGCACCTATGGCATGGTGGTGCATGTGACATGATGATGGTAAGTGTATGACATGATGGTGATGACTATATGATGATGTATGTACATGAGGTATCATGACATGTGCATGATATCAAGGTAAATTGTGCTTGGATACTTCAATAACATGTAATGCTATGATTGTGATGATTGTGTGGCATGATGTATTGAGTGGTTTATTGGTCCTTTACCTGTTGAGTAGCTGTACTCACCCCTTCGGGGACCAACATTTCAAATTAGTAGATGGATTGAGCGGTTGGATATGACCGCGAGGAGGAGGATAGCAAAAGAGGGAACTTTTGGACACCGACACTGGTTGATGGACCTTAAGCATACGATTGTGGGAGGAGAAGTCGGTCATCTTTTGAAGTATAGCCGAGTATAGAAGACTGCGGCATTTTGATGTACCAATGAATGATGTCCATTTGGTTTAAGTGAATAAAAGTGTACAGCTTTTACCTATAAATGTTTAATTGGTGTGCATCGTTTTCTGAATATAGGGAAGGGAGTTGTTGGTTGTGCTTCTGTATATGAACTGCGCAAGGGACCGATCTAAAAGATGTAAACCCCCATGGTTGTATGGACCCGCTGCTCATAAAATGGTATCAGAGTGTCATGTTATTAGGGAAAGTGAAAGGTAAGCGAACTGTGGCGACCCCAATTGGATCGGGGGCCGTTGAGGGGTGCCACATTGATCTCGGTGCACGATTCTTCTATTCCAAAGTCTCTTAGATGTTGCCTTATCCACAAAATTTGAGAACAACAGCTTCCAAGAGCCGCATACTCTATTTCTGCTATTGATAGAGCTATAGTACTCTGCTTCCTTGAGAACCAAGACACTAGCTTGTCACCAGCAATTGACAAGTACCAGAAGTACTCTTTCTATCAACTCTACAACCTGCTAAATCTGTGTATGAATATCCAAGGAGATTAACGTCTCATTCTTTGGGATACCACAGACCTAGCTTTGGAGTAGTTGCAACGTATTTGATGATGCGTTTTGCAGCACTTAAATGAGATTCTTTGGGATTTGATTAGAATCTAGCACAGATGCAAACAATAAATAAAATGTTAGGTTTAGATGCAGTAAGGTAAAGAAGTGAACTAATGATGCTCTTGTAAAGCTTCTAGTCTATATCCTTTCCTCTTTTATCTTTGTCCAGCTTCGAAGTGCTTTACACTGGTATCTCTAACTTTTTGCATTTTTTCAACCCGAACTTCTTGATGAGATCTTTTGCATATTTCTCTTGATGAATAAATATATATTTCTTCGATTTTTTAACTTGTAATCCCAGAAAGAAGGTTAATTCATCCATCATACTGATTTTGAATTCATCCTGCATGGATCTAGAGAATTTCTTGCATAGATTTTCATTAGGAGATCAAAAAATAATATCATCAACATAAATTTGTACTAGTAGAAAATCATTACCCTATCTTTGTATAAATAATGTAGTATCTACATTTCCTTTAGCAAAATCATTTTGGGTTAAGAAATTACTTAACCTTTCATACTAGGCTCGAGGTGCTTACTTCAGTCCATATAAGGCATTTTTCAGTCGGTAGACTGAGTCTGGCTTTCTTGGATCTTCAAATCCAGATGGTTGTTCCACATAGACTTTCTCTTGGTTGAAAACATTTAGGAATGCACTTTTTACATCAATTTGGAATAACCTAAAATTTGTATAGAAAGCAAAAGCAAGTAATAATCTAATTGCTTCTGACTTCACTACTGGTGTATAAGTCTCATCATAGTCTATCCATTCTTCTTGCGTATATCCTTTGGTCACGAGTCTTGCTTTGTTCTTGACCAATTTTCCGTTCTCGTCGATCTTGTTCCTGAAAATCTATTTAATTCCTATAATAGATTTACCTTTAAGTTTAGGGAGTAGCTCCTAAACATCATTGAAGTTCTTCTTACATAGCTTCGATCAAGCTTTCATCAGATAAGGTTTCTTCTATACTTTTGGGTTCTATTTCAGAAATAAGTGCTAAAGCACTAGACTCTTCTCACCTTTTAGATCTGGTGTGAATTACTTCAACAATGTTCCCAATGATGAATTCTTTGGGATGACTTGACTTATACTTTCAGTTGCTGGTTGGTTTGCGAGTCTACTGATCTTCTGCTTCAGTTGAATCTTCTGGTTCTACTTGATGCTGATCTTCAATAGTTTGAACTACTTTTGGGGAAATAGTTTTTGTAAAGTCTGGAGCAGGTTCAGATTTTTCAAGTTGAGTCTGATCTAATTGATTCTATATAGAGTCTTGAAAATTGACATTCATAGATTCTTCAACAGATTGACTAGTCTTGTTGAAAACTCTGTATGCTTTGCTTGAGGTATAATAGCCAAGGAAAATTCCTTCGTTTGATCTTTCTTCGAACTTCCCAATTCGATCATTTGCATTTTTCAAAACAAAACACTTACAACAAATACATGAAAGTAAGAAACATTTGGCTTTTTCCCTTTATATACTTCATAAGGAGTTTTCTTTAGTATAGGCCTCAAGAACACTCTGTTGATAATATAACAGGCTGTAGACTACTTTAGCCCAAAACCGAGGGGAAATTTTACTCTCAATAAAGAGGGTTTTTGCCATCTCCTATAAGGATCTATTCTTTCTTTCCACAACCTCGTTTTCTTCTGGAGTATATGGAGAAGAGAAAACATGCTGGAAACTAGATTCATCATAGAATTTCGCAAAGTCTTGATTTTGAAACTCACTTCCATGGTCAATACGTATGCTTGAAATAGTATATCTTTTTTCATTCTGAATTTTCTTGGCAAACTTTGAGAAGTAAGAAAAGGCTTCAGACTTATTTGCTACAAAGTAAACTCAAGTAAAACGAGAGTAATCATCCACGATTACTATGCAGTATCTCTTTCCACCAATGCTTTGAATCCTAATTGGTCCAAAGAGGTCCATATGTAGAAACTGCAAAGCTCGATTAGAAGAAATTTAATTTACAGGTTTATAAGAACTTCTAACTTGTTTTCACAAAATACAAGGAGTGCATAAATCATACTTTCGGAAAGTCAGGTTGGGAAGACCTCGAACAAGCTTCTTGGATGAAATCTTGGCAATCTGCTTCATGTTGACATTGTTTGAGAAAACTTCCTTATTTATTTTGGCAAAACGTTTCCATCGGTCTAGTCTGAAGACTTATAGATTCAAGTGTTAAAAGTCTGATGAAATCCATACTCTATTGTCAAAGTCTAAAGACTCAAGACTCAAGACTCAAGATTTAAAGTCTGCCCTCATTGATAGTTTCCAGACCGATGAAGGAAAGTTTTATTCGTTGAAGAAGACTTATTTAGATGCAAGTATATCATTAAGGATTTGGTTCGTACGGTTGAAGAATATCTCACGGTTGGAGAGAGAATCTCATGATCAATTATTCTTATTGATATCAATTCGGATAATTAGATCCTTTGATTGGCGAAGTATTCTTGGAATGTTCTAGCTATGGAAACCTAGATCATGATTGTATGGGTGAGCAGGATCCGTACGCTATCGTCACATTCCTTAAATAACTCGAGATCTCCTTAATTGATTCTGTCCAATGGGTAGATTGGAAGAACTCCTTTGAAAGGTGCCAACGGTTATGAAAGCGTGGAGGAGTATATAAGGAAGACGCTCAAGTTATTCGAGTGTGTGCATGAAAAAAAAATTCAAAATCTGAAGCTCTTAGCTCTTCGCTATTTCATTTCGTCGAGCTTAAATTGTACTCAAAAGTGAGATTGAATACTTGTGAGACCTTGAGGAAGTGTAGCAAAGTCTCTACACTGTAGAATCAAGGATGTGAGAATGAAAAATCTCTTTTGGTTCTTAGTGAAATCCAGCCAGTGGGCTGTCAGTGTGGGAGAGTGGACGTAGGCTTGGTTTAAGCCGAATCACTATAAACCTTGTATCTCAATTCTCTTTCCCCAATCTCTTTACTTTGATTCATTGCATTATATTACTATTTATAGTCTTTTACATGTTCAGTCTATTATTCTCAGAAATCAAATTAGTTTGTTAAAGTTTTACAAAAAATTCTTTGATCACCTATTCACTCCTCTCTAGGTGCTCTTACTAGACCTATCAATTGGTATTAGAGCTTATGTGCTCATTTGATTGAAGTGTTTTTACTTTTAAGCTAAAAAATCTATGGCTATTATGTTGGCTCTAGGTTTGGTTGAAGGCCAAAGCAACACCAAACCACCCTATTTCGATGGAAATGAATACGACATATGGAAAAACAAGGTGAAGACATTCCTAAGATCAAAAGATCCTCTGGAATGGGATGTGGTAGAAAAAAAAATTCTTCCTAAAGCTATATCAGTTTCAGAAATGGGAAAAGAAGTTGCAGACACTAGTGAGATGACTCAAGAAGAAATGACCAAGAGACAAGCTCTTGATCCTAAAGCAATTTACTTCTTATATTGTGCTTTGTCTCCTATTGAGTATAACAGAATATCTTATTGTGAAACAGCAAAAGAAGTCCGGAATAGGCTGCACATTACCTGTGAAGGAAATGATCGAGTAAAAGAAACAATGATCAATATTTTACTCGGATAGTATGAAGCTTTCAAGATGAAGCCAGTAGAATCTATTACTGACATGTTTAGTCATTTTACAGAAATTGTAAACATACTAGAGTATCAGGGATAGCCAATTTCAGAACCAATGAACGTCAACAAATTGCTATGTGGACTCTCCAAAGATTGGAATCACGAGAAGACTTCAATAAGGGAAACACAAAGAATCATGCCACTTTTGGTAGACGAACTGGTTGGGACACTTCAGTCTTATGAAGTAGAGCAAATCAATGAGGAAGAAGATCCCAAAGGTAAGAAGTCAATTGCCTTAAAGTCTAACGATGATTCTGATGTAACAGACTCTGAAGATGGTATAGACGATGAAGAGCTAGCACTTATGATAAAGAGGTTCAAGAAACTGAACAAAAAGGGAAGAAGGTTCAATTGGAAGAAACAAAGCACTCAAAAGTTTCATCACAAATCAACTGAGGAAGATGAAACCAACAAAGATGTGATCTGCTTTGAATGCAAGAAAGGGACACATCGAGACCCAATTGTCTTCTGTTGAAAAAAAAAAAGGAGGGAAAAACTGAGAAATACATAAAAGCTCTCAAAGTAAAAACATGGAGTGATACTGAATGCGAAGAAAGTGATGAAAATTATGCCAATATTTGTTTAATGGCAAAATCAAAATCAGACTCAGACTTTGAGATAGATATAGACAAAGACTTAGATAGTGAATTCGAGATAAGTAATTTCAAAATTCATACTAAAGTCTCGAAATACATTGATGAACTTTGTCTTAGTCTCAAAATCTCTCTTAAGATGATCTCTAAGCTAAAAAGGGAGAATTCTACACTTAAGTAACAAGAAAATTCTTGGAAAGAAAAGTTTGAAAACTTGAACAAAAGTTTTGCTGTTTTAAAAGAATATACAGATTCTCTTTCAAAAGAAAATATAAAAAATGATATCTCAAATATTTCAAAAAAGTTTTCAATAGGGTCTGTGAAGCTGGAAAAGATTCTTTCAATTGAAAGACCTTACTTTAACAAATCAAGTTTGGGAATGATGTCTGAAACCATTCCTCTAATAGATTTTCCAAGAGTAAATGAAAGAATCAAACAAATACCTACAAAAGCCTTTTATAGAGATCATTTTCAAAAAGTCTTTGTAAAACCTGTTGGCCGAAGTGCTCTCAAATGTTCTAAGTGTAACAGCCTAAAATACTTTGAGAAAGAATGTCTTATGATTTGGAGACCTGTTAAGAAGGATTGGGCAAAGACTGTATATTACACTGACTCCACTAGACCCAAGAAAATGCAGGTACCAAAGAAAGCTTGAATTTCTTTTTTAATTGTAGGTCACTATCAAGAAAAAAAATGTTAAATGGTATTTGGATAGTGGCTGTTCAAGACACATGACTGGAGATTCAAGTTGTTTTATAAAGTTTATTCAAGTAAATGGTGGAAAAATCTCTTTTGGAGGAAATAGCAAAAGAAGAATTGTTGGGCGTGGAACTGTAAAGATTGGAAGTCTCACAATCAACAATGTCTCCTTGGTGGAAGGTCTAAATTACAATCTACTCAGCATAAGTCAACTATGCGACACTAGATTCAAAATCAATTTTCAAGAAGGAGTATGTTCGGGAACTAGTAAAGATTTTTCACAATCTTTTACTGGATGAAGACATGGGAACATCTATCTTCTAGATATCAAACCAGAAAGGTCTTAATGTCTAATTTCTATTCAAGATGAAGCAAATTGCCAATATCTCTTCCAATAAACTTGTTCATGGCCTACCCAACTTGAAGTTTAAAAATTCTGACCTATGTACACCATGTGTGTTGGGAAAACAGGTAAGAAGTTATTTTAAACCAATAAATCAAGTTACTACTAATCGTGTTTTGCAACTATTGCATATGGATCTCTTTGGACTAACCAGAACTCAAAGCATTGATGGAAAAAAGATATTGCCTAGGGATTGTGGATGACTATTCACAATTTACTTGGGTTCACTTTCTGGCAAGTAAGTCCGAAACCTTTTCTCACTTTTCAAAGTTTGCCAAGAGAGTACAAAATGAGAAAGGATATGCTATCTTAAGCATACAGACATATCATGGAGGTGAGTTCAAAAATCAAGACTTTGCCAAATTTTGTGATGAATCTGGATTTCAGCATGTTTTCTCCTCTCCATACACTCTAGAATAGAATAGAGTTGTGGAAAGAAATAATAGATCTTTGCAGGAAATGACAAGAGCCTTTTTAATTGAAAGTAATATTTCTTCTCGTTTTTGGGTTGAAGTAGTATCTACAGCGTGTTATATTATTAACAGTATTTTTAAGGCATGTTATGGAGAAAACTCCTTATGAGTTGTTCAAAGGAAAGAAGCCAATTGTTTCTTACTTTCATGTATTTCGTTGCAAATGTTTTATGTTGAAAAATGCAAATGATCGAATTGGTAAGTTTGAGGAAAAATCAGACGAAGGAATCTTTCTTGGATATTCAACCACCAGCAAAGCTTACAGAGTATTCAACAAAAAGACTCCGTCTGTGGAAGAATCTATGAATGTCAAATTCCAAGACTCTTTGCAGAATCAACTAATTCAGACTCAGCCTGAAGAATCTGAAGTTACTCCAAACCTTATAAAGTCTAACTCTCCTAAAGTAACTCAGTCTTCTGGAGAAAATCAACAAACGGAGGATGAAGAATCAACTGAAGTAAAAGAACATCATTATACCAGACCAACCAGCAACTGGAAGCACAAGTCCAGTCATCATTGGTAACATTCATGAAGGGACTTGTACCGGATCCAAAAATCAAGAAGTGTCTAGTACTGTGGCACTTATTTCTGAAGTAGAACCTAAAAGCATAGAAGAAACTTTATTTGACGAAAGCTGGATTGAAGCTATGCAAGAAGAGCTCAGACAGTTCAGCATCAATAGTGTTTGGGAATTAACTCCTAAACCAAAAGGTAAATGCATTATTGGAGGTAAATGGGTTTTCAGGAACAAAATGGATGAGAAATGAAAAGTGATTAGGAATAAAGCAAGACTCGTGGCCAAATGATATACCCAAAAAGAATGGATAGACTATGATGAGACTACGTACCGGTAGCAAGATTAGAAGCTATTAGATTACTGCTTGCTTTTGCCTGTTATTAAAATTTCAAGTTATTCCAAATGGACGTCAAAAGTGCATTCCTAAATGGATTTATCCTAGAAGAAGTCTATGTGGAACAACCTCCCAGATTTGAAGACCCAAAGAGACTAGACTCAGTATTCAGACTGAAAAAGGCTCTCAATGGTTTAAAGTAAGCACCTCGAGCATGGTACGACAGGTTAAGTAATTTTTTTAATTCAAATTGGTTTTATCAAAGGAAAAGTGGATACTACTTTGTTTATTAAGAGAGAAGGTAAAAACTTTCTACTTGTTCAAATTTATGTTGATGACATTATATTTGGATCACCTAACGAAAACCTATGCAAAAAGTTTTCTAAGTGCATGTAGGATGAATTTAAGATGAGCATGATGGGTGAACTATCATTCTTTCTTGAATTGCAAGTAAAACAACTGAATGAAGGAATTTTCATTCACCAAGAAAAATATGCAAAGGAACTTGTTAAAAAGTTTGGATTGGATAATTTCAAAAAGACTGAGATACCAATGTCTACTTCTTCGAAACTGGACAAAGATGAATGTGGAAAGAAAGTTGAACAGAAGTTTACATAAGTATTATTGGTTCACTTCTTTATCATACTGCTTCTAGACTTGACATTTTGTTTAGTGTTTGCATTTGTGCTAGATTTCAATCTGATCCCAAAGAATCTCATCTAAGTGCTGCAAAACGCATCATCAAATTACGTTGCAACTACCTCAAAGTTAGGTCTGTGGCATCTCAAGGAAGAAGACTCTACTCTCCTTGGATATTTAGACGTAGATCTAGTAGGTTGCAGACTTGATAAAAAGAGTACTTCCGGTACTTGTCAATTGCTAGGAAATAGGATAGTATCATGGTTCTCAAGGAAGAAAAGTACTGTAGCTCTTTCAACAATAGAAGCAGAGTGTGACTCTTAGAAGTTGCTGTTCTCAAATCTTATGGATAAAACAATAGCTAAGAGACTTTGGAATCGAAGACTCATGTACCGAGATCAAATGTGACAACACCAGCGCAATTAATCTCACAAAGAATCCAATTCTTCATTCAAGAGCAAAACATATAGAGATTCGACAACACTTTATTGGAGATCATGTTCAAAATGGAGAAGTTTTGATTTAATTCATTGATTCAAAGAATCAACTAGCGGACATATTTACAAAGCCTTTGAAGAAAAACCTATATGAGTCTATTCGAACTAGACTGAACAACATATTCTTTATCCAGTAAAGTCTGGAAGTGCTCAAGACTCAGAGGTAAAGTTTGAAGTTGTTCAAAGTTAGAATAACTGAGAAAGTTACGACTGTAAGTTTTTTCTACTCCAGTATTTTAAACTGAAAAGGTACGATTACTTTTAATCGCTAATTGATTGTTATTTTGGAAGTTATCTTTTCTGAGCTCTTGATTTTATGGAAGTTATTCATTTTCAAAAAGGTAGTTAATTTTTTTTTCGAAAAGGTATTTTTTTAGTTTTCCTTTTATGTCGTTTCGTTTACCTCGCTTCACTTACTTTTTATACAGCAAAGACTCGTCTTCTTCACTTTCACACTAAAACCCTAGAATACAAAATTCCCACTTGCTTTCACTTTCACTCTCAATTTGCCCGAAAAGTTTTCACCTTTTTCAAGCAAGCTGGAAAATCTCTCCCTTGAATCGATAATGTCTTCAAGAAAGTCTTCAAGGATTGCAAGCAGGGGACCATGGCAAATGCTCGAGGGTCCTACGCACTTCGACTTGATCGAAGAAGAAGTTTCTACTCCACCTCAGCAATAAAGACAGCAACAACCTTCTTAGCAGCGTCCATCCTCTACATCGACTCAACCAGAACAAGAAGTTATAGAAAAGGCTGAACATGTAAGAACGTTAACTCCTCAAGTTGCTTTCAAGCTTTATTCTAATTTGAAAAGAGGGGAACTCCTATGTCCTTGATTGATGAATACCTACGAGAGAGAGGTTATAAGAATGAGACTCTTTTTCTGCATGACATGGAAAATATGGGTATTACCGAAAAAGGATCGGCTGAAAAAGCATTTGCTAACTTTCTTAGTGACCCGCGCTTTAGGACTACTAATCAACCTCAAGGACTAGATGATGATTAAATGATGTTTTTCTATTTTTAGCCTAGAACAGGAGTGGCTGCAAATATTACTGATGGTTCTAACCTATTTAGATCAAAAAAACCACAAAAGGGTTTATTCGAATATGCTTAAGAAAGGGGTCATACACCCTAGGAATGTTGATTTTGATTTCCTTGATTCAGTAAAAGTCAATCTGCGAGAGAAGCTGGCTCTACTGCAATTAGAATGCTTTTGTTCTAAATCCATTGCTGCTTATCCTGAACTCACAACATACTTTTATTCGAACTTATCTTTCGTGGATGCAAATAGTTTTTCTTTTATAGTGAGAGATAAGGAGTTCTTGGTGAATATGGATACATTGGCTGATATAATTGGGGTGGAAAGAACGAGTTTCCAACCAATTAGTGTGTCTATTGCTCATGTTACTTTGTCGTTGGTGAAATATAGGGATGTTGAAGGCAAGATTTTCTATTCAATGATGAATGCCTCAAACATCTTGCTGCACAAGATCGTAATCAACTGCATTCGTCCCAAGTCAACCTCCAAGACTGATGTCTCTCGGTCTGAAGTGAAATTGATGTATGCGATCAACACTGGCTACAAATTCTTTTTTCCCCACACCATCTTGTTTCACATGTATCGATCAATGGTGAAGGATAAGGGACAACTCCCTTATTATGGTCTTATCTCGCGTCTTTTTTGTGGCACCCCTCGACGGCCCCCGATCCATTAAGGTCGCCACAATTCGCTTACCTTTCACTTTTCCTTATAACATGTCACTCTGATACCATTTCAATTGCAGCGAGTCCATACAACCCGGGGGTTTACATTTTTTTTATCGGTCCCATGCACAATTGATATAGCAAAAGCACATCCATTAACTCCCTTCCCTATATACAGAAAACGATGCAGACCTACTAAACATTTATAAGTAAAAGCCGTACACTTTTATTTACTTAAACCATATGGAAATCATTCATCGGTACATGAAAATGCCGCAGTCTCCTATACTCGGCTATACTTCAAAAGATGACTGACTTCTTCTCCCACAATTGTATACTTAAAGTCCATTGATCAGTGTCGGCGTCCAAAGGTTCCTTCCTTTGCTATCCTCCTCCTCGTGATCATATCTAACCACTTGATCCATCTACCGGTGGCAATGGCAGCAGAGGTATCTTATCTAGTCTGAAATGTTATTCCCGAAAGGGGTGAGTACAACCCTCAGCAGGTAAAGGACCCAATAAACCACTCAATGCATCACACAATACAATCATAACAATCATAGCATAAGACATATCATTCAAGCATCCATGCATAATTTACCTTGGAGCTATGCATATGTCATCATACCACATTGTTGACACCTAAATTTTTGGGATTAATTTGTTGCTAAATTAAAAAAAAAATCATAATCACATGGCATATAGTTTAGGAAAATGTTATTTTTTGTTATATTTCATTAAGATTTTTCACATATTTAGGTAATATACACTGAGAGATGCACTTTTGCACAAAATGGGAATTTTCTTGATGGAACATGCGAAAAATATTTCGGCAATATATTTAGGGGTATCATGCTCAAGCAAAATTAGAAATGAAATATACTCCTAAGATACAATTTTTGGGCTTATAAAAGGGTCACGTACGGTAAATTGTGGGGGGTCCATTCCGTCAACAAATTCTGAAAGTAAGATAGGTGAAAATTTGATTTTTTAGAGTAGAATTTCGAAAAAGAAGGGAGTGTACGGCGTCGAGCAAAAAAAAAAAAAAAAGATCGAAACTGTTCATCTTCTTCGCGGGTGAACCCTGCCCGCGCCGGCGTTGCGCTCGGTCGGCCTCCGCCTGCGACAACCTAACCCCCGAGTCTCCGACCGCCGAAGCTCCGCCTCCCGTCGAGACCCCCTGTTGTTGGGTTTTCCTCTGTCCTGCCCACTGTCGTAGTTGCAACCCGAGTGCCTCCTGTAGCGGATCTCTCTCCGTCGCCGCAACCTGGTCTCGCTTCGCCCGAGATCCGCGACCCGCAGATCTCACAGCTACATCCAGTAGCCAGGCCCGCGGTCCTCCTCTGCGCCGACGTCCAGTAGGCTCGATTCGCCGCTCCTGCTCCGCTCGCGAAGTCACTGAACCGAGATCTAAACGCCAGAGCTCCTCGTTGTACAGCCCCACAACGCCTACTCCCAGATCCGACGCCACCCCGCACCAATCCGCGATGCCCGTACCCGAATCTGACGTCAGCCCCCGTGCGGGCCCGCGTCTTCATCCTTACTAGAGCCCTCGCCGGAACCCTAGCCAGCGATTTTTCCCCCCGACGGTAGCCGGTCTAGATCCAAGCGCCGACGTCCGAGCTTCGCCAGTGATGCCTCACCTCCGCCGAATCCATCGCCTGCAACGCTCGCACCCAGCTCCATGCTGATCCCGAAGCCCCGGTGCCCTACCGCCGACATGCCGCCCCTGTCTCCCTCGCTTGAACCCTACCCAACGAGCTCTTCCTCGTCGGACCCCCGAACCGGCCAAGCTTTTTTTCTTTTTTTTTAAAAAAGAAGAAAAAAAATTAAATTAGGTATTTTTACTTTACTTTATTAGGCAAGTTTAGGTTTTTTTTTTTGTTTATTATTATGTCTTTATATGTTGATTTCTTTGGTCGAAATGCCTATCTATGCATAATTGGAAATCCCAATATATCACCTGATTCGCAACCACGCCAGGGTTTTTTATTTCACCTATAAGGCTTTAGGTGAAATAATTAATCAAGTGGGAATAAAATTAATATTTTGATCTTTAAGTCTTAAGATCAATTTATCGATTTTACTAGCGAAATATCATCTCTTGATCTATACGATGTGTGATATCTTTTTGGTAATTTTGGATGGTCTTGATTGCTTTATTTATCTTGAAATGTGTTTGAATTATAATATCGCATGTTTTAGGGTTTACATATTTAGAATAGGAATTTTATTTCGAATTTAAAAAAAAATCAAATCAATCAATTTAGGTTGCTAGATTTTTAATTTGGTTGCATGTTTAATTATTTGGCTATTATTAATTTCGAAAATTAATAAAAACAAAAAAAATCATCATGCATATGTCATGTAAAATTAGGGTATATTTTGCACGTCATTACATATTAGGGTTAAATTGCACTTAGTTTAATTTTAGATAATATTCTTTAGTTTATTATAGGTGTAGGTATTTTTTAGATATATTGCATTTTAGGATTATTTAGGTTAAGATAATGTTTTGGTTTAAATTAGGGTTTGACTCAACCTAATTCCTAATATAAATTAAATAGGATCTGAATCTCATTAGGTAATTTCCACATTTCACCAAATTTCGAGTTTCATGAAAAATACAAAAAAAAAATGTCATAGGTTAAATTAGTTTTATTATTTAGGATAAAATGCATTCTTTTAGGAAAAGGAAAAAATGTCATATGCACGTCATTAGGGTTAGATTCATTTAAATGCATGTCATTTAGTATTTTTGCTATGCCCATTTAATTAAAAATTACATGTCATTAGGATTAGGTCATTTAGTTAATATCACATTGCATATTGCATGATTTTCATTAATTAAGTGAAAAAAAAAGAAATTGCGTGTTAATTAGAAATCATATCTAGGGTTGTTGATGTGTATTTTACTTTAACATTCCAGATGCTTTTGTTGCTTGGAGGTAAGTTTTTGCAATTTATTGTTTATCTGGGTGTTAAATTAGTGGTTTGTGCACATGCATGATAACCTCACATGTTAGGGAAATAGATTTAAAATCAATTCAAGCTGCTTGCCAAACATTTTTGAAAATAAAAGAATGCTTTTGTTGCTTGGAGGTAAGTTTTTGCAATTTATTGTTTATCTGGGTGTTAAATTAGTGGTTTGTGCACATGCATGATAACCTCACATGTTAGGGAAATAGATTTAAAATCAATTCAAGCTACTTGCCAAACATTTTTGAAAATAAAAGAATGGTACCGAAAGGGCGTTAGAAAAGTCTAGCGTAACCAAGTCCCCGAACTCATAATCTCTAGTTCGTAGGAGCAAAGTAAATCTCCCGTTACTTTATTTGGGTTTCTAATCGACCCACCAAAAATAGATTAGTGGCGACTCCTAATTAAAAAATCAATCGCATGTTAAGAACATGAACCTAAGTCGCGAATTGGTATGGGCTTGGGAGAGCCCGAGCAAAGTTTAGGCTTAGCAATCCATTAGCCAAACCCTAGGTGGTTCAAACCTGAAAATTTGATCGCCACAGCTTAGCGACTCTGTTGGGGAATTGTGTTAAAACACTTAGTGGACTTAGGCCAATTTTATTCTTTTTGAAAAATATTTTTGTTTGGCAACGAGGATCCCAGGTACGTCCCTAACATTTAAGGTGTTAAATGTTTTTGCGGATTGGGAGGTATAAGGGGAAGTGTTAGTTAACCTCTGTTTTGTAGGGAGGTGAAGGAATGCATGGTTTATTTTCATGTTGAAGTGTTGCTTGATCTAAATTGTTATGCATGTCTTGCATTCAACACTAAATTATTGCACACACAACCTGCTGCCGGACTTGGGCCGCACTAGGACATTTAGGATGGTATTGAGTTGGATACGACTTCGACCGCGAGGCCGCGTAGTAGAGGTTGCCCAACTCAATCCCGAAAGTTTTTCTTGGTGTTAAGAATGTTTACCTCTACCCGCGAGGTTGTGTCGCATTGGGGTATCATTCTTGATTAAGCCGGAGTTAGGAGGACTTGACTTAGTATGCGAGGCTGCAACTAAGTCATCCCACCCTTTTAACTCCACCTTGTTTAGCTTTCCTAGTTAAAAATCGAACCTCACACTTCATGCGCTTGTCTATGTGGTTGCTTTAATTGTCTAGTGAAGTAAGTTTCCTATCCTTTACTCTTGCAATTTACTTATTATGTCTTTGGTCGGTCCATGGCATTAGGTTGGTCTAGTCTTGGTCTATAAACAATGGGGAGATCCGACATTCGATTTGTGCCTACACCGAAGGGTGAACTCAAATTATGGTGGGATCATCTAGGCCACGATGGTCAAAGCTATGTGGAAAGCAGACTTGGTCGTCTTGTTCCCCTCCTCAACATTGATGTTTAAAGTGGTGTCATGCAAGCAATCGCTCATTTTTGGTGCCCCCAAACATCAACGTTCGTATTCGATAAGCACGAGTTGGCCCCGACTTTGGAGGAATACAGCATTGCCATAGGAAAACCTTTGGAGTTGGAACTAATAAACCCACCTCTTGGAATAGAACCTGAATCAATTTTGTCTGACTTTCTTAGGATGGATAAGAATTAGATTAAAAGAGTGCTAAAAGATAATTTTCTTGCATGTCCTTTTTCCTTCCTAGATCGGAGTTTTGCTAGTGCTAACACTCTCTTAAAAAGCAAGATATTCCTTCTAGCCATTTTTGGGTTCATTATTTTTCCCCTTCGTAAAGATGCCATTAATCCTGCTGTCGCATGGGGGGTTAAACAAGTGTGTGCTAGGATTAGTTTTGTCAACACTATTCTAGTTGAAACATTTTTGTCACTCACCTAATTTAAGGAAAATGAAGATAAAACCTTTCATGCACCAATTGAACTCTTACAAATTTGGTTCTTTCCTCATATGAGTAAGATCAATATTCGTATGAATATTATTAATGTCACTAATTCCCATTATCCCATCGAGGCATTTAGAAATCATCATAATCGAACTCCAAATCTTTCTTACTCAAAATGGGTCAAATTGTTGAAAAATCCCAATACCAAGATTTTCCTATGGCATGCTAAATGGTTCCAAGTCTCCAAGGCACGTCTCTTTCATGGTGATGGTGAGCCAATCCCGCTATTGGGGATCACCGATGCCACTTCCTACTACCCACTCCGAGTGGCCCGTCAATATCGACTCGTGCAGGATCTACCGCCCCTTCTCAAGCTTGGTTTGTTCCAAGTCCGATTCACTGCCAAGGATGGTGATCACAAAAAATGGCTCCGCTGTATGGAACAAGCTTGGCTTGCATGTCACAAGCAAAAGTTGAGCTTGCCTGAAGATGAGATTGAAGGGAGGGAAAAGACTTACTATGCCACTACTCAATACATCCGTCAGCACAAGATTCCAACCGAGTATCTCCCAAAGGTCCCGGATGTGACTGAAAGGCCCACTTGGCAAGCGGAGCTTAATCGTCACAAGAGGAAGATTGAAGAACTTGAGAAGCAAGCTAAGAAGGATGCCAAAGAGAAGAGGCAATTACGTCAGCGTTGGCTTCCCATTTGTTTATGGATCGAGCCAAATAAAGTGTTTTTACATTGTCAACGTCAAATAATTTCATTAATGAATAAAAGCGATGAGACTTTTGTCATGGACCGACATGTTTTATGTGAAATGCTTATGTGTATTCATATTTTATTAGGTGGCAATGGATCCTCCACACTCACCCATTATCACACGATTAAGAGCAAGAATGGTCGACCAAAACGAGATGCGCAATCGCATGTCCTCTGTGGATGATCAACTCAAACAGTTAGCCGCTTCCATGCAGCTTATAACCGCTCAACTTCAATCCCTCCAAGTGAACCCGAGTCCTCCACCTGCTCTCCCCGAGATAGTAGTCCCAAGGCAGGCAAATAAGGCCCAAATGAGTGATGACGAAATGCCTAAGCTGGAAGATGACATGGTCCTTGTTGGAAAGGCCAAGCTAGATAGTGTTCCCAAGACGGATCAAGATGAGCGCGTTGTAAAATTGGAGGAGAAAGTAAGACAGCTGCAGGAGTCACAAAGCTCACTCCCATTCGACCTCTCGGTCTATGAGAAGGTCAAAATGCTGAGCAAGTTTAAAATGCCAGAATTTGAGAAGTATGATGGGACATCTTGTCCTAAAACTCATTTGCAGATGTGCCACGTGCGCATGGCCCAACACGTAAAAAATGAGCCCCCCATGATCCAATTGTTTCATGCGAGTTTGACCGTGCTCGCACTAAACTGGTATGTGATGAAGAACGTAAACCTCCTCGAAACCTGGAACGAGGTAGCGGACGCATTCCTCAAACAATACAAGTTCAACATGGACATCGCGCCTTCCCGAGAAGACTTGGAGAGGATGGAAAAGAAAAAGGAGCGAGTCATTTAAAGAGTATGCTGTCAGATGGAGAAACTTGGCAGCCTAAATTACTCCTGAGCCCACCAACAAGGAGTTGATGAAGTTGTTCGTGAAGACCCTTCCATCTGAGTTCCGTAATCGAATGGCCAATACATATGTCGAAAGCTTCAATCAGCTTATTCCTATAGGAGAACAGATCGAGATGGGGATAAGGGAAGGATGGTTTTCTGAGCCATCTACTAAAAGGTTCTCTACCAAGAAGGGGAAGGAAGCGGCCGTGGATATGAACATGGCTTATAGCCAAGAAAGTGCCAAACGTGCCCCGACCTTACAAGTGAACCCAAGACAGTAGCAACCCGCTGGTCATCAATCATTTGCCCAAGCGAATAATAGAAGGCAGTTCTCCCCTCTCCCCGGGCCTCCATCCCAAGTGCTGACAGTCCTCCGAAAGAAGGGTTTGCTTACTAGTGAACCAAAGCGCCCTAACCGCGAAAGCATTCACGGTTACGACCTGACGAAGAAATGTGACTACCATAACGGTGAACTGGGGCAATCAAATGATGAATGGTTCACCCCCAAGCACAAGATCCAAAATCTCCTGGACACAAAAGCATTTTCATTCCAAACTGCTCGGCCAAACGTCCAGAAAAATCCGTTACCAGAGCATGAGGGTATGGTGAATGCTATCCTGGAACTTGAAGTCGAACAAATCAGGAACTCAAAAGTGCATGTGGCAGATGCTTACAACGGGCTAGTGAGAGCTAGGTATTACCGAGATCAGAAAAATGTCCCTCTGTCGGTGATGAGTGAAAGAGTTGCTGAAATGGTGGATAACGTCATCATTATGTATGCTGATCGTAACTGCATAGTTTCTGCTATCTCTCACCTCGTCATCGATTGGAAGTAGGAGCAAGCTACATTTGATGTTGACAAGAAAGAGGTTGATGCTTCGCTTATGGACATGCCCCCATTAGAGGATGCATCCGATGAAGAGATAGTGATAGAGGTGCCTCAGCCGTATGAGTATGTCAATGACAAGGCAGTGCCTTGGTCCTATGACCTGGATGTAGACCTTGTAACAAGGTCTTGTCGGACCTATGGTCAAGCAAGTACTCAACGTACAAAGCCGGTCACCGATGAAGAGGCTAAGGAGTTTCTGGCCGTAATCAA
Source organism: Eucalyptus pumila (assembly GCA_016097595.1). NCBI lineage: Eukaryota > Viridiplantae > Streptophyta > Magnoliopsida > Myrtales > Myrtaceae > Eucalyptus > Eucalyptus pumila. The sequence continues at coordinate 305,730 of JADPVT010000012.1, read as the reverse complement.
AGTAAGCGAGTATAACGTGGTTAACCAACTACGAAAGATGCCCGCTCAGATATCCTTACTCGAGCTCTTGATGATGTCCCCCGTGCATGAAAAGTCGTTAATGAAGGTGCTAAGTGAAATTCGTGTGCCAAAGACCGTGGAAGCAGATAAGCTGGAAGAATTTGTGGGATCGGTCCTTCTCAAGGATTTGATTGCCTTTTCCGATGAGGAATTCCCTCTTGAAGGCAGGGGACTTACCAAAGCACTTTACATATCCGTTAAGCACAAGTCTTCCCATGTGTCCCGAGTGCTCATCGATAATGGGTCGGCTCTGAACATTTGTTCGTTGGCCACTCTTCACCGCCTCAAGGTAGACCCATCGAGGATACATGCCGCGAATACTCCAGTGCGAGCTTTCGATGGAACAAAAAAGGAGGTGATCGGGGAAATCCACCTCGATGTACAAATAGGACCGGTCGTTTTCAACATTCCCTTCCAAGTGCTAGACATCACTACTGCATTCAATTTACTACTAGGTTGTCCCTGGATACATACTGTTGGAGCAGTGCCTTCAAGTCTACATCAAGCTGTAAAATTTGTGATCGAAAGGAAGTTGGTCAGTGTGCATGGTGAGGAAGACCACCGGATATATCATGAGACGGCTATTCCTTATGTAGAGCCGGATTCCTAGTTTGAATCAAGTTACCACTCACTTGAGTTGGTGTCCACCATACATGCTTCCCGGGGTTCATCACCGCCTACCCCTGAAGTATCAGATGCTGCCCTCATGGTGGGAAGAATAATGGTTGGGAATGGTTTCGTCCCTGGCAATGGTCTTGGGAGAAATGGTCAGGGCATTCGAAGCCCCATTGAAGCCCCTCAGAGGTCCCGTTCTGCTGGTTTAGGGTACTATGGAAGAGGTGAGGGAAGTTCTGAAGGACGAAAATAAGAAAGGCAGAGCTTGCCACCTAACCAAGGGCGAGGGAGGCAAAACCCACTACCCCCGAGCATTCACGAGACATTCCCTGGTCCTCTAAAAATGATGCAGGATGAAGCAGAAGTGATAGACACTCTGGGCCAACCTAGTGGGAAGTCTGATTACCTAGTGAAGTATTCGGCTCCTCCCAGCTACTACATTGATCCCCGTGACATTGTTTCAAATGGGTGGGGTGGCATGGATGATCCGACACCCCTGGAGACGGAAAACCCCAAAGATGCATTGGAAGGAATCTCTAGTCTCTTCGATGACGTCTTCATAGGGACCATTGACGAAGGACTTCCGGAGGAGATGGGCTCTGGCCCACAAGAGTAACTTATTTACTGCTTTCTCACGTTCCCTTGCGTGGGAATTTTTTTATTGCTTTCTAGGGCTTTTTTTTTATTTCTTTTTTTTCTCGTTCCTTTTAGGGCTTGAAAATCGCATTTCCATTCAATAAATGTAATTTATTGATGAATATCAATAAAATTACAAGTTTTATTTAGAGGGCATGATGAGGTACAACAAACCAGCCCGGTGATGATATCCAGTTAATAAAAGAAAAAGAAAATCCAAGGAGAATTCTGAAGCCTGGGCTTCATCATGCTTTCTCGTGTCAAAATATTTCAAAAAATGTTTTTGCCAAAATTCTTAAAACAAATAATTAAAAAAAAAACAACAAACAAAAAATATAGATTACTCTGTTTATCTTTCTAATTTATTTACTTCATGTTTCAGGAGCAATCTTATAGCATACCAAGGTATGGAAATGGTCCTGCCCAATGCAACAAATGCTGACATTGATGACCTCGAAGACTTAAGTGAAGATTCCATGGAGGTGCAGCGAAGCTGGGAACAACATGAAAAAGCCAAGGCCCTCACATTTGAACAGACTGTCACTATTAATTTAGGTGACATTGAAGAAGTCAAGGAAGTTAAAATTGGGGCAAATCTCCCCAAAGATGAGGCCGAGCGCCTAACTCAACTATTGAAGGAATATCAGGATGTCTTTGCATGGACCTATGCTGACATGCCTGGTTTAGACCCATCGATCATCGAGCATTGCTTGCCTACTCATCCGGACGTGCCACCTAAGAAGCAAAGGCTGCGGAGAACTAAACCCGAGCTCTCGAAGAAGATAGAGGAAGAGGTGATGAAGCTTTTGAAGGTGGGATTCATCGAAGTCTCGCAATACCCTGAATGGGTGGCCAACATCGTGCCGGTGATGAAGAAGGATGGTCTAGTTTGGGTTTGTGTCGACTATCAAGATTTGAACAAAGCCAGCCTAAAATATGATTTCCCATAGCCTCACATAGATGTCCTTGTGGATAGTACTGCCCGATTTGAATTATTCTCATTTATGGATGGTTTTTTCGAATACAACCAAATAAGGATGAAGGAGGAAGACAAGGAGAAGACTGCATTTATCACCTCGTGGGGAACCTTTCATTACAAGGTCATGCCCTTCGGACTCAAGAACGCAGGAGCAACTTACCAGCGAGCCATGGTAACACTATTCCATGATATGATGCATCAGGAGATTGAAGTCTATGTTGATGATATGATCGCAAAAACTCGGCCTGGAAGAAGCCATGTGGAAACCTTGAAGAAGTTGTTTGACCGACTCCGTGAATTCAAGCTTCGGCTAAATCCCACTAAATGCGTGTTCGGGGCAACATCCAGTAAATTACTCGGATTCATTGTAAGCAGTAAAGGGATTGAGATTGACCCACCCAAAGCTAAGGCCATATGCGAAATGCAACCTCCATCAACGGTGAAAGAAGTTTGGAGCCTCTTGGGAAGACTGAATAACATAGCCCGGTTCATTTCCCAACTCTCTGAAACTGCCAAGCCATTCTTCAAGATCCTAAAGAACAATACACGAATCAACTGGGATGATGAGTGTCGAGAAGCGTTCAACAAGTTGAAGCAGTACTTGATGAATCCACCAGTTCTTGTCCCGCCATCACCAGGGCATCCCTTGATTCTCTACCTCACCTTTCATAGTGAGTCATTGGGTGCAATGTTGGCTCAGGAAGTCCTGTGGATAAAAAAGAACGAGCCATTTATTATCTAAGTAAGAAGTTCACTGTATCAGAGCTGAAATATTCTGATGTTCAAAAGACTTGTGCAACAGTGGTGTGGGTATTGCGTAGATTGCGATAATACACACTGCATTACCAGACATTCCTCATGACTGAGAATGACCCCATCAAATATTTACTTGATCAACCAGCTTTGGTGGGTAAATTAGCCAAATGGCAATTCTGATCTTCGAATTTGATGTGCGATTCATGCCACAAAAGTCGATTAAGGGTCGAGCGATCGCTGATTTATTAGCCAAAAATTTGGGAGTCTCTAATGACGATGACAGTTTCCTTGATAATCGTGTCTTGAGTGTAAATGAAGACTCATGGAAGATGTTCTTTGATGGAGCTGTAAACTTGTCTAGTTCTGGTACTGGGGCAGTTATGATATCCCCAGATAGACAACACTATCCAATAGCTGCAAAATGGACATTCCCATGTACTAACAATGTAGCCGATTATGAGGCTTGCATCCTCGGACTTCAAGCCGCAATCGAGATGGGTGTGGCCAAGTTAATGGTATTTGGAGATTCGACCCTGATCATACTTCAGACCGTAGGTGAATGGAAGACTAAAGATGCCAAATTGCTCCCGTACCACAAGTACTTAGAAGATCTGGTAAAGGAGTTCAAGGAAATTTCATTCGAATACTTGCCGAGGTCTCATAATCAATTTGCGGATGCACTTGCGACTCTATCGTCTATGTTGCAAGTCACTGACGGGTTAGAGGTCGAGCCTTTGAAAATAGAGGTTTTGCAGAAGCCGGCTTATTGTATGATCGTAACTGAAGAACCTGATGAAAAACCGTGGTATTACGATATCATGAACTACATTAAAAGGCAGGAATTTCCCGAAGGAAGCACTCCCACTGATAGGAAGCACATCACGAAGATGGCCTCAAAATTCTTCGTCAGTGGCAAGAATTTGTACAAGAGATCTTATGATTCTGTCTTGTTATGGTGTATGGATGCAACTGAAGCCACTCAAATCATGCAAGAAGTGCACGAAGGAATATGTGGCCCTCATATGAATGGGCATGTGATGGCTATGAAGATTATGAGATTAGGCTACTATTGGCTCACACTAGAAAGTGACTGCATCAAGCATGTACGGAGTTGTCATCGTTGCCAGATCCATGGTGATAAGATAAATGTTCCTCCAACTGAGCTGGATCAGTTTTCCGATCCATGGCCCTTTTTACTGTGGGGTATTGATGTGATCGGCCCAATAAATCCTAAAGCTTCCGATGGGCATCGATTCATTTTGGTAGCAATAGATTATTTCTCCAAATGGACTCAAGCTACATCATTTGCAAGCGTTACTGCCCGCAATGTTGTGAAGTTCATCAAACGTGACATAATTGCTCGCTATGGTGTCGCTAAATCAATCATCACTAATAATGGAACCAATCTAAACAACAAACTTGTTGATGAGTTATTCGGAGAGTTCAAAATCAAGCATTTGAATTCGTCTCCTTACCGCCCTCAAATGAACGAGGCCGTTGAAGCGGCCAATAAGAACATTAAGAAGATTTTGGCTAAGACAGTCAAGAATTATCGAGATTGGCATGACAGGTTACCCTTCACACAGATGGCGCATTGGACATCGATCCACACTTCCACTGGGGCAACCCCGTTTGCTTTGGTGTACGGCATGGAGGCAGTTCTACCTATAGAAGTGGAGATTCATTCTCTGAGAGTTTTATCCCAAGTGGAGTTGTCTGAGGCGGAATGGTCACAACAAAGACTCGAGCAGTTGAACTTGATCGACGAGAAAAGACTGAAGGCTCTTTGCCATGGCCAATCATATCAACAGAGAGTAGCTAGATCTTTCAATCGGAAGGTGCGGCCAAGGCATTTCGAGGTAAATGACCTAGTCCTAAGAAGCTGTTGCCGATATTTCCAGATCCTGGAGGCAAGTTTGCTCCAAACTACGGTGGCCCATATGTGGTAAAGAAGGTACTTCCTGGCGATGCCTTGATCTTGGCAGAAATGGATGGTCGTGACTTTTCCACTCCTGTTAATTCAGATGTTGTCAAGAAGTATTATCCATGATGAAATTTGCCATGTCTTGTCTTGAACATCAAGTATTTTATGATGAATAAGATGCTTCAATCAATTGAATTGTTCAAGTTTGTCATAAATCTTGCATTTTTCTTCCTTGATGAATTGTGCGAGATAAATTGAATGTGTCAAATGAGATACCTTGGAATGATGAAAGGAAAGCCTTGTTCCATACAATATCCCATACATTAATCCTTAGTGAGTTGTGTGGAAGAGTTCCATGCCCACAAGGAAGAGGGTGATCTCGCAAAGGGTACACTAACCAAGGTGACGAAAGGCAGTTCTTTCTCTACCCAAAACACTACAGGTATATCCATTATTTAACCCTTCGAGCCCAAACACGTGAAGAGTTTTTAAATCATCCTTGTCAAGGATCATCCCCACATTGGGACAATATTTGAGATGAATGATAGGAATTTTCTTACTTACACTTGCATTAATCTTCGAGTATTGCTTTCGCATTGTAACTCGTACAATAATTCAAAATGCCCTAGGATGATGAAGAGCAGTCATTTCTCTATGCTATACACTTTTATTCATTGCATAGCCCACTTGAGCTTATGAATTCATTTAATTTTAAACCCAATTGGTGATCATCCCCCACACTGGGGCAAGACAAAAACATTCAAGTGGCATGAACTAGGATGCCAACAAATGTGGAGATTTTGTCCAAAGAAAAGAGTGCAAAAATGGGGCATGAAAAAGCAGTGTACCTGGTAAAAGCAAGGTCGAATGCCCAAAGAAAAATAAAACACCTGATATGGTGAGTCGTACTCTGAACAAGGCCATACTAAAAAAAAAAAAAAACTCAAATGCTGTTGCAATCAATGAGTGCAAAGAAAATCTTTGACATTGAAGAAGGAAATTTGTGGAAATGTCAAGATGATCACAAATTTTTACCCTCTAAACACTTTTTGAGCCTAATGATCCCCTCATTTCTCAACCCATGAACCGAGCCTACGTTACGTCACTTACAAAGTCTCTTCAGATTAGGGCATTTAAATTAACGTAAAGGTTCATATGTCCAAAAGCATCGCTCGGAGAAGTGTGAGTAAGATAATTTCTGCCTCATTTCTTGTGTTTCTTGACTTGTAAACCCCAAGATGATTGCAGAATATCACTCATTTTTCAAATTACCTCAGCTCAAAGAGTCCCCTTTGTTAAGCCGTTGACCAAGCCCACATTACGGTCCCTCTTAAAGACCTATCAGATTGGTGAGATTGTACCACTTGCGAGATTGTTCAGACCCTTGTTTGGCATGACGATGGTGAGATAGAGTGATTGACAAAATCATCCATCAAAGGTTAGGATGAAATGGCCAATTTAATAAGGATGAGAGAAAAGGTCCTTTCAGACCAAAGGATCACTCATTTGACACATTCATGGCACTCATGTGTTCAGAATGGGAATTAAGTGATGTAAGATTTATGGAAATCATCATGAACCTCCATTATATTGATGCATGTTTATGATTACAAATGCATGTTGCCTCTCCTACGACCATGTTTTGCAGGAGACGTATCCCCAAAGATCGGAGATGTTACTTGGTAAGTATATCTCTATCCATACCTTGAATATTTGTCATTGCATAGGTATTCCCTTTAAAGCATACTGACACTCAATTGAGTTGTCCCCCAAAGATTTTTTCTCGCATTCAATCGATTAAGGCGACCGAAAAATGGTTCGGGTCCTGGTCGGATGATTTGTCAAAGGCTGGGCGACCGAAGAATGGTTCGGGTCCTAGCCAAGAAAAACCTCATTCAAGGCAACCGTAGAATGGTACGAGTTCTTGACAACACCTATTCCTTATTCAGGCGACCGTAGAATGGTACGGGTCCTAGACAAAACCTTCATGCCGTATTGGGCGACCGTAGAATGGTACGGGTCCTGGGAAAGCGGTTCCTTACAAAACTTTTCTGTCATACTAGACGACCGTAGAATGGTACGGGTCCTAGGAAAGCAGAATATTCACAAAGTCATGTTACTCTTCTAAGCGACCGTAGAATAGTACGGGTCCTGGACAGGTAACACCCACCACCTCGAATTACTCTATCCTCCTCGAAGGTAAGTTATTCCAGGTAGGTCCATCTATCATTTGCATTAGTATTTCCATGCATCATATAAATTGCATTAAAAAATGGAATTCATGTTCCAACAAAAAATCATTCATTGTATAAGCATGACCAAAATTTAGGTCTTAATTTTTCTTTGAAGGCAACCTTTGCAAGCTCACCTTCAGAGAGAGGCAGCTGTTGACACCTAAATTTTTGGGGTGAATTTGTTGCTAAATAAAAAAAAAATCATAATCACATGGCATATAGTTTAGGAAAATGTTATTTTTTGTTATATTACTATTTATAGTCTTTTACATCTTCAGCTTATTATTCTCAGAAATCAAATTAGTTTGTTAAAGTTTTCAAAAAACTTCTTTGATCACCTATTCACCCCCCTCTAGGTGCTCTTACTAGCCCTTATCAGACGTGACTAAGCTTTCGATGCCAAAGATTTGCTTCATCTTGAATGCAAATGAGACATTGAGAGCTTTCTGGTTTTATATCTAAGAGGTAAATATTCCCATGCCTTCGTCCAATAAAAGATTGAAAGAAATCTTTACTTGTTCCCGAACAGATGCATTCTTGGAAGTTAATTTTGAATCATGTATTGCAAAGTTGACTTATGCTAAGAAGATTATAATTCAGTCATTCCACTAAGGAGTCATTGTTGATAGTTAGGCTTCCAATCTTCACAGTTCCACATCCAAGAATTCTTCCTTTTCCACCATTTATTTGAACAAGTTTTATAGCAACTTGAATCTCCAGTCATGTGTCTCGAGCAACCACTATCCAAATACCATTTGATCTTTTTTTTTTTTTTTTTTTTTTTTTAGTGACCTGAGATTAAAAGAAGAGTCAAGTTTTCTTTAGTACCCATATTTTCTTGGGTCCAAGAGTGTTAGTATTAAAAACAATCTTTGCCCAATCTCTCTTAACAGGTCTCCAAACCTTTGGACATTCCCTCTCAAAATGTTTTAGACTGTTACACTTTTAACATTTGAGAGCACTTTGGCCAACAGATTTTACAAAAACCTCTTTGAAAATGATTTTTGTAAAATGCCTTTGTAGGTCTTTATTTGATTCTTTCTTTAACTTTAGGAAAATTAATTAAAGGAATAATTTCTGAAGTCATACCTAAACTAGATTTGTTGAAATAATGTCTTTGTACCATAAAGAATTTTTTCTAACTTCTCAGACCCCTTTGAAAATCTTTTTGTGATATTCGAAATATCTTCTTTCAAAAAGGCATTTTCCTTTGAAAGAGAATTTGAGTTTTCTTTCAAATCAATAAAACTTTTGTCTAGACTTTCAAACATTTCTCTCGAAGAAGTTTCCTGTTGCTTTAGTTTGGAATTCTCCTTCTTAAGCTCGGAGATCCTTTTAAGAGTTGTTTTGAGGTTGAGATAGAGTTCATCTATATACTTTGAGACTTTAACAGGAATTTTTAAATTGCTAACATTAACTTCTTTGTCTGAGTCTAAATCAGAATCTATTTCAAAGTCTGTGTCTAACTCTAAATTTGCCATTAGACAAATGTTGGCATATTTTTCATCACTTTTCTTGCATTCGGTTTCACTCCATGTTTCTGCATTGAGAGTTTTTTTTTTTTTTTTGTTTGTATTTTTCAGTTTTTCATTTCTTTTTCATTAACAGAGAACAATTGGGTCTGATATGTCCATTTTTTCTTACATTCAAAGAAAATCACATCTTTGTTGATTTCATCGTCCTCAGTTGCTTTGTTTTGGAATTTTTGAGTTCTCTGTTTTTTCCAATTGAATCTTCTTCCCTTTCTATTCTATTTCCTAAACTTCTTAATCATAAGTGCCAGTTTTTAATCATCCATTTCATCTTCTGAATCTGTATCATCAGAATCATTGTTAGATTTTTAAGCAATTGACTTCTTACCTTTAGGATCTTCTTCCTCATTGATCTGCTCCACTTCATATGATTGAAGTGTGCCAACAAGTTCATCTACTGAAAGAGGCATGATCCTCTGAGTTTCTCTAATTGAAGTCTTGACATGATTCCATTCTTTGAAGAGTACACGTAGTAGTTAATTGACCTTCAGTGGTTCTGAGATTGGTCGTCCTTAATAAGCTAATCCATTCAAAATTTCAGTGAAATGACTGAACATATCAGTGATGGATTCTCCAAGCTTCTTCTTGAAGGCTTCATACTATCCGAGTAGAATGTTGATTTTTATTTCTTTTACTCGATCAGTTCCTTCATAGGTAACTGCAGTCTATCCCAAACTTCTTTTACTGTTTCATAGGAAGAAATTCAATTATACTCAGTAGGAGATAAAGCACGATATAAAGAGTAGATAGCTTTAGCATCAAGAGTTTGTCTCTTGGTTAATTCTTCTTGTGTCATTTCGCCAGCATCTGCAACATCCTTTCCTCTTTCTAAGGTCGTTGTAGCTTTGGGATTAATCCATTTTTCTACCACATCCCATTCTAGGGGATCTTTCAATCTCAGCAACGCCTTCATCTTGTTTTTCCACACATTATATTCCTTCCCATCAAAGTAAGGAGGTCTGGTGTTGCTTTGGCTTTTAACCAAACCTGGAGCCAAAATACTAGCCATAGATCTTTAACTCAGAAGTAAAAACACTTCAGTAAAATGAGCACACAAGCTCTGATACCAATTGAAATGGCTAGCAACAACACCTAGAGGGGGGTGAATAGATGTGAATAAAATTTTTCGTAAGATTCAGTTGGAGTGAGATAATAGACAAAGGAAGATTTTAACTTTAAACAGTTAATTTAAGTTGCGAATAATAAAAGAGTTGAGGGAAAAGAGATTAAGCCTACGTCCACTCTTCCGAGCTGATAGCCTACTGGCTGGATTCCACTAAGAAACAAAAGAGATTTTATAGCTTGATAATTTTGACTTTACAGTGAGAAGTCTCTACTGGTCTCTCCCAAAGTCTCACTATGAGTTCTTCTCATTTGTATACAATTTGAGCTCAGAGAATGAAATAATAAGGAACTGGAAAGCTTCAGACTTTGAATTTTTATTTTTTTATGCACTCTATCGAACAACTAGAGAGTCCGCCTTAAACACTCCTTCACGCCTTCACGATCATTGACACTTTCCAAATGAATTCTTCCAATCTATCCATTGGACATAATCAATCAAGGAGATCTCAAGTCGTTAGAAGATTGAGGTGAAAGCTCATCAATCTTGTTCGCCCATACAATAAGGATCTTGGTTTCCATAAGTAAAACCTTCCAAGTTTGCTTGCCTTCCAAAAGATTTGATTATCCAAATTGTTTCCAATAAAGATAGTCAACCATATATGTGCTATATCAAGCCATAAGGTCATCCGTAAGCCATCAAATCCTTGAAGAAATAAAGATACTCTTGCATTTGGATAAGTCTTCATTCTTTAATTTGGAAACTGTCAATGCAGGCAGACTTTGAACCTAAAGTCTGGCGGTCTTCAGACTTTGACTCTAAAGTCTGGAAGTCTTCAGACTAGAATTTTTGGAAATGTTTTGTCAGCTTCAAAACAATAAATGAGTTTTCTTCAACAAAGTGTTTATTTTATGATGTGGATGCTTGTAGTAATCATAGAATAGCCTCTTTCCTTTTGTGTTTTGTCCACTTCCTCTTTGCAGTAACGTGACCAAACAGGAGCCGTGAGATGGCTTCAAAATAGGAGTCATGTGGCTTCTTGAGGATTGTCTAATCGAGACACGGAATAGACATGTCACAAGCCGTCTGATCTTGTAAAAATTTAGGGCTATATGTTCCATATTTTTCCAGGCCTCGAGAGTCTCCTCTCCTCCCCCTCTTGTGTCTTGCCCACGAACCCTCTTTGTTGGGCCTTCATTTGGGCTACAAGCAGCATGCCCTCTCCAGTCATGTTGTACTCCAACAAAGCAAGGCATTGGCTATCTTCCTAGAAACAAGCGAATAGATCCGACCAAGTGATGGCACCTAATCCATGGCCATGATCTAGGAATAAAATGATGGGTGGGTATCGTTCAAAATCAAGAGAAATTGTGTTAACTTTTCTCTCTCTTTCATCTCCTAAAACTATTGTAGAGTGGACTCTAGTCCCTCAAGCTACTCTCCACCACCTCTAGTTCATTCTAGAGAGTGGAGAGCTTGTATAAGTAGGCTACTACGGTCATGTTTCCTTGCTTTAGTTCCGAGAGAGCATGAGTAAGTGAAAAAATATTTTCTTGATTGAGCTTCCCATACATCTCGTTAATATTTTCCCACTTTTTCAATTTCTCTACCTATGGAAGTCCGACCATGACATATAGAGTGATGCAATTTCCGATCTAGGTTCGGACTAATTGCTTGCATATTCTCCAATGTCTTGCCAAACACTTGTCGAGCAAAATCCAAACACTTCCGTTGAGAAACCCAACTTTGTCATCGGTAATTAGTGCTTGTTGGAACTTCTATGCTCAAACAGAGTAATTGTTGCGATTGGATAATTGTTGAGTAATGAGTCGTAGCTCCAGCCCATCAACCATGGAGGTGTAGAGTGGATGTCAAGCTTTGGGCGACTGCTGACAGCTAGAATAGCATACACCATGTACCTAAGTTGAATAACCGGTTAGGGATTTGCTCCCAAACCCAGATTTCATCATAAACCAGCTGTACCCAATTTGGGTACTTGACCTACATGAAAGGAATTCGGTTTGGGGATTGGGCTTGCCACGATCATGGCTGGTGGGCCTTCACTAGGCTAGACGTTCTTCTCGTTCCCTTGATTCATGGACTCCTGAATATTTTGAGCTTGATCTAGTTATGAATTAGCTCATGTAGTGCCTTCGGCTGGCCCATAAAGCCATGGGTTGGGTGGAACTTAGACAGAAACTAGATGGATTGGCCCAGAATGGGTTGCCCTTGGTTTGGTTGGGCTTGGAAAGGTTGCCATTGAATGGGCTGAGCCTGGAGGAATTGCCTCTGGCTTGATGTGGGCTGTATGGCCTCAACAGGTGGATCCGATCCATGTTCTATACATGGAGGTAGGTTCTCCACACTCGAACGCTTTGCATTCTAGTGCTCCTTCGGTAGTTGATCGTTCTGTATGGTATCGGTAAGGGGACTGTTTTGGTTATTTTTGTTTTGGTTGCAAATGCCGATTCCTACACCGGAGTAGTAACCTTGTTTTGCAGGTTGGTGTAAACAACAAGAATAGACAGTGACCAGTGTGCATAAGCTACGCTAGAAAATATTGCTCAGATACCATGTCACGAAATGAAAAGAAAGGAGAAGAACTGAGGATGGATGGAAGCCTTTAGTATTTCTGTGCTGTAGCTTGCTTTGATTACATTACCTTGTTTTGGTTATTTTTGTTTTGGTTGCAAATGCGGATTCCTACACCGGAGTAGTAACCTTGTTTTGCAGGTTGGTGTAAACAAAAGAATAGACAGTGACAAGTGTACATAAGCTAGGCTAGAAAATATGGCTCAGATACCATGTCACGAAATGAAAAGAAAGGAGAAGAACTGAGGATGAATGGAAGTCTTTAGTACTTCTGTGCAGTAGCTTGCTTTGATTACATTACAATGCTCTTTATATAATAAAAAGTATGAATAATAAAAGAAAGGAAAATCTCTTAGACGAATCTTACAAAATCAGTTCTAATCCTAGATTAGTTCATTTAATCAACTACAATCATAGATTGATTTGAGGTATCAATCATTATTCAGATTGATTTCGCGTATCTTCCAACATATGATGATGGTAGTAATGACAAATGGCCACAAGGAACCTCCGAGTTCCCAGATCTTCTTCCTATCCCTCTGCCACTCTCTCGGATTTTTCTTTCTTCTTCGAGCACCCTCCGAGTTCCTAGATCTTCTTGCTATCCCTCTGTCACTCTCTCAGATTTTTCTTTCTTCCTCGAGCACCCTCCCTCTGGCTCTCTCTCTTTCTTTCCAACGTCCTCTGGCCAGCCCCTCTCTCTGCTTACTCTCTCTCGGCATTGTTCTCTCTTCAGTGAGCGAGCCTCCACACTCTCCCTCTGGCCGAACCTCCTTATCCAGTGAGCCCCAGATTCCCTTTTCTGTTTTTGCTCTAACTGTTTAGCCAGCACAAAGCGTTCTAGAAGCTTGGACTCGCTCGTTGTTCATGTGCTTCGCTCACAGCTCACATCTGTGAGGGCGTCTCCTTACGACGCAAATGCTCCTTTCACGGCAAAGGAGGAAAGGAAAAAGCTGGGGCCGGACTTCATAACTATACTCTCTTGGGCTTAACTCATGGGTTAGGGAAAAGAAAGATTGGGCCTAAAGAGCTGGTTCTAGAGAAGAATGGGCTGGATAGGCCGAAATTTTTGCTAAAGGAATGGGCTAGATAAAACCGGCCTGCTCAATTTTTATTACAATATTTTTTTGTTATATTTACTTTTTTTATTTTTTTATTTTAATTTTTTGCAAAATGTACGAGGGCCTAAATGGTTGACAAAAATATGGGTGTCAACAACTACAAGCTTTTTTTTTTTTTTTTTTTTTTTTTTGTGAAAGGTAATTGTATTAAGCTTAACCAATATGTACAAACAAACAGCACCAAAGCTTACACTCAAAATGAACAAGACATACTGAGTGGAAGGGTACCGAAAGAAGAAAAGACAAAAGCCTACAAGGCAGAAGAGCAAGAAGGCATGGTCACACAACGACGATCACAACCAACAGTAGGACCAATACAAAAGAAGGCGACCAGCCAGCCAAACCGAGGCAACCGAAGCCCAAAACCCGGGATTAAAGAACCCCGTCCACAAGCGGCAACAAGAGACTCCACGGTAGCAACAAAGCATAGCAAAAGCCCACCCAGCATCAAAAAATCGGACAGCAAGAATGCTAAGGAAGTACTGAAGAGGAATAGAAAATACAAGGGTCAATCCCCCATGTGCGTTGAAGCCTCCTATTTCTTGGATTGTCTTCAACATTAGTGAAAGTCAGCGCCTTATCCTTAACCACTTTAATCAAGTGATTCTTTAGAGCTGGAACCGTGAAGGTGTAATTTCTAAATAGAATCTCATTCCTGTATTTCCAAATAAGATGGTAGAGAGCTCCAAAGGAAAACCTGGCGATGGAGTGATAGAAATCCTTACCAGGAAGAAACTTCAGAGCCCAGCTAAGGTTGTCGGCCCAAGTCCTGTTATGCCAAGGGAGGTTACATCTAGCCGCCCACAGGAATGCTAACCTGGTTGTAATGCTACATCAAAAAAAAAAAAAATGATCAATAGAATCTGGCGTCGACTTGCAAAAGGCACACACCGCATCCGCAATCCTGCCATGAGACAAAAGCATGGCCTAAGTAGGAAGGCAGTTCTTGGTGATAAGCCAGAGGTTGAACTGATATCTTGGAGATATAGCATTGTTCCAGATCAAGGAAGCCCAATTAACCCGAGGCTTCTTCTTCCTTATAAGATGCCACACCGAAGTAACCGAGAATAAACCAGAAGCACCTCCTAATTAAGTAGAACGATCTAGTAATTGAGATAATAACGGAAGGGGCTGTTCTAAAGATTCTAACACTGCTCGCATGGACTAACCAGCCGGTGAAAAAAGATCAGCCACCGTAGCATGTATGGGTAAGCCTGAGCTATAAATCTAAGAGTCAGAAAATAAATGGTTGAGGGGACCTCTCGGGTGCCAATGGTCATACCAGAAAGAGATAGAACGGCCGTCTCCAACCCTCCAGAGAAAAGATAGCTGAAATTCAGACCTAAGATGGAGAATTCTCTTCCACACCCAAGAGCAAGAGGTGGGTTGATTAACCATCCAGAAACTCTTCCTTTTTAAGAATGTCGAATGGATCCACCTACACCACAAGGACTCCTTATCTGTAAAAAGAATCCAGATGTGTTTCAACATTGCTGCTTTATTACAGTCCCTCAGATTGTGAATACCTAACCCTCTTTCCTCCTTAGGAAGGCAAACATCACCCCAGGAGACCTTAGCTCCACCCCTCCCCAATCTAGGGCCCTTCTAGAGAAACTATCTCAGGATCTACTTAATGCGATCCAATACTGCAAGAGGGATAGTAAATACACTTGTTCAGTATGCTTGGATTGCATGGAGAACTGACCTTATAAGCTGAAGATGAATAGCAAATGAGAGGAAGCGTTGAGTCCACGATTGGACCCTATTGGTTATGCGATCCATGAGGGAGATACAATCCACCTTGCCAAGCCTGGATGAGATAATAGGAACTCCAAGATAACGCACCGGCAATGTCCCCTCAATGAAGCCAAAAGCAAGGAGAATCTCGCTGCGCAAGGTTGCCGACCCTCCAGCAAGAAAGATCTCACTTTTACTAGAGTTTGGCTTGAATCCACTCCACGCAGAGAAGGTGTCTAAACCATCCTTTAAAAGAGAGATCGAAGTCAAATCAGCTCCACAAAATAGAAAGACGTCATCCGCAAAAAAGAGGTGGGAAAGGCTCAACGTCTTACATCTCCAGAGGAACTTGAATCCCGATTGCCTGGCCCGAGCACTAAGGATCCCATAAAAGACCTCCATAACTAAGGTGAATAGGTAGGGAGAAATCGGATCCCCTTGGCGAAGACCATGGCCACTAGGAAAAAATCCATGAAGTTCTCCGTTTATGGAAATGGAGAACTTAGGAGTACGAACACATACCATAACAATCTGAACAAAATGATCCGGGAAGCCAAAAGCACGAAGCACTAACTCAAGAAAGTCCCAGTCCACCGTGTCATAAGCTTTATGAAAATCCACCTTAATTGCACCCTTGGGTTGGTATCAAGATGGAATCCAACAAATAATTCTTGGGCAAGAAGGATGTTGTCTCTAATTCGTCTGCCTTTGACGAAAGCATTATGATAAGGACTGATAATGTCATTAAAGACTACAGCAATCCGTTAAGCTAAAATCTTAGTAATGCTTTTGTAAATAGTATTACAACAGGCTATAGGTCTATAATCATTGACCGAAGTCGCATTTGGAACTTTCGGGATCAACACCAGGATGGTGTTATTGATTTCCCTGAGAAGCCTCCCTGTTGTAAAAAAGTCCTTAACTGCTTCAATGACCAAAGGTCCTACTATCTCCCAATTATGCTTAAAGAACTCAACACCAAAGCCATCAGGTCCTGGCACCTTGCCTTGAGCCAGGGAGAAGACTGTATCGTGAATCTCCGCATCAGAGAATGGACAAGAGAGAAAACTAACCTGTTCCCCCCTAAGAGGACACCGTATGACCTCCCAAATATCTAGTAAAGAGGGGTTGGAAGACCGGGGGCGAGGTGCCAAGAGCTCTTGAAAATGGGAGACAAACTCCTTCTTGATTTATGCTGGGCACGGAGCTCTTTCTTTATCCATATATATCTTGAACACCTAAACCACAAAGAAGTTGAAGTTATTTTCTTGCCTAGACGATGTGAAAATATATTGTGAATTTTGGTCTGGATCTATCTTATCCTATATTTAATTTACAACTCACTATGTGGCAAACATTTATTAAGTCAGTTACGGATTGACATGTTTACATTAATATGGATTTATGTGAAAGAAGATTACAAATTAGTCCAAACCATTACCTTTCCCTCTTCCTTTTCTCTTATCTATAGTTACCTCCAAGCCCAACCTCCAAGCCTCCTCTGACCGTTGCCATAGGCAAAGTCACCTGAATTGCATCCAGGCTAACACTGCCGCACGTCTAAGCCAAGCCACCCCATTGTTATCCTTGCTCGCCCATGGCCGAGGGGGTTGGACATGGAAGTTGGCCATCACTCAACAGCCAGATTTGGTCTACTCTGTCTTCCTTAATCTCAGCAGTTTTGAGCTTGCGTCGTGGTCGTGGCTAATCCATGTTTGTCGACAACTATCTCAATAGCTTTGCTGCAAGGCATGACGGCCATAATGAGGCGGTGGGCTCGAGCAAGGAGGTTGTGGTGGCTTGAGGGATGGAGACAGCCAAGTTGGACTCTTCATGAATGGCTAAGCAGAGTGATGAGGATGGAGGAGGATAAGAGAGAAAAATAAGTATTTTTATTTTCTTTTCTAAATTTATGTCCATGTATTAAGTTGTAAAAATACCAATAAATAAATGCAAGCCAAAATAGCTGCTAATGTGGTGTTAAGAAAAGACTAAACATTTTTCTCCTAAATGATGTGTTGATTGCCAACGTGTGATCAATTCCCAAGCCAGGGGCCAACGGCGCAAGGAAGATATATCATACTTAGCTGCTCGATTAGCTTGGTCTCTGGCTAAGGTGGACGGCTACTATTAGGGGTGCAAATGGATTAAAGATTAGTCAGGGATAAGCCGCTAAAGGCACATGAATATTGTAGCCAAAGCTTCTCACTCAACAGCTGCAAAAATTTGATAATTTGACTAAGCCAAGCAGTTGGTGAAGTAACTCAGTTGGTAGACTTGTCACGTGGGAAAGAACTAGCCAAAAGCTTGCTCTATTAAGTGGATAATCTCTTTGAAGCACAATCCTTTGAGGCATAAAAGTTTGGATACAAGAGGCACCTGAGGGAGCCCATAGTTGTTCCAAAAATACAACCACACAAGCAACTCAAAAAACAAACTCAACTCAGAAATTATAGATTAACCTATTGAGAGAAAAATGAAATTTTCACGAACTTCAGCCAAAACTAGCCAAAACCGTCAACTATAGAGTGAAAGTACACTCAAAGATCTTTCCAATTATAGGTCGCTTAAATTCCCTCAATGGACACCCTCTTGGCGAGCAAGGGAAGGAATGAGAGACATTTTGTAGTGTTGAGCCCAGTTGATCATGGGTAAGGAAAAGTGGAAGTTTTTTAGAAGCATGAGGGACACTTGAGGCAAATCGTGACTCATAACCTAAACTATAATATATATAGTTGGGTTTGGTGTCAAATTAGTCGACAAAACAGGTCCTAGAGTTTAGTCTTGGAGACCAACAAAAACCTTATTTGTTAGTTTTTTTGTTGCATATCTCATTTTCCAATTTAAAGAAGCCAACTTCAAAGCACCTCTAGAGGAAAATTTCTTGGCTTCCTATGATAAGAGCCACTTCAAACAAAAACTAGGAAGCAAGGTAAGGATACTAGATGTACTTTTGTTCAAGTTTGGCCATGGTTTGACCATAAAAAATCAAGACAAAAACTAGCCTGGAAAAATTATTTTTAAAGCTGAAATTTTTATAAGGGATGTAGCCTTTCCATGAGTCTTGCATGTTTAACTTGGTATGCCCCTTTGCATGTTCTAAATTGCAATGCGTGCACTCGGCGACTAGATTTATGGGAGTGATTAGTTTTAGTGATTAAAAATGTTGGCCCGCCACTTTGTGAACACAAGTGGGGTTGATTATTATTGATCTTTATTAATAAACCGCTAGACCACGTTTGGTTGTCTAGATTTCTAGTTAGGATAGAAAATCCTATCCACCTTTATTCCATCTCCCTCACAAACAAATCATATCCAAGATCTATCCCTTTTATATCCGACTTTTTCTTAACTTTTACACTGGCTATCAAATGTAGCCCTAGGGGATTAGGAGGTGGCTTGGGACAATTGAATCATATGATTAGTTTTAAGGCCAATCCCAAACCAATTGGATGTTGAATTAATGTGAACGTTGCTAATGCCTTGCCTTGCGTGAGTGTATGTCTTGAATTGTGTGAATGATTTATTTGATACCAAAGCCTATGCTCATCGAGGCATGGCCAAAGGTGGTGAACCGAAGAGGCGGCAACTAGAGGGAGCCATAACTTTTTTGTTCGAATCCTTTATATGCCATAACTATTGTACACCATAACTCTTTTTTTTTTCCAATCACTTGATGCCATATAATTTTTTGTTCTGTAATATGAATGCCATACCTTTTTAGAAAGTGCTGGTCCTAGATGCTCCACCATGTCAGATTCGAGACTCTTAGGGCAAATGTCATATATATATTTATGGCACTCAAAAAAATCAATTGAAAGTTAGGAGAATTACCAAAAAAAGTCCTAAACCTATTGCAATTGTGTCAATTCAGTCCTAAACTTTTTTTTTTGCCAATTTAGTCCTAAACCTTTTACCTTTTTTCCAGTTTAGTCCATCCGGCCAAAATTGTCGGCCGGCGCCGACGTGATTTTTTAATAATATTTTATTTTCAACATTTTTTATTAATTTTTTTCCTTTTTCCTTTTTTTTTTCCTCCTCTTTCTTCCTCCTTCCTTGGGCTCCAGCAACCGGCCTGAGGCGATCCCGCGGGGCGAGCCCCCGCCGGATCTGGCGAGGAGGCCTCGCCAGACGCGACGGTGAGCCCCCCTCGCCGGATCGGCGAGGGCTCGCCTCGCCCGCGATCGCGAGTCGAGCCCTCGCCGGATCCGGTGAGGGGGCTTCGCCGTCACGGAAGCGAGCTCGCCTCGCGGTAGCCGGGCGAGGCGAGCCCTCGCCGATCCGACGAGGAGGCCTCGGTAGACGCGACGGCGAGCCCCCCTCACCGGATTTTGCGAGGGCTCGCCTCGCCCGGCGACCGCGAGTCGAGCCCTCGCCAGATCCGGCTAGGGGGCCTCGCCGTCCCTGGGCACGAGCTCGCCTTGCGGTCGCCGGGCGAGGCGAGCCCTCGCCAGACGCGATGGTGAGCCCCCTCGTTGGATCTCGGCGAGGGCTCGCCTCGCGCGGCGACCGCGAGGCAAGCTTGCGCCTAGCGACGGCAGGGTGAGGCAAGCCCTCCACAGACGCGACGGCGAGCCCCCCTCGTTGGATCTAGCGAGGGCTCGCCTCGCGCGGCGACCGCGAGGCAAGCTCGCGCCTAGTGACGGCGGGGTGAGGCAAGCCCTCCACGGACGCAACAGCGAGCCCCTTCGCCGTCGGCTGGACGTGAGCTCACCTCACGGTCGCCACGCGAGGCGAACTCGCGCCCGCCGATGGCGAGGGGGCTCGCCATTGTGTTCTGGCGAGGCTCGCTCACCCCGCCGGACGATCACCGAGCCCAAGGAAGGAGGAGGGAGGAGGGAAAAAAAAGAAAAAAATTAATAAAAAAAATAAAATATTATTAAAAAAAGCTCCCCGGCACCGGCCAGCTGCCACGTCAGCGCCGGCTGGCTAATTTTGGCCGGATGGACTGAACTGAAACAAAAGTAAAAGGTTTAGGACTAAATTGGCAAAAAAAAAAAAGTTTAGGACTGAATTGGCACAATTGCAATAGGTTTAGGACTTTATTGGTAATTCTCCCATTGAAAGTTATGATATTCAACTGAATATATATACACACACGACAAAAAATGAATATTTTTTAAAAGTTATGAGACTCAAGTGATTAAGAAAAAAGTTATGACATTGAAGTGAGTGCCGTATAAAAGTTAATGACTCTTTGGGTGTTCTTATCCCCTTTGGCCTGTCATACACCCTCGAATCCTTGGTAGTAAAGGGATGATTTCCAAAAATCATCTCACCCTTCTTGATGTTGAAGGCTGCATCGTGGAAGTTGATCACTATATCTTTCTTGGTGTTGTCGCTCTGGAACACGACTAGAGGCTCGAAACTTAATTTTAACAGTTGACAATGGCACCTTTGAGCCAAGAGCTACATCCCTTCTATTATGGGTGCAACAATGGTGGTTCCATGCCCTTCTCCTTCAGAAGCACCGGATGAAACCGACCTGTTAAGGGGCTTCTTCATTTTTTTTTCTTTTTTTTTTGCAAAACTAACATTTACGATTGTATCAAAGCATTTTCAAACTCTCAATTCCAACAAAAATAGCTTACGATCTTCGGCTTCTTCAGGTTGAACAAGAACACTGTTAGAAGTCGGTGTTAAGAATGTGATTATTTCTCTGATGAGCCCCGTTCCTGAAAGCCATTGAACATCGTTGGAAGTCAAGGTTAAGAGTGTGATTATTCCTCTAACCAGCCCCATTCTTGAACAGGCCCTTACAAAATCTCTCGTTGCCAAATTGCTTTTAGTATCACTCATTGATCAATGGTCTAAAATATCTTCCACTTAAAGATATCTTCCCTCGATTTAGTTTTCTCATATTTTTCTATATTTTTCAAAATTAATTAATTTTATGTACTTACAAATTCAAGGCTGTTAAGTCGTGATATGACACCAAAGTTACTAATTTGAAATTGACATGGCTCGAACCCTTAATAATCTTATTTTAATAAGACAGATTCACATCAAAACATTTTGACAGAGATAATAAATTGTACAAGTAATAAGTGCCAATAGAATGACAAAAATTGAAGAGACAATAATTTAAAGAAAGAGATGCCAATCAAAAGTAAATTATGAGAATAATAAAAGAGATACATATGTTTCAATATTAATTTAAAGGATAACTGATATGATTCTTATTCCATCTAAATTTTGAAGTATGAGTTCACAGCATTATCTTTCTCTATCCTTCACATAAGAGGTTTCCTCCCTTTTAATGTCGGAGGTTCCATGGATAACAAACATCATACTCTCCTGAGTAACTAAGCCTACAGGGACCATTGGCTGAGATCATCCAAATGCACTGGTTACAATCATACCAGTCCCTATCTTGATCATATATATCAAACCACTCAAATCGGTTCGACCATGCAAAGCCACAAAAGAACAATGTCCCCCCATAAAAATTTGGTACGAACGCGAATCCCCAATTGTGCTTTATGTGCTTTATATGATGGACTCCGAGATCATCGTCCTTGGATTTGCAATGAACTGATAGAGTAGTACTATCTAGGAAATTGTTATTGATCTCAACATATGACTTTCCTATTCTTGTAATACCTTCTACACGACTAGTTACAAATAAATAACAAATAAATATGAGAGTAGCTGATATCTTCATCATTATAGCATACGTTGCTCTATATCTAACGCAATTAAGTTATTTGAGGATGAAAAATGGTAGCATAATGGTCACCATTACTATTGGAAGTAACGGCGGCATGTGGGCCAAGAGTTATAATGAAGAGAGTAGGGCAATTATCCCCTAGGTTGTATTTGGCAGTTAGGACAAAATTGGGGATAGAATATGATTGTGCCTGCATTTAGCCGTAGAATTTAACTACCTTAAATTCTTTCTAACAAAATGTTTTTTTTTCTTTGGCTGTTTCTTTATGCACAGAATGTGACATTCTGAAAACTCAACTTTTGATTTCAATCGGATAAGTCGGGCTTTTCATCAACACGACTATAGTACTTTTCTCTGAGATTGCCACTCATGAGATAACTAGCCTATCAGGTGAAGCCATTAAGGAATATCAATGCAATAGACTTGAGGATTTGAATAGGAATCGACTGCTCGACCGTACTAGTCTATAAGGGTTATTACAGCATAGTTAAAAATAATCAGAGACCAGAGATAGGTCGGTTCGACTGAGATGTGTGGCTAAACGTGGATAATTTCACTAAATTGCAAAATTCTTGTTGGTCGGCACTAAACAGATTTTTTTTGTCATTTTGGCGCCCTGTGTCCATATTTGAAATCTTAAGGTTTTGACGACAATAGCCAATGTGTCGAAGAGGTACGTGTGGCTTGAAGAAAATCGACATCCCTTAGCTGTCTTCCCTTTTTATTTTTCTACGTTTCATTGGTTCAATCGACGAAGCAGCTTCTCCGTTTCTCTTCTTGCGGCCACCTCCACCGAACAGCCCCAGCAACTCTCGGCCAGATGCCCTCAGCCCAACCATCTCCGGTCAAACCCAACAAATTCAACCCCACGATTTCTCCTCCTTTGCCACGTGCCCGTTTCATTTCGTTGGTCTTCACCGAGTCAACACCGAAGCATCGTCCCACGAGTTTCCTCAGTTTCAGCCCTCTGCTCCGCTGGATCGTGCAGCTCTCGCTCAGTCCAGCCCGTCCGCATGCCCCATCCAGCCCGTCCGCGTGCCCCATCTTCACCGCTCAACCGTGCCAAGGCCAGCTCAGCCCAGCCCAGCCCAACTTAACCGGGGCTAACCTCTCGGAGCCGACCAGCAACACAGGAGCAGAATTCCAGTCAAACCACGGGCTTACGGGGCCGTTTTCGGCCTGTTCCGGGCCCCCGTTGGTGGTCCTGCTTTGGGGTTTATCGACCACCGTCGCGTCCCTGTCGTTTTGATCCATGCGGATCATTAATCCAGTGAGTTTAACTCACTAATCCTCGCTTAGTAAGTTAATCACACTTAGGGGTTGATTAGTTTTGGCTAAGATGGATTATGTGCTTAGATTAGATTAGATTAGTGAATTTAATTATTTACCAATGCATGTTAAGTGGATAGTTAGTGTAATTAGCAGGTAAATAGACTCTAGTATTTATTGAATGTGTCTCGGAAATTTTCCGGCTCCGTTTTGACATCCAATTAGGCATTACAGGCTCGAGTTGGATTTATTGGCATTTATTTAATATTTTTGTAATTATTTAATTAATTAATTATTTTCCAAAAATTAGACCAGAATAGTTGGTGACCGGAATTTTATGTTGATTGTTGTGATGTGATTCATTTATTTATTTGAACTCTAATTTGTGCTAAATTAATTTAATTGTCATTTTAGGATTTTATTTATAAATTAAGTAATTTTAGTAATTGTTTGGAATATAACCGAACATCAGTTTACAGTGCCAAAAATATTTTGGTGGACTATATAAAATTGTGGGAATTGTAAAAGTGAAATTATTGTACATTGGCTAAGGCTGATCATGTACCCACACATGACTATTTTTATTGGGTATGATAAAAATAATGAACTGATTCGATAATCAATATGGTATATTATATCTGCCGGACCTTGATATGTCAGCTTTGGGTAAGCGGTATAACATGGGTTCAGCTTTTGGTGAGCGTTATTAGTATACCATATTCGCTTACGAGCCTCGGTATATTAGCTTTGGGCCAGCGGTATACTATATCATCAACTTTGGGTAAGCATATATGGTATACTATGTTGGCATGGGGGCTCCAATTTATCAGCTTTGGGTGAGCTATATTATATATCTTCAGCTTTGGATGAACAGTCCTGATTTGATAGGACCTTATATATAATATTGAATGGGTCGACCAAGATATGGTCGTGATGACATGTAATTGACTAGGTCGATTGATCGATGATTCGATCTAAGTGTGGATTTAATGTGATTCAATGATTTGATGAATTGAATTGACTTGTAGGACGGAACAGAGGCAAAGATAAGACCTCCGACTTGTGATTGTGCCTAGGCAGCCCTTGGGGCGTATTTTCTTCCTAGTCGGGTCTTAGGGGGCTGAATTTCCTAAGAAATTATCTCACTGGTTATTGTATAACCATTTTCAGGTTCCTAGAGGAAGTTTGTGGAGGACTAGAAGCCTCGAAGTCTAGGAAGGTGGAGATCGAAGAATCAGCGAACATATCCGACTAGAGAGTCATAGGACAGTTCCCTTTTGTTAAGCCGATGTTTATGTAAATAGCCTAGCATCATATATAAACCTGTTCATTTATAATAATAATAAAAAAAAAGCTTGTTTTGGTTGTGATTTGTGGCCCTGCTTTACTATCCCATTGTTTTATTATTTGTGGTTATTTGTCTTCTTATGCATGTACATTAAAATAAATGGGTCAGCATTGCATCCTGGGACGTCGCTATTAATCGACCGCAAAGGGATGGGCATGCACTCGGAGGATCAAGGCGTGACATCCCTGTTTAATGGTATCAGAGCAGGTCGGTGTTTGGAGTGATAAGGTGCGATGGGTCCTGGGATAGTTAGTAGAAATGACCTTTATTTCATACTGGTGCATGTCTATGATAGTTGATTGGTAGCTTGTTTGGTGTGGATCACTCGAATTATAATATGATATTAAGATTATAAAATAGATGTCTATAGGAGACTGTAGTATGAGTGATCAAGGGTTGCAGACTCATAGTGAGAGGGTAATAGCCTCTGTAACTCGGGGCAAAGCGTCGATAAAGGTCAGTACCCAAGGTGGTTGTAGCAGAGCGTCATCTTAGGACAGCTCGAGTGTGAGAGTACCACCACAGATCGGTACTTGTGTAGCATCACCGAGTGATCCTAGGATTGAACCGTCGTTGTTGCTACTATCATTACTGCTGTTAATTCCGTAACTGCTGTAGTTGCCGCATTTGCCGAGGTCCAACCTGGAATTGTGATCAGGGAACGGACTACAGTATCTGAGTCAAGATTCTATTTAGACAGAATTGGAAATCAGTTAGGAAAAAGACCAATGTCGTAACTGCTGTAGTTATCGCATCTGCCGAGGTCCAACTTGGAATTGTGATTAGGGAATAGACTACAGTATCCGAGTCAAGATTCTGTTCAGACATAATTGGAAATCGGTTAGGGAAAAGACCAATGTTGAGAGAAAAGTATTCTATTCTGCCTAATAAGAAGGGTGACATAGTCAAGTTAGCACTGAGTAAAAATGGAACATGTTGTTCCCGTGTGTGACGACGGAGATCGGCCTTATGTCTTTCCTAGGACAAGAATTTGTTTTAGGTGTAGCCAATAGGGTTACCTACCAGCAACGGTCCTAGAAGGCCAATGGGATAGGTAAGAAGGAATGCGCCATAGAGTACACCGTGGGGTATTTGGAATAGGCCTCCAGTGCAAGAAAGAGTGCATGCTGTTGATCGACAAGAGATATAGGAGACTCATCGGATGTATGTTGAGTCTGTAGAAGGAAGCATGAATTAGCCCAGTGTCTTAGTGTGACTGGAGCGTACTATAGATATAGCCAGCGTGGTCATTAGATGAGGGACTATCAGTATGAGTCCAAGAGAACATAAGTACCATTACCGCATATAGGACGCCACTAGAATAGAGAAAGAGATAGGAGTTGAACCGACCATGCACCGATCAGAGGAAAAATGTTCTTGGGGAACTTTTATCAAAGTAGTGTAGCCAAATTTGAGGGTTGAGTTGTGGAATTTCAGTTTGCGTATTAAGGTTGTAGGAGAAGAACCACTAACTAAAGTTGTACTTGATTAGCTATTTGTGTACAACTTTATCATAAAGTGTGGAAAGAATTGGCTCTTGGAGCATCTTGTGATGATAAATTGTTATCGTGGAGTAACTCAGCTTAGTCCATTAACCTGTGGAAGTGCCGAGTTCATTGGGAGTCGAGAAAGACCCTCAATTTTATTAATCCCATCACTTAAGACAACTCGTTTGTTAGACGGAGGCTGCCTAGGTTACTGGACGATTATCATAGATAAGACAGATTGAAGAACTGAAGATTGAGGACTTCTTAGTAGTCCAAGTGTTTATAGATGTGTTGCCACATGAATTATTAGGCCTATCGTTAGTGAAAGAGATAGAATTTGTGATTGAGTTAGCACCCAGGACAGAGCCACTCTCTAAGGATTTTTACTAGATGTCGCTATCTGAGTTGAAAGGATTGACGGTGCATATACGAGAACTACTGGTTAAGGGAGTTATACATACTAGTGCATCACTTTGGGGAGCACCAGCTTCATTTGTAAGAAAGAAAGATGGTTCGTTGCAATTATGCATCTACTATCATCGACTCAATCAAGTGACGATCAAGAACAAGTGTTCATTGCCAAAGATCAATGAAATGTGTGACTAGTTACAAAGAGTGTCGATACTTTCAAAGATCAATTTGATGACGGGGTATTATAAGTTGAAAGTCAAAAAGGGGGTTCTATAGAAGACATCGTTTCGTACTCGATATGGCCTTTATGAGAGTATGGTAATGCTAATTGCTATGACGAACGCTACAACTACTATCATGGATTTGATGAACCGAGTATTTAAAGAATACCTAGATCAATTCGTGATCAAGTTCATCAATGATATTCTGGTGTATTTGAGAAGTGACGAAGAGCATGAGAGTTCATCAGTTGTACGCCAAGTTCAGCAAGTACGAGTTTTGGTTGACTTGTGTTGCTTTTCTAGGTCACGTGATTTCAGGCAAAGGAATCTCCGTGGACCCGAGCAAGATTGAAACAGTTATCAGTGGACCAAGACCAACAATAGTGTTAGAGATTAGAATTATTTGGGTTTTGACAGATTGCTACAGAAGGTTTGTGAAATGATTTTTCATGACATCCTAATTTTCAAGTCTGATTTCGATAAGATGAAATGGGCTTTTCATCGACGTGCCTATAGCATTTTTCTATGAGTTGGCCACTCACAAGTTAACTAGCCTATCGGGTCAAGCCGTTAAAGAATCTAAATGCAATAGATTTGAGAATTCAACTAGGAATTAACTACTCAACCGTGCTAATCTACAAGGATCATTACGGCACCGACAAAATCGATCAGAGACCGAAGATAGCTCGATTCGATAGAGTGATTAGTGCGTGGGTGATTCCACCTAATTACAAAACTTCTGTCGAATGGGACTGGACCGGTTTTTCTGTCATTTTTGTATCCTGTGTCTAAATTTAAAACCTCGAAATTTTAACAACAACCGAGAGTCGCCAATGAGTTGAAGATATACGTTGTGGCTAAAAAATAATCGATCATGGGTCAATTGCATTAAAAATTCATAAAAGCTACCCGGTAGATTAGGACGTGCTAAAATTACGTTAGATTGAAATTAACTACGAAATTGAACTCGATTTAAAAAATTGAAAGTTCTATTGTGTCACGATTCATTTTACGAACGTCGACTCATCCTCTGAAAAATTTTCGGAGATTCCGAGATTTCTATGGAAAATCGATTAAAAAAATGAACGGATATTTGGACGGGCTCAATTGAAGGGGATTTTGACTTCTAAGCCAAGCGGCTAGGTGATGGGAATTTGTGGAAATGTGTGAGATTTTTCTTCGACGAAATTAGATGTTGATTTGGGAAATTTCATGAAGAAATTGAAGCTAAATTAAGTGAAATTCGGATTTAGGCTTGCACAACAAATTTTGGCTTCAAAAATGGGATTATTTATGGAATTCTAAGCTAGAAAGAAATAGGGACCAAGGCTTAAATGTAATTGATAGCTTGCTGACTTTTTCCCCTTTTACTTCCCAAGCTTCTTGAGCACCTCCCCTGTTCCTATCCTCTTCGTGCTTCTACTTCACCGAGCCAGCTGTTCTGTCTTTCTTCTTTTCCATTTTGCTTCTTTGAGGACCCATCTGCTTCTCCACCGTCTTCCCCCACTCACTCACGCCCACGCATCCACTCGGTCAACCGAAGAACTCCTTTCTCCCATTGTTGACTCCTCTGCCATCCACCGAACTTTCTCTCTTCCCACTAAAGCTGCCCATCTCACTCACCGAAGTCCAGCTTCATTTGGCCACGTTTTCTCTCGGTCAAACCCCTTGCCGTGGAGCTCCATCGAAGAACACCGAATCAGCTCATGTTTAGCCGCTGCCACCTGCCCGTTTTCCATCTTCCTTCAGTTGAAGCCCAACAGAAGCCACGCCGTTGATTTCTGAATCTGCTGCCTTCACGCCCGCGGCCCAGCTTTCATCTTCATCGAAGCCTCGTGCTGTGCCGAATACAGTTGCTCCTCTGCCCAATCAGCGAAGCTCCAAGTTCAACCGAGAAAGTCTAGCCCCTTCAGTCTTGAACCGTAGGCTTTGCTGGATCATTTCAGCCCGGACCGAGCTTCCCTCAGCCTTGCCATGAGCTCAAGTCTCAACCGCCATCGCACTGCTGTCATTGTGAGCCAATTTTTGGTTAACTGGTGAGTTTCATTCTAATCCCTTATTAGTGGGCTAATGACACTTAGAGATGGTTAGTTAGCTAATTGGTGGATTAGTTAGGTTAATTAAGCTTAAGGTAGTTTAGTTTGATTAAGTATATAGTTAGTATTTAGTTAGTTGAATTAGATTAGTTAGGTGGATTTAGATCGGAATTAGTTAGTTTATTTAATTAGTGTAATTAGATTTAATTAGGTAGAACGGTTAGATTTAATTGTTAGTTAGATAAATTAGCCTAGTTAGTTTAGGTTAATTTCATTAAGTGCTTTAATTTATTTAGTTTGTAATTTATTTAATTGCCGGTAATTTATTTAATTTATTAATTATTTTCCGGAAATTAGACTAGGATAACCAAAGGACTGGAATTTCGGACTGATTGCAATGATGTGTTTAGTTTATGCAATTGGATGTTAATTTGTGTAAATTGAGTGCTGATTGGAATTTTGAGTATTTAATTCCAAAATTCGTGAAATTCGATATTTATTCAGAAAATCTTGGGTGTCGGATTTTAACACTGAAAAATGGCTTTATATACTATATAAAACAGTGAGATTTTAAATTGAAGGATATCAATTTTTCTAGTGTGAATTGACCATGTACCCACAAATGACTATTTTACTATGTATTTCTAATACGAAGAAAATAGGTTGGTTCACCATTTTAATTGAGGCATTTAAGTGCAATGCACAGTTTCTTGAGCTGAAATTGATTGGTTGTGTGTTGGTTAAGAGAACCCATCTCAAACAATTATGCTGGACGAACTAAATCCCTTTTTGGGTTACCCATGTATTAGGGTAGTGAGTTGTAGTAGATTCTAAACCTATGCTCCTTCGGGAATACTGTCCATGAGGGATGAAGCCGTGCTCAGTTGGGAAGAGACGATGCCTGGCTATGCCAGTAAATAGCTGAACATGGGAGTCGGTTGTGCCTTGAGGGGCTTAATTAACAATTGGAACGCATTATGGTTTGAATTTGATGCACTTGATTATGAGACAAAATTGTGTGGCATGGCATGGAATGTGTCATAATAGTTTGGC
The DNA here is from genome assembly GCA_016097595.1 of Eucalyptus pumila. Lineage (NCBI taxonomy): Eukaryota > Viridiplantae > Streptophyta > Magnoliopsida > Myrtales > Myrtaceae > Eucalyptus > Eucalyptus pumila. The sequence goes on along the minus strand of JADPVT010000012.1, from coordinate 275,986 downwards.
CTTATAATTGGGACCCTTGTGATTAATTGAGTTGATAAGGCATTCTAATTGTTTAAGCAAGAGTGCTGTGTATATTTATGATGTGAATTGTGCTGATGTGCAAGAAGGAACTGAGGCGAAATAAGTCCTCTGTACTAATTGTGTGATTGTGTGGTTAGGACGCTTCTAGGCGTATTTTCCTCCTAATCGGGACTTAGAGCATGAACTCGCTGAGATTTATATCTCACCTCGTTGTGGGTTTAAAATTTCAGGGCCGTAGAAGGAGGACCTGGAGCTAACTTGGGGTGACCTGCAGTGTAGGTCAGATAGGACTACTTCTTTTTGGAGAGTCAATCTTTTGAAATATTTTGGGTATAGACTTTTGTAAATGACTTAGTATGTTTATAATAGTGTTGTTTGTTTGTGAATGTGATGTCCTGCTTTTCTATCTTGAGATGATTACTATCAGGGGATTTATTTTCGCTTCCACATGTGCAATAATATGAAAGGGTCTCAACACGTCCTAGGAAGTCGCATATTTTTTATCGACCACAGAGGGATGGGCACGCGCTCGAGGATCGGTGCGTGACATTTTCAACCCTGGTGTCACCATTGGCTCGACTCCTGTTCCAAGAGCTCAAGTAGAAGCTAACTACTGCACCTATGCTGATCATTCCATCTGATCATGGAGGACACGAGATCTAAAGTGATTCATCATTTAGGGGACTGGATTGCATATTAGTGATGCATCATTTAGGGGACTGGATTACATATTGATGCAACATGGTATGATTGTTGCATAGGCATTCCATCAGCTATGATCTCGCGAGTTGAACTACCCGATGCATGACTTAGAACTTGCAGCATTAAATTTTGCACTGAAGATGTGGAGATGTTAGTTGTGTGGAGAAATATTTTGGATCTTCATTAACCAACAAAGTTTTCCGTATTTATTCTCTCAAAAGAAGTTGAATATGAGATAACGTTGTGAATCAGAACTTTTGAAGGACTATGATGGTGATATCTATTATCACCCTGGAAGAAAGAAAGAAGTCACCGATGCGTTGAGTTGAAAGTCTTCATTTGTGCATATGCTGGTGAAAGTATGGACCTTACTTGAGAAAGTTCGAAATTCGGTTTTAAAATTTGAGGTAGGCCACCTTTCGAATTTTATGACCACCCACAAAATTGAACTAGATATTCAAGTTAGAATCAGATGCTTTAGTTGATAGACCGGGATGTTTAGAAGATCCTGCAAGAGGATACTGATAAGAGAGGGGCTGACTTTCAGATTTCTAAGGATGGAATACTCAAGTTCCAAGAATGATTAAGTGTACCCGACGACGTAGTGCTCAAGGTATAAACCTTGTCATTGAGCATCGAAGGCCCTTAGAATTCCAAATTGGTGATTACATCTTTCTGAAGATGTTACCAGTGAGGGATACCTTGCGCTTCAGCAAGGAGTGAAAATTGAAACCGAGGTATAAAGGTCCCTTTGAAATTCTAGAGAGAGAATTAGGATCCCAACGTATCATCTTGCATTGCCGTCGAAGTAGGTGCAAGTGCATGACGTCTCTCAAGTGTCGATGTTGAGGACATGTGAGCCTAACTTGACCCACGTGCTAAATCTAGAAGAATTAGACGTGGATGACAGAGTGTTATACATGGAATGACTGGTTCAGATTGTGGATCAGAAAGAGCAGATTTTGTGTACCAAGATGGTCCCCTTGGTAAAAGTGGTCTAACAACACCACGAGACTAAAGAAGAAACCGGGAAAAGTGGGACTCGATGAGACGATGATACCCCCACCTTTTTGTTTAAGGATTGGTAAAGATTTAAATTTCGAGGATGAAATTTTTATAAGAGGGAAAGAGTTGTGACATCCTGAAAACTCAGGTTCTGATTTCAATCGGATAAGTCAGGCTTTTCATCGACGCGACTATAGTTCTTTTCTCTGAGAGAGCCACTCACGAGATAACTAGCCTATCAGTTGAAGCCATTAATGAATATAAATGCAATAGACTTGAGAATTTGACCAACAATCGACTGCTCAACCGTGCTAGTCTGTAAGGGTCATTACGGCATAGTTAAAAATTTATTAGAGATCAGAGATAGGTCGGTTCGATTGAGATGTGTTGCTAAACGTGGATGATTCCACTAAATTGCAAAATTCTCGTCGATCGGCACTAGATTTATTTTTCTGTCATTTTGGCGCCCTATGTCCATATATGAAACAGTGAGATTTTCAGAACAACCAACAGTCACCAATGTGTCTAAGAGGTACGCGTGACTCGAAAAAAATCGACTATAGGTCAATTGCACTAAAAGTTCTTGAAAGCTGCCCAGTAGGTTAGGTCTTGCTAAAATCATGTCAGATTGAAATTAATTGTGAATTTGAACCTGATTTCAGAAATTGAAAGTTCTGTCATGTCATGAATTATTTTAGGAACGTTGACTCATCTTTCGAGAAATATTCGGCGAGTTCAGATTTTTATGGAAAATCAATTCGGACGATTCGCAAAATGAATGTAAATTTTGATTGGCTAATTTGAAGAGATTTTTGGCCTCCTATGTGACCTACTTGATTAAAGGAAGTTGTGCGGGTTTTTTCTTCGACAAAATTGAACCTCAATCGAAGAGGGTTGTTCAGAAATCGGATTCCGAGAAAAATGAAATAGAATTCGGAATTGAGGGAAAATAGCCGTTTTTGTTGCCCAAGACTTGTTATTTGGAGGAATTATGGTGCAAGAAAGCAAATGAGGATCAAGTATTTTAGCATGGGGATTTTTGGGGACCAAATTGGATTGAACGGAAGTTGTGGGACCAAGATTTCATTAATATAGAAATTTTATTAAATTTTCCCCTTTTTCCTTCGGTCTTCCCCTCTCTCTTACGTCTCTCGCACGCTCACTCCTCCCTCTCCGCACGTTTCTTTTCCTCAGCCGATAACTCCCCCACAACTTGGTCTTCCTTCTCTTACTTTGACCACGTGGACTCCACCTTATCCCCTTCAGTCTCTCTCTATCTCACCATCTCTCTCTCTTGCTTTTCAATTTCACACGTTTCCCCTCGTTCAACCGACATCCCTTAGCTGTCTTCCCTTTTTATTTTTTTGCTTTTCATTGGTTCAATCGACGAAGCAGCTTCTCCGTTTCTCTTCTTGCGGCCACCTCCACCGGACAGCCCCTGCAACTATCGGCCAGATGTCCTCAGCCCAACCATCTCCGGTCAAACCCAACAAATTCAACCCCATGATTTCTCCTCCTTTGCCGCGTGCCCGTTTCATTTTGTTGGTCTTCACCGAGTCAACATCGAAACATCGTCCCATGAGTTTCCTCCATTTCAGCCCTCTGCTCCGCTGGATCGTGCAGCTCTCGCTTAGTCCAGCTCGTTCGCATGCCCCATCTTCACCGCTAAACCGTGCCAAGGCCAGCTCAGCCCAGCCCAATCGAGTTGAGGCTAGCCTCTCGGAGACGACCAGCAACACAGGAGCAGAATTCTAGTCAAGCTGCGGGCTTGCGGGGCCATTTTCAGCCCATTTCGGGGCCCCGTTGGTGGTCCCGCTTGTTCGAGAAAACTTCCTTATTTATTTTGAAATTGACAAAACGTTTCCATCAGTCTAGTTTGAAAACTTGTAGACTTAAGTGTTAAAAGTCTGATGAACTCCATACTCTATTGTCAAAGTTTGAAACTCCAAACTCAAGACTCAAGATTTAAGTCTACCCTCACTGATAATCTTTAGACCGACGAATGAAAGTTTTATCCAATGAATAAGACTTGTCCAGATGTGAGTATATCTTTAAGGATCTGGTTCGTACGGTTGAAGAAGATTTCACGGCTAGAGAAAGCGTTTCATGATCATTCTTATTAATATCAATTCAGATAATTAGATCTATTGAATAGCGAAGTATACTTGGAAGGTTCTACTTATGGAAACCTAGATCTTGATTGTATGGGTGAGCAGGATTGGTGGGCAATCATCACATTCCTTAAATAAGTAGAGATCTCCCTAATTGATTCTGTCCAACGAGTAGATTGGAAGAACTTCTTTGGAAGGTGTCAATTGTTATGAAAGAATAGAAAAGTATATAAGAAAGATGCTCACGTTATTTGAGTGTGTGCATGAAAGAAAAATTTCAAAGTCTGAAACTCTTAGTTCTTTGTTCTTTCATTTGTCAAGCTTAAATTGTACTCAAAAGAGAGATTAAATACTTGTGAGACCTTGAGGAAGTGTAGCAAAGTCTCTACACTGTGGAATCAAGGAAGTGAGATTGAAAAATCTCTTTTTGTTCTTAGTGGAATCCAGCCAGTGGGATGTCAGTACAGGAGAGTAGACGTAGGATTGGTCTAAGCCGAACCACTATAAACCTTGTGTTTCGATCTCTTTCCCTAATCTCTTTACTTTAAGCATTATATAATTGTTTATAGTCTTTTACATCTCTAGTCTATTATTCTCAGAAGTTGAATTAGTTTGTTAAGTTTTGCAAAAACTTCTTTGATCACCTATTCACCCCCCTCTAGGTGTTCTTACTAGCCTTATCAATTGGTATCAGAGCTTGTGTGCTCATTTAATTGAATTGTTTTTACTTCTGAGTTAAAGATCTATAGTTAGTATGTTGGCTATAGGTTTGGTTGAAGGCCAAAGCAACACCGGACCACCCTATTTCGATGGAAAGGAATACAGCATATGGAAAAATAAGATGAATGAATTTCTAAGATCGAAAGATCCTCTGGGATGAGATCTGGTAGAAAAAGGAATTATTCATAAAGCTATGTTTAGTATGAAGCCTTCAAGGTAAAGCTAGTAGAATCTATTACTGACATGTTTAGTCATTTTACAGAAATTGTAAATGGTCTAGAGTATCAGGGATAGCCAATCTCAAAACCAATTAAGGTCAACATATTGCTGCATGAACTCTCCAAAGATTAGAATCATGTGAAGACGATATAGACAATGAAGAGCTAGCACTTATGATAAAGAGTTTCAGGAAACTAAATAAAAAAGGGAAGAAGGTTCAATTGGAATAAACAAAGCACTCAAAAGTTTCATAACTAATTTAACTGAAGATGATGAAACCAACAAAGATGTGATCTCCTTTGAATGCAAGAAAAAAGGGACACATCATACCCAATTGTCCTCTGGTGAAGAAAAAGAAGGGAAAAGCTACGAAATACAAAAAACCTCTCAAAGTAGAAACATAGAGTGGCACTGAATGCGAAGAAGGTGATGAAGATTATACTGACATATGTTTAATGGAAAAATCAGAATCAGACTCAGATTCTAAGTCAGATACAAACAAAGACTCAGATAGCGAATTCGAGATAAGTAATTTAAAAATTCCTACTAAAGTCTCAAAATACATTGATGAACTTTGTCTTAGTCTCAAAACCTCTCTTAAGAGGATTTCTGAGCTAAAAATGAAGTATTCTACACTAAAGCAATAGGAAAATTCTTAGAAAGAAAAGTTTGTAAATTTGGACAAAATTTTTGCTGTTTTAAAAGAAAATGGAGACTCTTTAAAAAGAAAATTCATTTTTGAAAATGAAATCTCAAACATTTTAAAAATGTTTTCAATAGGATCTGAAAAGTTTGAAAAGATTCTTTCTACACAAAGACCTTATTTCAACAAGTCATGCTTGTGAATGACTTCATAAACTATTCCTTTAATTGATTTTCCAAAAGTGAAGGAAAAAATCAAACAAAGGCCTACAAAAACTTTTTACATAAATCATTTTCAAAAAGTCTTTGTAAAACATGTTGGGTGAAATGCTCTCAAATGTTTTAAGTGTAACAGCTCCAGAACACTTTGAGAAAAAATGTCCTATGGTCTAGAGACCTGTTAAGATGGATTGGGCAAAGACCGTATATTGCACTAGCTATACTGGACCCAAGAAAATGTGGATACCAAAGAAATCTTGAGTTTCTTTTTTAATTGCGGGTCACTATCAAGAAAAAATGTCAACTAGTATTTGGATAGTGGCTGTTAAGAGACATTACTAAAGATTCAAATTGTTTTATAAAGTTTGTTCAAATAAATGGTGGAAAAGTCTATTTTGGAGGAAATAGCAAAGGAAGAATTGTTGGGTGTGGAACTGTAAAGATTGGAAATCTCACAATCAACAATGTCTCTTTGGTGGAAGGACTAAATTACAATCTACTCAGCATAAGTCAACTTTGCGACACTAGATTCAAAATCAATTTCCAAGAAAGGGTATGTTCGGGAACTAGTAAAAATCTTTCTGAATATTTTACTGGACGAAGACATGGGAACATCTATCTTCTAGATATCAAACCAGAAAGGCCTCAATGTCTAATTTCTATTCAAGTAAGCTTGATCACGTCAACATGAAGCAAATTGCCAAGATCTCTTCCAAAACACTTGTTCGTGGCCTACCCAACTTGAAGTTTAAAAAATCTTACCTATGCACACCATGTGTGTTGGGAAAATAGGTAAGAAGTTCTTTTAAACCAATAAATCAAGTTACTACTAATCGTGTTTTGCAGCTACTGCATATGGATCTCTTTGGACCAACTAGAACTCAAAGCATTGGTGGAAAGAGATATTGCCTAGTGATTGTGGATGACTATTTATGATTTACTTAGGTTCACTTTCTGGAAAGTAAGTCTGAAATATTTTCTCACTTTTCAAAATTTGTCAAGAAAGTACAGAATGAGAAAGAATATGCCATCTTAAGCATACTAATAGATCATGGAGGTGAGTTTAAAAATCAAGACTTTACCAAATTATGTGATGAATTTGGATTTTAGCATGTTTTCTCCTCTTCATACACTCTAGAACATAATGGAGTTGTGGAAAGAAAGAATAGATCTTTGCAGGAAATGACAAGAACCCTTTTAATTGAAAGTAATATTTCTTCTCGTTTTTGGGCTGAAGAAGTTTCTATAGTTTGTTATATTATTAACAAAGTATTTTTTAGGCCTATTATTGAGAAAACTCCTTATGAATTGTTCAAATGAAAGAAGCCTATTGTTTATTACTTTCATGTATTTGGTTGCAAATGTTTTGTTTTGAAAAATGAAAATGATCGAACCGGTAAGTTTGAGGAGAAATTAGATGAAGGAATCTTCCTTGGATATTCAACCACCAGCAAAGCTTACAGAGTATTCAACAAAAAGACTTAGTCTATGGAAGAATCTATGAATGTCAAATTCCAAGACTCTTTGCAAAATCAATTGATTCAAACTTAGCTTGAAGAATCTAAAGTTACTCCAGACCTTACAAAGTCTAACTCCCTTGAAGTAACTCAGACTTCTGGAGAAAATCAACGAACGGAGGTTGAAGAACAGCATTCTGCCAGACCAACCAGCAATTGGAAGCACAAGTCTAGTCATCACAAAGACCTTATCATATGTAACATTAAGGAAGGGATTCGTACAAGATCCAAAAAGCAAGAAGAGTCTAGCACTGTGGCACTTGTTTTTGAACTAGAACCCAAAAACATAGAAGAAGCTTTAATTGACGAAAGCTGGATTGAAGCTATGCAAGAAGAACTTAGACAGTTGAACATCAATGATGTTTGAGAATTAATTCCTAAACCAAAAGGTAAATCCATTATTGGAGCTAAATGGGTTTTCAGGAACAAGATGGATGAGAAAGGAAAAGTGATCAAGAACAAAGCAAGACTTGTGACCAAAGGATATACACAAGAATGAGGGATAGATAATGATAAGACCTACGCACCAGCAGCAAGGTTAGAAGCAATTAGATTATTGCTTGCTTTTGCCTATTATAAAAATTTCAGGTTATTCTAAATAGACGTCAAAAGTGCATTCCTAAATGGATTTATCCAAGAAGAAGCCTATGTGGAACAACCTTCCGGATTTGAAGACTCAAAGAGACCAGACTCAGTATTCAGATTGAAAATGGCTCTATATGGTTTAAGGCAAGCACCTCGAGTATGGTATGACAGGTTAAGTTAGTTTTTAATTCAAAATATATTTTGTCAAAGGAAAAGTGGATACTACTTTGTTTATTAAGAGAGAAGGTACAAATTTTCTACTTGTTCAAATTTATGTTGATGATATTATATTTGGATCACCTAACCAAAACCTGTGCAAGAAATTTTCTAAGTCTATATAGGATGAATTTGAGATGAGCATGATGGGTGAACTATCATTTTCTCTTGGATTACAAGTAAAACAATTGAAGGAAGGAATTTTCATTCACCGTGAAAAATATGCAAAATAATTTGTTACAAAGTTCAGATTGGAGAATTGCAAAAAGACTGAGATGCTAATGTCTAGTTCTTTGAAGCTGGCCAGAAGCTCTACATGAGTATTATTGGTTCACTTATTTATCTTACTGCTTCCAAACCTGACATTTTGTTTAGTGTTTGCATTTGTACTAGATTTCAATCTAATCCCAAAGAATCTCATCTAAGTGCTGCAAAACGCATAATCAAGTACGTTGCAACTACCTCAAAGTTAAGACTATGGTATCCCAAGAAATGAGACTTTACTCTCCTTGGATATTCAAATGTAGATCTAGCAGGTTATAAAGTTGATAGAAAGAGTATTTTCGGTACATGTCAATTGCTGGGAAATAGGACAGTATCGTGGTTCTCTAGGAAACAAAGTACTATGGCTCTTTCAACAACAGAAGAAGAGTATGTGGCTCTTGAAAGTTGTTGTTCTCAAATCTTATGAATAAAACAACAACTAAGAGACTTTAGAATCGAAGACTTATGCACCGAGATCAAATGTGACAACACCAGCGCAATTAATCTCACAAGGAATCCAATTCTTCATTTAAGAACAAAGCATATAGAAATTCAACATCACTTTATTAGAGATCATGTTCAAAATGGAGAAGTTTTGATTCAATTCATTGACTCAAAGAATCAACTAGCGGACATATTTACAAAGCCTCTAGAGAAAAGCCTATTTGAGTTTATTCGCACCAGACTGAACATCATATCCTTTATCTAGTAAAGTTTGGAAGTGCTAAAGACTCAGAGGTAAAGTTTGAAGTTGTTCAAACTCAGAATAACTAAGAAAGTTATGACTGTAAGTTATTTCTATTCCAGTATTTTAAATTGAAAAGGTACGATTACTTTTAATCGCTAATCGATTGTTATATTTAGAAGTTATCTTTTCCGAGTTTTTGATTTTATGGAAGTTATTCATTTTCAAAAAGACAGTTATTCTTTTTCGAAAAGGTATTTTTATTTTTCCTTTTATGTCATTTCGTTTACCTCGCTTCACTTGCTTTTTATATATACAGCAGAGATTAATCTTCTTTGTTTTTACACTCAAATCCTAGAATACAAAATTCCCACTTGCTTTCACTTTCACTCTCGATTTGCCCAAAAGTTTTCATCTTTTTTCAAGCAATCTTGAGAATCTCTCTCTTGAATCAATAATGTCTTCAAGAAAGATTTCAAGGATTGCAAGAAGGGGACCACGACATCTGCCTGAGGGTCCTACGCATTTTGACTTGACCGAGTAAGAAGATTCTTCTCCTCCCCTACGTCCAAGTCAACAAGAATCTTCTCAGCAGCGTCCATCTTCTACATCGACTCAACCGGAACAAGAAGTTATAGAAGAACGGAGGAACACCGATATGTATGATCGATGTGTTCTTAAGATATAAAGGATACAAGAACGAAACCTTATTCTTGCGAGAGTTGGAAATGTTAGGAATTGTAGAGAGAGGAACAGCTAAAAGGACTTTCGCAAATTTCTCGAGTGACCCTTTCTATGGTATTGCAAATCAACCTCAAGGACTAGATGACGATGAAAGGGTGTTTACCCATTTTCAACCTAGAATGGGAGTGGCTACAAATATGGGAGATTGTTGGAGAAAACTTCCTTATTTGTTTTGAAGTTGACAAAACGTTTCTATCAGTCTAATTTGAAGACTTATAGACTCAAGTGTTAAAAGTCTGATGAACTCCAGACTCTATTGTCAAAGTCTGAAAACTCAAGACTCAAGATTTAAGTCTACCCTCAGTGATAATCTCTAGACCGACGAAGGAAAGTTTTATCTGATGAAGAAGACTTATCCAGATGCGAGTATATCTTTAAGGATCCGGTTCGTACGGTTGAAGAAGATTTCACGGTTGGAGAAAGCATTTCATGATCATTCTTATTGATATCAATTCAGATAATTAGATCTATTGATTAGGGAAGTATACTTGGAATGTTGTACTTATGGAAACCTAGATCTTGATTGTATAGGCGAGCATGATTGGTGGGCTATCATCACATTTCTTAAATAACTCGAGATCTCCCTAATTGATTCTGTCCAATGGGTAGATTGGAAGAACTGTTTTGGAAGGTGTCAACAATTATGAAGGCATGGAGGAGTATATAAGGAAGACGCTCAAGTTATTCGAGTGTGTGCGTGAAAGAAAAATTCCAAAGTCTGAAGCTCTTAGTTCTTTCTTGTTTCATTTGTCGAGCTTAAATTGCACTCAAAAGAGAGATTAAATACTTGTGAGACCTTGAGGAAGTGTAGCAAAGTCTCTACACTGTGGAATCAAGGAAGTGAGACTATAAAATCTCTTTTGGTTGTTAGTGGAAACCAGCCAGTGGGCTTTCAGTGCGGGAGAGTGGACGTAGGCTTGGTCTAAGCCAAACCACTATAAACCTTGTGTTTCAATTCTCTTTCCCTAATCTCTTTACTTTAATTCGTAGCATTATATAACTGTTTATAGTCTTTTACATCTTCAGTCTATTATTCTCAAAAGTTGAATTATTTTGTTAAGTTTTGCAAAAACTTCTTTGGTCACCTATTCACCCTCCTCAAGGTGCTCTTACTAGCCCTATCACCATTTTGGGGTTTATCGGCCGCCGTCTCGTCCCCGTTGTTTTGATCCAAGCGGATCATTATTCCGGTGAGTTTAACTCACTTATCCTCGCTTAGTAGGTTAATCACGCTTAGGGGTTGACTAATTTAGGCTAAGATGGATTAGGTGGTTAGATTAGATTAGATTAGATTAGTGAATTTAATTATTTGCAGATGCATGTTAGGTGGATAATTAGTGTAATTAGTGAGTAAATAGACTCTAGTGTTTATTGAACAAGTCTCAAAAATTTTCCCGGTCCGTTTCGGCATCTAATGAGGCATTACGGTGCTAAGTTGGATTTATTGGCATTTATTTAATATTTTCCGAAAATTAGATCGGGATAATCGGTGACTGGAATTTTATGCTGATTACTGTGGTATGATTTGTTTATTTATGTGAGCTCTAATTTGTGCTGACTTAATTTAATTGTGATTTTAGGATTTTGTTCCTAAATTAAGTAATTTTGGTGGACTATATAAAATGATGGGAATTGTAAAAGTGAAATTATTGTACTTTGACTAAGGCCGACCGTGTACCCACACATGGCTATTTTTATTGACTATGATAAAAATGATAAACTTATTAGATAATTAGTATGGTATATTATATCTACCTACAGACCTCGATATGTCAGCTTTGGGTGAGCGGTATACCATGGGGTCAGCTTTTGGTGAGTGTTATTAGCATATCATATTTGCGAACGGGCCTCAATATATCAACTTTGGGTGAGCGGTATACTATATTATCAGCTTTGGGTGAGCATATATAGTATATTATGTTGGCCTGGGGGCCCTAATCTATCAGTTTTGGGTGAGCATATATACAGTATACTATATTATCAGCTTTAGGTGAGCTATACTATCCATCTTCAGCTTTGGGTGAGCAGTCCAGATTTGATAGGACCTTATAGATAGTATTGAATGGGCCAACCAAGAGATGGTCGTGATGACATATAATTGACTAGGTCGATTAATCGATGATTCGATCTAAGTGTGGATTTAATGTGATTCAATGATTGGATGAATTGAACTAACTTGCAGGAAGGAATAGAGGCAAAGGTAAAACCTCCGACTCGTGATTGTGCTTAGGTAGCGTACTTTCTTCATATTCAGGTCTTAGGGTTGAATTTGCTGAGACATTGTCTCACTGGTTATTGTATAACCATTTTCAGGTCCTTAGAGGAAGTTAGTGGAGGACCGGAAGCCCCGTAATCTAGGAAGGCGGAGATCGAAGAATTGGTGAACATGTTTGATTAGAGAGTCATAAGACAGTTCCGTTTTGTTAAGCCGAAGTTTATGTAAATAGCCTAGCATCGTATATAAACTTGTTCGTTTATAAAAATGCTTGTTTTGGTTGTGATTTCTGGCATTGCTTTCTTATCCCATTATTTTATTGTCTGGGGTTATTTATTTGCTTTTGCATGCACATTAAAATAAATGGGTCGGCAATGCATTCTAGGACGTCACTATTAATCGACCACAAAGGGATGGGCACGTACTCGGAAGATTAGGGCGTGGCATAGAAATATTGTGTTTATTGTCTGGGTCTTTATTGGACAACTTTCATGAACATATTTCATGCGTCAGAAGCACTCGCGTGACAAAGCTAGGTAGAGACGCAAATCAATCACAAAATGAGTTTTTTCAAATTTTAAATGCAGATCACGTAAATAAGTCGAATATGTGATTGGTTTGTTTTACCTTGACATCAATTGTGTAACAAATGTATATGATATTAATTTGAACGGTATATTCCAAAACTATGCAATTAATACATGTAATTTAGAAACGTTCATCTGCCTTCAAAAATAGATTTGTGCAGTAGTTTTTATACATTTGATGTAAAAAGAATTTGTACCTAAAATTCTTTTGATTAGAATTTCTTCATTCCGTTTGACCTGGATGGGTATAACTTACATTTATGAGATGGTTTTCTTTTTCCTTAAACATACATGACCGATAAAGCAGTTATTCGATTGCCACGTTTCTAAATTACGTATAGAAATTGCATTGTTGAGGAATAGACCGTTTAAATTTTGACATAAATCTATATATTCATTTGTTATAGAATTAATGTTGTGGGGGAAACAAACCAATCATATATCCATTACCTGTGGGAGATGCGTTACAACAAATTTTGCATTTAAAATTGAAATTCTCAATTTATGATTGACTTGTTTTTTTTACGTGTCACGTGAGTGCTTCAATACATTAAATGTGTTTGTGAAACTATCACATATTGTCCAACTGAGACTTTAGACCCAATTAATGCACAAAATTAAAACTGCCAAAAAATACAAACATTTTGACATCAAGAATTGAAATTAGTTCAATTCTGCAATATGTAATTGGTTAGTTGCCTTTTTCTTTCAACTAAAATTTGTGACCCGCATACCACCGTCACTTCCAATAAAGGAGAATGAAGGATATTGGGTCTCCCGGCTTGCCACAATGAGAATTTACCTTTTATTTTCTTCTTTTTTTAGTTTGGCCTAAGAATTGCCACATAAGATCAGCTATAATTCAAGTACAAAATCTTATGTATAGATCAGTTAAAGGAGAGCAAATGAAAACAGCTTTTGCCATCGCTTGTTTAAACACCAAAAGGGAAACACGACGCAATCTCATTTTGATTTTGAGAAGGAAGAAAATTGATCAATAATCCTTAATAATTAACTTCTTTGGTAGTTTCGAATAGCTCTAGAATTTTCTTAAGTTATAAGCCATGCCATATCTTTTGCATTTAAATGGAGCTACATATCATGAATCAGAATATTAAATATATTACCCATGAATCAAAAATCGAATCAAATTGCAAGATTCGGTAAAATACCGAAAATTAGTCTTTTTGTTATGGACATTATAAAAAAAAAAATTAGATATAGAATTTGAGTTAGAATTATGATTTTGTACACCGCAACAGAATCCTTTTATCTTAAATGTAATTGATCAATAGACACTGACAAATGATTTTTAGTGAATTTATGAACTTTCAAGATAAGAACAAGTTTAGGGAAAATTGTCCAAAAAGTCCCAAACTTATTACACGTTTGCCAATTCAGTTCTAAATCGTTCAATTTTGCTAATTGAATTATAAATTTTTTTACATTTTTCCATTGTCGCGACCTTCCCTCGGGGAGAGGTAATAGGTTTAAGGGTATTGCCTAAAGGAAGAGCCTAAGGCCCATGATTAGGCGCGGGCTCCCCCAAGCCCATACCCCGTGTGGCACCCCTAAACACCTAAGGTCGCCACAGGTACCTATTGCTCCACCTAATGAATACCAGTTACATCACTTAGCGGAAGCACCGTAGTTCATAGGCATTTTTTTTATTTTAAAAACGGTCCCAGCGCATCTTATTAGCGGAAGCATAAACAAGTCTCACCATTTCTCCCTCCAATAACCATAATGCAATGCACACCAACTATGCACCATAAGAAAAGATAAAGCCGAGCCACTTTTATTTATATTTTCATGATGGATTTCCCGGATTAGTACAACCAAAAAGAAAAGCCGAGACTTTTAACTAAACTTGGCCACAGCTCAAAAGAGATCTCGATCCCCTATATCGATCACGTGTCATCCTCTATCTACAAGTGTCAGCTCCCACTCCTCACGCGGGCCATCACACCCACTTTGGTGCGTTAGGCGGTGGCAACGGCAACATCCCCCGCATCACTCCATCACGAAAAACGTGGACCAACAAGAATTCCTGGATGACCGGGCCCCCAGCCAGGCCCACATCATACATCACCAGCACACGAACCCATATGAACGTCAGACCAGGGAAAGTGACAGAATCAAGCTCCATACAATCGACCTCCACGTCAGATGGAAGGCCGTAAAAGGTACCTCGCATGACCGAAGGGAGAGGCATCTTTCTAATCTGAAATGTTAGTCTCCAAAGGGGTGAGTATAGCCACCCAGCAAGTAAAAGATCCCTTAAACTACTCAATGCATCAAACAGAACAATCAAGGCATCATAAACTAAGTACATGTCATTCATGCATCTAAGCAAAACTTACCTTGCAGCCATGCATATGTCATCATATCATATGTGCATACACCATCATGCACTCATCATCAAGCGTTCATGCATATACCATCATGCCATAGGTGCATATACAATCGTGCACTCATCATCAAGCATTTTTGCATATCCATGCCTTATGTGCACATACTCCATGCACTCATACATATCATATCATACAGCCATGCATACATGTCATCATACCATGCATGATTCAATTTTAATTCTTTATCTTTCAATTAGGTCACCACATTTTTCTTTCTCGGGACCAGTGATTGCATCCCACATTTTATCGCTCGCACCCAACCTGGCATCGCGAGCAACCTCAGGCACATACCTTCGGGCATCCGGCACCCCCACATTTCAAGCATCTCCTATCCCAACTGGCATCATGAGGTATCCCCTCGGCACACACCTGCAAGGCTTCCGACACCCCTACATTCCGGGCATCTCGTATCCCAACTGGCATCATGAGGTATCCCCTCGGCAAACACCTCCGAGGCTTTCGACACCCCCACATCCCGGGCATCTTGAAACTCCCGAGGACATCCGGCACCCCCACACCCCGGGCATCCGGAACTCCCCTTTCCGAGCATCCCGACACTCTCGGGGCATTGTCGGCTCACCCCTCCAATGGTATCCTCATTTATCACAACTCATTCACAATTTATATCTCAATGTCAACATGGCACATGATGTGATGGCAACAAGGTCAATTTTCAGCTTTTGATTTTATATATAATGCCAAATATCATCACATGTGCAGCAAGATTTAATCACTTAAAACAATACAATTTACGGGATCATACAAAACAAAATAGTCCATGCATTACAGCTTTTGAAATTCGCACAATCTAGCTTGCACAGTTTTAGAAATTTTTTTAATTAAATACCCAAATGCCTTTAAAAAATTATGAAATTCAAAAATGTAATAGTCAAGACATAAAAGCAGATATTTCATGAAGAACACTATACCAAAAGACCCTAATACAATTCGGTATAGACCATGCATCACAGCACTACTATTCTAACAATCCAACTTGCACAGTTTTTGAAACATTTTTGGTTAAATAAGCAAATGAACTTAAAAAATTACAAAACTTGAATATATTGTAGGGAAGACATAAGAGAGATATTTCATGAAGAACACATTGCCGAAAGAACCTCATACAAAACGATATAGTCCACGCATTGCAACTGACCAAGTCCAAACACATCAGATTACACGGTTTTAGAAACATTTCCGATTAAATACCCAAATGACCCTAAGGTAGATTTTTTATGAAAGAATCAAAGTCAGATTTGTCCTAGGTAATTAAATATAGGTGGTTAAAACTGCTGTTCCGAGTACCGAGATCTAACTACTTCCGAAAAACGACGATTTCACCTACCTATTCTTGTTGGTTTTCTCTAAATTTTTTATATGTTAAACCTCAGGATGTCCTTTACATATTTTGTTAAGAAATTGAAGTGAAATTTCAACAAAAAGATAGCCTTACAGTCCATGCATTCATCAAAGGTAGTTACCGAAATCTCCAGATCCAGTCTTTCCAAAGAATAAATATTTCACCCACTTGTACTTGTTTTTTTTTGTCCCAAATTTGAGTATGTTATACTCCAAGAAGTCCTTAACAACTTTCATTTAGAAGTCAAAGCCAAAATCCAACTCGAACATCACATGCAAGCCACTAGAACATCCAAGGTTGAGCTGTTTTCTCAAGAACAGTTTACTAGCCTAAAACACCACTCTTAAAACTTCAGCTTTTCACACCCTAGACATCCGAAATTTATCACCATTCAATCACACATACTAGGCACAACATGCAAGAGTAGATCAAGGATCCCACTTGCCTCTAAACCGAGCAAGCAGCGAGCACAACGGCGACGGGACACGGCAGCAACGGACGGCGAACGCATGGCGGACGATCGACGAGCGGTCCTCCTCCTTTCTCTCTTCCTTTCTCCCTTTCTTCCTTTCTTCCCTCTCTTTCTCTCCTCTCTCTCTTTCTCAGATGAACTCTCTCTCTCTCCCTCTCTCTCGCTTAAACCGGCCATCATCTTCCTCTAATTTTCTTCCCCTCCATCATTAGCCATCATTAGCCATCATTAGCATTTGCATGGAGAACACTTGGCAGCTAGGAGGGAACGGATGGCCCATTTTCCATGCAAGATGGGCCTCCATCTCAGCTAGGCTTGGGCCAGCTTGGCTGATGGCAGCTCTCCTCCTTGGGCTTCACGGGCCAGCCGAGAATGGGGTGAGGCTATGGGCTGGTTTGACCTTTAAATGTCCAGCCCATCCTCATCCTAATAATCCACCTAATCCTTAATTATATAAACACCTAATTGAAATTTAAATTTCATAAAACTTTGTGACCTAATTTAATAAATTCCAATCCATAATTCACATGGCCAAAAATATAATTTTCCTATTAAATAATTACCCGCGAAAAGCTTGGTCAAAATCTCAATGCAAGACATGAATTAGAGCACCTCTAAGGATTGACAAGAAATTCTAGGATGCCACACCCCGCGTGACATTGGGATATTTTTTAGGAATTTTGCACAAAAGGAGTCACCACTAGCCTTTTAGGATCGGCTAGAAACCAAGTGAGGCATGGGAGTGTACCTCATTTCCTATGCAACCAAATAATGTAGGATCGGGGACTTGATTACACTAATTGACCAATTTAGTGCTCTTTCGATACCTAATATTGTTCATTTTAACAAAATAATTTTTGCCAGGCGGTTTAGATTGATTTTATACTTATCCACTAACATGTGAGGTGATCATGCATGTGCGCAATCATTAAATTAACTACCATAGCTATCAAGATCTTAATTGTAGCAAAATTAAACATGTGCAAGTAAACATAATAGATATGTAAATTACACATGATCTGATCAACATACAAGCAAATAGAAGTCTAATTACAGAAAGAATGCAAAACATATCAATTCCTACCAAGCCCTACATTTTCTGGATTTTGAAATTTAAAATATATATTAAATATATATTTTTTAAAATTTTTAAAATAATTTTAAATTTTAAATTTTAAAATTTTTTGCCTGGATCGGGTCGACCCGGTTGGGTTAGGCCTGATCTTCCTTGGTCGAGCCTAACCTCGGCCCAAACTTGGGCTCGGGAGGAAGCCGAAGTGAAAACAGGAATCGAGGGGGCTAGATTTGTTGATCTAGCCCACTCGGCCGGCACCCCCTTGGTCGCGACTGCCTAGTCGCAACTAGGGGTGCCAAGATGGCACACGCCGGTGGCGGCACTGCTGTGGCTAGGTGCCAAGGGGGACGGTCCGGCTTCCCTAGCTGCGATGGCGCCTTTTTAGCAACCAAGGGTCCTAGGGCTGCACATGAAGGAGCTTCGGGGAGGGAGAGCCTGCTCGGGCATTATAAAGAATACGTGGAGGGCATGAGCGGAACGAGTGCTTTCGATCTAAATGGGATTTGAGGTGGCGGTTGCAGGGACTGGCAAATAACCAACGATAAACAGAAAACCATGGGAACCTATGGAGGTCGGAGCTCACCCGAAATGGACGGAATGAGCTCCGACTAGCTCGACTTCAAAATTGCACAATAAGTGTTCGACGAAATACCAACCTGAGTTCCGGCAGGAATGGCAACTCGGAGATGCGTTGGCAGCGGTGGTGGTGACCTGGAGAGGCGTCGGTGGCGGTCGCAGCAATCGGTTCTCGCCTCTCCTCCCTGCTTTCAGCACCTAGTTCTTTTCCCTTCCTCTCTGGTCTCTCCCTTTCCTTTTCTCTGTTCTGTCCTCTAGGGCTCCGGTGGGAATGGAAGCGGTCGGCTGTTCTGACAGTGATTGACTGTTCTGTCCTCTGTTTCGCTCTCTGTTTGCCCTCCTCTCGCCCTCTTCGTTCTCTCTCCCCTTTTCTCTCTATTTTTCCTTGCCTTTTTCAACCGTTCGGCTCGCACGTGTGCCCTCAGCTAACCAACCAACAGCCTCTGCCAACTGGCTTTGACTTGAGGACCACGTTGCTCACTTGCCCCCACAAGATCCTTGTGTCCCCTCTGCGGTGGCAGCTCTGCTTTTTTCTTTTTGTCTTCACAGGTTCCTCGCGTAGAAGACGGCTGAAGGAGGGAGCAAGCCAAGCGCGGGCTTGGCCAAAAGAGAGGGGAGGGCTTTGGGCCGTGAAAATGACAAAAGAGAGGGAAGAGAAATCTGGGTTGGGCCTTGCGATGGGGAGAAAAGAAAAGAAAGGGGGCGAGCGGGGCCAAGGCCAGATAATTTTTTATTTCGATTTTGATTTTTGATTGATTTTTTTTTTTTGAAACTACAAATTAGGTGTCAATATGCCAATTGAATCTATCTAGCCAATTTGACTAGAAATTATTGACATGGATGGTTGGCGCTGACGTGGTAATATTTTACTGATATTTTAAATTTCTTATGATTTTTTGTATTTTATACTTTTATTTGCTTAAAAAAAATGTTAGGGCTAGCAGGGGTTGCTGGCCGATCCTTGTCAGCTCTAGTCGAGGGTGTCACGGCCCTTGCCAACTCTAGGCAGGAACGGCAATGCCCTCTCCATCAAAAGGGAGGGTGCACGAGCCCTCACCTAGAATCTATGACTAGTGACTCTTTCCCCAGATCTAGCCAGGTGAGGGTGATCCTCACTTGGGGCCGGCAAAGGATGCCAAGCCCTCGCCCAGCCAAGTCTAGCAAGGGCGTCACACACCCTCACTCAAAGCCAGTGGAGGCCATGACACCCTCACCTAAGGCCAACAAAGGTCGGCAAAGGCTGAGCCTTGCTTGTTAGCGAGTTCCCCACCAACCCCTTCTCTATAAGGGAATTTCATTCCTTCTACCAGAGTGCCAAGTTCAATTTTAGTTCTAAGCGCATCTAGGTCCGTTACTTCTGCCTTGGATCGAGTTGCATTCGTAAGATAAACTCATAGAGTTGCATTACTAGTGAGGAAGTATCTAGCTTCATTTCTAGAGTAAGCCCCTCTCAATGTAAATTTTGTTACATCCTATGAGTAAGTTTTTTCACTTTTCATGTGAGCAAGCAAATGAATTAGCCTCTTGAAGGCAAGCAAGAAGTCAAATCAGCAAGCCTCTTTTGTCGGGCACCCTTGCTGGCCTTCTCTTCAAAACCCTTAAAAGAATGATTAGTAAAACAAACAAAAAAAGCATAAAAACCATCAAAAGATTTAAAACATCATTAAATATTATTTAAAAAGTGCCACGCCAATGCTAGCTATCCACATTATAAATTCCAGCCAAAATTAAGCGGATTGACTCAATTGACAAAAGCTGAATATGTTTAGAATTCATTTGGTAAAATTGAAAGATTCATGATTGAATTGACAAAAGTACAATAGATTTATGACTTTTTAGACAATTTTCCCAACAAGTTTAAGCTCGTGAAAGAAAGTATGTGTTGCAGTATTGCCATCCACTCAACTAGCCATAGCTACACCTTTCGTAAATTTGTACTTGTCCAATGCGGATATTGACTTTCAAATCGCTAATTGTCACTTGTTTTCAACTTTCCTTTTAAGTTATCTACTCCCTAGAATGTTTAAATGTTTCGTCTTAGTCACTAGCTAAGTAAGACTCCTCCATACAAGATAGTTTTCCATTTACTTTTTGTTCTAGAATAATTAGTCAACCAGCTAGTAAGGATGTTTCCCTGGGAATGACATCTTACTCATTTGATTACCATTATTTCCGAGCTTCTTTCTACCCCCTATCGACATTGTTATCAGTATCTTATGATTGTCAATTGGCATCTTATGATTCGATTGCATTTAAAAATAAACAATACGTATCTATTAGACGAATCTATAGAATATCATATCGTAAGCGTATCTATTGATTTACCTTTGAAAATGCATCGAATTATCAATATAAAAATTATTATATTTTACCTATGAATCGGAGGAGCTTATGTCCTATTTCATGGTGTATTGTTAGTTTAATATTCTTGTTGCTTCTTAGCAATATACATGACTGTCATGACCTCTCTTTTTCTGTCTAGGGGGAAAGGAAGAGGTTTAGGGGTATTCGCCTAAAGAGGCGGGCTAATGGCCCTGGATTAGGTGTAGACTCTCCCAAGCCCATACCTTGCACAACATTTAATTTTGTGTTTTAGCTCTTAACAACCCATGTATTTATAGGAGTCGCCACTAGCCTATTGGAGTTGACTAGAGACCAATCAAGATGCAGGAGTATTATCTCAATTCCTATGCAACTAGATATTTCTAGGAATAGGGACTTGTTTATGCAAATGTTTCTATTAGTACCCTTGTGATACCACTAACTTGGAAGATTGTTTATCTAATTGGCCACACAATCTTAACTACCAATTATAATCTTTATGAAATCACTAAGTGTCCATTCAAACGTTTTTGTAGGTTTGTTTTCCTTTGTAATATATGAGTTTTGAGGGAAAAAAACAAAGAAAGAAAAGAAGAGGGTTTGAAAAGTCAACAAAAGAAGCTAAAGGAGGACAGTGGAAGCTTTGGCTGTTTTTAAAGAGAAGAGAGAGGGAGAGCTTGGGTAGAAACTAAATAGGGGAAAGGAAGAAAAAAAAGGTGGAAATAAAAGAAGAAAGGAGGAAGGGAAAAATTTTGGTGCGCTCACAATCCAGATGCCTCACTAGGCTGACTTAACTCCGTTTTGCAACTCCGGTAAGTGATCGAAGCCTTTAATCGTCTATTCGAACAAATTGTCGCAATTAGGGCTCGAAATTCGGATTTCTTGGAGATTTGTGCGGCAAAGTCCGATTTTTGAGTCGTTGAATTGCGTATTTTTATAGAAATGATAGTTTACGGTATTGTGAAACTATAATATTATGGATTATGATTTGACCTTATAGTTTGCCTAGAACAGGATTTTCAATTTTGGTGCACATTTTGGAACAATATAGAACAATAGCTTTGGCTCTAAAGTTTAGCCGTTTTCGATGAGGTTTTGGGGTGGTTGAGTTGGGGTTTTTGTAGTGCATCAAATGAACTTTCTAAGGACTATAAGATGGCTCAAAATGGAATTTTGTAGAGAAAGTTATGCCACAACGAAGTTTAGCACGCGGGTCGTACCTGGTGAACAACTGTAGGTTTTCGCTAAATGCGAACTTTCATTGGTGCGTAGGTGTCGTTTTTTCGACAAATATGCCTAGTATAGGTGAGTCATTATATGAATATCATTTTTACTCGACCTTTTGATATTGTTTTTCTGTTAATTGTTAGGGATCCGAGTGCGTTGGTTCGAGCAAGCATCGTAGTTTGTTTTTGGCTTTTCCAGGTGAGTGACACTAATTCTTCTTTGTATTTTAAACTCATGTTTTGAAAAACATAGTGGATTATTGAGTTGAAAAGTAGCATAGTTTGTTTTATAAAATAGGATTGAGCTTTCACTGCCATTTATTGTTTAAAGAGATAATTATTCTTTGAATTGGCTTGAATGATTGTCTAAAAAAGGGTTTGTGAAATTCTTTATGAAAGAATCTTGAAACGTTTTGAAGAATGCTTTGATATTTAAATATCAAATGCTTGAGTTGTGATATGACCTTTATTTTGATGTTGGATTACTAGATATTATGATTGGTGGTTGATGCTCAATGTTTCTATCAACCCTGAGAGGTGTGTGTGTCACGCTCCGATCCTCCGAGCGCATGTCCATCTCTCTGTGGTCAATTAAATAGCGATGTCCTAGGATGCATCGCCAACCCATTCATTTTAATACGCATGTGGAAGCAAATAAATAATCTCCAAACAACAACAAGATGGGATAGGAAAATAGGGCCATAATTTTGAAAACCAACAGCACACTTATATATATATATATATATATATATATATATATATATATTATACAAACCAAGTCGATATATAGATACACACCAGGTCTACAAAACAAGGGGGGTTTGCAAACAACTACTAATATTCCTTCTACTCCACCTCCTTACTATCATTTGAGCCTGCAGTCGAGTACATCGGGGTTCCTAGATCTTCAAGATCCGAGTTTATCTGGTCTACCACCAAACCTTTAGGGGATAAGTTGTACCCTTTCCAAAAGCAACCTCCAGTACATACAAAGGTATCTCATATTCCAGTATGGGACCCTATCTATGGCCATCTTGAGCCTAGCGGTACCATGATCTGTATCGGTGGGGCACCTTGTAGGTGAGACTCGCATTGACCTACACTATGGACCTTACTAGCTCATAGGTCCAGCCCGTAGGGCTCCCATGCAGTGGAATGTAAGACCTCTGTTTTGTGACCTTCTTAGGCTGTCCAAAATGCTCAGGAGGAGCTGTCATCTAAGGACCTGAAATGATATCCCACAATAGGGTGAGATGACATCTCAATGAGTTCAGCGCCTATGACCTGATGAACATAATCGTGTGTAGGTACACGGTCGGCCTTAGCCGAAATACAATATTTTCCCATTTTGAAAATCCCACTAATTCCAACAGTTCAAAAACAGATTTTTGGCACTGTAAACTGACACCCAGTGATTTTCTAATTAATTACAGAAATTAAATAATTTTTTGGATAAATACCCCCAATCACAAATCATACTCAATTTGCACAAAATAACAGTCAATTAAATAAACAAATCACACCACTGCAATCAGCACGAAATTTCGGTCACCAACTATCCCGGTCTAATTTCCGGAAAATAAATATAATTATAATTACGGAAATTAATTATTAAATGCCAATTAATACAACTTAGGCTGGAAAAGCCTAATTAAAAGCCGAGATGGGCCTAGAAAATTTCCGAACCACTCTAGATAAATACTAGAGCTTGTCGAGGCTTTAATTACACTACTCTAACCACCTAACATAAAATAATGATTAATTAAATTGCTAATCTATTCTAAATACCTAATCCATACTTAGTCTAAAATAATCAACCCTTAAACGTCATTAACTTACTAAGAAGGGATTAGTGAGTTAAACTCACTTGATTAATGATCCGCTCGGATTGAAACGACGGGGACGCGATGAGGCTCGACAAACTTTAAAGCGGGACTGCCAACCGAAGTCGGGAAGGCCACCAAAACAGGCCAAAAAGTGGCTGTGAGACCCACTTGCTTCGGCTTCTATCCTTGGTTGGGAGAGTTGGAACCGGTGGCTGGTTGAGGCAGAAACTAGCAAGGATGAGTGATGGGGCTACTACAGGTCCAGGCGGAGGCAGACGTGGCTCTGGCGACCACGACGGTGATGCACGGCGTCCTGGTGACCTGCTGGACACATGAGCCGGGTGAGATGTCGTGGCTGGGACAGCGGTGATGTGCGACAAGTAGGTGAGCACGCGGGGGCATGACGGCAATGCGATGACTTGCAGTGGCGAGTGGTCGAACAAGCAGAGAGGAGCTGAGTTGCTCAGTTTCTGGGTTTACTAGAGGTATTTGCATGACTGGATGGAGGGAGAGGATGGTGTCAATAGGTAGAAGGAGAAGGGGACTGGCTAGGCTGGAGGGGGCCACCAAGGTCACTCTCTCATCTCTTTGTCGTCTTTGGTGTGTCCCACCAAGTGTGCTATCTTCCACAACCAATTTCCCAGCCCTTTGGCTTCCTCTAGAAGTCTTGAGTTGGTCCAAAAGTCACGATCATGGGGACATACGAATTTGCACAACCTTTTCCCTCAATTTCCATTTAATTCCTTCTTGACTCAACCCAATACGGCTCTTAAAAATTCAAATCGAGGTACTCACAATCAAATTGATATTTTTCCTTGCCATTTGAATTTTCTTGTATCCCAAATTTGCGATAAATAACGGTTCTCTTATTTTCTCGATCGAAAATGGCCCTATGTCGACTTTTTCTACCAAAATCTCGGTTTGCAGAAAAAATCTTCGGAGACTGAGTTGACATTCCTAAAATGACTTGTGACATGACTGAACTTTCAATTTTGAAATCGGATTTAAATTCGCTGTTAATTTCAATTTGGCACGATTTTAGCGTAACCTAGGCTACCGGATGTGTCATCCTAGAATTTCATGACAATCCCTAGATGTGCTATGAACCATGGATAGCTGATGGAAGTACCATCAAATTATATTGTAGCCATTCGATCCATGATTTGTAATAAGATTAAGGCCAAGCATTTTATGGATAAATTGAAAAGGGAGTTTTCTTCTTGGCCATGAACCTTATAAGTTGGATTTTATTGAATTATGTTACTTAATATTATGACCAAGTGAAAGTGTAATTAGGTGATGTTTAAATGGAAAAAATTAGAGGAGAATGGGTTAATTTTCTTAAGCCCAAGACCAGACCCACCGTTCGGCCATTAAGGCCTGGCCTACGAAGCCCAAAGGGAAGGGGCTGCCGTCGACCGTGGGAAGAGAGGAACAGAGGGAGAGGCCCGGCCCATTTGGCCCATCAACGTGCATGAAAATTAACAAGTGGCAAAGGGAATTGTCCAAGTGGCGCTTGCATGCAAGGTTAATGATTGTTAATGATTGAGGGGAAGAAAATTAGAGAGAGGGGGGGGCGGACTGCTTAAGAGTTTGAACTGAGACAGAGAGAGAGGGTGTCACGCGAGGAAGAGAAAGCTGAGAGAGGAAGAGGGGAAGAGAGAAAGCGGGCGTGCAAGAGAGAAAGGGGAGGAGAAGACCGGTTGCTGCCGTGCATGCCGCCAAGTCCCGCTATCGAGCCACTTTGCCCCGCTGTGTGCTTGCTGTGTTTTTGCTTGGATTAAAGGCAAGTAGAGTCTATTGATCTACCATTTGCTTGCTGTGGTTGTGATGTTGAATGCGAAATGCTTGAGCTATGATCTTGAATGCTGGAAATTCTTGAGCTATGATGTTGAATGCTGAAAATTCGAATGAATGATGGTAGTGTTCCAAGTGAGTTGTTGCATGTAGAAACAGTCCGACCTTTGGTGATTTCGGGAGCTGCATGCCATTTTCTAGTTGGAATCTTACTTCAAGTTCTTGATGAAAGTTGTAGAAAACTTCTTGAAGATAAACATATCAAAATTTGAAGGGAAACGATCAAGTATTAATTGGTGAAACTATTTTTCTTTAAAAATACTAGATCTGGAAACTAATATGTTGATCCCTTGCGATTTTATGAATTTTATGAAATTATCCAATTTGAATTTGATCTTGTGTCCTTGATAAGAATTGTAGATGAAACCTTAGGAATAACATACTGAAATTGGAAAGAAACGAACAAGTATTGATTTGGGAAATGATTTTTCTTTGAAAGGGTTAAATCTGAAGATTGAGCCGAGGGTTTGGGTGAATTGAAATAATCATATCTTTTATTTCAGAGAGAATTGGATTTTTATTTCTTCATGGGACTTATTCCTTTAGGTCTCAGCTATAACATATTAAAATCTCAAAATTTTTGAAGTTCATGTAAGAGCTTAATCGAAATTATTTCCGAAACTGAGCAAGTGTGGTGCTGGAATTTCTTTTTCTGTGATGTATGGATCTATGCGATTGATGTGAAACTTTCTTAACATGGTGTTCTGCATGAAATATCTTCCTCCGGATCTTGTTTTCATCATGTTAAATTTTTAGGATTTATTGAGATTGGTTACTAATTTTCCAAGAATTTTTACTAAAGAGGTGCATTCTGTTTTACCCGAAAATTAGTTCTATTTTCAAAAACCAATGTACTGCTTTATGAAATGTGATATCGTGAGTTTTATGTGCACTACATATATGGTGATATTTGGCATATTACATGACATCAAAAAGGCTAGTTTAGACCTCGGATATTGTTGCATCAAATGCTGATTTGAAATTGAGATATGTATGTAACTATGCATTGTGATAATGATGATACCGTCGAAGGTGTGAGCCGACGATGCCCCGAGAGTGTTAGGATGCCCGAAATGTGTATGTGCTGGATGCTCGGAGTGTGTGTGCCGGATGTTCTCGGGAGTTTCGAGATGCTCAGAGGTGTGTGCCGAATGCCCGGAGTGTGTGTGCCGAAAGCCTTGTGACGCCAGTTGGGATACAAGATCCCCGAAGTATGTGTGTCGGATGCCCGAAGGTGTGTGCTGGAGGTTCCTCGTGACGCCAGGTTGGGTGCGAGAGATATATGAGGGACACAAACACTGGTCCCTAAGAGAATGATGAGATCCTTTTGAATATCAAAATGGGAATTGAATCATGCACGTGTGTGTGTGCATATGGCATGTGGCATAATTACCTGTGAAATTGAGTTAATATTATTTGGCATTGAGAATGCGATCGTGATGGCATTGAATTGATCTCATGAAGATATATACATGATTGTGTGGATGACATGAATCATGCGTATGAGTATGTGCATTTCACATGAATTGGGGTTTTCTTGTTTGTTGCATTGTGTAGTTTGATAGATCTTTACTGCTGAGTGGTAATACTCACCCCTTTGGGGACTAACATTTCAGATTGAGTGATGTCACTAGCACCTGTCACGCGTGGTACATTTTATGGATTACCGTCTGATGTTGAGGTCGAGTGCACGGAGCACCCCTATGTCGGTGTTCGTGGTCTGGTGTTTATCCGAGTTCATGCATTGGTCATGTATGATGTAGGCCTCCCTGATGGTCCTGTAGTTCAAGAGTTCCTTTCTGTACACATCCGACACGACGGGGTGATGATAGGGATGTTGCCACCGCCACCGGCCGATGCACCGGGCTGGGTGTGATAGGAGTGCGTGACTGGTGGAGGTTGACAATTTTTGGGATGGCCGGCACTAGCTGATGGATTGACGTACATGTCTGATGTATAGTCGGGTTCTTTTTGGGTTTAACTGAGCTTACTTAAAGTCTTGGCCTTTTGTAGCACCGACTTGTGAAATCCATGTTAGTATGTAAATAAAAGTGGTTCGGCCCTAAAATGAATATATATATGAAAATTTCTAGTTGGTGTGTATTGCATTATATTATTTGGTTGGAGCAAGGGTTAGGGAGATGATGAGTATGCTTCCATTATATAAATTACGCTAGGACCAATCTAAAAGATGTAAACCCCCAGGTTGTATGGACCCACTACAATTGAAATGGTATCAGAGTGACTTGTCAATAGGGCAAGTGAAAGGTAAGCGGACCGTGGCGACCCTAATGGATCGGGGGCCGTGTCGAGGGGTGCCACACTGGATAGCTCTCAGAAATTTTTTTTGTGCAAATGACATGTGGTCGATTTTCTTCGAGCCACAATGATTCTCTTTGACACATTGGTGACTCTCAGTGATCATGAAAAATTTGAGGATTCAAATACGAATACAGGTACCAAAACGACAAAAAAATCAATCTAGTGCCGATTGACGAGAATTTCTTAATTTGGTGGATCACTCACATTTAATCACACATCTCAATCGAACTGGCCTATTTAAGGTAAATTATTAAAAGTAAAAATGGACTTATTTAAGAAAATTTTGGGCCCATGAAGCCCATTGGGCTGCCGACGCATGGAGGGGAGGAGTGAGGAGCCGCATGGCCCCCAAGTGTCCTCGGCAAAGGAGACACTTGTCTCCTTCTTTGGGACAAGTGTCCCCCATATAAATTGAGGGTGCATGCAATTTATATAGCAACCAAAAAGAGAGATAGAGAGAGAGAGAGAGAGAGAGAGGGGCTGGTTTTGAGAGAGTGAGAGAGAGGGAGTGGCGAGAGAGAAGGGGGAGCCGAGAGAAGGAGATGTCCGCCCGTCGCCGCCTGCACGCCGTTCGTCCGTCGCCAGTGT
Organism: Eucalyptus pumila; assembly: GCA_016097595.1. Classification (NCBI taxonomy): domain Eukaryota; kingdom Viridiplantae; phylum Streptophyta; class Magnoliopsida; order Myrtales; family Myrtaceae; genus Eucalyptus; species Eucalyptus pumila. The sequence continues at coordinate 247,496 of JADPVT010000012.1, read as the reverse complement.
GCCGTCCATGTGCTCATATTTGCTCGGTCTTAGAGGCAAGTTGGGACTGATTTCCACCGCTTGCATGTGTGCCTTGCATGTGTGGTTGATTTTTGGATGTTTAGAGGTTAGAAATCGAAGTACATGAGGTTTGTTCTTGGAGATGCATGCTGTTTTCGCATGAACCGCCTGACCCAGAATCTTGTGAGAGCTTGCATGCATGTTTCGAGTTTGATTTTGACTTTGATTCCTTCATCCAAGTTGTAGCAAACATCTTAAACTACAACATAATAAAATTTGGTGCAAAATGATGGATATTTAAGGGGTCAAACTCTCATCCTACGGAGATGCTAGATCTGGAATGTTTTTCGCATGAACCGCCTGATCAAGAATCTTGTGAGAGCTTGCATGCATCTTTTGAGTTCGATTTTTACTTTGATCTCTCATGAAATTTGTAGCCAACATCTTAAAATATAACATACTAAAATTTGGTACAAAATTATGGAGAGTTGAGGGGTCAAACACTCATCCTACGGAGACACCAGATCTGGAACGATTTCACTGACCTTTCGGTGGATTTGTGGTTGCATGTTGACTTTTACTAAGAATATATTTTCTACTTCTTCATAAAACTTGTAGAGAACATCTTGAAGTTTAACATACTAAAATTTGAAGCAAAATGAACAAGTGTAGCCTAGTGAATCAACTTACTCTTGAAAACCGTAGATCTGGAGTCTCGGTATAGGTTACCCGAGACTTCATGGACCCGAATGATGACTATACTCTGGAATTTTGACTTAGATCCCTCATTAAAGTTGTAGGGGACCTCTTGAAGTAAAGCATATCCAAATTTCAGAGGAAACGAAGAAGAATAGGTAGGTGAAAACTCAGTATTTCGGAGAAGCATGCACTGGACGTTTCAGTGTTTGATCCAGAAGCTTCGTGTGACTGTAGAAAATAATATAAAAATAATTTGGCGTAGAAGCATTCATGAAAAATCTACCTCAGTGTCTTGGCTATAACCTGGTAAAATTTCATAATTTTCGGAGGTCGTTTGGATATTTTAATTAAATTATTTCGGAAACTATGCATTCTGTTTCTATCCAAAAATTGCATGCTGTTTTGTGTGAATTGTACCTTCTTGTGTGAACTGTATTGGGCATGTGTTTTTTTTCATGAAATTGCTATCTTATGCTCTTGTCTAGTACATGTCTTGATTTCATGATTTTTGAGAAGCATATGGATATTTAATTTAAATATTTTCTAAAATGGCATATGCTGGAATTTTGTAAACTTTGAAAAGGCATGAAATATGGACAACTTTAAATTGGATGGACTCTATGAATTGTATTGTTATGGATGATGGTGTTTTGCTGCATGTATGATAATGATTTGAGATGCTTGTATGAATTCGATGATGAGTATGATCTTGATTGCCATCACATCACATGCTATGTTAAAATTGAACTATAATTGAAGATGAGAATTGAGATAAATGAGAAGGCTGTCGGAGGTGTGAGCCAACGATTCCCGGGGAGTGTCGGGATGCCTAGTGGTATATGGTACGTAATTCCAGGGGAGGCCTGGTGGTATATCGGTACATCATTCTGAAAGCCCTGGAGGTTTGTGCCCGGGGGGATGCCTTGTGGTGCTAGTTGGGATGCGAGATGCCCGGCCAGGGAGTGTAAATGCTGGAAGCCTCGGAGGTTTTTGCCTAAGGGAATGCCTCGTGATGCCAGTTGGGATACGAGATGCCCGGAATGTGGGGGGCCGGATGCCTGGTAGCCTTAAATGGCTGAATGCCGAAGGTTTCTTGCAATGCCAGGATTGGGCGCAAGTGATGAATATGGGATGCAAACATTGGTCCCAGGAAAGAGAAATGTGGCAGTCCAATATGAAAGGATGAAAGTGAGAAATTGAAATTGAAATATGCATGATGGTATATGCATGTGATATGATGATGATGTTACATGCATGGATGCATGGCAATGATGATGGTACATGTGATAGGATGATGATGTTACATGCATGGATGCATGGCAATGATGATGGTACATGTGATAGGATGATGATGTTACAGTATGGATGCATGGCAATGATGATGGTACATGTGATATGATGATGATGTTACATGCATGGATGCATGGCAATGATGACGGTACACGTGATATGATGATGATGTTATACGCATGGATGCATGGCAAGGATGGTGCCATATGTGACATGTTGATGGTAAGTGTATGATATGATGATGATGGTACATGAGGTATAATGACATGCCCATGATGCCTTGGTATGTTGTGCATGGATGCTTGTATGACATGTCATGCTATGATTGTGATGATTGCATGGCATGATGTATTGAGTGGTTTATTGGCTCTTTACCTGCTGAGTGGTTGTGCTCACCCCTTTTGGGGAATAACATTTCAGACTAGATAAGATTCCTCTGTTGCCACTGCTACCAGTAGATGAATCAAGTGGTTGGATATGATTGCGAGGAGGAGGATATTAAAGGGAGGAACTTTTGGACGCCGACACAAATCGATGGACTTTAAGTATTCTACTGTTAGAAGAGATGTTGGTCATCTTTTGAAGTATAGCCGAGTATAGAAACATTGGCATTTCGATGTACCGACTAAAGATTTCCATCTGCTTTATGTAAATAAACGTGTTCGGCTTTAACTTATATAAGATGTTTAGTCAGTGTGCATTGTTTTATGAATATAGGGAAGGGAGTTTGTTGGATGTGCTTCTGTATATGAATTGCGAAAGAGACCTATAAAAAAAAAGTGTAAATCCCCTATGTTGTATGGACCCGCTGCAATTGAAATGATATCAGAGTGACATGTTAATAGGGAAAGTGAAAGGTAAGTGAACTGTGGCGACCCTAATGGATCGGGGGCCGTCGAGGGGTGCCACATCTTTGCAGATGAGCATGGTCGAGTAGTTGATTCCTAGTCGAATTCTCAAGTCTATTGCGTTAAAATTCCTTAATGACTTCCCTAGGTAGTCTAGCTATCTCACGAGCGATTAGCTCTGAGAATAGTACTATAGTCGCATCAATAAAAGGCTCGATTAATTTAATCGAAAGCAGAACTAAAAATTTTAGGATGTCACAACTTTTCCCCTTTTATAAAAATTTCGTCATCAAAATTTAAACCATTACAATACTTTGAGCAAAAAATTGAGGGAACGGTTGTCTCATTGACTCTTCACTTTCCCAGGTTGCTCCTTTAGTGCCGTGGTGTTGCAAGAGCACTTTGACCAACAAGATGGTCTTTGTACATAGAATTTGTTCCTTTTGATCCGCAATCTGAACTAGGCTTTCAACATACGACACTTGGTCGTCCACATCCAATTCCTGGAAATTAAGCATGTGGGTCGTCTCAGGCTCATACTTCCTCAATATCGACATGTGAAAGATGTTGTGCATTTGCGCCAGACTTGGCGGTAACGCAAGATGATACGCTAAGGTCCCGATCCTCTCAAGAATTTCAAATAGACTTACTTACTTCGGACTCAATTTCCCTTTCTTACCAAAGTGCGAAGTATCCCTCATTGGCGACACTTTTAGAAAAACGTGATCACCAACTTGAAAATTCAAAAATCTCCCGCCCTTATTTGCGTAACTCTTTTGTCGTCTCTAAGCGGTCTTTAGTCTATTTCTGATAATTGCAACTGCATCCACTGACTACTGAACCAACTCTAGGCCTGTAATCTTTCTTTCCTCGACTTCATCCCAACATACTGGCATTCTGCATGCTCTGGCATGCAACGCTTCGAAAGGAGCCATCTGAATGCTTTGTTAATAATTGTTGTTGTAGGGAAACTCGACTAGATGAAGCTGTTCTTCCCATCTCCCTTTGAAATCTAACACGCAAGCTCCCAGCATGTCTTCGAGGGTCTGAATTGTCCTCTCAGACTAGCCATTCATTTGAGGATGATATGATGTACTATACTGCAGCTTTAGCTTCGTACCTAAAGCACTCTGCAAGCTTTTTCTATAAGGTAGTTGTGAATCTTGGGTCTCGGTTTGCAGTGATCGTTACCGGTACTCCGTGCAAACGAACTATCTAACGCATGTGACACCCCGAACCCTTCGCAGGTCGTCACCAGCGCCGGTGTTACACTTGATTACCTTTACTATCTTGTACTTAATACAAGCGTCGTTAATCACAGGCAATTTTTTATTTTTATTTTTATTTTTATTTTTTTACGATCGGTCCCAACGCGACTCATAGCGGAAGCAAATTAAACATCTCCATCTCTTCCCTTACTAACCATGATACCAATACACACCAACTAGACATCAGGATTTTATAAACGAACATCGACACTTTATTTACATATTCTTTTAGGATGGGACTCCTCCTTTCTCGGGTCGATACAAAACAAGAAAAGCGAGGACTCTGTCATGTCCTGCCTAAAATCTCAAAAAGAAACTATCAACCCTCTACATCAAGCGCACAACCCCCATTAAAAGTGTCGATTTTCTACATCAAAAGATTCGGCTCCTACTCATCGCGCGTGAGTCTCACACCCAACCCGGTGCATCAGGCGGTGGCGGTGGCAACATCCCTCGCATAGCACCATCTCGACGAACGTGCACAGAAATGAACTCCTGAATGATAGGGCCCCCAGCCAGGCCTATATCGTACATCACTAGACATCGCACGCGGATGAAAGTCAATCCAGGAACAGAGGGACAGTCTATCTCCGCACACTCGACTTCTACATCAGACGGTAGACCATAAAACGTACCACGCGTGACGGTGATTTGGTAGCGGCATACTTGCTAATCTGAAATGTTATCCCCAAAAGGGGTGAGTACAACCACTCAGCCAGATAGGAAATCCAATAACATTCCAATGCATCATGCATATCATCACACGTTGCAAGCATCACTTACCTTGTAATCATGCGTATCATGCATCATCACATCATATATATCATCATCATCATGGCATATCATATATCATTATCATCATCATGCATTTCATCATGCATATCATACCATGAATGATCATCATGTCACGTCACATGCCATCATCATCATGCATCATCATGCATATATTATCATAGGTGATCATCATATCACATCACATGACATCGTCATCATGCATCATCATGCATATATTATCATAGGTGATCATCATATCATATCACATGCCATCGTCATCATGCATCATCATGCATATATTATCATAGGTGATCATCATATCACATCACATGCCACATCATCATGCATCATCATGTCATGAGTTAATTATCATCTTTATCTTTCAATTTTGATCACCACATCACCCATTTCTCAAATCATCAATCTCATCATCAACCCTTCGGGCAGAAACCTCCGACAGGGTTCCCAGCTTTTCCAGCCATCCCATGGCCACCGGGCTTCCGGCCCCCCACATTCCGGGCATCTCGCATCTCAACTAGCATCACGAGGCATTCCCTTAGGGCAGAAACCTCCGACAGGGCTTCCGGCCTTTACCCTTCTAGCCAGGCATCCCGCACCCAAATCCTGGTGTCGCGAGGCATTCCTTTCGGGCAAAGACCTCCGACAAGGCTTTCGGCCCCCCACATTCTGGGCATCCTAAAACTCCCAGGGAATCTCTGGAATTACGCCACCAGGCCACCAGACAACATCCTCCACCACAACCTCTTTCTCATCCACATTTATCCTTTTATCTCAATTTAACATGGCAATTGGCATGGCATCAAACAAATCACACTTGCATTTCAATTCACATGTCACACACATGCCAAAGCTTTATCACATATGCATTTCCACTTAATACATGTACAAAAACCTCATCACTCAAGTGCCACACAAATGAAGTTGAATCCATGGCCAAATAAAAATCTATTTTATTATATTATTATTATATTATTATCATTTGAGAATAAGTAGGAGAATGATGAGGGGAATCTGTACTTTCTAGGACTGGTTCAGGCTGGTTTTGTTGATAAACTGGCCTGGAAATCCCTGATCTATTATCTAAACCACTAATTTCTGGTTCAGGAGGTGTCTCTTGATTACCTCTACTGGTGGAAGGAGGTAAAGGTGTTGTATCATGTGTGGGAGTATCTCTATGTATACTAGGAGGAATGGTGATTATAGGAGGAAGATTAGGATTAAGATCTATGGACATCGTATAAGAATTATGAAAAGAAGGACTAGATCTTGAATCGAACTTTTCTTAATAAAGAATTTAATTCTGAAGACAACAAACAAATCAGAGAATGGTTCTTCAAAACCTTTGCTGACAAAGCAAAAGACGTCAAACAAAAATATTACGACTACATATACGAATATGAAGTCCATATATTCTTCTTTGATTGGTTAGAAGAACAATTCCTTGAACCAAAAGAAATATTTGTTTTAGATCATCATTACAAATGGAAACTTGATAATGGTGAAACCATAGAATCCCTCCGATCCTAACCCCTTTATGGTATCAGAGCCAGTAGGAAAGTATAGATAGTCTTTGTAAGAACATACACAGAGATCGAGAGCCATTCGTTGGCATCCTTCTTGTTTCTACAGAGTGGTCCAGCCGTAAGTCCCCGAGTGGCTGTTAGACCGTTGGTTTAGCTCAGAACGGTTCTGAAGAAGGAATAGTTCCGATCTTAAGTATGAGTTTACATAGAAGATCTACATCTTCCTCTAGTTCTCTATCACAAATGGACTCAGATCCAAGTCCTATACATAGAGAAGAAGTAAGGATAGAAGATTTCAACAAATCTATAGAGAATTGGGAAATTCCTAAAATACAGCTTAAGGAAATATACAAGCAATCAAAATTGAAGTTTTTCAAAAAATCAGACTATGTCATAACTACTGAAGAAAGAGATGTTCCTCTTTCTAATTCTTATGAAAAAATACATCTTTTGAACAAAGAGTCCATTCTAAAGCATAAACAAAAATACAACTACATTCATATAGGACTAGTCCAAGTAGGAGTCAAACCTCTTACTAAAGAAGGCCTTAATACTTCCATTCTCTTAGTCTTACGTGATTCACGTCTTTTAAACTATGATGAATCGATTCTTGGTACTGTAGAGACAAGTCTCTACAAAGGACCTATACATTTTGATTATTATCCCAATTTCTCCGTTTCCCTCAAAGATAAGAACATTCTTAGAGCCCTAACACTCCAAATCAAAACACATAATTATAAAGTAGCAGATGGTTCTATTCCTTTAGCCCTTGTTTATAGAATTCATTATAAAGCCATGTCCTCCGCCTTTGGAGAAAATGCTTTCAAACGTAGTCCTCGAGGAGAAACACTTCTTCTCCAAACTGACATTTCTAGAGCTAATACAACAATTCCTAGGTCTATTAATTGGAACCAAGTTACTTTACTAGAACAATGGGAATTAGAAAACCAAATTCCCCAACAAGTTGTTCAAAATATAGATCCGACTAATGTCATTCAACATCCAGAAGGAAGAGTGACCATTAGATTTCCTAGAAGATCTTTCGATTCAAGATCTAGTCCTTCTTTTCATAATTCTTATACGAGGTCCATAGATCTTAATCATAATCTTCCTCCTATAATCACCATTCCTCCTAGTATACATAGAGATACTCCCACACATGATACAACACCTTTACCTCCTTCCACCAGTAGAGGTAATCAAGAGACACCTCCCGAACCAGAAATTAGTGGTTTAGATAATAGATCGAGGGATTTCCAGGCCGGTTTATCAACAAAACCAGCCTGAACCAGTCCTAGAAAGTACAGATTCCCCTCATCATTCTCCTACATATTCTCAAATGATAGATGCTGAGCTTAATGTTTTAGAAAAACATTTTGAACCAAACAAAACTTTTCTTAATAAAGAATTTAATTCTGAAGACAACAAACAAATCAGAGAATGGTTCTTCAAAACCTTTGCGACAAAGCAAAAGACGTCAAACAAAAATATTACGACTACATATACGAATATGAAGTCCATATATTCTTCTTTGATTGGTTAGAAGAACAATTCCTTGAACCAAAAGAAATATTTGTTTTAGATCATCATTACAAATGGAAACTTGATAATGGTGAAACCATAGAATCCAATCATCCACCCCTCGGAGAATAAAAATTCAGCATGGAGATAGCGAGGTTACAGCCACTCCCTTTAGGCTTCCAGACAAAGGAGACTCTCTATACACCCACAAAGTTATTGAACAAAACAATTTTACTAATCAACATTTAGTAACCTTAGGAAAACAGTTGAATAGGATAGAATCCACCATCCGGAATCCTACTCAGATCATTACACCTCAAGTTGAGACACTCAAAAAACCCATTTTTAAAGCCTTTGAATTTCCAAAAATCTTAGCCCAGAATTTGCCAAGGCAATAGAACAAAAGAAAAAACTCTTAGGAAAATCAAAGTTAGAAACTGATCCTATACTTGACACTCCTAAATTCCAAAATCTTATCATTAAAGACACTCCTGACCAACCTACTATTAGTGCCCTGACCAAACACTCGGTAATTCCGATAATGAGTCAGTCAATGAGATTAACAGACTCAATTGGAGACAACCTCAAAAGCTTTATTATAGTAGAGCTACCCCACCGAGACATTGCCCAAGAAGAATCATCTCAAAAATACAGAATAAATACTCTCCTGACGCCATCTATGAATGGAACATTGATGGTGTTGCAGAAACCAATATTATGAACATTCTTAATAACATGGTAATGCTTGCTAATGCCTACAAAACACAGCAAGATGTTTCGAACCATGCTGTTGCTAATCTTTTAGTAGCCGGATTCACTGGACAACTAAAAGGTTGGTGGGATAACTACCTGACAGATGAACAAAAGACACAAATTTTAACTGCTTATAAGGTAGATGATTTTGGTCAACGCATGGATGATGATCAAGGACGTCTCATCCCGGATGCGGTCAATACCCTCATCTATTCCATCTCACAACACTTTATAGGAGATCCTTCACATATTAGGGATAGAAACCAAGATCTCCTTTCCAATATGCGTTGCAAATCCTTAGGAAGATTTAGAGAATACAAAGAGCTTTTCTTTCAAAGGGTTCTTATTAGACCCGACTGCAATCAACCCTTTTGGAAAGAAAAATTCTTAGCAGGTTTACCTCGGATTATAGGAGACCAAGTCGAGATAAAATTAGAGAAGAATACAGCGGTCAAATTCCTTATGATATCCTTTCTTATGGAGAAATAGTCTCTTATGTTTATAGACAAGGAACACAAATGTGTAACACTATCAAATTACAAAGACAACTCAAGGAAGAACAATCCCTCACCAATAGAAGTCTAGGAGATTTCTGTGCCCAATATGACCCTTCTTATAATGAAAAAACAAAAACAAAATGTAGGGGGACTTATCCTCCCGAGAAAGAAACAAAGAAACATCGCAACAAACCCCAACCCCGTAGGAATAATCAAAGACACCAGAATAACCAAAATAGGACCCACACCGATAAGAAAAATTTCAAAGATATTAAGTGCTACTCTTGTGGTAGAAAATGTCATATTTCAAAATACTGTAGGATTAATAAAAAATTAAATGAGCTTTCTTAAGATGACAATACTCTTAACCAGTTAAATAATATCTTCATAGAAAATGATGATACTTCTTCGATGAATTTCTTGAGGAAGAAGGCCTTCAGATCAATGAAATAGATTCCTCTTCAGATTCGAATATGAAGACGCTTCTCCGAAAAACCCATTCCTAAAGTAAACGTCTTAACAAAAGAAGAAGAGTTACTTCTCAAAGATCAACTGCGACAAAATACTTGACCACGAAGCCAAAAAAGAATACCTAGATAGACTACACTCTTCTATGAATATTACTTCCAAGCCTAATACATCCTACAATCTTAAAGACATTTTGAACAGAAACAAAAAACCACAGTCTAGACCTATAAATATTAATGACCTCCAAAACGAAATAAAACAACAAAAGTTAGAAATACAAGCTTTGAAAGAGACTCAATTAGAAATGAAACAGGAAATTTATGATATAAAGTCTCTTGTTATAAAAGAAAAAACAAAACTTGATGATCAAAATGAAATCACTGGTATCCCAGACACCTCTGATCCAGCCTTTCTTATGCTTGTTAACAGAAATAACATCTAGAAAATGGATAATAAATATTAAGATAAAAATCAATAATGAGTATATTATTGAAACAACAGCACTCTTTGATACGAGCCGACCTCAATTGTATCAAAGAAGGCATTGTTCCAACAAGATACTTTGACAAAACCTCTGAATCCTTAAAATCAGCCTCGGAGACAAACTGAATATACAATACAAGTTACCCGAAGCCCTAATAATAAAAGATCAAATGTCTTACAAAACATCTTTTCTTTTAGTTAAAAACATGAGGCAATAGGTTATCCTTGGAACACCTTTTATACAACTAATCCAACCCTTTACTGTTACTAATGAAGGTATAGAAACTCATGCTTTAAATAAAAAAATCACCTTCGATTTCATAACAAAACCACAGAAAAGAAGTCTTAATATTTTACAAGAACATTCCATTTCAGAAATAAATTGCCTTATAAAAGACAAAGAAAACCAACTTGAATTTTTAAAAGAAGATTTAGAATTCAAAAGGATAGAAGAAAATCTTTTGAAACCGAAAATTATAGAGAAAATTGCTTCCTTACAAAAATACATAGAGAAAACCATATGCTCTACCCTACCCAATGCCTTTTGGGAAAGAAAAAAAGCATATTGTAGACCTACCTTATGAACATGATTTTTCTGAAAACAAAATTCCTACCAAAGCCCGCCCAACACAAATGAACCAAGAAGTCTTAAAATTTTGTCAAGAAGAAATACAAGATCTTTTAGATAAAAAACTCATAAGAAAAAGTCAATCACCTTGGAGTTGTTCTGCTTTCTATGTCGTAAAAATGCTGAATTAGAAAGAGGAGTTCCTAGGTTAGTTATTAATTATAAACCTCTTAATACAGCCCTTAGATGGATAAGATACCCTATACCTAATAAAAAAGATTTACTAAACAGACTTTGTAGATCAAAAATATTTTCTAAATTTGACATGAAATCAGGATTTTGGCAAATACAAGTCGAGTGAAAAGATAAATACAAGACAGCCTTTACTGTACCTTTTGGCCAATATGAATGGAATGTTATGATATTCGGCCTCAAAAATGCCCCTTCAGAATTCCAAAGAATTATGAACGAGATCTTCAATCCCTATTCATAATACATCATAGTTTATATAGATGATGTTTTAGTTTTCTCTTCCAATATAGAACAGCATTTCAAACATTTATCTACTTTCATAAAAATAATCATACAAAACGGTCTGTAGTCTCTCCTACTAAAATTGCACTCTTCAAAACCAAGATTAGATTTTTAGGTCATTACATCCATTTAAGCACCATCACTCCCATAGAAAGATCAATCTCTTTTACCGATAAATTCCCGAGATGAGAGTAAAGACAAAACTCAATTACAAAGATTTTTGGGTAGTCTCAACTATATTTTAGATTTCTTTCCCAACATAAATATCCTTTGTAAACCTTTACACCAAAGGTTACGTAAGGATCCTCCACCCTGGACCTCTGTCCATACAGACATTGTCAAACAAATAAAAATGCATGTAAAAGATATACCATGCTTACACCTTCTTCGACCCTTCCACTTTCAAAATAGTTGAAATAGATGCCTCGGAATTAGGATATGGTGGTATTCTCAAACAGGTCAATAACAACAAAGAACAAGTTGTTCAGTTCATTTCAAAACATTGGAATTCCACTCAACAAAATTATTCGACAATCAAAAAAAATACTTGCTATAGTTTTGTCTATATCAAAATTCCAAGGAGATTTATTAAATCAAAAATTCCTCTTGAGGATTGATTGCAAATCAGCCAAAGATGTTTTACAAAAAGATGTTTTAAACATTGCATCAAAACAGATTTTTGCCGGATGGCAAGCCATACTCTCGATGTTCGATTTTGACATTGAATTTATAAATGGTTCTTCAAATTCATTACCTGATTTTCTCACAAGAGAATTTTTACGGGGATACCAATATGCCAAGACCCAAAAAAGACAAAGATAAAGGCAAAGGCAAAGCCACTGCCGAACCCTCCAATACACCACCAAAGCCAAAAGGATTAACATCCATCAAGACATGGCTCCAAATGGCAGAAAACAACCAAACATTCTTACAAAGCAAACACCTTCGACAACGAAACCCATATCATCGAACCCGTGCTAGCCCTTAATCGCTTAGCCAACATACTACCAAAAGAAACAATATTGCTACTTGCCCAATCTTTACAAAACGTAAAGAAAGAGCCATCCAAAGTGCCATAGAGGTAAGTAACAATCCTTCCCCGCTTGCTACACAAAAACAAACGGAATACAAAAGAATTTCGAATGAGGTGGTTATTAAGCCTCGGCAACCCCTCCTTCTCAAAGATCAAAAATTTTCCCCAAAACATCTTTTCAAAAATATTTACTGTGGAAGATGGATTCTTCGATAAAGATCCAATCAAATTTGCAGAAAACATATTTCCAAAAATTGGCTTTTTAAACCTCACAATACAAACAAAACCCTTGCTTATTATGAGCAAATTTTAGTGGAAACAGAATCAGCAAGGTTCACTCACTTTGCTGACAAAACCAACACAGAAAATATCATTTATTCCACTATATCCATCAGTAAAGTCATACACCCCTCACATTGGGGAGCCTCACCTTATACACCCAGAAAATTCCAAACCGACTTACCCAAAGCCTGCCATACTCCTCCTCTTATACATACTCTGGGACTACCAACAAGCTTGGTGGAACGTCTTTTTCAGACAGAATACAAATTTCCAACACACCTGGTTATTATTCTTCAAAGACAACTTCCCAAGACAAAGCTTACCAAACTGGTTTGACTCTTGGTGGGATCTCTTTGGTCCTTTGGACATAATATTACACCCCACGTCAAATAAGGATACAAGATTTTCAGTGAACACTTCATACCAACACCTCATGATATAAGATTCCCATGCCTTATGCATTTCTTTATAATATTCAGAATCTCTTGGGTAACAGCACTGGGAATTTGAATACAATACATCCAATAAACCGGGTGTACCAAAGTACTTGTCCGAAAATACAAAACAAAATGGTGGGATGGATTCAGATTTCTTGATCAAGGATCCGAAGCTGCGGTTAAAACATGGCTAAATAGCCAGAAAACCCAAATAATCGCATCCCCATCAAATACATCGTTTTTACAGGAAAAATCCATGGCAAGTGCAGCACTTGCAGCGGTCCAAAACAGAGAGGAATATTGCAACATCCTCGGGACAATGCTCTCGAAGCGGAAGAATCACAATGTGGATCTTCCAAATCTCAATACAATCAAGACGGATCCTCCCGTCACATCACGGTGGAAACACTAATGAAGACGACGCTACGGGATCAATCTGGACAAAGATTAAAATTCAAAGACATCACATGCAGATACTATTACAAGCGGCGCAAAGGCTACACACCGGAGCGTAGTAGACATACACTGTTCACTTACACTGTTCACTCAGTACTGTTCACTTTACACTGTTCAGCACTGTAGCACCCTCTATAAATACATCCACTCAACATAGAAGAAGGGGCTCAAAATTTTCCAGATTTCTCTCTTCTTCTCTCTCCCTCTCACTTGTAAACCATCCTCTCTTCCATCTCCATCCTCATCTCTTCCATCTCCAAGCTCTCTTACCTTGTATCCCCTGGTTTCAAAGTAAGTTAGTTTTTCACATACATCGTTTTATACAGGGTTACCAACTTACATGATAGTTGGTTAACCATTTCTTGTAATACAAACATCAATACTCCCCGGAGTGCGGATTACCGCCCTAGTGGATGACTTGATGCTTTAATTTCTGCACCTTTCAATACATGTAATTTCAGCTTTTCAGCTTTAATACAAGTTCATACCACCTTCATGGTTGGTTTTTGTTTATGCATACTCTTACTTTATATCTTATATATTGCTTTCTGTCTTTACATTATTTTTAATTCTCGCGACTTTATTTAAGTCATTTACTTTCTTGATCTTATACACCATTTTGCCTTTTAGATACATCTCTCTGCTTTCATATAGATCTGTTATTATTATATTTATTTATTTTCATAAATAAATATTAAATTTAATATCTATGATTTTCCCAAAATCATAATATTCAAACAATCACTAAACAAATCAATAGGATCACAATTTCATACAAAATTCATGGCCAAGTCGAATTTCCCATAATTCCACAATTTCCACAAATAGCACATGATATTCGGATAATGACCAGAATTGCACAGTTTCCAAATAAATTCGATTAAAATACTCATATGGCCTTCAAAAATTACGAAATTTTACACGGTGATAGCCAACACATTTTCGTACATTTTTCATGAAGAACTATAAGCCAAATTCTTTTTATATTAATTTATACAACCCTACGAAACTTCTGGAACCACGACCGCGTCGTTCAGAACACACACCTCCGAAATTTTTAGATTTCACCCATCTATTCTCTTTTGTTTCCTCTGAAATTTGAGTATGTTATGTACCAAGGTGTCCTTTACAAGTTTTATGAAGAGATCTAGGTCACATAACCAAAGTAGGGTCACCATTTAAGTCCTTGAAGTCTCGGGTGTCTCGGTACACCTCACCAGAACCATCGTTTCCAAGATCTAGCCGATTCACCAAGCTATACTTGTTCTTTTTCCTTCAAATTTGAGTATGTTGTAGTTTAAGGTATTACCTACAACTTTCATGAAGACATCGAAGTCAAATCTTCAACAGAAATCAACATGCAAACAAGAAATCAACAAGAGGTCAGTGAAGATTTCGAAGATCTAGGGTCTCCGTACAATAGAACTTTTGACCACTCAAATCTCCATCCTTTTCTACGAATTTTTAGTGTGTCATAGTACAATACGTTAGCTTCAACTTTCATGAAGACAACGAAGCCAAAATCGAACTCCAAACACACATGCAAACTCGAACAAGCTACTGACTCCAACAAACCGAACAAGAACAGTCACACGGTTTGCAAATAACCAACTCTTACCTCAGTTTTTCGCACAAATCATACCTAAAATCTAACATGCAACCACCAAAACAAACATGCAAGAGAAGTTACGGACTCCATTTGCCTTAAAGATGAACAAGCAATGACGAACGGCGACGGTCGGACGGCGAACGAACGGCACACCCCTCCGGCTCCGCCTCCTTCCCTCTCGGTCTCTCCCTTTCTCTCGAACTCTCTCTCTCTCTCTCTCTCGCACTCTCTTTGGACGAAATGAAGCAAAGAACTGGCCATCTCTCTCTCCTCATCCTTTTTATATCCCCTTAATCCCATCATTAGCAATCATTGCTTTGCCTAAAGATTAACCAATGCATGCTCTTGTCCCTTGCCACTTGTCATTTTTATTTTTGAATTTGGATGGGCTTGGGCTTAGGCCCATCCGGCCACTCCCTTTGGGCTGGTCGAATTCCTCCTCTGGGCTCTAATGGGCCGACTAGCTTGGCCCACCAAGCTTTAGGCTAATGGGCCCAAGGCCCATTTCGAAAATAACACTCCTTTTCCTTTTCCTTTTTTTTTTGAAATTCTTTTTATAAATATTCTTGAATTCCAATTTTCATCTTGGCCAAAGTCTTTGAACATTTTAATTATCGAGATTTAATTTATGAATCATATGGCCAAGCGTAGATTATTAATCTATTAAATTTAAATTTCCACAATCACATGCACAAATCATCAAATTAAAAGACTAATGGCTAAAACATAAGCCATGGAAATTCTACCACCTAATTAAAGACTTTAACACACCTTAAGGCTTGGCTTTGAATTTCTGGGATGCCACAACGCATGTATAGTTTTGCGTGCCTATCCAAACTGAGGTCCTTTCGTACTACAATGAAGTGAGTCGACTTTGTCAATTTGTCAATCACTATCCAATTGGAATCATTTCCTCTCTGACTCCTTAGTAAACCGATCACAAAATCCATTGTGATGTTCTCGTACTCCCACTCTAAGATCTCAAGAAGTAGCAGAAGTCCTCCCGTTTTGTAATGCTGAGCCTTCATTTGCTAATACGTCAAACACTTGGCGACATGCTTGGCAATGTCTACTTTCATACTAGACCACTAGTAATATTCACGCAGATTCTGATACATCTTTCTACTACTACGATGAAAGTTGTAACTGCTATGATGAGCTTCTGATAAGATCTCATCTCTATGCTCAAGGTCATCAGGTACAATCAATCATCTTCGGAACCTCAATATTCCATCCTCAGAAATTTGAAAGTTAGCCTTTCTCTTATCAAAATTTTCTTGCAGAATTTTCTTAACATCTGGGTCTATTGGCTAAAGTAATTTGATCCTGATTTGGACATCTGGCTCAATTTTGAGGGTGGCCATAAAATTCGAAATGTGGCCTACCTCAAACTTGAACACCGAACCTCAAGCTCTCTAGATTAAATTCCACTCCTTAAGTACCATTTGTGCTACAAAAGACTTTTAACTCAAAGTGTCGGCGACCTTATTCACCTTCCCAGGGTGATATAGGATATCGCAATCATAATCCTTTAGGAGTTCTATCCAGCGACGCTGCCTCATATTCAACTCCTTCTGAGAGAATAGATTTTTGAGACTTTGATGATCAGTGAAGATTTGGAATCTTTCTCCGCACAAATAATGCCTCCAAATCTTCAGAACAAAAATGATGGCCGCGAGTTCTAAGTCGTAGTTATGCTCATGAGGTGTCAACTGACGGGAAGTGTATGCAACAACCCTACGATGTTGCATCAGTACGCAACCTAGTCTTTTGAACAATGCATCACTATAGATCTCATATCCTCCAGCACTAGATGGAATGGTCAGCACAGGAGCAGTAGTCAGCTTCTGCTTAAACTCTTGAAAACTATGCTCGCACTTGTCTGTCTAGACAAATTTTTCTTGTTTCCTCAGGAGTCAAGTCAATGGCGATGCTAATGCTAAAAACCCTTCTACAAACTGTCTGTAATAACCTGCCAAATTCAGAAAACTTCTTATTTCTATTACTATAGTCGGTCTCGGCCAGTTGATCACTGCTTCATTCTTGGACGGGTCCGCAGAGATTCCTTCACCTGAAATCACATGACCTATGAAAGCAACACGAGTCAACCAAAACTCGCACTTACTGAACTTGGCGTACAACTGATGAACCCTCAGAGTCTACAGTACTACTCTCAGATGACTCTCATGCTCTTCATCATTCCTTGAATACACTAGAATATCATCGATGACACGATCACGAATTAATCCGAGTAATCCTTGAACACTTGGTTCATAAAATCTATAAAAGTAGCCGGGGCATTCGTCAAACCGAACAGTATCATAGTGAACTCATAATGACCGTATCGAGTACGAAACGCTGACTTTAGAATGTCCTCCTTCTTGATCCTCAGCTGATGTTATTTGTCCTCAAGTCGATTTTAGAAAATATCGACACTCCTTGTAACTGATTTAAACAAGTCGTCGATCCTCGAGAGTGGATACTTGTTCTTGATCGTCACTTGATTGAGTTGACGATAGTTGATGCACAGACGCAACGAACCATCCTCCTTCTTCACGAAAAAAGTTGGTACTCCCCAAGATGATGCACTAGGATGTATGAATTCCTTATCCAACAATTCTTGCTCTGCACCTTCAGTTCTTTCAATTCAAACAATGCCATCCAGTAAGGAGCCTTAGAGATTGGCTCTGTTCCGGGTGCTAACTCAACTACAAACTCGATCTCTCTCTCCGACGGTAGACTTGGTAATTCCTTTGGGAATGCATCTGGAAATTCTCGTACTACTGCGATATCTTCAATCTTTAGCTCCTCAACTATCGTATCCATAACAGTTGCTAAGTAACCTTGACTACTCTCGTCTAACAAATGGGTTGCCTCAAGCGACAAGATCAAGGTAATCTAGGTTCCTCCTCGACTCTCGATAAACTCAAAACTCGCACCCTTTAATGGGTCAAACTGAATCGCTTTACGATAACAGTCCATCTTAGCTCGTTGCTTTGGTGAGCCAGTCCATGTCAATTATCAAATCAAACTCATACACGGCTAGGACTAATATGTCTATTTTCCCCTCTCACTCACCAATCGCTAACTTGCAACTAGAACATCCCAATGCAGCTAACACTTTATCCTTCAACGGTGTAGATATGCTAACCACTCACTCCAATAACTCAGGACTTAATCCTATTAGCTTAACATATTGCTCGACAATAAAAGAATGAGTCACTCTAGGGTCGAATAAAGCATAAGTAACATGGTCGTTCAGCGAAACCATACCTATAATCACATTAGGCACGTCTTCAGCCTGACCTCTGGTAATGGCATACACTATTCCCTGAGCTGGGGGTCTCATTTGTCCACTCTGCGGTGCGTTCTGTGGCGCATACCCTTTGATCTATCCCAACAGTGGCAGTGGCAGTAACTATAGCTGTCCTTTTGGTCGTCTAGGATAATCTCTGGCCAGGTGACCCTGTTGGCCACACTCAAAACAAGCGCTCGTATTTCGAGAGCACGGGGCCGTACCATGTCACCTTCCATAGAAGTGATACATGCCATTCTGACTTAGCCCTGATTTCCCAATTCCACCTTTCCTGTTGGGTGAAACATGGAACTTTCCTCCAGTCATGGGCCTCTTTCCATGTCGAATCCCTTCTCTGTTCGAATTAAACCTCGATCCAGACGAGGCAACTTGCTTGTTCAAACTTCTCTTTAGCAGCAGGGCTCGGTTGTAGACTTCACGATAGTTTTTCAGGTTAAACGACACCAGCGGCTGTTTAAACTATAGTCAAAGGCCGTTCCAGAACCTTCGAGCTTTTTCTTCCAGATCGTCTATCAACCTCAGAGCATACTAAGAAAGCTCCGCGAGCTTGACCTCGTACTAGTCAGCAGTCATCATCCCTTGGTGGAGACACTAAAATTCATCCATTTTCTGCCCTCAGACGCTTCTCGGAAAGTACTCATCATTCAATGCTCTAAGGAAAGCGTCCCACAACGAGACTACTCCTCCCAAAAACACTGTCTCTCTAGTAGCTCGGTATTGGCATTACCTTGCAATTGATACACTGCCAAAGCTACTTTCTGCTCCTCATTGCACCTTAGAAGTGCAAACGCCTTATTAAGATCCTGAATCCAAGGAGATGCAATCTTTGGGTCTTCGGTACCAGTGAACCTTAGTGGGTTCAGCTTTAGGAATTGCTCCACCAACTTGTGAATCGGTCTCTCTCTATCCACGACTATAATCCCAGCTAGAACTTCAGCAGATGTGGCAATAGGTGCTGCAGCAGTAGCGGCATCTTGAGTGGCGATAGTAATAGCGGTGGCTTAGTTCTGGGCCTGCTGCCCCATCAGATCTTGCATGGCTTCAAGCGCCTGCATGATCTCCTTGAACAAGAAATCACCAGGGGCTGCTACCCAAGCACCAATGGGAGGTGGTGCTAGTCCACTAGTGCTAGCCTTAGCTTGCGCTCTACCACACCCTCCTCGAGTAATGATCATTGTTGGCGTTCTACCTAGTCACGGGGCCTATAGCACGCTTCCTAGGAGTCCTCTACTCCTAATGACTGATGGCTCAATTTTCTACTGAAACCTGTTTTCCAATCCTACATCGAAGTAGAAGCTAAGCGATCCACACAAACAAACAATTCTACCAACCATCATAGACATGCACCAGTCATGAAATAAAGGCCTTTCCTATTAACTATCCCATGAACCATCACACCTTATAACTCCAATCACTAACCATGTTCTGATACCACTTAAATGGGGATGTCACGCCCCGATCCTTTGAGCGCGTGCCCATTCCTCTACGATCAATTAAATAGCGACGTCCCAGGATGCATCGCCGACACATTCATTTTAATATGCATGCGGAAGCAAATAAATAATCCCCAAACAAGAACAAGATGGGATAGGAAAGTAGGGCCATAATTTTGAAAACTAACTACATATATATATCATAATAGGTTATATACAAACCAAGTTGATATATATATATATATATATATATATATATATACACACCAAGTCTACAAAACATGGGGTTTGCAAACAACTAGTAATATTCAACCTGCTCCACCTCCTCGCTATCATTTGAGCCTACAGCTGAGTACACTGAGGTTCCTAGATCTTCAAGATCCGAGTCTATCAGGTCTACCACCGAACCTTTAGGGGGATTTGCTGTACCCTTTCCGAAAGCAACCTCCAATACATACAAAGATATCTCAGATTCCAGTATGGGACCCTCTCTCTGGCCATCCTGAGCTTGGTGGTACCATGATATGTATCGGTGGGGCACCTTGTGTGTGAGACCCACATCGACCTAGACTATGGACCTTACCAACTCATAGGTCCAACCCTAGGGCTCCTATGCAGTGAAATGTAAGACCTCTATTCTGTGACCCTCTTAGGCTATCCAAAATGCTCAAGAGGAGCTGCCAGCTAAGACCTAAAATGATATCCCACAATGGGATGAGATGATGTCTCAACGAGTTCAACCCCCTAAGACCCAACTAGGAAGAAAATACGCTATGAGGGCTATCTAAGCACAACCATGAAATAAAGGACTTACCTTTGCCTCCACTTCTTCTTGCAAGTTAATTTAATTCATAAACTCAATCAATCATCACAACATTTCAATTCCTCAAATCATATCAAACCATCGATCAATCGACTCGGTCAATTACATATCATCATGACCTTCCATTAGTCAGCCCATTCAATACTATCTATAAAGTTCGGTTATATTAGGATTGCTCACTCTAAGCTAATAAATAGATAGTATAGCTCACACTAAGATGATGAATAGTATATTGCTCGCTCTAAGCTAACATATCGAGGCCCGCAAGCTGATATAGTATACTAATAATGCTCACTAAAAGCTGCTAATGTGTACTGCTCGCTCTAAGCTGACATATCGAGAACTGCATGCTAATATAATACACTGGTATACTGCTTACTCTATACTGACATATCAGAGCCCATAGGTTGATATAGTATACCATTCTAACCATCTATTCATTTCAACATTTTTATAATACCCGATAAAAATAATCGTGTGTGGGTACACGGTCGGCCTTAGCCAAAATACAATTTTTCCCCTTTTGAAAATCCCACTAATTTCAAGAGTCCAAAAACATATTTTTTTAGTTATAAATTGATGCCCGGTGATTTTCTAATTAATTACCAAAATTAAATAAATTTTGGGATAAATACCCCAATCACAAATCACACTCAATTTGCACAAAGTAACAGTCAATTAAACAAACAGATCACACCACTACAATCAGAACAAAATTTTAGTCATTGGATATCCCGGTCTAATTTCCAAAAAATAAATAATTAATTAAATAATTACGAAAATTAATTATTAAATGCCAATAAATACAACTTAGTCCGGAAAATCCTAATTAAAAGTTGAGACCAGCCCGAAAAATTTCCGAACCACTCTAGATAAATATTAGAGCTTGTCTAGGCTCTAATTACACTACTCTAACCACCTAACATGTAATAATGATTAATTAAATTGCTAATGTATTCTAACTATCCATCTAATCTATAATTAGTCTATACTAATAAACTTTTAAACATCATTAACTTTGAAGCAATGATTAGTGAATTAAACTCACTTGATTAAGGATCTGCTAGGATCAAAATGACAGGGACGCGGCTAGGCTCAACAAACTCCAAAGCAGGACCGCCAACCGGGGTTGAGAAGGCCACAAAAACGGGCCAAATAGTGGCTGTGAGACTCTCTTGCTTCGGCTTCTATCCTTGGTCAAGTGAGCTGGAACCGGTGGCTGGCTGAGGCAAAAACTGGCAAGGATGGGTGGTGGGGCTACTGTGTGTCTAGGCGGAGGCAGACGGTGGCTTCGGCGACCATGACGACGACACACGGCGTCCTGATGACCTACTAGATGCACGAGCTGGGTGAGGCAACACGGCTAGGACGGCAGTGATGTGCGATAAGTAGGCGAGCACATGGCTTGCAATGGCGAGCGGTGGTTGAACAGGCAGAGAGGATCTGAGTTGCTTGATTTCTGTGTTTGCTGGAGGTCTTCACACGACTGGATGGAGGGAGAGGATGGTGTCAATGGGTAGAAGGAGGTGGGAGGGGACCGACTGGGCTGGAGTGGGCCACCAAGGTCACTGTCTCATCTCTTTGTCCCATTTGTTGTGTCCCACCAAGTGTGCTGTCTTCCACAGCCAATTTCCTAACCCATTAGCTTCCTCTAGAAGTCTTGAGTTGGTCCAAAAGTCATGGGCATATGGACATACGAATTTGCACAACATTTTCCCTCAATTTCCATTCAATTCCTTCTTGACTTAACCCAATAAGGCTCTCAAAAATTCAATCGAGGTACTCGCAATCAAATTGATATTTTTTCTTGCCATTAGAACTTACTTGCATCCTAATTTCATGAGAAAAAATAGTTCTTTGGTTTTCCCAATCGAAAACGGCCCTATATCGACTTTTTCCACCAAAATCTCGATTTTCAGAAAAAATCTTCGGCGACTGAGTTGACGTTTGTAAAATGACTCGTGACATGACATAACTTTCAATTTTTGAAATCGGATTTAAATTTGCGGTTAATTTCAATCTAGCACTATTTCAATGTGACTTAGGCAACCAGGTAGCTTTTAGAAATTTTTTTGGTCCAAATGACCCATGGTCGATTTTCTTCGAGCCACAATGAACCTCTTTGACACATTAGTGACTCTTGGTGGTTGTGAAAATCTCAAAGATTCAAATACGGGTAAGAGGTACCGAAATGATAGAAAAATCAGTCTAGTGCTGATCGACAAGAATTTCTCAATTTGATGGAATCACTCACGTTTAACCACACATCTCAGTCGAGCTGACCTATTTCTGATTTCCAATCGATCTTTACTGTGCCGTAATGATCTATGCATATGGGCACGGTTGAATAGTTGATTCCTGATCAAATTCTCAAGTCTATTGCGTTAAAATTCCTTAATGACTTCTCCAGATAGTCTAGTTATCTCTCGAGTGATCAGCTCTAAGAATAGCACTATAGGCGCATCAATGAAAGGCCCGATTAATTTAACTGAAAGCAAAATTAAAAATTTCAGGATGTCACAGTGTGGGTATGCGCATTCTAGTCTAGGATATTCTCGTGGGCCAAGCCATTGGCTAATAATAGGTGGAGACCTTACTATGGGGGAATCTTGGTCGTTTTGTCATGGGCATTATGCGTGACCATGGCTAGACATGTGAGCATGAGTTGGTCAATAGAGTAGACCATTGACATTTGATTTGAGTTTGATTAATGGAATGGACCATTGATATGTGGTTTAATGAAATTAATCAATGGAATAGATCTTTGATACAGGTTTTTGCGAGATTGACCAATGGGCTGGACCATTGGTGTCTTCAATATTTTTATTATAAATATACATTATTTTAAAATGAGTTATGGTTGTGTTTTAAATGTGCATAGTGATTTCTTGATCCACTTGGAAGAAATGTGTTACTCACTGAGCTGTGGTAGCTCACTCCTTTCATTTACTTGTTTTTCAGGTTCTTTAGCAAATCGCAAGTAGGCCTGAGCATTCGTTATTGGGGAGAACTTTTTGTGGTGGTGACTTTTTGGTAAGAGTTGTATATAGTTGATAAGTTTGTGAGTTAGCTTTTGGTGGAGGTGCATATATTAATTTGGTGGTTTGAGGTTGCGTCTTTTAGGAGGAAGGATGGCCGTGTCATCCTCCACTCTTATTGGTTTTGGGGTGTGACATCCTTAATGTCTAGACTAATCCTAACTTAATTTAGAAGAGAAATTTACACTTAAATTAATGAAAAACGGCATGATAAGTAAATATCCAAGAAATTGAAATGACTTGAAAATAAATGTGGAAAAGGAAAACCTGATATAACTTGGGCAAATAATATTACATGGCATTGTTATCACACCCCAGGACAAAACCCTCATGAACGAAATGGGAATTTAAATATGCATGAAGTTACTCTAAATAATTTTAATTTATGCAAAATGGATTATTTACAAAAATGATTATAAAATACCAAAATAACATAAAATCAGGAAAAATGACCTTATAAAATTAGGAAAATCTCATAAATGTCATTTTTGCCTTAATTTGATACCATCCATCATTATTGTATTCTTTTTATGAAATTTTTGGATTTAAAAAAAATTATTTGAAAATAATTCCCTAAATTGATCTATGCTTGATTTACACTAATATGGAAGAGCCCAGTACATGAATATCATAAGAATCGAGCTCAAATTGACCGTTTCAAGATCGAAGCTTAGTTTGGGCATTTCATGGAACACTTGGTGTGCATTAAACCAGCCCAAGTAGGTTCCTTGAGTCATGTTTGTGGCCTTCAATCTCAATCCATAAACAATCTCATGTAGAACTAATGTATGAAGGTCATGCTATCACATGCAAAGAGCAATATTGAATAGAAATCATAGCCTAAAACACATAAAAACCAAGCTAAAATCATCCTCAAATGCGCAGGTTTGAGTTGATTTTGCAAATCTAGGTTTGAACTCAAGTCAAGCAAATAAGTTGCATGCCCATATTCAAGCCCCAACACTCACCACATGCAAGATCTACAAAGAACATCACTTGATAAAAAAGAAAGTAGGTAACATGGACTTTTAAATGCAACAAACATCACAGAGATTGACCAAAATGTTCCTTTCAAGAAGCATACGCGCATGGTCCACATTGACCAGCCATGAATCGATGTGGATGGATTTGGTTTTGGCTCAAGTCGTAGACGATCTCATGATTTACCCAGAGATTTAAAGACCAAACCTAGCTAACCTCAACATCATTTGTACTCCCATTTGACATTCATCAAGCTCATGAAGATAGAAAACACATACAAAGCGGGAGTAGCAAGTCAAACATATAAAGCTTTTGCAAGTGGCTTTTGGCCAAGGAAACCAAGAGATTATCCTTCGGGGGCACGTGGAAGTTGGCTCATTCAAACAAGAAAATGAGATTTGCTAAGGAAAAAACTTACAATGAAGGTTTTTGCTAGTCTCCAAAATTAGACTTTGAGACCTCTTTTGTTGGCTAAATTAACACCCAACCAAACTATATGTATTATAATTTGGGCTACAAGTCATAATTTTCCTAATTTATCTCTTACTTTTCTTAAAACCACCCACTTTCCCTCACCTATGACCAATTGGACAAAACCCTTTAGAAAAATTTTCATTTTCTTGCCCCACTAGGAGGGTACTATTTTAGGGGGCTTTAGGAGGCCTTCCTGATCTCCATTTGGGACGTGAGACCTATGATTAGAAAGATATTTAAGTGAAGTTTCTCTATTTAGTTGAAGGTTTTGGCTAATGTTTGCTACAAGTTTGTGAAAATTTCACTTTTCTCTGCAATGGTCGGTTTAGAATTTCTGGGTTTGGCTTTTCTTGAATTGCTTCTAGGGGTGTCTTTGGCAAACGATTGTGAGCTCTCTATCCTCCTCCTTATCTCCTACCTTTCATGCCCTAAAAGAGCTTCCTTCAGTGATCTTATCCCCTTAATTAAGGGATCTTTTGGTTGGTCTTTTGTCCACCTACCAAGCCTGCTAATAGAGCTACTTCGACAACTTTCTGACTTAGCCAAATTTTCAAATTTTGTAGCTATTGAGTGTGCGGATTTTACTACGATTTTCATGTGCTTCCAACTGCTTATCCTTGGCAAATTTTTTTCCACTTGCACTACCAATAAAGATCTTCCATCATGTGTAGAGATCAAGCTAATTGGGCCACTGAGTGGGATGTGGTGGGGCCATCAAGTTACTTACTCAACAGCTCCAAATTGAGATCAAATCATGGATTGGGTTTTGGTAGCTAGTTTTTGTACTCTAATCCATCAATTTGGCTGTGATTTTTGATTGATTAGCAAGCTCAAGTAGAGTAAGATCTTGGTCTGGTTTCGCAATTGTCCCCACCCAATTTTTGTAAGGAAGTCCCTCAAAGTTTGCCATTTTTTGCTTGATAATGTCCAATTCAATGCAATTTTGTTATTTTGGCTAGATTTTATTAATTTGGTCTTCAATTTCAACTTAATTGGGGGTCAAGATGATGCTTTAAGGGTTTGGACGAATTTTTACAAAATTTGCGAGTTGGTCCCTTAACTTTTAGAAATTACATTTTGGCCCCAACTTGCTGTTTTAGTTGCAATCTAATCTCTTGGACTTGGCTAGTCATATTTAGATCATTGGCCCCAACTTACTTTTTTTTCCTTCTTTTTTTCTTTTTTTCCCTTTTATCTTTTTTTATTTTTTTATTTTTCTTGTTTTTTGAAAAGACATATTCCATTTAAAAAATTATACTAAATGCCTAAATAATCTATATGCAAGAATTTGACATGAAATATTTTTGTGGAAAAACAAGTTCCTATTTTTTAGAAATGATGTTTGAGTAAAAATTCAAGTGTCAACAGCCACCCCTATTTAGAAGGAAGCTCAAATAGATTGCTTTCAAAGATAAGATGACGCCTGATTTTTTTTTTTTTTTTTAAAGAGCAATAAGAAAATGCAATGGAGCTTGATATAAAGAGCGTGGTTTAGAGATGTACCTATGAATACTTTGAAAAGTGTGGTTTGAGGATATATCCACGAACCTTATGGCTTAAGGTATTTCACTAATTGTATGGTTTAAAACAGACATACTAACCTTGTGATTGAAGGCAGTCTCACTAATCGTGTGGCTTAAGGTAGTCCCACTAACCTTGCGGTTTAAAGCAGACTCACCAATATTGTGGTTTAAGGCAATCCCATTAATCGTGTGATTTAAGGCAATCCCATTAACCATATGGTTTAAGGTAGTCCCACTAATCGTCTAGTTTAAAGCAAACCCACTAACCCTGTGGTTTAAGGCATACCTACTAACCATGTGGTTTAAGGTAGTCCTACTAACCATGTGGTTTAAGGCAGTCCTACTAATTGTATGATTTAAGGTAGACCCACTAACCTTGTGGTTTAAGGCAATCCCATTAATCGTGAAGTTTATGGCAAGCTCACTGACCTTGTGGTTTAAGGCAGTCCCACTGACATTGTGATTTAAGACAGTCCCACTAACCGTGTGGTTTGAGACAGTTCCACTAATCGTGTGGTTTAAGGTAGTCACACTAACCTTGTGGTTTAAGGCAAACTCGCTAAACTTGGGGTTTTAGGTAGTCCTAATAATTATGTTGTTTAAAGTAGACCCACTAAACTTGTGATTTAAGGTAGTTCTATTAACCATGTCTTTTAAGGCAGTCTCACTAACCGTGACTTAAAGTAGACTCACTAAACTTGTGGTTTAAGGCAGTCCCACCAACCATGTAATTTAAGGTAGTCCCACTAACCGCGTGGTTTAAGGTAGACCCATTAACCACATGGCTTAAGGCAAACCCACTAACTTTGTAATTTAAGGCAAGCTCACTTACCATATGGTTTAAGGCAGTCCCATTAACTGTATGGTTTAAGGCAGACCCACTAACTTTGTGGTTTAAGGCAGTCCCACTAATCATGTGGATTGTATGGTTCAAGGATGATCAAGAACGTCTTGAAAATGCATTTAAGGCTAACCCATGAACGCTTTGGAATTGTGTGGTTTAAAGGTAACCAAGAACCTCTTGAAAATGCATGGTTTAACGCTAACCCATAAACCCTTTAGAACTACTAGGTTTAATGATGACCAATAACCTCTCGAAAATGTATGGTTTAAGGTTGATCCATGAACTCTTTGAAATTGCATGGTTTAAGGATGACCAAAAACCTTTAAAAATTGCATGGTTTTAGGTTGACCAATGACCCTTTGAAAATGCATGGTTTAAGGCTAACCCATGAGGCCTGAAATTGTGTGCTTTAAGGATGACCAAGATCCTCTTGAAAATACATGATTTAAGGTTAACCCATGAACTCTTTGAAATTGCGTGGTTTAAAGATGACCAAGAACCTCTAAAAATTGCATGGTTTAAGGTTGACCCATGAACCCTTTGAAAATGAATGGTTTATGGCTAACTCATGAACTATTTGAAATTGTGTGATTTAGGGATGACCAAGACCCTCTTGAAAATACATGGTTTAAGGCTAACCCATGAACCCTTTGGAATTGTGTGGTTTAAGGATAACCAAGAACCTCTTGAAAGTGCATGGTTTAAGGCTGACCCATGAATCCTTTATAATTGCACGGTTTAAGGTTGACCAAGAACCTCTTGAAAATGCATGTTTTAAGGTTGACCCATGAACTCTTTAAAATTGTGTGGTTTCACTGAAGAAACCTATCATTTGAGAATATTCTAAAATGGGTACTACACATCAAATAGAATTCATTATAACAAGTATTCTAGTAGCGAAAGCATACTAGATTAGATCAATTTCAGCACATGTCATTAGAAACAATATCAAAAGTCTATCAATAATGAGAAAGCAATGATTGCATAAACAAATCAAATTGATTCCGACCACATGACAAACTCGCAAAACTGTCATCACGCTCAGAAGATGTCATTAATCGTTAAATTCTCTTGGAAGAAAAGTCCTTGTCGAAATTACCTTGATTTATGAGAAAGGTATGTTAAGTATGCCGAGCAAGAACCCTTATTCAAAAGGGCTTCTCACATATTCTCAAGAAAAGGGCTTTTTGATCCCATCTATTCATGCGGAAATAAACTAACCACTCAATCTCACTCTTCTACTGTGCAAGGCTTTAAATCATTCACAATAAGTACACATTGACCAATCTAAAAGGTCTTTTAGAAAGACTGTAGTGCAAGTTTGGTCATGGTTTTAGCAATGAATAAGCATCATTGGCTATGAAATGAATTAATAACCAATCGACAGCTTTGCTAGGTTTACAAGTCAATAAACCTTAAGATGAAATAAGACAACCTTGCTCTCACTTTTTTGAGCAGTAACTTCTTTAAGAAGTCTTTATTTCCACTTCGAATCATCCCAATCTGAAGTGATTTTGGAAATGGGTTGTAATGTTGATTCGGGGAAAGGTTCAATAGGCTTAGCTCAAAAGGCTTAGAACTTTTTGTCAAAGGGGGATTTGAGAGTTGGTGATTATCATGGCATCATTACCATATCATCCATTTTATTTTTTAAAGCACTCGACTTTTAAAATTCAAATTGTCTCAAAAGTCCTTTGACTAATCATCGAAACATAATGGCTTTTGCATTTGCAATGATTTTCTTTTCAATGCAAGCGTTTATTATTATTTTTTTTTGGTGACATTTTTGCTTTCACAAAGATATTCCTCTTGATGCAATTGTTTTTTCTTGTACTCTTTCTCTTTTCTTTTTTATAGACATTGGCCTTGCTTTACTAAGCACACTACATTTTCATGACCTTTAATTTTTAGTTGACTTTTACTCTTTTGAACTTTTTGAGCTCTTAGGACTTTCAAGATGCTTTTCATATTCTCATGTAAACACCAATTGCATCGGTAAATTATGTGTCTTGCCCCTAATGTGGGGAGATAATCATCACTCGGGCTTTAGAAATGAATAATTAGGCTCAATATGGTTTAAGCAACGGGTATCTATGTTTGGATGGAGAAATGAATGCTCTTCTTCACCTCGAGATGCTTCAAGTTTCTATAAGAATTCATCTAAAGTTACCACAAAAGATTCATGCAAGTGAGAGCAAAGAAACCTTTCTCATCTTTCCTCTCCAAATAATGTAAACCCAAACCTCCATAATTGCCTCATCGTGAGGTGGTTCTTCACAAGGGTATTTTGTAGAAAATTCTCCACATTAAAAGGCTCAAATGGGCTAACTATTGTCACTTGTGGTGTGTATGATAGAGTAAAGAAATGCCACTTGTCATCTTGATCTATGAACCACTCGCAAATGAATCCATTGTCCTTAAATGACACGGGTTTTTCTCTTCTTGTTTCGCTCAAATCCCAGAGTGCTTAAATGACATGTTTGAAAACGAGTTGCCTTTCCTCCTCCTAAGTGTTTCTCGCTTGGCATGAGTAACATCACCTTTCATTTTTGTTGAGATCATTTGGGTGGATTAATCTCCATAGGGGATTTTGATTCAAAATGAGTGATCCGTCGAGTGGATATACAATTTAAAGGTAAAGAAGATTTTTGCAAACTTTGTGGAAAACTTGTTTCTTCAATTTCCCTTTCTGTGCTTGTTTTTAGAAAAAAACACTAAATGTTCTTTCTTACGATGGGAATTCTCCATTTGTTTTCCATTTAATTTTGAGATGAAGGGTGCTTACCTATGCCTTAGTAGTAAGGTGATCCTATGAAGAACATAAAGAAATGTGTTTAGTGCATGAATCCTCAGGGATCATAAAACTGGAAACGATACAACATTACATTTAGTCAGTTTCACAATCTGGCAGCAAACAGTGGAATGAACCTACTTATTTTAAAGGTTAAAGAGAGTCTAAGATCTTGGTCTCATTAATTAAAGCACTCTCCTATTTTTGCAAAAGCAAGAAATGCAAAAGTTTTTTTTTTTATTTTTTATTATTATATGTTTTATGGCAACCTTGTTGCCATTTCCAGGGATCGAACCCTGATCGTCTTCATTTCCAATACCACCAGGCCGAAGCATTGGTATTGTCCATGGGGTGCTTATTTTTTTATTTAATTGAACTGGCTCTAGAGTGACACATCTTTTAAACCAAGTTAGGTGAATTTGACATGTGTTACCTTCATACGCTTTCTTGGTCGATATGTACTATGCTTAAATCGATTTATCGAGTTTTTTCCTTGAATACTGATACTTCTTGTCAAACAAGGGAACTGCATCAAAATGAAGTTAGAGGGGGCATTTTGGAAATGATTCCTTCTCCTAGATCTAACTTTGAATGTTCTTGTGTTTCCTCTTCATGTGCCTTTGCTCCTCAGGTGTTAACATTTCCTTGAAGATCTTGCTTTCAAATGGGCCATTTAGATGTTATCGAATTCACTCATTCTAAGTGGGCGTCAAAGATGAAAGGAGAGGGGTACTCCTTGTTTCGACATGTGAGGGCATTGCTTCTTGGATGTTTTACTCCATTTATTCCATCAAAATGGATGGTTGGGCCTTAGCATGCCTTCTTAGTATAAGGTGTTGCTCTAACAGTCAATGTGCACCTTTTCCAACAAGAGATAGAGCATATTACTTATATTCCAAAATTGAATTGGACTAATTTAAGGATGATACTCCCTTTTTGTGCTGAATCAATTGACTTTGTTTCATCTTGCTTCACGAGTGAGAGTTACTCTACTTTGAGTGACTTGCCCCATTTATCAATTGCAAGGTTTAAGAAACATAATATGTTATTTTCATATTCGATGTGATTCATTTTAGGAAAGGTATACTCCATTTTACAGCATATCTGATGACTGTGTTCCATCTTGTTTCCTTGGCTATGGAGAGGGATTTGCTCTCATGATTGACAGCAATTCACTTGGCAAATGTCTATTCCATTTGAATCTTTCCCTTTTCAGAAGTGGGGTGATTCAGGTATTGCATGCCCCTGATCCATTTTGTGGGCATCTGCCCTATTAAAATTTCTCATATCTTTGTGGAGGAAGGGAAGACATTGTCCTTATGGTCGAATACATGCTACACTAAGTTAGATAACTTTTCCACATGCAACTCCATTTGTTGATGAATCTTCATTTCGTTCGAATCTTTAATGCTTTATTCAGTTTCCCGCGTAGCCCTTTTAGGCTAGGTGATCTTTTGCCATTTGTGCTGCATCAATGCATTTCCCACTTCACAATCTTTTAATTCAAGGGCAACATTTGATAACCGATTCTTGTTTGTGTACATTTACTTCTTGAAGTATTGTCTTGCAGACCACCAATAATCATCTCCATACAAGATTGGATGCCAAGAAACCATTGGAAGAGTAGGGATTGCAATTGCTTCTTGCTCACAACCAACGAAGTAGTTTGATGCCAAAGAATGTCTACAGATTTCTTCTTCCATGAAGAATGTCAAATAAATATGAGGTCGTCCAGGATGTGGAACTTTTGTGGAAGCTACCTTCGAAGCAATAGAGATTGTTGTTAAGCCAGTAGATTGTGATCTTTGAGGCTTTCACGGTTCTTTTCACACTTAATCACAACGTTTGAGTGCCACATTCGAAGCAATAAAGATTGTTGTTAGGCTAGTAGGTTTGTGATCTTTGAGGCTTTGACGGTTCTTTTCACACTTAATCACAATGTTCGAATTTATATGCTATGAAAATATTGATGTAGTTCATGGCTCAATTAAATATGCCCATAAATGAGCATGAATCGATGCATCACATGACTGTTAGGGAAAGGCCCGCGCTTTTGTCTTTCTAGAGGAAGTAAATATCAATCTTGAACAAAATCGTCATTTTGTCTATTTCACAAAAATGGATGGCCGAGTCAGTTGTTGCACAATACACTATTGGAATTATTACAACCTTACCCCGTCAGAGCATCATCCTACAGAAGTGACTAAGTGAAGAGATAAAATATTACGCAAATCCCTCTTGAAACTCATTTTCAAACATTTTGAAGCTAAGGCATAAAACTCAGCCCAGAGGGTCCATTTGAAACACTTCAAATATTTTATAGAATATGACTTTTATGAACTCTGACTTCATTATTCAAAAATGTGAGTTGTATGATATACAAAAGCATCGATTGGGTCCACAATCAAAACCCAAAACACAAAACACATTTCCTGATAGGAATAATGATAAGGATAAAGTAAAAGAAGCTCTTTCATAGAGGAGTGTAATAAGCACAATTCTTGTCCTGGCTTTAAAGTCCACATTTGGCATGGGCAAGCAAGAGGAGTTCAAGGAATGGTTGTCACGCATGACCAGTGAAAGGAAGATAATGTCAGTACATGAATGAAAATTTGATATTTCAGTAAAGCCGCCTCTTACAACGAAATCAAGGCAACAATACCTTCCCCTTAGTCTCCACTTTTGAGAATTTGGTATTTCATCAAGATTTTATTAGCAAGAGGACATTTCATTTAAAGATCGATCTACGGCTACCAATTGAATGCCCACTTTGTTCCAAAAGTTTCATACACAAATGGGGCATTGATTTTGAAAGATTAATTTGTGGTTTCACTCATACAAAGGTGAGGTGATTTTTATTTTGAGAACTCCATACACAAAATGTGAATTGAATTTTAATTTCAAAATGTGATCAAGAAAGAATTTTATTGAAATTTGATTTTAATTCTATGCCCCAAAATGTAGTCTTGACTTGGAAGAATTTCTATACAAAATGTGACTTTGAGTTCGTAATTGAAAATTTAAACAAAACTATGTTCTGTAAGGCCGGATCAGAGGTATTTCAAATATTTATTTATCAAGAGTGAGTACCAAACTTGCATCGCCAAGGGCATTCCATTGATTTATGAGAATCTCCAAAAAATGAAAATTTCAATATGAAATGAGCAAGTAGATGAAGAAATCACACTTACAATGCGTGAAGAGAATTTTTTTTTCCCGATCACATAGACACGTGGATGTAAACTTGTGAGGTTTGATGCATAAAGGTGGAATTCTAAAGGCTTAAGGTCCCCATTTTGATTAGATCAAAAAAGTTTTCTCCACCCTGCACTTACGTCAGACAGTTCTTTTTATCATTAATCAAAATGAGCAGGACCAAAAGTGGATAACCATGGGTCATTCCCCACATAGGTTCTATCTTTTGGCACCTCTTATGGGCTTCCTGGTGCAATCGGGGTTTTAGATCGCGAGTTGTGTGTGTAAATGTGCAATGCTAAGGCAAGTATAAATGCACTCACATCAATTGATATCCAAACAGCACTTCAATTTTATCCATATAAACATATGTTCCCACGCCTCCTTGCAAAAGAAATGTGTTAACAGACACTCCACCCCTTATTACTCCTAATCTACCAAAACATTTAACACATTGTTAGCGGACTAACCTTGTTTTCCACGCAACTTTGACACACATTATCGAATGAAGACCATGTTAGTGAACAATCAATCAAGTTATTATGGCCTCAGTCCTCTAAGGTTTGCAACTAAGTGCCCAGTGGAGTCGTCAAGCTGTCGCGACCTCTCTTTTTCCGTCCAGGAGAAAATGAAGAGGTTTAGGGATATTCGCCTAACGAGGCGGGCTAACGGCCTTGAATTAGGCGCGGACTCTCCCAAGCCCATACCTAGCGCAACATTGGATTTTATATTTTAGTTCCTAACAACCTATGTATTTCTAGGAGTGACTACTAGTCTCTTGGGGTCAGCTAGGTTGCGCATGACAAAATTTCTGAAACAGAAATTAATTTCTGGTCAGAAATCAATTTCTTAATTTCTATTCCCCGGACAAGTTTCTGAGCAAGGAAACCCATTTGATAACGACTCAAAATTTCTATTTCTGAAACAGAAATCCGTTTGATAACAGAACAAAATTTCTATTTCTAGGAATAGAAATTGATTAGATAACAACATAGGAAATCCTCAAATACAAAATAATAGTCAAAATAATACTAATACATTACAAAATTTGAAAATACAATATCATGGAATTTCCGGCATATTATTATCCCTTGCCATTTTATTAGCAATTGTTTTCCTAAGCATATTTATTTGGTTTCCCTTCTCGGTTAATGTATCGTTTGCAAGCTCATCCTACGTAGGTTCGGACAAGTACTGCGGAAGCATGAATATGGGTGCCATCAATGGCGCTTATACAGCCTTGTCATTTTATCAAAAACTAGTATTATACAAGATTATCAACAAAATAAAATTAATGGTGTAAAGGAATATATAAGAATTCTACCTTAAAGTAACGTTTATGGTTAGGAACCAATCGGGGGAAGGTTAGTTTATTTTGATTCTCGAATTGAATCAGTCCAGTTGCTCATCCCTAATTTCTTTATTGTTGCTCAATGAACCTTTAATGGCCCTTGCATAGCAAAGAAAGAGATTCTCTTGAATCTCTTGCGTTCGAATTAAAATTCAAGATTGTGTAACAATCTAATTATTTTGATTTTGCAAGAATTTTGAATTCGTAAAAAAATAAGGTTAAATTTCTAGGCACATTAGAACTTTGGTCGTTTATGAAAATTGGGGACCCATTCAATTGTCTTTCATCCTTAAGATGAAGTTATAAAATAAAAAAATAAAAAACACGAGCAAAATAAGAAAAAGAAAATTAGCAATAATTTCTGAAGTTGTGGTTATGAGTGAATAAAGTTAGCAAGAAAGCGCAAGGTTCTTTTATATGGTTTGATTTCAGTTTCCGATTTCTATTTCAGAAACTGAGAAGTTAAAAATTTCAGCTTCTGATTTCTTCAATTTCTCTATTTATGGAATAGAAATCTGTTTCAGAAATAGAGAAATCAAATTGCGTTACCAAATGGATTTCTGTTCCAAACCTATTCCGGGAAATAGAGAAATAGAGAAATCGAGAAACAGAAATTTTCTCATACGCGCCCCTAGAAACCAAGCAGGATGCGGGAGTATTGTCTCGATTCCTAGACAACCAAAGATTTTTAGGAACAGAGACTTGTTTATACCAATGTTTCTATTAGCGCCCTTGTGGTACCACTAAATTGGAAGGTTGTTTATTTAAATGGTCACACAATCTTAATTACCAATTATATTTCTTATGAAATCACTAAGCATCCATTCAAATGTTTTTGTAGGTTTGTTTTTCCTTAATATCAAATTTAGAAGAAAAATTTAAACTCAAATTAATGAAAAGCGGTGCGATAAGTAAACATCCAAGAAATTGAAATGACTTAAAAATAAATGTGGAAAATGAAAACCCGATACAAGTGGGGCAAATAATATTCCATGACCTTGTTATCATGCCCTAAGACAGCACCCCCATGAACGAAATGAGAATTTAAACATGCATGATATTACTGTAAATAATTTTAATTTGTGCAAAATGGATTATTTACGAAAAGGATTATAAAATACCAAAATAGTATTAAATTAGGAAAAATCACCTTAGAAAATTAGGAAAATCTCATAGATGTCATTTTTGCCTTAATTTGATACCATCCATCATTTATATATATATATATATATTGAAATTTTCAGATTTTTATTTAAAATTTGAAAATAATTCCATAACTGATCTATTATTGATTTACACTAATATGGAAGAGCCCAGTACATGAATATCACAAAAATTGAGCTCTAATCAACTGATTTAAGATCAAAGCTTAATTTGGACATTTTGTCGAACACTTGGTGTGCATTAAACCAACCCAAGCAGGTTCCTCAAGCCATGTTCGTGGCCTTCAATCTCAATTCATAAGTAGTCTCATGTAAAATAAAGTATTAAGGTTATACTATCACATGCAAAGAGCAATATTAAAAGAAAATCACAGCCTAAAACACATAAAAACCAAGCTGAAATGGTCCTCAAATATGCGGGTTTTAGCTGATTTTGCAAATCTGGGTTTGGACCCAAGTCAAGCAAATAGGTTGCATGCCCATATTCAAGCCCCGACACTCATCACATGCAAGATCTACGGAAAAGATCACCTGATCAAAATGAAAGTAGGTAACATGGACTTTCAAATGCAACAAATATCACAGAGAATGTTAACACCTAAATTTTTGCATAAAAAATGGGTTAATTTTTACCCTCAAAAAATAAAAATAAATTGCATAACATATAGTTTAGAGACATCTATTTTATTCCTTTCTTGCATTGGACTGACGGTGAGCGTTGATACAACGTGAGACTTTTCACATATTCAGATAATATATACTGAGGGGCATATTCTTGGGTAGAAAGGAAATTTTTGAATGGAATATTTGAAAAATACAAAAGAAAATATTGCGTGGGTGCATATATTTCAATAATATATTCAAGGGGATTATGCACAAGCAAAATTAGAAAAAAATATGCCACAAAGATCTAAAATTTTCCCCTATAAAAGGTGTTGTGCACATACGGATAAAGGGGTCTGAGAATTAAGAAAAAAAATTCAAGAGAAGAATTCGCAAATAAAATTCGTGGAAAGAGCAAGCGTGACAGAATTTGTGAAAGTGAGAAGAAAGGAAAAAAAGAAGAAGAAAAGAGGAATCCCCCTTTGTTGTCCAAGAAGAGTCTTTTTTCTTCTCTTCTGACAACCTGCAGAAGAAAAGAATGGGAAAAGTTGGCAAAAAAAAAAGAAAAAATGTAGAGAAGAAGTGACGTGAGAGACGAGTGAGGAGAGAAGAAAGAAAACAAAAGGAAGAAAGAAGGGGAGTCTTATTCTTCAACAAATCGGCACTCGACGTCCACGCCTTTGCAGATCGTGCCTCTGCAGCCGTGAGCACCGTCGCGCTCGGCGTCCAGCGACTGCGCCTTAGACTGCCCATCGTTCGCCGGTGTCCTCCACTCCTCCGTAGTTGCCTATAGGAGCTTCGCCTGATGCCGCAGCAAATAGGTGATCGATGCCCCCTCAGTCCAATTGACGATTGCTCCTCTGCCTCATTAGCAAGCCCGCGTCACCACCGTCACTTTTTCCCTCGTGAAGCTACCGCTGCCCGACGCCACTACTCACCACCGTCACTGCAACCCACAACCTAGCTGCTGCTCGCTGGTCACTGTCACCCCACCAATACCAAATGCTTGTTGCGGCCGCAACGACCCAGAAGCTGACCATTGTTGCTACCATTTTGCCCAATGCCTCCGCCGTTACTGCTTTCCCTTCGCCAACGCTTCCGCTCGTAGTCTGCATGACCTCTACCGTAGTAACTTGCCTCTGCCACACCTTTGCCTGCCGTCCTCCGCTCAGAGCTCGATGCCACCACGCCTTTACCACCCGCGAGCCCCACCTTACCAAGCCTTTGTCGCGTCTTCGCTGGTTCGTGACACAACCCACTGCAGCAGCTCCACGCCTCCATGCGTCTCGCCTCCTGTCAGCCACGCTAGACACCACAGCTCTGCTAGTCCTCGCGCCTCAGCCCACTCAACGCCTACTACTATTGTACACCTCTGCCCACGACCGATGTTGCAACCTGCTACTACCCCCTTCCATTCACCGTCGGTGAGTTCTGAAGCTACAACAAGCCGCCGCTACTCATGCCACCTCTGAAGTGCCTACACCAGTTAAGCTGAACTCCCCCGAACTCAGACGATGGTGTCTCTACAGCTGCGAGCATCCGAGCGCTTCTGCCGCTGTTGAACGTCGCCTTTGCCTCTACTCGCCTAGCGGCCGAAGCCCGCTGCTCTTGACCTCGCCAATGCCTTTGCATCACCTCCACCTACGATCCACTCTCCCATCGACGTTGTTGTCCTCATTGAGCCCTTCCTTAGGTAGTTTAGTTATTTATTTATTTTATTTTATAGCATTTTTAAGTTATTTAAATTGTAATATTGGATGTCGATATTCATTTCATAAATCTTGTAGGCATTATTCGCATGGTTTTTCCCCAAAATTAATGTAATTATTAGTTTCATTCGTAAGACATCATATCAAATTTTTAATTATATTAATTTTTGGGGCATTTTGGAAGTATTTTAATTGTTAAATCATTATAATTATTAATTTGATCTGTAAGAGTTCGGATCAGATTTTTAATTATTTTGAACTTTTTGTTGTGATGCTAAGGATTAAAATAATCGTTAATTTAACCCATGAAACAATGGATTATTTTTCAGTTATTTTAATTCTCATTTGATGAATATCTTGATTGTTTAGATATAGTTGCTTATCTTGGAAAAACACTAAAAAACATTATAAAAAAAAATCAAGTCTTGCATCGGAGTGTGTTAGTAAATTAGGATTGCATTTTTTTAGGATTGCACTTTTAGATAATTTTTGGAATAAATTAGGATTGAATTTTTTTTTGTTTAGATAAACTAATAAATAATGTTTGCACATTTAGATCATCTCATTTTTCTTTTAAAAAAAATAGTTTTCTAAGATAGGATAGGGTTTAAGTCAAATTAATCCCTAAAACATATTAGAAAATTATTCATTTTAGATAGTTTAATTAAGGTTTTTATTAATTCCGAATTTTAATAAGAAAAATACAAAAATATTAGGTGCATGTCAATTAGTTTGCATGTTAGGTTCATTTAATTAGAAATAGCTTGTTTGTAAAATTAGGTCATATAGTTTAAATGCATGACTTATGATAAAGTTCTAGTTAAAAGAAAAATCCAAAAAAAAAAAAAAATACTTGCTTTAGTGTGTGGAATTCATTTGGTGCAATTTATTTTATTCAATGTTTAATAATGATTGAGCATCTGTGTGATCACCCCATTGCATGATAGTAATTTAGGTTATTATAAATCTAAGCTGCCTGCAAAAAACATTTTTGAAAATTAGAAAGAAATGGTACTGAAAGGGCATTAGAGAAATCTAGTATAACCAAGTCCTCGTATCCAAAATCTCTGGTTCGTAGGAGTAAAATAATTCTCCCGTTATTTTACTTAGGTGTCTAATCGGCCTACCATAAACCGATTAGTGGCGATTCCTAGGTAATAATCATTTGCATGTTAAATACTTGAATCTTAAGTTGTGAATTAGTATGGGCTTGGGAGAGCTTAGCTAAGCTTAAAGACTTAGTAGTCCATTAGCCTGAACTTAGGTGGTGCACCTGAAATTTAGGTCGCAACAGCTTAACAACTCTGCTAGGGACTTGTGTTGAAACACTTAGTGGACTTAGGCCAATTTTTCTAGTTCTTTTAAAAATATTATTGTTTGGCAGCAAGCATACCATGTATGTCACTAATATCAAGTGTTAAATATTCCTGCATATGGGAGGTATAAGGGGAGTAATCTTTGCTAACCCTTGTCTTGCAGGGAGGTATTGGGATTAATGGTTTATTTTTCCTTAATTAGAAGTGGTGTTTGCATTTAAACTATTGTGCATGTTTTTATTGCTTTTAGCACTACACTATTGCACACATAACCTGTTGCCAGACCTAGGCTGTGATAGGATTTTTAGAATGGTGTTCAGAAGGATACTTCCTCCAAAGCGAGACTGCGATGTAGAGGTTGACCTTCTCTTCCTCGAAATTTTTTTTTCATGGTGTCGAATGTGTTTGTCCATATCCGTGAGATTGTGTGAATATTGGGCATTCCATTCGACTGAGCCGGAATTAGGAGGACCTGACACATGAATGTGAGACTGCAACGGTTAGATTATCCTCTTAGCTCCACTTTGTTAAGTCGTCTAGAGAAATCGAGCCTCACATTTCATGCATGTGTCTATGTGATTGTCAACCCTTTCCGATGAAAGTAAGTTGTCTAATTTCTCACTTTGCAATTTACTACTTTATTGCAATTTTGTTAGTCCATGACAATAGGTTCATCGTAAGTCTTCTTTTATACGCGATAGGGAGAACCGACGCACAATTCATTTCCGCTCCCAAAAAGAGCTCAAAATGTGGCTAGACCAGTTAAGATCAAGACGGCCAGGCCTTACGTCTAGTGGTCCCTGATGTGACTGAGAAGCCCACTCAGCGAGCACAAATTGAGCATCTTAAGCAGAAAGTGAAAATGATTCAAGCTGAAAATAAGAAGCTTCGCAAGGCATTGGGTTCCCGAAAGCATATACAATGAGATGTTTTGGTTTTTGTTTCTTAGTTCAATGTCTAGGGACCTTGATTTCAATTTTTAATACAGTGTTCTCAATTTTTTAGTTCGATGTTTAAGGACTTGAATTTTAATTCTTTGTTCATTGTTAGGAAGTTTGGTTCAAATTTCAAAGAAATCATGAATAAAAGAGGTGATTAGACCATTGTCATGGGCCATTTTCCTATCTTGTCATTGGTTCTTACATTACTTTTATTATCGTAAGTGACAACGGAGCCACCACGTTCGCCCATTATCACTTGATCGAGAGCTAAAATGGCCGACAAACTAAAATGAGCGATCGTATCTCCACAATGGAAAACCAACTTCAACAGTTGCTCACCTTTATACAACTCATGTTAGCTCAAATCCAATCCCTCTAGGTAAATTCGACTCCTGCACCTACTCTCCCCGAGATAGTTATCCAGAAGCAGGTAAACAAGGCCCAAATGGGTGATGGCAACACGCCTAATTTGGATGATGACCCATTCCCGATCAATATGAAAAATGCTAAGCTTGTCAACGTCCCTAAGACAAAGCAAGATGAATGCTTTGTGAAACTAGAAGAAAAAGTCAAACAACTGCAGGAGTCACAGAGCTCACTCTCATTTGACTTGTTAGTCTACAAGAAGGTCAAGATGCCGAAGAAGTTTAAAATGCCAGAGTTTGAGGAATAAAATGGTACTTCCTGCCCAAAATCTCATTTGCAAATGTACCACGTACGCATGGCCCAGTATGTCAAGAATGAGCCCCTCATGATCCAATCATTTCATGCGAGTTTGATCGGGCCCGCACCGAACTAGTATATGATGAAGAATGTGAATCTTCTCGAAACCTGGAATGAGGTGGTTGACGCATTTCTTAAGCAGTATAGGTTCAACATGGACATTACACCTTCTCGAGAAGATCTTGAGAGGATGGAGAAAAAGAGGAGCGAGTCGTTCGAGGAGTATGCCATGAGATGGCGAAATCTAGCAGCTCAAATCACTCATGAGCCTACTAACAAGGAGTTAATGAAGTTGTTCATCAAGACTCTCCCATCTGAGTTCCGTACCCAAATGGCCAGAATGTATGTTGAAAGCTTCAATCAACTTATTCCTGTGGGAGAACAAATCGAGATTGGACTAAGAGATGGATGGCTTAACGAGTCGACTCATCAAAGAAAAAGGTTCACCATGAAGAAAGACCAAGAACCTAGGACGGAAGTCAATGTTGCGTATGCACAATCTAGCAAGCCTCTAATTGTTCATGTCCCTAAGAATCAACAAGGCGGTGTCCGTCCGACCATGCCTCAGTAGTTTACTAGAAGGTAATTCAATCCTCTTCCTGGCCCTTTGTCCCAAGTCTTGAAGGTCCTACAAAAGAAGGGGTTGCTGTTCTACAAGCCAAAGATACCTAATGCTGAAAATTTTTCTAACTACGACCCCTCCAAGAAATGCGAGTACCAAATGGAGGAAATAGGACATTCGACTGATGAGTGCATGACCTTGCAGCACAAGGTCCAAAAATTATTAGACACCAAGGCATTTGCCTTCAATATCGCTCTGCTGAATCCTCTACCTGAGCATGAGGATAGGGTGAATGCTATTTTCGAACACGACGCCAGTCAAATCAAGAGCTTGAAGGTGCATGTGATGGACACCTTGGGGTAACCAAGTGATGGATGGGATTGCATGGATCC
Organism: Eucalyptus pumila; assembly: GCA_016097595.1. Taxonomy (NCBI): domain Eukaryota; kingdom Viridiplantae; phylum Streptophyta; class Magnoliopsida; order Myrtales; family Myrtaceae; genus Eucalyptus; species Eucalyptus pumila. The sequence goes on along the minus strand of JADPVT010000012.1, from coordinate 205,254 downwards.
AAACACAGAGAGCTCTGATGACACCTTAGAAGGAATCACAAGTCTATTTGATAACTTCTTTATAAGAGGCATTGATGATGGACCTTCGAAAGACATGGGAGTTGGCCCACAAGAGTTACTTATTACTTTTGCACATTCCCCTGCATGGGAATTTTTATCGCTTTCTATGAATTTTTATCGCTTTATAGGAATTGTTTTTGATTTCCTCTTTTTCACTTTATTTTAGGGGTTAGGATTCGCAATTCCCATTCAATAAATGTAATTGATTGATTAATTTCAATGAAATTACAAAATTTATTTTGATGGCTTGATGAGGTACACTAAACTAGCCCGATGATGATATCCAGCCGATAAACACAAAGAAAAATGCAAGAAGAATTCTGAGGTTGGGCTTCATCATGCTTTTTCGTGTCAAAATATTTATAAAAAAAAAATTTACCAATTGCTTTTCAAAAACTTTTCAAAAAAAATCTTTCAAAAAATAAAATATGTTTTACCTTGTTTGTCTTTGTTATCCTTCTACTTTTTGTTTTAGGGACGATCATATAGCATGCAAAGGTGTGGAAATGGTCTAACCTAATGATGATCCAGAAGACTCAATCAAAGATTCCATTGAGGTGTAGCATAGCTAGGAACAACATGAAAGAGCCAAGACTCTTATATCCGAGCAGACCGTCACTATTAATTTAGATGACACTGAAAAAGTCAAAGAGGTAAATGATCTTGTTCTAAGGAAGCTGTTGCCAATTTTTCCAGATACTAGGGGGCAAGTTTGCCCCAAATTATAGCGGTACATATGTGGTGAAGAAGGTACTTCCTGGAGGTGCCTTGATCCTGGCAGAAATGGATGGTCATGAGTTTTTCACTCTAGTTAATTCTGATGCTGTCAAAAAAGTATTATCCATGATTGAATTTGCCATGATGAATAAATTGCCTCAATGAATTGCAAATTCAATAATCCAAATTTGTTATACATCTTGCATGTTTTCCATGATGAATTGTGTGAGATAAATTGAATTTGTCAAATGGGATACTTTGGAATGATGAAAGGTAAGCCTTATTACATACACTATTTCATACACTAACCCCTAGTGAGTTGTGTAGAAAATTCCATTCCCACGAGTAAAAGGGTGATCTTAGAAAGGGTACGTCAATCGAGATGATGAAAGGCAATTTCTCCCTCTACCCGAAACATGACAAGTATACCCATTGTTTAGCCGTTTGAGCCCACACACATGAAGTGCTTTTAAATTATCCCTGTCAAGGATCATACCACATTGGGACAAATTTGAGATGAATGGTAGGAATTTTTTTACTTACACTTGCATCGATTTTCGAGTATCGCTTTCGTAGTGTAACTTGTACGATAATTGAAGTGCCTTAGGATGACGAAGAGCAGATCTTTCTCTATCATATACACTTCTATCCATTGCATAGCCCACTTGAGCCTATGAATTCATTTCATATTAAACCTAGTTGGTGATCATCCCCCACATTGGGGCAAGACAAAGAAAAAAATTCAAATGGCATGGTTTAGAATCCTAATAAAAGATGGAGGTTGTGTGAGTCCAAAGAAATAAGTGCAAAAGAGGGGCATGAAAAGGTAATGTGCCTGGTAAAAGTAAGGCCTATGCTAGAAAAAAAAATCAAACATTGGTTGAAGTCATTTTTCCAACAAGGTGGTACTAAAAAGTCAAATACTGAGATGTTACAATCAATGGAGTTTTGATATGAAGAAAATCTTCGATAATGGGGAAGAATACTGGTGGAAATGTCAAGATGATCACCGAATTTGACCCACTAAATACTTTTTGAGCCTAATGATCCTTTCGTTTCCCAATCCATGAACCAAGCCTGCGTTATGTCCCTTCCAAAGTCTCTTCAGATTAGGGCACTTGAATTAATGTGAAAGTTCATATGTTCGAAAGCATCGCTTGAAGAAGTGCAAGTAAGGCAAATTCTACCTCGTTTCGTATGTTTCTTAACTTGTAAACCCCAAGACGATTGTGAAATGTCATTTTGAATAGACTCAACTCAAAGAGTCCCCCTTGTTGAGCCATTGAACAAGTCCACATTACGGTCCCTGTTAAAGACTTCTCAGATTGGTAGGGTCATACTGCTTGCAAGATTGCTTAGACCCTTATTTGGCATGACAATGGTGAGATAGAGTGATTGTCAAAATCCCGCATCAAAGGTCAAGATGAAATAGCCCTTTTAATGAGGATGAGTGAAAAGTCCTTTCAAACTTAAAGGTCCCTCATTTGACACATCCATGACACTCATGTGTTCAAATTGGAATATTCCTTTGAAATTTTCAATGGAAATTAGGTGATGCAAGATTGATAGAAATCATCACGAACTTCCATTGAATTAATGCATGTTTATGATTACAAATGCATGTTGCCTCTTCTATGACCATGTTTTGCAGGAGACATATCCCCAAGGATCAGAGATGTTACCAAGGGTGCGTTTGGGAACTATTTTTGGGGAAAGTCCTTGGGAAAATACAAAGACCTTGGAGTTAAAGGTGTTTTTGAAAATGCAACCGTGTTTGGTAAATTGTACTTTGAAAGCCTCTTTGTGAAGTACTTTGAACAAAATAGTGTTTGGGGAATTGCATTTACAAATGACCTTTGTGATAAAAAAAAATTGACAAAAGAAAATTTTTAAAAAATTGATCGGCAAGGGCAGCAACCGCCGGCGACCTCCGGCAACCTCCAGTGACCTCCGACGACCTCCGACGAACTCGGATCTGAGGCGGTGAGGTCGCGTGATGCTGTCGTGACCTCCGACGACCCCCGATCTGGGGCGATGAGGTCGTGTGACACCGCCTCAACCTCAGGCGACCTCGGATCTGGGGCGGCGAGGTCGCGCGACGCCGCCTCGACCTCCGGCGACCTCGATCCGGATCGATGGGGTCGCGCGACCTTGCCGCCCCTGGATCTGGGGCGGCGAGTTCGCGGGAGGTCACACGGCACCGCCGCGACCCAGATCCGGGGGCGGCAAGGCGCGACCCATATTTGGTCGCCACTCGAGCCTTCGGCACTAGATCTGGTTGGGGTCGCGCAGCCCCGACGAGCTCCGTGCAAAGGTCGTGGTGCGGCAGGCGACGGTCGCCGGCGACCGCATGCATTTGGCCACTAGATCTGCGACTCGCGGAGGTCGCCTGAATCTCCGATGAAGATCGCCTAGGTCGCGGCGTCTCTCTACACCCGGAGAAGATGAACAGTGCTCGACAAGGGCACGCACTTGGAAAATGAAAAAAATCGTGAGGATAATTTCGGGTAAAAAAATGTGAACAAAGGTGCAGGTGTGGCATGGCGAAAATGCCGAAAGCCCAAGGCAGGTCTCCACCTGCCTTGGGCTTTCATCCTTCACAAGGTTGACATTTGGAGAAGGTGGGTTCAAATTTTTTTGCCAAACGGGTTAGCATTTGCCCAAGTATCTTTAGGCCTCCAAAGGGCTTTGGAAAGTGGTTCCCAAACGGACCCCAAGTAAGTATATCACTATCCATACCTTAATACTTGTCATTGCATAGGTATTCCCCTTCAAGTGCACCAACACTCGACTCAATAGAGCTATCCCCCAGAGATTTTCTCTGGATTCAGTCTAATTAAGATGACAGAAGAAGGGTTTGGGTCTAGGTCAGGTAATCTATGTTGCAACACTAGGCGACCGTAGAAAGGTACGAGTCTTGGACATGTAACACCAACTACCTTAAATCACTCTACCCTCCATGAAGGTAAGATATTCTAGGTAGATTCCTTTGACATCTCAGTCTGGATCTGGATGTCTTAATTATTTTCATCAAAATATTTCACTCAGGATGTAAATATTTTTATATCTTTCTAGTTTGGATATAGGTATTTCGAGTTTCAAAATCTTGACATCTCAGTCTGGATCTGGATGTCTTGATTATTTTCGTTGAACATTTTCACTCTAGATGAGAATGTTTCTTGATTCTTTACGATCTACCTTAGTTTAGATCTAGGTATTTCGAGTCCCAAAATATTGACATCTCAGTCTGGATCTGGAAGTCTTATCTAAACATTTCACTCTGGATGTGAATGTTTTTCAATCTTTCTCGTTGTACCTTAGTTTAGATCTAGGTATTTCAAGTCCCAAAATCTTGACATCTCAGTCTAGATTTAGATATCTTAACTAAACATTTCACTCTGAATGTGAATGTTTTTTGATATCTCTCGTTATATCTTAGTTTGGATATAGGTATTTCAAGTTCCAAAATGTTGACATTTCAGTCTGAATCTAGATGTCATAATTCTTTTCGTTGAACATTTCACTCTGGATATGAGTGTTTTTCGATCTTTTTCATTATACCTTAGTCTAAAATCTAGGTATTTCGATAACCACTAGACTCTTCAAGGAACCTAAATGAAGACTAGGTACTCGAAAATTGATCCCGTACCTCAACATGTTGTACCGCACTAATTGGTAAGTAACTACAGGTATGTTCTCTCCCTTTGCATCAGGCATTTGTGTCGCAACCAAATTTTTGGGTGCACAATCTAGGATTTGGCTAATGAATTGTTAAGCTTAGACCTAACTCGGGCTTTCCCAAGCCCATACCAATTCGCAGCTTTTGTTCAGATTATTAACATGCAAATGGATTTTATTTAGCAGTCACCACTAATCTATTTTTTAGTGGGTCGATTAGAAACCCAAGTAAAGTAACGAGAGTTTTACTTTACTCTTACAAATCAGAGACTTTAGGTACGGGGACTTGATTACACTAGATTTCTCTAATGCCATTTCGGTACAATTCTTTTATTTTAAAAAAATGCTTTTGCAAGTAGCTTAAATTGATTTTAAATCTATTTCCTAACATGTGAGGTGATCGTGCGGGTGCATAAACCACCAATTTAACACTCAAGAAAGCAATGAATAAATTGCAGAACTTACCTCATAGCAACGAAAGCATCTATAATGTTAAATTAGAATTTACATCAGCAATCCTATATATGATTTCTAATTAACACACCATCACTCAATTTTTGTTCACTTTTTAACGAGAATATAATCCATATGCAATGCAATGCTTCTTATCTAATACGAAATGATATGGCATGGAAATAGGTCTTAAACTATATGAATAAGTGAAACAATTTTGTGATTTCTTAATGAACATGCAATAACTAATATATGTAATCTAAATTAACCAAAATAACCTAATTCTAATGACGGACAATTTCTAATTAAATGAACCTAGCAACAATCACTAAATGACGTGCATTTCATGAACCTAATTCTATATGACATGCACATGACATTTTTTATTTTTTTAATAAGCATGCAATCTATCCTAATATGCAATAATGTGCAAAGAATGCCCTAATTCTAACTTTTTCTTTTTTATTATGAAATTCGAAATTTAAAATTGCCAAATAATTAAACGTGCAATTTAAATTAATGAGAAGAAAATATGATCAAACTAATGTTTTTGGTCTTTTTATTTAAGAAATTCGAAATAAATTTCCTATCCTAAACATGCAACATAACCTTAAAACCGGTAATATCCTAACATGCATTTAACCTAACTCCAATATTTTTTTTGGGTTTTTTCTTTACGGGAGCAATCAAATAAAGGCATCGAGAACAACACAGCAATAAATCAAGCAAGGTATCATCCATGTCCATTTAATTTTGGAAAAAAACTGACGAATCGTATTTCGTGCATGAGATCGGATTGGCCAATTTTTAAATAAAATCATGAATCGCATCTCGAGCGTGAGATCGAATTTGCGATTTTTCCGTACGATTGCGGGTCGTATTTCGAGCGTGAAATCGGACCGTCAATCATATGTACGTTGTGAAGGCTATTTGAGATTATGATAACATCATTCGAGAGTTCAATCAAGAATGCAATAATTTGAGCAAGGCAACGAAATATATGAATCTTGACTAAGATAAAATTATTACCTTGTTCAAACACTTGCTTGTCAAAATTGGACAAACTTGACACGGTGAAGAGGTGGTGTTGTCTCACGGATGCTCAACGGGATGCTCACGGTGAAGGGCAAAGAGTTATCAAGGACCATCAAGAATTATTGACGCGCAGTAATATTAATCAACACTCATATGCACTCAAATAGCAGAGAAAGTCAGGTCAACATGCTATAATCATGAAAACACCGATTTGCATGATTCATAGTGGATCCAAGATGAAACACCAACAGTTTGACTCGAAATTGACCCTTGTTATCTCAATCCTATGGACGTGAACAAATTATGATATTACACTTCCCAAGCTCATAAGTTAAGTTCACGATTTTTTGACTCCGATTGGACTCAGTAAATTAATGATGATTAGATCATCTCCAACCTGTAAACAGGTCAAAACCAATCTCAAACTTACCAGTTGAAAGGAGCACACAATTTGATGGAGGTCAGCAATCGTTCATAGATAGCATCGATTCAGCGATGACTTAGATTGACCAGGGTCTATCGCAAATGAGTTTTCAGAACAGCGAGGTGGCAATTTATGTGGACAAGAGCCTATGGCTGACAAGCAGGAGAAGATCGTGTTGGGACTGTCTTGGCTTTAGAGTATCTTTTTGTGAGTCTTTTTATTGCATGCTTCCTTTTCTTCCGTATCTCCTCCTAGAAGTGTTACACTAGTGGAGACGTCCCTCCTTGTAACCCGCAGGAAAAGATTAAAACTTTTGGTCTCTCTCTGTGTGCATATTATGGCCGTCTCTCGATCAGGCGGTGCTCGGCGACGATTGGGGTAGCGGCAGGTTGCGGTCAACGATGGATGGGCATTCGTAATGTCGAAGTTGTAGGCACCGAACTTCACACTTGAAGACCCCCGCTGGAAGAAGACAACCCCACCCTTTTTTTAGTTTTTCCTTCTTTCACGTGCTCTCGGTGTGATGTTCCTTGGAACTACTCAGTCCGCCAACAGGAAGAGGATGACAGCGGCTTTTGGTAGGTGACGTTGAGGAACTGTAGCAACTCCTTGTTGTCAGGGGCCGCGACCTAGCACAGCAAGAGAAGAGCGGACAGCGCGCAATGTTGATCTTTGGGGGAACTCGTCAGGAAGCAACAGACGTCTTGAAAGAAGGCTACTGTCGTCAATGTAGGGGTGTCAACGGTTCGGTTCGGTTCGGTTTTCCAAAAAAACCAAACCGAACCGAACCGTTAGAAAAATCTTTTGAACCGAACCGAACCGAACCGAATACGAGCCGAACCGAAAATTTCGGTTCGATTCAGTTCGGTTTTTCGGTTATTCGGTTTTTAGTTTTTAGTTTTTGGTTTTTCGGTCCTCCTTTAAGCAGTCTTTACACGATTCTCGATGACGCCTGTTCCCCTGCTTCGCGGTCACGGTGGGATCGCTTTCCCTCCGGCGACCATCTCCGAAGGCTACCCACCCCTCGATTGGGGTTCGACGCCCTAGATCTGGGCTCGCGAGCCATCGCCTAAGCCCCTTGATACAGAGAGACGGAGAGGGGTTGAGGTGACACGGTTGAGGTGATGCGGTTGGGGCTGCGTGGGGACATAGCAATCAGGCTGCGGTGTGTCCATCGGGGGGGTTTGAGAGGATGAACAGGCTGCTCTATCTCGCTCGCACATTGTGCTCTGTTTTGTGGGCTTTAAAGCAGATCGAGTTGTGTCTGAGTTCCAAAATCGCAGCTCTTCTCTGGTATTATCTGGAGATCCGAGAAACGACCCTCATGTTCCATGCGAAGACCGCGCCACCAAACCAAGGAACCGTAATCGCCTCGGCGGAGTCCACGATCAGAAATTATAACAAGCAGAACACTAAAAAGTTGGAAACTTGACATGATTCGAGTTGATTTTACCTGTTAATCGGTGCCCTCCGAAAACCCAGTCCCTCAAGAAAATTATCGATGGGGTCCTTTGAAGCTGGTGGTGGTCCGGAAGGAGCAACTGCAGGTGCTCTTCGCAGTCGCCGTCGCCGTCGTGGAAGGAAGAGAGATGGAGGAGAGACTTGCAGAAGAAAGTAAGTCGCCATCATCGTCGCCGTCGCCGTCGCAGTAGCCGTCCCTGCCGCCGTCGCCGTTGCACCTCCAAGCTGACCAAGACAGACACGAGAGGAGAGGACTTGGGGATAAAATAAAACCAAAGATTTAATTTTATCGGTTTGTGTGGTTCGGTTCGGTTCGGTTAACCGATAAAAACCGAACCAATAAAATAATATTGGTTTTTAATGAGAACCGAACCAAAAACCGAACCGAACCGAAAAAATCAAATCTTTCGGTTCGGTTCGGTTCGATTTTCGGTTTGGTTTGGTTAACAGTTCGGTTCCTGACACCTCTACGTCAATGGATTGGGCTCTCAAGGGACAATAGGCTTCGTCATCGGGGCTTAGATCATATTGGACTTCGCCAAGAGGGCTCCGACAGGAACGTCCTGCTCGTCGCGTTGTTGATGTAGTGGGAGTTCGTTGGAGGACTGGAAACTCGATGGGCGGTAAGGAGTGTCGAGTGGCAGTGTTCCACTACGTGCGAAGAAGCGACCTTGGAACAAGCGTGCGGCAGCGACACAGGCACAACACCAATCGGGGAGCGAGATGGCGCAGGGGCAGGGGCAATCGTGGCCGAACTCTCCAATCTCAAGCCTTCTCTCTCTCCGCTTTCGTGAATGAACGGGCTCTCTCCGGATATGTGGCCGTGTATTCTCAATTGTGTGGCCTCTCCCCTTTTCGGCTCCATTAGGACCCCTTTTATAGACAAGGAATCAGCTAGGGTTTTCAGATTTTCTTTCCTCCTTCAAATCTACCAATATATTGATTCTTTCAACCTTCTCGCCCATATCCCTTTCTTTCCTATTCTTTGGCAGCTTTTATTTCCTCAAAGACGTCTCCACCACATCCTTCCTTTCTCTAATTACTGAGGATCTTGTGCCCACCAATATTAAAAGAATTTTTGCATGGGTCAACGGGTCAAAACTAGCATTTAAAGGGTGCGGTCACCATAGCCTTTCAATGAGCTTGGCCCCGTTTTTCCATCTAGTGGACTGGAGATGTTTCGAAGCCGCAGCCAGTTATGAGATTGTGTTCCCATTGTTATCTTTGGCAGTCACAAGGTAGTCTGCATCTCCATCAGCTTCAAACTTCTCATCCTGCACAGCTGCATCCTCCTCCAAGGCTCGATAAATGTATACTTAAATGAAATATGTCCATAATATCTATATGCTAAGCAATTTAATAATAATATTATTTTTTTAGGGGTTAAAAATTAATCCCTAATTTTTGTGCCAAAAATGACTAAACGGGTTGCCCAAAATTTAGATGTCAACAATTTGCATTAGCATTTCCATGAATCATATAAATCGCATTCAAAAATGGAATTCATTTTCCAACAAAAAATCATTCATTGCATGCGCTTGATCAAAACTTAGGTTTCAATTTATCTTCGAAGGCAACCTCTACGAGCTCACCTTCAAAGAGGGGCAACTATTGACACATAAATTTTTCATATATTCAGGTAATATATACTGAGGGGCATATTATTGGGTAGAAAGGAAATTTTCGAAATGATTTTTATAGTTTAGAGAGATTTATTTTATTCCTTTTTTGCATTGGACTGACAGTGAGCGTTGATACAACGTGAGACTTTTCACATATTCATGTGAGATTTTTCATATATTTAGGTAATATATACTGAGGGGCATATTATTGGGTAGAAAGGAAATTTTCGAATCGAATATTTGAAAATACAAAAGAAAATATTGCGCAAGTGCATATATTTCAATGATATATTCAGGGGGATTATGCACAAGCAAAATTGGAAAAAATATGCCACAAAGATTTAAATTTTTCCCCTATAAAAGGCGTTGTGAGGGTACGGACAAAGGGGGGCGAGAATTGAGAAAAAAATTCGAGAGAAGAATTTGGAAACAAATTTCATGAAAAGAGCAAGTGTGATATAATACTTGAAAGTGAGAAGAAAGGAAAAAAGAAGAAGAGAGGAAACCCCCTTTGTCGTCCGAGAAGAGTCTTTTTTCTTCTCTTCTGACACCTACAAAAGAAAAGAAAGGGAAAAGTTAATAAAAAAAAAAAATACAGAGAAGAAGTGACGTGAGAAACGAGTGAGGAGAGAGGAAAAAAAAACAAAAGGAAAAAGAAAGGGAGTCTTCTTCTTCAACAAACCGGCACTCAACGTCCACGCCCCTGCAGACCGTGCCTCTATAGCAGTGAGCACCGTCGTTCTCGACATCCAGTGATTGCACCTCAGACCGCCCATGGTTCGCCGGCATCCTTTGCTCCTCCGCAATTGCCTACAAGAACTTTGCCTGACGCCGCAGCAAATAGGCGACCAACGCCCCATCAGCCCAATTCACGCTTGCACCTCTGCCTCGTCAGTAAGTCGACGTCACCGCCGTCACTCTTGCTATGGCACCCCTCGACGGCCCCCGATCCGATTAGGGTCACCACAGTTCGCTTACCATTCACTTTTCCTAATAACATGTCACTCTGATACCATTTCAATTGCAGCAGGTCCATACAACATAGGGGGTTTACACTTTTTTTTTTATAGGTCCCTTGCGCAATTCATATACGGAAGCACATCCAACAAACTCCCTTCCCTATATTCAGAAAATGATGCACACCTACTAAACATCTTATATAAGTTAAAGCTAACATAGAGTAGATGGACATCTTTAGTCAGTACATCAAAATGCCGTAGTTTCATATACATGGCTATACTTTAAAAGATGACCGACATCTCCTCCAACATTCAAATACTTAAAGTCCATTGATTAGTGTCGGCATCCAAAAGTTTTCTCCCTTTGCTATCCTCCTCCTTAGAATCATAACCAACCACTTGATTCATCTACTGGTAGCAGTGGCAACAGAGGTATATTTTCTAGTCAGAAATGTTATTCCACAAAAGGGGTGAGTACAACCACTCAGTAGGTAAAGGAATCCAATAACCACTCAATACATCATACAAGTCATACATGCATCTCAGACATTACTTACCTTGAAGCCAGGCGTATACTATCATGCATCATCACCACAATCATAACACATACATGTGTATCATCATGTCATACTCATACCATCATCATCATGACATTATTATATCACACACATGTCATCATCGTCATGGCATCATCATATCACACATGTCATCATCATCATGACATCATCATCATGACATCATCATCATGACTTCATCATATCACACATGTCATCATCATCATGACATCATCATACCCTACACATATATGCATGTCATCATGCCATATCATATATCATCATCATATCACATCATACATCATCATCATCATGCATATCATCATGCCATGGGTGATCATCATCATATCACATCATACATCATCATCATCATGCATATCATCATGCCATGGGTGATCATCACCGTATCACATCATACATCATCATCATTATGCATATCATCATGCCATGGGTGATCATCATCATATCATATCATATCATATCATATCATGTATGGTTCAATTTCCACTTTTAACTTTCAATTTGATCACCACATCACCCTTCCTCGGATCATCAATTTCATCTCATATTTTACACTAGCATCCCATGCGAGAAAACCTCCGGCATTCAGCCATTCCAAGCCACCGGGCATTCCGGGCATCTCGCATCCCAACTGGCATCACAAGGCATTCCCCTCGGGCAAAGACCTCCGACAGGGCTTCCGGCATTTACACTCCCTGGCCGGGCATCCCGCACCCCAATCCTGGCATCGCGAGGCATTCCCCTCGAGCAAAGACCTCCGACAGGGCTTCCGGAATTACGTACCGACATACCACCAGGCCTCCCCTGGAATTACATACCGTATACCACCGGGCATCCCGACACTCCCGGGGCATTATCATCCGCCACATCAATTTCCTCATTTAACATTACTCATGTTCACCAATTTCAGTCTTAATTCAGCATGGCATATGATGCAATGGCAACCAAAAATCATGTTCAACATTGAATTCACACATGCATCTCAATACATACATCAAGACCTCATCACACATACTACATGGTGCAATTATTTATAAAATAAAATTCATGGAATTTATGTCAATTAAAATAATCCATTTATCATGCCCTTTTTACATTTATTTAAATTCCAGCTTGTGCCATTTTCAAAAATATTAAATTTAATTACATATATAATCTCAAAAATCATAAAATTAAGGCAAGTAATAAATAAGACAATAGGATAATGATTTCATGCAAAATACACGGCCAATGAGAAATCCACACAAATCCATAATTTACACAAAACAGCATGTAATTTTCGGATGAAACCAGAATGCACAGTTTCCGAATAAATTCGATTAAAATATCCATACGACCTCCAAAAATTATGAAATTTTACCGAGTTATAGCCAAGACATTAAAGTACATTTCTCATGCAGACTTCCAAGTCAGATTATTTTTAGATAAATTTCTACAGTCTCACGAAGCTTCTGGATCCAACACCGAATCGTCCAGTGCATGCTTCTCCGAAATACTGAGTTTTCACCTACCTATTCGTCTTCGTTTCCTCTGCAATTTGGATATGTTCTACATAAAGCTTTCCTATACAAGTTTCATGCAGAGATCTAAGTCAAATAATCAGATTATAGTCGTCATTTAGGTCCATGAAGTCTCGGGTGTCCTGTAATACATCTCCAGAATTACCGTCTCCAAGATTTAGTCGATTTACTAGGTTATACTTGTTCATTTTGCTTCAAATTTGAGTATTTTGTATTCTAAGATGTCCTCTACAACTTTCCTGAAGAAATATAAGAGATATTCTTAGCACAACTCAACATGCAACCACAAATCCATCAAAAGGTCAGTGAAATCGTTCCAGATCTGAGGTCTCCATAGAATGAGAGTTTAACCCATTAAATCTCTATAATTTTACACCAAATTTTAGTATGTTGTTTTTTAAGATGTTAGCTACAACTTTCATGAATAAATAAAAGTCAAAATCGAACTCTAAACATACATGCAAGCTCTCACAAATTTCTGACTCAAACAGTTTATGCGAAAACATTCCAGATCTAGCATCTCCGTAGGATGAGAGTTTGACCCCTTAAATCTCCATCATTTCGTCCCAAATTTTAGTATGTTGTATTTTAAGATGTTGGCTATAACTTTCGTGAAGGAAGAAAATTCAAAATCAAACTTGAAATATGCATGCAAGCCCTCACAAGATTCTGGTTCAGGCAGTTCATACGAAAACAGCATGCAAACTCAAGAACAAGTCACATTCTAGCTTCGGTTTTGCCTATCCTATGATCCGAAACCTACCACCAACAAATCACACATGCAAGGCACACATGCAAGAGTGGAAATCAGTCCCAACTTGCCTCTAAACTCAAGAGAACGACGGCACACGGGCAGCAAACGAGCTGCGACGGCTCCTTCTTCCTCGGTTCCTCTCTCCCTCTCGGCGACCCTTTCTCTCTCTCTCTCTCTCTCTCTCGGCACCTCTCTTGGACGACAGCCCTCAACCATCAGCCACTCCCTCTCCCTCCCTCTCTCTCCCTTTGGCCGAATTCTCCACCCCTCCATGCGTGACAATGGGCCGGGCTTATGGCCCACTTTAGGCCCATCTCACTTGGGCCCTAGGTTCAAACTTAAATGGCCCAAGTTTATTTTATTTTATTTCTATAATATATCTTAATCATCATTTAAATAAATATCTAATTGCATAAATAATAAGGCCATTAAACTTATAGTCACAAATCCATAAATTCCAATTTATGATGCACTTGGCCAATGATAGAATTTTCTTTCCTATCACATAATTATCCCTTAAAAGCTTGGCCATATATCTTATTGCAAATTATGGATTAAATGGCCATAAAATAACTTGATGGTACTTCCATCACATATTCATAGACTTTAATGTAACTAGAGGTCGTTAAGAATTTTGGGATGCCACACTTGCCCTCGTGAAGCTGCTGCTGTCCGACGCCACTGCTCACCACCGTCACCACGACCCGTTACCTAGCTACTGCTAGCTAGTCACCATTGCCCCACCGGCGCCCGATGCCTGTTGCGGCTGGGACAACCCAGACACTCACCATTGTTGCTGCCGCTTTGCACGATGCCTCTGCTGATGCTGCTTTCCTTTCGCCGACGCTTTCGCTCGCCATCTGCAGGACCTCCGCCGTAGTAGCTAACCTCCATTGCGCCTTTGCCTGTCGTCCTCCGCTCGGAGCCTGACGCCGCACGCCTCGGCAACCCGCGAACCCAGCCTCGCCGAGCCTTCACCACATCTCCGCTTGTTTGTGACGCAACCCGCTGCAACTCCACGGCTACACCTCCACCCAGCCTCACCGTCGCTGCCCGTCGGTCGTGCCAGACACCACAGCTCCACTAGTGTTGACACCTAAATTTTTGCCTAAAAATCATTTCCAAAAAATGGGAACTTGTTTTTCCACAAAAATATTTCAAATAAAATTCTTGCATATAGATTATCTAGGCATTTAATATAGTGTTTTAAATGGAAGATGTTTTTGTTGGATTATAATGTCTCAGTGCTGCGGTTTTCTGTCTTGTTTTTTCCTCTGTTTTCCACTGTTTTTTATTAAAAAAACAGCCAAGTTCATTTAGTTATGTATTTAGTGTTTTTGCTATTTTCTAGAAAGTTAATAGCACGTTTGTGTGCAGTTATGTGTTACACGTACGTGAGCAGTTTTTGCTTTGTATTTAGTTGTGGTACTCGACAGTTTTTTTATTTTATTTAAACAGACCTATGCAAGTTTGTGTTCTGTTTCTCTGTGCTTCTCTTCCTCATCTGAAAAATATAGCTTCTAGTTTTCTGCTCTTGTTTACTACTTTTGATCAGTAACAACAGTGGTATTAGAGCATGAATGATCTTGAGGAACTGTGAAGTGAAGCAAGTATCGAAGTGTAAAGAAGTTAAAGGGTGATGGAGACAGAGGGGAGTGGTTTCTCTGCAATGGCTTCTCTAGTATTTACTGGAGAGAATTATCAAGCATGGGCTGTTAAGATGACAGCATTTTTGGAGGGTCATGATCTGTGGGAAGCTGTGGAGGATGATTATGTGGTTGCTCCACTTCCAGACAATCCGACCTTGAATAATATAAAGTACCATAAAGAGAGAATCACAAGGAAGGCCAAGGCAAAGTCATGCCTGTACGCTACTGTTTCACCCAATATCTTCACAAGGATCATGAGATGTGATTCTACAAAGGCAATATGGGATTTCTTGAAGGAAGAATACGAGGGGGATGAGAAGATAAGAGGCATGAAGGTGCTCAATCTCTTGAAGGAGTTTGAGAGACAGTAGATGAATGATTCAGAGTCAGTGAAGGAGTACTCTGATAGGTTGGTTGGGATAGCTGAAAAAATCAGAGTTTTAGGGACTGACTTGAAGGATGAAAGGCTTGTTCAGAAGATCTTGGTGTCTCTTCCAGAGAAGTTTGAAGCCACCATAACATCTCTGGAAAATACAAGAGACTTAGCTGATATAAAGCTTGCAGAATTGTTAAATGCTCTACAGGCACAGGAGCACAAAAGACTTATGAGAAGAGAAGATTTTGTAGAGGGTGCGTTGCAAGCTAGAGTGAAGTCAAATGATGGAGGCAAAGGGAAGAAATGGATTCAGTCCAGAGAAAATGCCGGTGACTCCAAGTTTGTAGTAAAAGAAGGAAACTCTGGTGGGTCTATCAAATGGAAGATGAACAAAAAGCCTTGTCATTACTGTGGTGGAACTAATCATCAGTTTTTTAGATGTTGGAGAAAGCCTGATGCTAGATGCAGAAGATGTCACAAGTTAGGTCACATGGAAGCCATCTGCAAAGAAAAAAATTACCAGCAAGCAAGAAAAGCACAGGTAGCAGTGAATGAAACTGAGGAAGAGCACTTGTTTGTAGCTTCTTTTTCTGAATCTTTTGTTGGGAATGATGCATGGCTAGTGAATAGTGGTTGTACCAATCATATGACTGGCAATTCGAAGCTGTTTAGGAGTCTAGACAGTCGTCGTCCGTAGTCGAATTGGCAGCAGATAGTATATCGAAGTGCAAGGGAAGGGTACAGTGACTATTGAAGGAAATCATGAAGTGAAGTTGATCAGTGATGTTCTCTTTGTGCCAAATATTGACCATAATCTGTTAAGTGTTGGTCAATTAGTTGAGAAGGGCTATAAAGTGAAGTTCGAAGGGAATGAATGTCTTATTAATAATGCAGATAATAAAGAAGTGCTAAGAATTCCAATGGAGGACAAGAGTTTCATATTCAAGCCACAAGAGATGCAACAAATGGCTTTAAAGTGCAAAGAAGAAAATGCAGAGATATGGCATAAAAGACTTGGGCATGTTCACCGGAAGAGCATGTTGTTTATGTAGAGAAATAGCTTGGCAGATGACTTGCCAAGTTTGGAGGAGGAATTTCCACAGTGCAAAATTTGTCTTCTTGGCAAGCAAGCCGGATTTCCTTTCAAAGGAGGAGGGTGGAGAGCATGTGAGAAGCTGCAATTAGTCCACACAGATCTATATGGACCTATGTCCGAGTCTTCTCTCAATGGTAGCAGGTATTTCATTACCTTCACTGATGATATGACTAGGACGAGTTGAATTTATTTTCTGCAAACCAAGTCTGAAGTTGCTAATGTGTTTGTGAAGTTTAAAGCCTTAGTTGAGAATCAGAGTGGGAAGAAAATTAAAATGCTTAGGTCTGATAATGGTTTTGAGTATATTGCTCACAATTTTAAGTTGAATTGTGAGTAAGCAAGAATTGTGCAACAGTTCACTGCTCCCTATTCACCTCAACAGAATGGGGTCAGTGAGAGGAAAAACAGAAGCATTATGGAGATGGCCAGATGTATGATGCAGGAGAATAATTTACCTAAGAAGTTCTAGGCTGAAGCAGCTAATACTGCAGTGTTCTTGTTGAACAGATTGCCCATAAAGGCCTTAGAGAGGTCAACACATTTTGAAGTCTAGTATGGTGTTAAACCTTCTGTGAAAAATTTGAAGGTTTTTGGGTGTTTGTGTTACACTCATGTTCCGAAGGTAAAGAGGAACAAGCTGGATAAGAAACCAGAGCTTGGAATCTTCATTGGGTACAGTCTCCAATCAAAGGCTTACAGAATTTTTCACCCTATGACAGAGAAGATGACTGTAAGCATAGATGTTGTTTTTATAGAGGAAGATGAGTGGAATTGGATGGAAGGAAAGAGTGCAGAACAACAGCAATTTGAAAAAAAAAAACCTACAACAGATGTAGAGGTTGATGAATTTATAGATGGATTGGAAGATAGTGTGGATGATTTACTAGTAAGAGGCACAAGGTCACTTGCTGAAATCTATGAAAGAAGCAATGTAGCAATGCTCGAACCATCTAACTTTGTGGAAGCTAAGGAGGATCATAGGTGGATTGCAGCAATGCAGGAGGAGACTGCAATGATCCAGAAAAACCACACATGGGAGCTTGTTGACAGACCATCTGATAAGAGTGTGATTGGGGTTAAGTGGGTGTTGAGAACAAAACTTAATCCTGATGGTTCTGTCAATAAACACAAAGCTAGATTGGTGGTGAAAGGCTATGCACAAATATGGGGAGTAGACTATTCTGAAACATTTGCTCCTATTGCACGACTTGATACAATAAGGTCACTGTTAGCTATTGCAGCAGAAAAATGGTGGCTAATATTTCAGTTAGATGTCAAGTCTGCATTTCTGAATGGAGAGCCTGGGGAGGAAATTTTTGTTGAACAACCTGAAGGCTTTAGTATCAAAGGGCAAGAAGAGAGTGTATACAGGTTGAAGAAAGCTCTATATGGACTGAAGCAGGCTCCAAGAGCTTGGTATGGGAAGATAGATCGATATTTGCAGGATTTTGGCTTTGTAAAAAGCTTAAGTGAGTTCACTCTTTATGTCAAGAAGGTGAATCACAGTGTTGTATTTCTGTGACTTTATGTAGATGATCTATTAGTGACGGGGAATGATATGGAATTGATAGAGAAGGTGAAGCAAGATCTATTTGCAGTTTTTGAGATGTCAGTCTTGGGAAAGATGTCTTATTTTTTGGGTTTGGAAATCAAACAGGCTTCATATGAGATCTTCATCTGTCAGAAAAAAATACATGAAGGAAATTCTAAAGAAATTTCAGATGGAATATTGTCGAACTGTAAGCACTCCTATGGCTGCTAAAGAGAAGCTGCAGAAGAATGATGGAACAGATGCAATAGATGCTTCTATGTATAGAAGTCTGATTGGGTGTCTCATGTATCTTATAGCAACCAGACCAGATAATCTATTTGCTGTGAGTGTTTTATCCAGGTTTATGAGTAGTCTTAGTCAGTTACATTTGATTGTAGCAAAAAGGGCATTGAGATATCTCAAAGGAACATTGTTCTTTGGTGTGAAGTTTAAGAAAGGTCAGAAGTTTAATTGGCAATGATTTTCTGATAGTGACTGGGCTGGTTCAGTAGATGACATGAAGAGTACGTCTGGATATTGTTTCAGTTTTGGTTCTGCTTGTTTCTCCTGGTGTTTTAAGAAGCAAGAGATTGTAGTTCAGTCTAATGCAGAGGCTGAGTTTATAGCAGCTACTGTAACTACAAATCAAGCTTTGTGGCTGAAGAAGATAATGAAAGATTTATGGCTGAATTCTAGTGGTTGTATCGAAATCAATGTAGATAATCAAGCTGCTCTAGCAATATCTCAGAATCCAGTTTTTCATGGCAAAACTAAGCATTTCAAGGTTAAGTTCTTCTTTCTACGTGAGGTGCAACAAAATGGTAAAGTTAAGCTGGTTTATTACAGATCTGAAGATCAACTTGTAGACATGTTCACAAAACCACTTCAAGCTGGAAGATTTGAAGTATTAAGAAAGAAAATTGGAGTATGCAGCAGCAACTGATCCAAGGAGGAGTTTGTTGGATTATAATGTCTCGGTGCTGCTGTTTTCTATCTTGTTTTTTTCTCTGTTTTTTATTAAAAAATAGCCAAGTTCATTTAGTTATGTATTTAGTGTTTTTGCTATTTTCTATGAAGTTAATAGCACGTTTGTGTGTAGTTATGTGTTGCACGTACGTGAGTAGTTTTTGCTTTGTATTTAGTTGTGGTACTTGACAGTTTTTTTTATTCAGAACAGACGTATGCAAGTTTGTGTTCTGTTTCTCTGTGCTTCTCTTCCTTATCTGAAAAATATAGCTTCTGGTTTTCTATTTCTTGTTTACTGTTTTTAATCAGTAACAACAGTTTTTACTTAAAAAAGAAAAAAATTGAAAATATATAAAAAAAGATTAAAAAAAGAAAAGAAAAAAAGTTGTGACCAATGATCTAAATGTGACTAGCCAATCCCAGGAGGTCAGATTGGAATTCAAATGGCAAGTTGGGGCCAAAATCCAATTTTCAAAAGTTGAGGGACCAATTCACAAAATTTGCAAAATTTGTGCCCGAGCCCGTAAATCATCTTCATGGTCATCAATTAAGTTGAAATTGAATTTAGGCCAAGTTGAATCAATCAAATCGAGTGAAAAAGACCAAATTTGTATTGAATTGGGTATTTTTGGATAAGAAAATGGCCAACTTTGAGAGCCTTTCTTGCAAAATTGGGTGGACACAATTGCGAAATATGGTCGAGATCTTAAACTACAAATACATTTACTCATGAATTGATAAAAAAATCACAGCAAAATTGATGGATTAAAGCACTCAAATCAACAACCAAAACTTAGTCTACGAGTTGGTCTCAATTCGGAGTTGTTGAGTAAGCAACTTGGTGGCCCCACCATATCCTCCTCAGTTGCCCGATCTATGCACGTGATGGAAGAGCATTATTGGTACTGCAAGTGGACAAACATTGGTTAGAGATAAGCTGCTGAATGCATAGGAAAATCGCACCAAATTCAGACACTCAACATCTGCAGAAATTGAAAAGTCAGAAAGTTGTTGAAGTAGCCATGTTGACAGGCTTGGTAAGTGGACAAAAGACTGACCAAAAATCCCTTAATTCAGGGGATAAAATCATTGAAGCAAGGTCTTTCAAGGGAAAAAAGATAAGAGACGAGAGAGAAGAGGAGAGAGCTCACGGTCATCCCCCAAAGAGGTCCTCAGAAGCAACTCTAGAAAAGGAACCCAGAAATTCCAGACCAACCTCCAGAGAGAAAAGGGAAATTTTCGCAAACTTGCAGCCAAAATTAGCAAAACCTTCAACTAGAGAGTGAAACTTCACTCAATTATCTTTCTATCCATAGGTCGCATGTCCAAAATGGAGTTCAGGAATGTCTCCTAAAGCACCCCGAAAGAGTACCCTCCTGGCGGGCCAAGTAAGTCCGAAAATTTTTCCATGTGTTGAGCTCGGTTGGTCATGGGTGAGCGAAGGTGAGTGTTTTCGAGAAAATTGAGAGAAAAATAAGGAAAATATTTACATTAACCCCAAACTATAATACATATAGTTTGTTTTGGTGTTAATTTTTCTAACAAAAAAGGTCCTGAAGTCTAATTTTAGAGGTCAACAAAAACCTTCGTTGTCAGTTTTTCTCTGCAGATCTCATTTTCTAGTTTGAAGGAACCAAATTCCACGTGCTTCCAAAGGACAATTTCTCGGTTTCCTTGGCTAAGATTCACTTGCAAAAGAAACTATGAAGCAAGGTAAGTATCCTAGATGTATTTAGGATCAAGTTTGAGCGTGTTTCAACCATGAAAAATAAACAGGAAGACTAGCCCGAAAATCTGATTTCTGAGGCTGAAATTTTTCTAGGTGTTTGAAGCCTTCAAGAGCCTTACATGTTTGATTTGCTACTCCCATTTGCATGCATTTTCTAAGCTTGATGAATGTCATGTGGGAGTACAAATGATGCATAGGTCAGCTTGGTTTGGTCTTTAAATTCTCGTGTGAACCATGAGATCGTCTAAAATTTTGGCAAAAAACCAAGCCTATCCACATTAATTCATGGCTCTATGATGTTTATTGCATTTGAAAGCCCATGTTTCCTACTTTCACTCGGATTAAGGAATGTTTCCCTTAGATCTTGCATGTAATGAGTGTCGGAGCTTCAATATGGGCATGTAACCTGTTTTTTTGACTTGGGTTCAAAGCCAAATTTTCAAAATCAACGCAAACCCGCATATTTGAGGATGATTTTAGCTTGGTTCTAGTGTGTTTTAAGCTAAGATTTCTATCTAATATTGTTCTTTGCATGTGGCAGTATAATCTTGATATTTTAGTTCTACATGAGATTGCTTATGAGTGGAAATTGAAGGCTGCAAACATGGCTCGAGGAAGCTGTTGGGGCTAGTTTAATGCACACCAAGTGTTCGACAAAATGCCCAAACTAAGCTTCGATCTTGAAACGGTTGAGTTGAGCTTGAATATTATGATATTCATGAGCGTTGTTACTCCATGTTAGCATAGATCAGTTTAAGGAATCATTATTAATATTTTTAAAAATATATATAATTAAAAAAATAGAGAAAAATCTAAAAATTTCAAAAATATCAAAAAATGTTAGATAGCATCAAATTAGGATAGAAATGACATATATTAAATTCTCCTAATTTTAAAAGGTCGTTTTCATAATTTAATGCTATTTTGGTATTTTATAACCATTTTTGTAAATAATCCATTTTGTGTAGATTAAAATTATTTAAAGTAATTTCATGCATATTTGAATTCTCATTTCGCTCATGGGGGTCATGTCCCGAGGCATGATAACAAGGCCATGTAAACCTAGTGACTCCGCTGGGGACTTGGTTGCTAGAGGACTTAGGCCATAATAACTTGATTGGTTGTTCACTAACATGGTCTTCATTTGATAGCGCATGTCAAAGTCGCGTGGAAAACAAGGTTAGTCCACTAACAATGTGTTAAGTGTTTTTGTAGGCTTGGAGCAATAAGGGGTGGAGTATTTGTTAACTCATTTCTTTTGCAGGGAGGTGTGGGAATGTATGTCTATATGGATGAAATTGAAGTGGTTTTTTGGATATCAATTGCCGTGTGTGAATTGGATATCAATTGATGTGCATGCCTTTATACTTACCTTAGCACTACACATTTACACACACAGCCCATGATCTAAAACGTCGATCACATCAGGAAGCCTATAGGAGATGCCAAAAGATGGAACCCGTCCGGGGAATGACCCATGGTTATCCACTTTTGGTCCCGCTCATTTTGATTAGTGATAAAGAGAACTGTCCGACGTAAGTGCGGAGTGGGGAAAACTCTTTTGATCTAATCAAAATGGGGACCTTAAACCTTTAGAATTCAACCTTTATGCGTCAAACCTCACAAGTTTACATCCGCATGTCTATGTGATTAAAAAAAAGTCTCTTCACCCATTGTAAGCATGATTTCTGCATCTACTTGCTCACTTCGGATTGAAATTTTCATTTTTTGGAGATTCGCGGAAATCAATGGAATGCCCTTGGCGATATAGGCTTGGCACTCACTCTTAATAAATAAGCATTTCAAATACCTATGATCTATTGAACATTTGTTTTTGTTTAAATTTTCAATTTTGAACTTTAAGTCACATTTTGTATAGAAATTCTTCCAAGTCAAGATTACATTTTGGGGCATTGACTTAAGATCAAATTTTCAATAAAATTCTTTCTTAGTCACATTCCAAAATTAAAATTCAAATTACATTTTGTGGATTGATTTCTCAAAATAAAAATCACCTCACCTTTGCATGAGTGAAATTACAAATTAATCTTTGAAAACCAATGCCCCATTTGTGTATGAAACTTTTGGAACAGAGTGGGATTCAATTGATAGTTGCGGATTGACCTTTTAATGAAATCTCCTCTTACTAATAAAATCTTGACGAAATACCAAATTCTCGTAAATGGATACTACGGAGAAGATATCGTCGCCTTGATTTCATTGTAAGAGGCGGCTTTATTGAAAGATCAATTTTTCATTCATGTACTGACATTATCTTCCTTTCGCAGGTCATGCATGACAGCCATTCCTTGAACTCTTTTGGCTTGACCATGCCAAAAGTGGACTGTAATGCTAGGATGAGAATCGTGCTTATTACGCTCCTCTATGAAAGAGCTTCTTGTACTTTGTCCTCATCATTTTTCCTATTAGGAACTATGTCTTGTGTTTTGGGTTTTGATTGTGGACCCAACCGAATGCTTTTGTAAATGATACAGCTCATATTTTTGAATAATGAAGTAGAGTTCATAAAAATCATATTCTTTAAAACACTTCAAGTGTTTCAAACGGGCCCTCTTGGCTGAGTTTTATGCCTTAGCTTCAAATGTTTGAAAATAAGTTTCAAGAATAACTTGCGTAATATTTTATCTCTTCACTTAATTGCTTTTGCAGGTTGATTTGCAGAACGATGCTTTGAGGGGGTATGGTTGTAATCGTTCCAATAGGGATTTCTTATGCAATCACTAACTCAACCATCCATTTTTGTCCAAAGGTAAAATGATGGTTTTGTTCAAGATTGACATTTACTTCCTTTGGAAAGACAAAAGCGCGGGCCTATCCCTAATAGAGCAAGTCATGAAATGCACCAATTCATGCTCATTTATGGGCATATTTGGTTGCGCCATGAACTATAGGACTATTTTTGCAACATATGAATTCAAACATTGCGATTACGTGTAAAAAGAACCATCAAAGCCTCGAATATCACAAACCTACTGGTCTAATGAAGTTCCACATCCTGGACGACCTCATATTAATTTGACATTCTTCGTAGAAGAAGAGTTTTGTAGACATTCTTTGGCATCAAACTACTTCGTTGGTTGCAAACAAAAAGCAATTGCAATCTCTACATTTCCAACGGTTTCTTGGCATCCAATCATGTATGGAGATGATTATTGATGGTCTACAAGACAACACTTCAAGATGTAGATGTACACAAACAAGAATCGGTCATAATATGTTGCCATCGAATAAAAGGTGGTAATCGTTTCAAGTTAAATTCAATTTATTTTAGGAATGACTTGTCCTTGCACTTTGTGCAGATTTTAGTGAGGCAAATTACTAGCAAGCAATGAGACTACATGGGAAGCACAACTTGGTCCAAAATCACATGATCTCTAATAGAAATGGGTGTGTTTGTTTCAAAGGTCAAAACAACTCATTTATAAACTGACATAGCCACCCATGCTTACAAATTGTGAAGTAGGAAATGCACTAACGCAGCAAAAATGGCAAAAGATAACCTAGCCTAAAAGGAGTACGCAGGAAACTGAGTAAAGCATGAAGGATTCAAATGAAATGAAAATTCATCAATCCAACATAATGGAGATGCATATGGACAAGTTATCTAACTTAGTGTGGCATGCATTCGACCATAAGGACAATATCTTCCCTTCCTCCACAAAGATATGATGAGATGCTGAATTGTCCGACTTTGAAAAAGGGTGTACTTTGTTCTTGAACCTTTTGTGCCTAAGAATAGAAATAATACATTGTTTCCATACATGTAAGACATTTTAATTGGGGTAGATGGCCACAAAATGGATCGGGAGCACACAATGCCTAAGTCACCCGACTCCTAAAAAGGGAAAGATTCAAATGGAATAGACATTTGTCAAGTGAATTGTTGTCAGTCATGAGAGCAAATCCATCCCTATAGCCAAGGAAACAGGATGGAACGTAGTCATCATATATGCCGTAAAAGGGAGTATACCGTTCCTAAAATGAATCACGTCGAATATGAAAGTAACATATTACGTAAGTCACTCAAAGTAGAGTGACTCTCACTTGTGAAGCAAGATGAAACAAAGTCAATTGATTTAGCACAAAAAGGGAGTATCGTCCCTAAATTAATCCAATTCAATTGTGGAATATTAACATGCCCCATTTCTTGTAGGAAAATGTGCACATTGACCACTGAAGCAACACCTTATACCAAGAAGGCATGCTAAGGCCCAACCATCCATTTTGATGGAATAAATGGAGTAAAACATCTAAGGAGCAATGCCCTCACATGTCGAAACAATGAGTACCCCTCTCCTTTCATCTTTGACACCCACTCAAAATGAGTGAATTCGATAATGTCTAAATGGCCCATTTGAAAGCAAGATCTTCAAGGAAATGTTAACACCTGAGGAGCAAAAGCACATGAAGAGGAAACACAAGACATTTAAAGTCTGATGCAGGAGAAGAGTAATTCAGTATCATTTCCAAAATGCCTCATCTAAACTTCATTTTTTACATAGTTCCCTTGTTTGACCGGAAGCATCGGTATTCAAGGAACAAACTCGAAAAATTGATTTAAGCATAATCTATATCAACCAAGCACGCATGTGGAGGTAATAAGTGTCAAATTCACCTACCTTGATTTAAAAGATTTGTCGTTCTATAGCCAGTTCAATTAAATAAAAAAGGAAACACCCCATGGGCACTACCAGCGCTTCGGTATGGTGGTATGGGGAATGAATGAATGGGTCCGAGAGGTACGAGGTTCGATACCCGGAAACGGCAACAAGGTTGCCATGTAAAAAAAAAAAAAAAACATGTTTGCATCTCTTATTTTTGCAAAAAAAGAAGAAAATGCTTGAACTAATGAGACCAAAGACCTGAGATTCTCTTAAAGCCTTAAAACAGTACGTTCATTCCGCTATTTTCCACCAAATGGTGAAACTAACCAAGGGTAATATTGTATCGTTTCCAGTTTTACGATCCCTGAGGATTCATGTACTAACACATTCCCTTTTTCAGAAGAATGGTACTTACCCTTCTTCTCAAAATCAAACAAAAACAAATGGAGAATTTCCATCGCAAAAAAAAAAAAAAATGAACATTTAGTGTTTTTCTAGAAACAAGCATAAAAAAAGGGAAATTGTATAAACAAGTTTTCCACAAGGTTTGCAAAAATCTTCTTTATCTTTAAATTGTCCATCCACTCAATGGATCACTCATTTCGAATCAAAATTCTCTATGGAGGTTAATCAACCCAGATTATCTCAACAAAAATGAAGGGCGATGTTACTTATGCCAAGCGAGAAACACTTAGGATGAGGACATGCAACCCATTTCCAATCATGTCCTTTAAGCACTCTTGGATTCGAGTGAAAAAGAAAACCCGTGTCATTTAAGGTCAATGAATTCATTCGCAAGCGGTACATAGATCAAGATGATAAGAGGCATTTCTTTCCTCTATCATACACACTACAAGTGACAATAGTTAGCCCATTTGATCCTTTTAATGTGAAGAATTTTCTACATAATACCCCTATCAAGAACCACCCCACGGTGGAGCAATTACGGAGGTTTGGGTTGACATTATTTGGAGAAAAAAGATGAGAAAGGTTTCTTTACTCTCACTTGCATAAATCTTTTTGCGGTAACTTCAAGTGAATTCTTATGGAAGCTCAAAGCATCCCAAGTTGAAGAAGAGCATTCTTTTCTCTACCCAAACACCGATACCCTATGCTTAAACCATATTGAGCCTTACTATTCATTTCTAAAACCTGAGTGGTGATTATCTCCCCACATTGGGGGCAGGGCACATGATTTACCAATGCAATTTGTTTTTATATGAGAATATGAAAAGCATCTAGAAAGTCCTAAGAGCTCAAAAAGTTCAAAAGAGCAAAAGTCAATTGAAAATTAAGGGGCATGAAAAAGCTGTGTGCCTAGTAAAAGTAAGGCCAATGTCCGAAAAAAAAAAGTGTGGAAGAAAAACAATTGCATCAAGAGGAATATCTCTATGAAAGCAAAAATGGCCAAAAAAAATGCTTGCATTGAAAAGAAAATCATTGCAAATACAAAAGCCATTATCTTAGGATGATTAGTCAAAGGACTTTCGAGACAATTTGAATTTTAAAAGCCAAGTGCTTTAAAAGAAAAAAAAAAGGGGGGGGGGGGATGATATGGTAATGATGCCATGATAATCACCCACTCTCAAATTCCTCTTCGAAAAAGTGTTGAGCCTTTTGAGCCTTTCACCGAACCAACATTACAACCTATTCCCGAAGTCTCTTCAGATTGGGATAATTCAAGTGGAAATTAGGATTTTCTAAAGATGATGCCGCTCGAAGAAGTGAGTGCAAGGTTGTCTTATCTCATCTTATGGTTTCTTGACTTGTAACGGCGAAGATGTTGATCAGTGATTAATTCATTTCATAGCCAATGATCTTTATCCATTTTTAAAACTATGACCAAACCTACACTATGATCCTTCTTAAAGACCTTTTAGATTGGTCAATGTATACTTATTGCGAATGATTCAAAGCCTTGCACATTGGAAGAGTTGGATTGAGCAATCAGTTTATTTCCCACATGAATAAATGGGATCAAACAACCATTTTCTCGAGAATATCCGAAAATCCCTTTCTGACTAGGGGTCCTTTCTCGACGTACTTAACAAGCCTTTCTCATAAGTCAAGGTCATTTCGACAAAGACTTTTCTCCCAAGAGAATTTGACGATTAAACATACCATCCGGGTGTGATGACAGTTTTGTGATTTTGTCAAGTGGTCAGAATTAGTTTGATTTGTTTATGCAATCATTGCCTTCTCATTATTGATACACTTTAGATATTGTTTATGATGACACGTGTTGAAATTGATCTCATCTAGTATAATTTCGTTACTAAAATACTTGTTATAACGAATTCTATTTGATGTGCAGTACTCATTTTAGAATATTCACGAACGACAAGTTCCTCCAGTGAAACCATACAATTTCAAAGGGTTCATGGGTTAGCCTTAAACCATGCATGTTCAAAAGGTTCTTGGTTATCCTTAAACCTTTCAATTTCAAAAGGTTCATGGGTTAGCCTTAAACCATGCATTTTCAAAAGGTTATTGGTTATCCTTAAACCTTGCAATTTCAAAGGGTTTATGAGTTAGCCTTAAACCATATATTATCAAAAGGTTCTTGGTTATCCTTAAACTTTGCAATTCTAAAGGGTTCATGGGTTAGCCTTAAACCATGTATTTTCAAGATGTCATTTCAAAGGGTTCATGGGGTGTTCATGGGTTAGCCTTAAATCATGCATTTTTAACAGGTTACTGGTCATCCTTAAACCATGCAATTCCAAAGGGTTCATGGATTAGCCTTAAACCATGTATTTTCAAGAGGTTCTTGGTCATCCTTAAACCACGCAATTCCAAAGGGTTCATGGGCTAGCCTCAAACCATGCATTTCTAAGACACAATTTCAAAGGGTTCATGGGTTAGCCTTAAACCATGCATTTTCAAGAGGTTCTTGGTCATCCAAAAACCATACAATTTACACGGTTAGTGGGACTGCCTTAAACAACACGGTTAGTGGATTTGCCTTAAACCATAAGGTTAGTGGGACTGCCTCAAGCCACACGGTTTAGTGGGACTGCCTCAAGCCACACGGTTTAGTGGGACTGCCTCAAACCACACGGTTTGTGGGACTGCCTCAGACCACACAGTTAGTGGGACTGCCTCAAACCACAAGGTTAGTGGGATTTCTTTAAACCACAAGGTTCGTGGGACTGCCTTAAACCGCAAGGTTTGTGGGTATATCCTTAAACCACACTTTTCAAAGTATTAATAGGTACATCCCTAAACCACGCTCTTTACATTGACCCACTTGCATTTTCATTTTACTATTGTAAAAAAAAAAAATTAGGAGTCACCTTATCTTTAAAAGAAGTCTCTTTGAGCTTCCTTCCAAAAGTCGGTAGTTTTTCTTTTTCGGTTGCTGGAGGAACCGCTTTTGGCCGACAGCCGACACGTAAACCCCCTGGTGTCACTAGCGAGAAAACCACCACCCTGACGCCATGTTTAACTCACCACACAACGCTTCAGCCTCCCTGCTTCGCAGGGGCTTCGAACTTTAGCCTCGTCGGTGGAGGACAAAGGATCTACCATCCATGTTGCAATACCTGGTGGTAAAAATGGGTAGTTGTTGACACCTAAATTTTTGCCCAAAAATCATTTCAAAAAAATTGGAACTTGTTTTTCCATAAAAATATTTCAAGTAAAATTCTTGCATATAGATTATCTAGGCATTTAATATAGTGTTTTAAATGGAAGATCTTTTTACTTAAAAAATAAAAAAGAAAAAATTGAAAATATATAAAAAATGATTAAAAAGAAAAAAAAAAGTTGGGAGCAATGATCTAAATGTGACTGGCCAAGCCTAGGAGGTCAGATTGGAATTCAAATGTCAAGTTGGGGCCAAAATGCAATTTCCAAAAGTTGAGGGACCAATTTGCAAAATTTGCAAAATTTGCACCCGAGCCCGTAAATCATCATCTTGGTCACCAATTAAGTTGAAATTGAATTTAGGCCAAGTCAAATCATCAAATCGAGCTAAAAAGACCAAATTTGTATTGAATTGGGTATTTTCATATAAGAAAATGGCCAACTTTGAGGGACTTTTTTGCAAAATTGGGTGGGTACAATTGCGAAATCTGGGTGAGATCTTAAACTATTATACATTTACTCGCTAATTGATAAAAAATTGCAGCAAAACTGATGGATTAAAGCACTCAAATCACCAACCAAAACTTAGTCCACGAGTTGGTCTCAATTCGGAGTTGCTGAGTAAGCAACTTGGTGGCCCCACCATATCCTCCTCAACTGCCCAACCAGCCCATCTCTACACGTGATGGAAGAGCATTATTGGTACTGCAAGTGGACAAACATTGGTCAGAGATAAGCTGTTGAATGCACAGGAAAATCACACCAAATCCGAATACTCAACATCTGCAGAAATTGAAAATCTGGCTAAGTTAGAAAGTTGTTGAAGTAGCCCTATTGACAAGCTTGGTAAGTAGACAAAAGACTGATCAAAAATCCCTTAATTCAGGGGATAAAATCATTGAAGCAAGGTCTTTCAAGGGACGAAAGATAAGAGACGAGAGAGAAGAGGAGAGAGCTCACGGTTGTCCCCCAAAGAGGTCCTCAGAAGCAACTCCAGAAAAGAAATCCAAAAATTCCAGATCAACCTCCAGAGAGAAAAGTGATCTTGAAGTCTAGTTTTAGAGGTCAACAAAAACCTTCGTTGTCAGTTTTTCTCTGCAGATCTCAGTTTCCAGTTTGAAGGAACCAACTTTTACGTGCTTCCAGAGGACAATTTCTTAGTTTCCTTGGCCAGGATTCACTTGCAAAAGAAACTAGGAAGCAAGGTAAGCATCATAGATGTATTTATGATCAAGTTTTAGCATGTTTCAACCATGAAAAATAAATAGGAAGACCAGCCCGGAAATCTAATTTCTGAGGCTGAAATTTTTCTAGGTGTTTGAAGCCTCTTCAAGAGCCATACATGTTTGACTTGCTACTCCCATTTGCATTAGTTTTCTATCCTCATGAGCTTGATGAATGTCATGTTGGGTACAAATGATGCATAGGTCAGCTTGGTTTGGTCTTTAAATTCCCGTGCGAACCATGAGATCGTCTAAAACTTTGGCCAAAAACCATGCCTCTCCACATTAGTCAGTGTGAACTTTGCATGTGTGCTTCTTGGAGAGGTCGTTTTGATGTATTTGGTTGGTCATTCTCTATGATCTTTATTGCATTTGAAAGCCCATGTTTCCTACTTTCACTCAGTGTCAACTTTGCATGTGATGAGTGTTGGGGCTTCAATATGGGCATGTAACCCATTTGCTTGACTTGAGTTCAAATCCAGATTTGCAAAATCAGCTCAAACTCGCATATTTTAGGATGATTTTAGCATGGTTCTAGTGTGTTTGAAGCTATGATTTTCTATTTAATATTGTTCTTTGCATGTGGTAGTATAACCTTGATATTTTAGTTATACATGAGATTTCTTATGAGTGGAGATTGAAGGCTGCAAACATGGCTCGAGGAAGTTATTGGGGCTAGTTTAATGCATACCAAGTGTTCGACAATATGCCCAAACTAAGCTTCGATCTTGAAACGGTCGAGTTGAGCTTGATTATTATGATATTCGTGTGATGTGCTACTCCATGTTAGCATAGATCGGCTTAAGGAATTATTATTAATATTTTTAAAAATATATATAATTAAAAAATAGAGAAAAATCTGAAAATTTCAAAAATATCAAAAAATGTTAGATAACATCAAATTAGGATAGAAATGACATATATGAAATTTTCCTAATTTTAAAATGTCATTTTCCTAATTTAATGCTATTTTTGTATTTTATAACCATTTTTGTAAATAATCCATTTTGTATAGATTAAAATTATTTAAAGTAATTTCATGCATATTTGAATTCTCATTTCGCTAATGGGGGTCCTGTCCTAGGGCGTGATAATAAGGCCATGTAATAATATTTGCCCGACTTGTATCGGGTTTTCTTTTTCCGCATTTCTTTTCAAGTCATTTCAATTTCTTGGATGTTTACTTACGCATCGCTTTTCATTAATTTGAGTATAAATTTCTCTTCTAAATTATGTCAGGATTAGTCTAGACATTAAGGAAAACAAGCCTACAAAAACATTTGCATGGATGCTTAGCGATTTTTTAAGGATTATAATTGGAAATTAAGATTCTGTGGCCATTTAGATAAACAATCTTCCAAGTTAGTGGTGCCGCAAGGGCGCTAATAGATACATTGGCGTAAACAAGTCCCCAATCCTAAAAATCTCTGGTTGCGTAGGAATCGAGACAACACTCCCGCGTCTTGATTGTTTTTTAGCCGATCCCAATAGGTTAGTGGCAACTCCTAAAAATGCATAGGTTGTTAAGAATTAAAATTCAAAATCCAATGTCACGCGAGGTATGGGCTTGGGAGAGCCCACGCCTAATTTAGGGCTGTTGGTCTGCCTCTTTAGGCAAATACCCCTAAACCTTCTTTGTTTTTCCGCGGACAGCAAAAGAGAGGTCGCGACAGCTGGTCCCCGCGCCTCAGCCCACTCTATGCCTACGTTACTATCACACGCCTCTGCCCACGACAAACGTTGCAACCTACTGCTGCCCCCCTCCATTCACCGTCGGCGAGTTCTGAAGCCGCAACAGCCCGCTACTACTCGCGCCCCCCGAACTTCGACGATAGTGCCTCTACAGCCGTGAGTATCAGAGCGTCTCTACCCCCGCTAAACGTCGCTCTTGCCCCTGCTCGCCTGGCATCCAAAGCCCGCCACTCTTGACCTCGCCAACACCGCGCAACCGCACAACCTCCACCTCAATCCTCTCTCCCATCGACGCTACTATCCTCCTTGAGCCTTGCCTTAGGAAGTTTAGTTTTTTTATTATTAATATTTTTTTTGATAGCATTTTTAAGTTATTTAAATTGTAATATTGGATGTTGATATTCATTTCATAAATCTTGTAGGCATTATCCATAGGTTTTTGCCCAAAAGTAATGTAATTATCAATTTGATTCATAAGACGCGATCAACATTTTAATTATATTAATTTTTGGGGCATTTTGATAGTATTTTAATTGTTCAATCATTATAGTTATTAATTTGCTCTGTAAAACTTCGGATCAGATTTTTAATTATTTTGAATGTTTTGTTGTGATGCTTAGCATTAAAATAATCATTAATTTAACCCGTGAGACAACGGATTTTTTTCGGTTATTTTATTTCTCATTTGATGAATATCTTGATTGTTTAGATATAGTTGCTTATCTTGGAAAAACACTAAAAAACATAAATAAATAAAAAATCAAATCTTGCATCGGAGTGTGTTAGTAAATTAGAATTGCATTTTTTTTAGGATTGCATTTTTATATAATTTTTGGAATAAATTTAACCCGTGAGACAACGGATTATTTTTCGGTTATTTTAATTCTCATTTGATGAATATCTTGATTGTTTAGATATAGTTGCTTATCTTGGAAAAACACTAAAAAACATAAATAAATAAAAAATCAAATCTTGCATCGGAGTGTGTTAGTAAATTAGAATTGCATTTTTTTTAGGATTGCATTTTTATATAATTTTTGGAATAAATTGGGATTGAATTTTTTTAGATAGACTCTTAAGTATTGTTTGCACATTTAGATAATCTCATTTTTCTTAAAAAAATAATTTTCTAAGATAGGATAGGGTTTACGTCAAATTAATCCCTAAAACATATTAGAAATGTATTCATTTTTGATAGTTTAATTAAGGTTTTTATTAATTCTGAATTTGAATAAAAAAATACAAAAATATTAGGTGCATGTCAATTAGTTTGCTTGTTAGGTTCATTTAATTAGAAATAGCTTCTTAGTGAAATTTGGTCATATAGTTTAAATGCATGATTTATGAGAAAGTTCTAGTTAAAAGAAAGTTTCAAAAAAAAAAAAATACTTGCTTTAGTGTGTGGAATTCATTTGGTGCAATTTATTTTATTCAATGTTTAATAATGATTGAGCATCTGTGTGATCACCCCATTGCCGCTTGCAGAAAACATTTTTGAAAATTAAAAAGAAATGGTACCAAAAGGGCATTAGAGTAATCTAGTATAACCGAGTCCCCATATCAAAAGTCTTTGGTTCGTAAGAGTAAAATAATTCCCCTGTTATTTACATGTGGCGACTCCTAGATAATAATTATTTACATGTTAAATATTTGAACCTTAAGTCGCGAATTGGTATGAGCTTAGGAGAGTAAGTTTAAAGATTTAGTAGTCCATTAACCTAAACTTAGGTGGTGCACCTGAAATTTAGGTCGCGGCAGAGACTGATCAATCAAACATATCAAAATGACTTCTTCAAGAAGCATACACGCATGGTCCACACTGACCAGCCATGAATCAATGTGGATGGGCTTGGTTTTGGCTCAAGTCATAGACGATCTCTTAGTTTACCAAAAGATTTAAAGAGCAAGCCAAGCTAAACCTCAACATCATTTGTACTCCCATATGACATTCATCAAGCTTGTGAAAATAGAAAGCCTATGCAAAGAGGAGTAGCAAGTCAAACGTATATGGCTCTTGAAGAGGCTTCAAACACCTAGAAAAATTTCAGTCTTAGAAATCGGTTTTCTGAACTCGTTTTCCTCTTGCTTTTTCATGTTTAAAATACTTGACCAAAAATACATTTAGGACTCTTACATTGCTTCCTAGTTTCTTTTGCAAGTGGCTTTTGGCTAAAGAAACCAAGAGGTTATCCTTCGGGGGCACATGGAAGTTGTCTCCTTCAAACAGGAAAATGAGATCTATAGAGAAAAAACTGACAACAAAAGTTTTTGTTGGACTCCAAAATTAGACTTTGAGACCTCTTTTGTTGGTCAAATTGACACACAACCAAACTATATCTATTCTAGTTTAGGTTACAAGTCATAATTTTCCTTATTTGTCTCTCACTTTCCTTTAAAACACCCATTTTCCCTCACCCGTGGCCAACTAGGCAAAATACTTCGAAAAATTTTCATTTTCATGCCTCGCCAGGAGGGTACTAGTTCGCGGGGCTTTAAGAGGCCTTCCCAATCTCCATTTAAAATGTGCGACCTATGGTTGGAAAGATCTTTGAGTGAAATTTCACTCTGTAGTCGTGAGACTGCCTATTAAAACTCCCCCATAATATGCTCACTTAGGGACTTCATACTCCAGGTGTTCCCAAAGTTAAAGGTGTGAAATCCTGAATTTCTAGTCTTGTTTTCAATTGAATAAGTTGGGCTTTTCATCGATGCACCTATAGTTCTATTCTCCGAGTTGATCACTCACGAGATAACTAATCTAACAGGTGAAGCCGTTAAGGGATTTTAACGCAATATACTTGAGAATTCGATTAGGATTCGACCACTCGAACGTCCTCATCTACAGAGATTATTATGGCACAGTTAAAAATTGATTAGATATCAGAGATAGGTCGATTCAACTAAG
This sequence comes from Eucalyptus pumila, assembly GCA_016097595.1. NCBI lineage: Eukaryota > Viridiplantae > Streptophyta > Magnoliopsida > Myrtales > Myrtaceae > Eucalyptus > Eucalyptus pumila. The sequence goes on along the minus strand of JADPVT010000012.1, from coordinate 170,616 downwards.
ATTGGTGATCAAAGAGTTGGTAATTCCGCTAGATTGCAAAATTCTCGTCAATCGGCACTAAACTGATTTTTCTGTCGTTTTGGTATGTTGTGTCAATGTTTGAAATCTTGAGATTTTCACGATAATCAAGAGTCGCCAATGTGTCGAAGATATACATTATGGCTCGAAATAAATCAACCATGCGTCAATTGCACTAAAAATTTCTAAAAGCTATTCGGTAGGCTAGGTCACGCTGAAATCGCGTCAGATTGAAATTAACCACGAATTTGAATCCGATTTCAGAAATTGAAAGTTCTATGAAATCACGAGTCATTTTAGAAACATCGACTCATCCTCCGAAGATTTTTCTGCAAACCGAGATTTTTGGCGAAAATTCAAAGTAGTGCACTTTTTGTTTGGAAAATTTAGGGGACCATTTTTATTATGTTTTTGGGATACAAGTTGGTTCTATTAGCGAAGAAAAATGTGAATTGAAGTGGGGGCATCTTACTTGGATTTATGGGGGTCAAATTGAATCAATTCAAGAAGAAATTGAAGTGGATTTGGGGGAAAATGTTACAAATTCGTAGGTCCCTTTGTCCATCACCTTTGGACCACTTCAATGGCTCCCTTGGTCCCTTGCTATTTGGCTAAGGATAGGGCAGACAGGGTGGGGGGCCATCTAATGATAATTTTAGAGGATATTTAGGCCAATGGGACCCTCCACTTGGGCAGTTGGCTTCTTCTTCTTCTCTAGAGCTTGCTTTCTCCATTCTCAGTGTTTTGAAGCTTCCAAAATTGCAGAGAAATCGCCAGCCTTCCTCTTTTGGCCGTCGACTGCTTGCCAAGTCACCGAATCGCCGCTGCTCGACGTTGCGTCGCATTGCACCCGCACGAGCCCGCACTAGTTCGCCATCCATTCCGCTCCAGCCACAACCCCAGGCCATCCCCCGAGCCCATTAAGCCCCTTAGACCGCTGTCCAGCTCACCTTTGCCACTACAAAGCCCCGCCGTTGGCCGTCTAGCCCCACTGCACCGGCACCATTCATCCTAGCCACTCTTGGCCGCCTGAGCATTCTCTCGGCCCACTCAACAAACTAGAAGACTAGCAAGCCTTCGTGGGCTTCAAGGACCATTTTGGACCGCTTTTGGGTCTTGTAGATTGTCACTGCTTTGGAGTTTGTCGCTCGTCTCCACGTTGCCGTCATCGTGGATTCATCGAATTTCAAAACCGGTGAGTTTACTCACTAAACTCTGCTTAGATAGTTAATGATGCTTAATGGTTGATTAGTTTAGGTTAAGTATGGTTTAGGTGATTAGTTAGAACGGATTAGTGATTTAATTATTTGTTTTAGCACGTTAGGTGGTTAGATCGGCTTAATTAGCAACTAGATAGGTTGTATTATTTATGTAGATTGGTTCGGAAATTTTCCGAGCCCACTTCGGTATTTAATTAGGCATTTCCAGCATAAGTATCTATTTATGGCGTTTAAGTGTATTTATTTAATTATTTTTGGTAATTAGTTAATTATTTATTATTTTCCAGAAATTAGATCGAGGTAGTCGGTGGTCGGAATTTCGTGCTGATTGTAATGATGTGATTGGTTTATTTAATTGAGTGTTGATTTGTGCTAATTGAGTGAGAATTATAATTTTGGGTATTTATTCCAAATTGGGAAATTTCGGTAATTAATTAGAATATATCGGGTGTTAGTATACAACGCCAATATTTATGGACTCCTATAAATAGTGGGATTTTCTAAAAGAAAGATATGTAAATTTTGGCTTAGGCCGACCGTGTACCCTCACACGATTATTTTTATCGAGTATTTTCAACACGGTAAATTATTAGCTTGTGAGAGCATATTTGCATGTCAACTTGCGCGAGCATATTTATCGTCAACTTTTGGGCCCTTTGCATGTCAGCTTGTGAGAGCAATATATTGTATCAGCCTATGTGCTTGATACGTCAGCTTGTGTGAGCAGTATACTTTTTATCGACTTTTGAGACCCTTTAGACGTCAGCTTATGAGAGCAGTATACTGTAATAGCCTATGTACTTGATACGTCAGTTGGTAAGGGCAGTATACCTTATCAGCTTGTGTGAGCTAAGATCGTTATATCAGCTTGTGAGAGCACGATCTATATTATCAACTTGTGTGAGTTACTATCTATCTATATCAGCTTGCAAGAGCTATGACCATATATTGTAGCTTGTGAGAGCATTGACCGTTTATTTCAGCTTGTGTGAGCAGAGGTCATATCAAATTGATAGATAGTATTGGTTGTATCGATTTGAGTGGATCGTTTGATCGTGGGTTGGATTGATTAAGCTGATTGGTGAATTTAATTGAATTGATTGGTTGAAAATATAAACTATACTGACTTACAGGAAGGAACTAAGGCAAAGATAAGTCATCTATCTTATGTGTGACTAGAAGGCCTTTAAGCGTATTTCCTTCCTAGTTGAAATTTATGGGGTGAACTTGCTGAGACATTGTCTCATCCCATTGTGGGCTAACATTTTCAGGTCCTTAGATAACGATTCCTCCCGAACATTTTGGCCAGCCCAAGAAGGTCACCAAACAGGTCTCTTTGATTCCTCTTCTTGGGGGACTAAGGAGCCTGGAACTACGAACTCGTGAGATCCATTGTCTAGGTTGATGCCGGTCTACCCCGGAAGATTCCCCATCAATTTAGATCGTGGTATCGTTGCGAGCGAGATGGACCTAGAGAAGGTCCCACAGGAGTTCGAAATCCCTATGTCGGTGCTATAGATCGCTTTTGGTAAGGGTATGGCTAACACTCCTAGTAGTGCAGTGGTAGACTCGAGTCCCTAGGAGCCAAAGACCTTAGAGTCTTCGGTTGAGGGTTGGAATGCTTAGAGGACTCATAGCCTTTCTGTCTTTTGTAGACTTGTAAATATAGACTGGTAGTGTAAATAACTTAGTCTAATGTGTATAAAACTGTGTTGTGGTTTTCAAAATTTTGGTCATGCTTTTCTATCACATCTTTGTGTTGTCTTGGGATTTATTTCTTCTACATACATTAAAATAAAAGGGTCAACGACGCATCCTAGAACATCACAATTTAATCGACTACCAAGGAATGGGCACGCATTCGAGGATTAGGACATGACAAAAGGCTTTGGCTAATTTTTGCTATAAGTTTGTGAAAATTTCACTTTTCTCTACAAAGGTCGGTCTGGAACTTCTGGGTTTGCCTTTTTCTTGAGTTGCTTTTGGGAGCGTCTTTGGGGAACAATTGTGAGCTCTCTTCTCCTTCTTGTCTCCTACCTTTCATTCCCTAGAAGAGCTTGCTTTAGTGATCTTATCCCCTAAATTAAGTGATCTTTTGGTTAATCTTTTGTCCACCTACCAAGCCTACCAACAAAGCTACTTCAACAACTTTCTAACTTGGCCAAATTTTCAACTATTGCAACTGTTGAGTGTGCGGATTTTGCTGCGATTTTCATGTGCTTCCAGTTGCTTATCCTTGGCCAATATTTTTCCACTTACAATACCAATAATGGTCTTCCATCATGTGCAGAGATTAAGCTGATTGGGGGACTGAGTGGGATGTGGGGGGGCCACCAAGTTGCTTACTCAGTAACCCTGAATTGAGATAAAATCATGGACTGGGTTTAAGTATCTAGTTTGTGTGCTCTAATTTATCAATTTGGCTATAATTTTTTTATTGATTAACAAGATTATTTATAGTAATTTAAGATTTTGACCAGCTTTCGCAATCATCCCCACCAAATTTGGCAAGGAAGTCTCTCAAAGTTGGCCATTTTCTTGCTTGAGAATGCCCAATTCAATGCAATTTTGTCCTTTCAGCCATATTTGATTAATTAGATCTAGCCCAAAGTTCATTTTCAACTTAATTGGGGACCAAGATGATAATTTAAGGGTGTGGACAATTTTTTGTGAAATTTTCAAATTGGTCCTTTGACTTTTAGAAATTACATTTTGGCCTCAACTTTTTGTGTTAATTGCAATCTGATATTCTAGGCTAGGATAGTCATATTTAGATCATTAGCCCAACTTGATTTTTTTTTTCCTTCTTTTTTTTCTTTGCTTTCATTTTTTCTTGTTTTCATTTTTTTTCATTTTTTTAAGGAAAAAATCTTCGATTTAAAAAATTATACTAGGTGCCTAGATAATCTATATGCAATAATTTGACATGAAATATTTTTGTGGAAAAACAAGTTCGCATTTTTCGGAAACTATTTTTGGGCAAAAATTGAAGTGTCAACAATGACAATTTGTAAGTTACTAACCCACTATAAATGATATGGCACATGACCTTTCTATTACATTTAAACCTAAATACTTTTATGAAAACAATATTCTTCACAATTTTATCTTATACTTAATGTATACTTGAAATTATCTTTGCCAATGTGCACCCTCCACCTTTTCCGGATCGCCCTAGAAACCTCTCATTCACCTTCACCACCACTAAACCTTCCTTCCCACTAAATTTTACCACTATCAACATATCCTTGTGGTTCTAAAAAACCCTAATATGCAAACCAAGGGTAACACTTTAGTTCAAGAATAAGTTTTTGAGCTATTCAGCCAAAATAAAACAATACTTTCTTATCAATACCATGTCGAAAAGTAATTCTTCAAGATGTAAAGAACAAATTCCAAAAGGAAACCTAGAGGATGCATCCCATTCGGATCCTACTTTCTTATCAATATCATGACAATTGACTCAACAAGCTCATGGGTCAGGCTGGTCCCAAAAACTAGGAAATAGGAGCGCTGGAAATCTACCTCCCTAGGAACCCCATAGTGCACATGATGTGCCTCCATTTAAGGACCTGAAAAAAGAGTAAGCCATAACAGGGTGAGATAATGTCTCAGCAAGTTCACGCCCTAAACCCCAATTATGAAGGAAATACACCTAGATGCAGTCTAATCACACATCCTACAAGACTCACCTCACCTCAATTCCTTTGTGCACGTCAGTACAAATCATATCACATATAATTACAGCAAGTGCAGTTATCAATTGGAACGTCTCAACTTATATCACAAACAATCATAGGGATCCCGATTATAAGGCCAAATCCTTATGACATGTTCCATTCCATGCCACACAATTTTATCCCATAATCAGGCGTGTTTATCTTAATCATCCACGCGTTACAATTGATTATTTCCCCCACAAGCACTACCTACCCGACGCACATCGCTCTTCCGGTGTAACCGGGCATCGTCTCATCCCTTGAGCACGGCAACGTCTACCTCTAGACGTCATTCCACATAAGAGCATTAGTCCAACCTCTACTGCGATTGTCATCCATTGTCAGGGGCATGCCACATAGGAGCATCATCCACCCAACGCACATCGGGTGACTGGTTCTCATATACCATCACATGACCATTCAATATTGGCCAATGACATTGTGCTTTGCACTCAAATGCCATAATTAAGATAATGTGCTTGGCCTATTTTCTTTGTATTAAAAACACTTAGTAAAATAATCGTGTGTAAATACAAGGTTAGATCGAACCATAAAAATCGATATCCTTCCTTTTAAAATCATACTATTTCATATAGTACTTAAAAACATTTTTGGTGTCAAAACCCGACACCCGGTATTTTCTAATTACATACCAAAATTTCACAATTTTGAAATAATTAATCAAAAATCACAATCACCGCTCAATTGCACAAATTATCATTCAATTGCATAAACTAATTACACCACGTTAATCAGCACGAAATTCTGGTAACCGACTATCCTGGTATAATTTTTTGGAAAATATTAAATAATTAAATAAATGCAAACAATTAAATAAACCACCAATTTAAATTAATATAAGCTAACGTAACAACCTAAGTACACTAAGTAAATTACTCTACTAAACTAACTAATTACCCTAACCATTCTAGATAAATTAATCTAATAGCTAACTACATAAACTAATTAAATTAACAAACAATCCATCCTAACTAAATTAGCCTAGGAACTAATTACTCTAACCACCTAGTCACCTTAACTAACTAGTTAGACTAACCAAGGATTACACTAATCCCTAAATAGCCTAACTAATCTACCCTAAGTATCATTAGCCTCCTAATTAAAGTTTAGGGAATAAACACATCGATTTAGCGCAAAAACCGGTTCATAATGACGGCGGCCAAAACTTGGGCTCACGGCGGTTTTAAAGAAAGCTTGGACTAGGCTAAAAATGGCCCAAGAAGGCTCAGCTAGGGGTAACCTTCGGCCTTGCTTTGGGTGGGTCTGCTAGTAACCAGAGGACCGAGCTGGAACGGAGGGGGTTGCTTGACGAGGGAGCTAGATGGACCAGCTGCTGGTCGAGGGTGTAATGGATGATTGAGGGTGCTGCTGTGGTGTGATGTGCTAAAGGTTGGGCGATGCCGTTGCTATAGGGAGAGGGGACGAAATGGTGGAGTCAACATCGAGGTGCCACTGGGGTTGACTCGATGGAGTGATGATGCGAGGAGGAAACAAGATGGTCGGTGGGAGCTAGGGCAGGGAAATGGAGCTGGCACGCGACAAGGGCAAAGGGGAAAGGGAAAAAGACACAGAAGCGGTGAAGGAGGGGAGAAGCTGCTGGCGTATGAGGGAAGCCGAAGGAGTGGGGGCAGCAAATCTATAGAAAATATCTCTTTCGATCATGACTTGGTCCTCAAGAGTCTCCATGCATATCCCCTTAGTCCTCAAATACTTTCTTGCATAAAACTCCCACAATTAGCTAAGTTGATGCCAAATGTTGTAGCCCCCACACAAGCCTACGGATTTCAACAAATGAGACTTCAATTTCTTAACCAAATCTCCAATTTGATGACAAATTTTGCTGCAGAGGAAGCCCACACAAATTCCACAATTTCCCTTCACCAATTAGCTCACTTTGGAGGCCAAAAATCCACTCACTTTGGTCCCTCTGAATTTCCTTTCTTTTCCAAATCGTCCGAAATCGATTTTCCGCAAAAATCTCCAGCTCGCTGAAAATTTTTCAAAGGATGAGTCGACATACCAAAAATAAATTGTGACATTACAGAACTTTCAATTTCAAAAATCGGGTTCAATTTTGTGGTTAATTTCAACCGGACGCGATTTGAGCGTGACCTTACTTACCAGATAGCTTTTAGAAATTTTTCGCGCATTTGACCCGTGGTCGATTATTTTCGAGCCACATCGTACATCTTCGACACATTGGGTACATAAATTACAGAAAATCGGTTTAACATCATTCAACAAAAATATTTGCAATTAGGTGGAATCACCCACACTTTAATCATATGCCTCTGTCGAACCGACCTATCTCCAGTCTCTAATCGATTTTGACGGTGCCGTATTGACCCTTGCAGATTAGCACGGTCGAGCAGTCGATTTCTGGTCAAATTCTCAAGTCTGTTGCGTTTAGATTCCTTAACAATTTCACCTGATAAACTAGTATCTCGTGAGTGGCCAACTCAAAGAAAAAGGCCATAGGCGTATCGATGAAAAGCCCATTTCATTTAGTCGAAAGTAGGGTTGAAAATCAAGATGTCACAAGGATAGCTATGTCATACTCCATTCATGATGGTTTCATGGTATGGGTATCAAAGCTTAGGTTATGATTTTTGGGTATAGATTCTTGGGGACATTGTGAGCTTGTGTGTTAGCATATAACACGTTAGTCTTTTGTGAGATACCATGATATATGTTTCTTTTAGTGCAAATGCTCATCGATTATGGTTCAGATAAGCATGCTTTGCTTTGTAAGGGATATTAGAGATTTATCTTTGATACCATAAGTGTATTTTATGGTTCTTGAGGTGTGATTCAACATGGAGATTTTTGTTGAAAGTTTTGATGCATTATGTGACAATATTTGGTGTAATAAGAATTGATTTTAGAAGTTATAAGCTTTAATGGTCATGTGAGACATAAATTTATTTATGGTGAATAGGTGAGATCAATTTGCGAACTTCTAAATTGCAGGTGATGATCTTACTCTAAGCAGCTTTGTGGAGCTTGTAGATATGGTTAGTTTCAATTGTAGTTTTCTTGGAGACAAGATAAATACTTAAGTCTTTGATTTACAAAGTAATAAATTTTAGGTGATGTTCTTTATGTTGAAAACTTGAGGCTCATTGGATTTAATGGAAGTTAGCTAAGTTCTTATCTTAGCGATTTGAGGAGTTATAGGCACTCAGTCATAAGTGATGATCTTTTTAATGGTGATATTCTTTGATAAGATTTATGGTAGATAAGTTTTTTTTTTTTTTTTTTTTTTTGGTGAAGAGATTTATGGTAGACAAGTTCTATACTTGAAAATATCAGATTTTCTAAAGAATTAGGATAAATTATTTTGGGAGATAGTTGAGATTGGAATTTGAAGAAGTAGATCTTCAATTGTTTTTGCACTTGTTTCAGAGATTTGCCGAGCTACCCAAGGCCAATCCGTGGAAGTGTCATGATATATACATTGACCAAATTGCTCTATCCAACGTCAAGGTGTTGTAAATGGGGTAGGGACTCTCAAATCAATTATTCAAATGTTAACTAGCATCCAACGAATGAGATTGTATCGTATCGATAATATGTTCAATTACAAACATTTAGGGCCAGGATAATTCAAAAATCAAGTTAGAATGGTTGTATGCATGCTTGAGGATTGGCTATAGCGACTATCATGTGCTTTGTGATTTTCGTGTTTCAGTGGACCTGCTTCTATTTTGGCTTGATTTGAGCTTGTAGACTTTGTTATCTTGTGAAATGATCAATGAGAGACATTTGATGTCATCTTCCTAAGCTTCAATTTTATATATTGTGCGTCATGAATAGACTTTGTTTGCTAGGTTTATTTGGCCCCAAAACTTGTAGCCAGTATTCGTACAAATTGTAAAAAGGATGAAATCTCTCTATTTCTGATGAACCTTTGTCGATTCTCGATTTTTTACAAAATTTTGTGGTTTGAATTTGGAGAAGTTATCTCATCATAGTTATAGATCACATGGAGGGGGTAAGAATAACAGGAATACCATAATTTCCGTACAACGTTCACATGAGTGCCATAAGTTTTTTCTCACTTAAGTGACACATTGAAGTAAAATCAATCATTTGACAAATCATCCTTCGTGAATTTTTTTATTAGTTTCCCATTCTTATGTGGATTTTTTTAATTCTGAATTGTTTTATTAATTGTCCATAGTAGCACTAACAATGTCACCTAAGACGATCAACATCCATATCAGATTTTCCAATGAGGCAAACTACCGATGGCACTTAAATGATCGGTTTTTCAAATTTATAGTACTTAAGTGAGCACCACGCAAAAGTTATAGTACTCATCGTGTACTTATCCCAAAAATACATATACATGTATCAATTGGATGAGTGATTATGCAAATATTTGGGAAAATTATCAATTTACACTCATACTTATCGTACAAATGTCAATTTGATTTTAACTTTTCAATTTTGTCAATTTGGTTCTATACATTTAGAAATATCTAAATTGTAATATTCGGATAGTGGGCCCAAAAGAAGAAAAAGAAAAAGAAGTTGAAACGTCAATAAATCAAAAAGGAGAGGGGAGGGGGCTCAGCTAAATAGAAGCTAAGAGCTCCCTCGACCAATAAGAAAGAAAAGAAGAAGAAGAAGAAGAAGAAGAAAGGGGAAGAAAGGAAAGGAGTTTTGGCATGTGCAAGTTGTAGATGCCTCGCTAAGCCAACTCAACTCCATAACGCAGCATGCGGTAAGAGATTAGGCCTCTTGTTCGTCTTATCCAAGAAATTTACAGGTTTAGGGCTCAAATGCGGAATTGGAAAATCAAGTGGCGAAGTCCAATTTTGGAGTCATTGAGCTGCGTATATTTTTAAAAATCATAGTTTAGGGTATTGTGGAGCCATAGGATTTTACAGATTGTGATTTGAGCTTATGGTTTGTCTAAAACAAAATTTCGAAGTTTCCCACGCGCAGTGAAGAGTGCGCCTCCAGCAGCTTCAGGCCCATATTTTGTTGATTTTTGGCTTGATTTTGGGACAGTCAAGTTGGGATTCCTATAGTATGTTTGAAGGGCTTTCTTTTCACTATAAATATGTATGAAACAGGGTTTAGAGGAGTACGTTATAGCGTAATTGAGTTTTACACGTAAACCTCAGGTTGCAAACGGCTTGAACAATCGCTTTGGTTATGCGATTTGTTAGCGTGTAGGAGTCCTTTTGTTAGAGTGTGGCATCCTAGAATTTCATGACAATCCCTAGATGTGCTATGAACCATGGATAGGTGATGGAAGCACCATCAAATTATATTGTAGCCATTGGATCCATGATTTGCAATAAGATTAAGGCCAAGCATTTTATGGATAAATTGAAAAGGGAATTTTGTTCTTGTCCATGAACCTTATAAGTTGGATTTTATTGAATTATGTTACGTAATACTATGGCCATATGAATTGGTAATTAGGTGATGATTAAATGGGAAAAATTAGAGGAGAGTGGGTTGATTTTTTTAGGCCAAAACAGCCCCACCGTTCGACCGGCTCAAGAAGCCCAATGGGCTGTCGACCAAGGAAGAACCAGATGGAGGATTCGGACCAAAGGATGGCCCATCAACCTGCATGGAAAATGCCAAGTGGAAAGAGAGATTAGCCAAGTGTCTAATGCCATGCAAGATCAAATGATTGCTAATGATGAAGGGGAAGAAAGGAGGAGGGGCGGAGTGAGCAAGGGGAGGGGGTGTGTCGCGAGGAAGAGAAAGCCAAGAGAGAAGAGAGAAAGAGAGGAAGAGAGAAAGTGGGCGTGCGAGAGAGAAAGGGGAGGAGAAGACCGGTTGCTGCTGTGCGTGCCGCCTAGTCTAGCCATCGAGCCGCCTTGCCCCGCCGTTCTTGTTTGCTGAGATTTTCTTTGGATTAGAGGTGAGTAGAGTCCATTGATCTACCCTTTGCTTGCTGTGGTTGTGATGTTGAATGCTGGAAATGCTTGAGCTGTGATGTTGAATGCTGGAAACTCGAATGAATGGTGGTAGTGTTCCAAGTGAGTTGTTGCATGTAGAAACAGTCTGACCTTTGGTGATTTCGGGAGCTACATGCCATTTTCTAGTTGGAATCATACTTTGAGTTCTTCATGAAAGTTGTAGAAGACGTCTTGAAGATTAACATATCAAAATTTGGAGGGAAACTGTTAAGTATTCGTTAGTGAAACTATTTTTCTTCACAAATACTAGATCTGGAAGCTGTTATGTTGATCCCTCGTGATTCTGTGAATTTTATGAAATTATCCAGTTTGAATTTGTTCTCGTATCCTAGATAAGAATTGTAGATGACACCTTAAGGAATAACATACTGAAATTTGAGCGAAAACTAACAACTATTGATTCGGGAAATGATTTTTCTTTGAAAGGGTTAAATCTGAAGATTGAGCCGAGGGTTAGGGTGAATTGATATAATCATATCTTTTATTCCAGAGGGAATTTATTTTTATTTCTTCATGGGACTTATTCCTTTATGTCTCAGCTATAACATATCAAAATCTCAGAATTTTTTCAGTTCATTTAGGGGCTTAATCGAAATTATTTCCGAAACTGTGCAAGTGTGGTGCTGGAATTTATTTTGCTGTGATGTATGGATCTATGTGATTGATGTGAAACTTTCTTGACATAGTGTTCTGCACGAAATATCTTCCTCTAAATATTTTTTAAATAATGTTAAATTTTTTAGGATTTATTGAGATTTTTTACTAATTTTCCAAGAATTTTTACTAAATTGGTGCATTCTGTTTTACCCAAAAATTGGTTTTATTTTCAAAAACCAATGAACTGCTTTATGAAATGTGATATCGTGGGTGTTATGTGTACTGCATTATATGGTGATATTTGGCATATTACGTGACATCAAAAAGGCTGGTTTAGACCTCCGATATTGTTGCATCAAATGTTGATTTGAAATTGAGATATGTCTGTAATTATGCATTGTGATAATGATGATACCGTCGGAGGTGTGAGCCGACGATGCTCCAAGAGTGTCAGGATGCCCATAATGTGTGTGTGTGCCGGATGCTGAGCGATGTCTTTAGCACCTGTCACGAGTGGTACATTTTATGGATTCTCATCTAATGTTGAGGTCAAGTGCTTGGAGCATCCTATGCATTGGTGTTCATGGTATGGTGTTTATCCGCGTCCGTTTTTTGGTCATGTATGATGTGGGCCTCCCTGATGGCCCTGTAGTTCAAGAGTTCTTTTCTGTACACGTTCGACGTGGCGGGGTGATGATAGGGATGCTGCTGCCGCCACCGGCCGATGCACCGGGCTGGGTGTGATAGGGGCATGTGACTGGTGGAGGTTGACACTTTTTGGGATGGCTGACACTAGATGATGGGATGATATACATGTCTAATGTAAAGTCGAGTACTTTTGAGCATAGCCGAGCTTAGTTAAAGCCTTGGCCCTTCTGTTGTATCGACTCATGAAGTCCATCTTAGTTATGTAAATAAAAGTGATTCGGCCCTAAAGTATATATATATATATGAAAAGTTATAGTTGGTGTGTATTGCATTGTATTATGTGGTTTGAGTACGAGTTTGGAAGATGTCAAGTATGCTTCCGTTATATGAACTACGTTGGGACCAAATGAGATGGTACAAACCCCCAGGTTGTATGGACCCACTACAATTCAATGGTATCATAGTGACTTATTAATAGGGCAAGTAAAACGTAAGCGGACTGTAGCGACCCTAATGGATCGAGGGCCTTGTTGAAGGGTGCCACAGCTTGTTTTGGTATCAGAGCAATGGTTATATATGGAGTGATAAGGAACCTCATTTGAAAATTGAGGAATATGATGACAATGCACACCATAGAATATTAACTGGAATAGTTGGTAAACTTTGAATAACGGGTGATGGGTATTTACTTGTAGATCCCCAGTGATTTGTATGAGTTATCTTTAGGTGCCAGTAACATGTTTATATTACTTATATAGTTGTAGTTGCTTATAAAATGGAGATATTGAGTAAGAGATTATACCTGAGGCAAATGCTTGGAAACTGCAGGAAAGTCATGGTACGAGCTGGAAGTTCTTATCCATCGAGGGCTAAAGCCTCTGCTGCAAGGGCAGAACCCCAAATGTAAGACATCCTATAGCAATTGGCCAATATAGGAAATCTGATGGAAAGACAAGCGCAACAACAACCCAGAGTGGAACGTCACCCTCAAGGACTGGTGGAACAATTTCTGAAGCTGAAGCGACCTAGGTTTAGTGGAGTGGGAAGTCTTGAGAAGGTGGAACATTGGATTGATGGGATAGAATAGATTTTCTGTTTGTTGGACTACAATGATGCTGAGAAAATAGTTTTGGCAAAATACCAGTTTGAGGGAAATGCAAAGTTTTGGTGGAGAGATACAAGAGATACGATCTTTCCACCAGGTACTCACATAAACTGGGATGAATTTGTTAAAGCTTTCAATAGAAAGCATTTCTCTGATTGTGCCAAGGATCAGAAGATCACTGAATTTGTTCAATTGGAACAAAGAGAGCTGACAGTGGATCAGTATGAGGCAAAATTTTTTGAATTGTCTAGGTATGCTCCCAGATTGATTGAGGATCAAGAGGAAAAAGTTCAGAGATTTCTGAAAGGGTTGAGGACTGATATCAGGAAACAATTGGTGCCTTTGAATATAAGGGATTATAATGAGATTTATGAAATGGCACAGTTGGTGGAACAAGAATTGGTGAGGGAGCAATTGGAGTCTAAGAGACAGTTGACCTTTAGTAATATCGGAAGGAGTAAGAGACCCTATCTTGGTCAAGGTCAAACTTAGGATTCTAAGAAAAAGAGTAATTTTGGAAATTTTGCAAGAGTTAGGGATGGCCTGAATATAGGGAAGGCACCTTATCAGTATGATGTTTGTCGAAGGTGCGATGGGCGACATGGCCGAGGACCTTGCAATGGACGATTGAAATGTTATGGTTGTGGATGGATAGGTCACCTCAAGAGAGACTGTCCACAAGAGAGGTTGCAGCTGAGTGTCGGCTCAGTGCGACAGGTACAACAAAGTACTGTTAGACCTAATCTACCAAGGAATCAACAGAGGCCACCAGCACAAGGAAAGCTGTATGCGGTCACCCAAGAGGAAGCGGAAGCTTCCAAAAATGTTATATCATGTACGATTTTCATAAATGACAAGAAGGCGTATGCATTGTTTGACATAGGTGCTATGCATTCATTTGCATCTGAAAGATATAGGCAATTGAATGAAATAGAAACTACACCTCTTGAGATGCCTCTTTGTGTTTCTACGCCTTTAAAGAATATGGCATTATCTACAATGATGTGTGCAAAATGTAAGATAACTATAGAAGGATGGGATATGGAAATAGACCTAGTTGAGATGGCTATGTATGACTTTGACGTTATCATAGGAATGGACTGGCTCCATCAGGCTAAGGTAGATTGCCATAGGAAAGTGATCTAGTTCATGTTACCTGACCGATCTAGTTTTGAATCTTTTGGAGGTCAGACAAATCCCTCTGTAACCATCATCTCAATGAACTACTAGAAGAGGATGTCAAGGATACCTAGCAGTAGTAAGAGATCTTACTAAGAAAGAGGCTAAAATTGGTGAGATTCATATAGTTAGGGAAATTTCAAGATCTGTTTCCTGAGGAGTTGCCTGGATTACCACCGGGACGAGAAATTGAGTTTGAAATTGAACTAATGCCTGGAATAACACCAATATCGAAAGCCCTGTATAGAATGGCCTTAGTGGAGTTGAAGGAGTTGAAGGTGCAACTACAAGAGTTGCTAGATAAGGGATTTATTAGGCCAAGTGCTTCACCTTGGGGCGCACTAGTTCTATTTGTGAAAAAGAAGGATGGTTCGATGTGTTTATGTATTGACTATAGACAGCTGAACCAAGTGACTATAAAGAATAAGTATCATTTGCCTAGAATTGATGACTTATTTGATCAGTTGCAAGTAAGTTCAGTCTTCTCTAAAATTGACTTAAGGTCAGGGTACCATCAGTTAAGGATAAAGAAAGAAGACATCCCTAAGACTACATTTAGGACTCATTATGGACACTATGAGTTCCTAGTTATGCCTTTTGGATTAGTGAATGCACCAGCTACATTAATGGATTTAATGAATAGGATATTTAACCCTTATATGAATCAGTTTGTAATTGTCTTCATTGATGATATCCTAATATATTATAAAGGACCTAAAGAACATGAACGACACCTGAGGATAGCATTGCAAACATTAAGAGATCATGAGTTATACGCCAAATTCAGTAAGTGTGAATTCTGGCTATACCAGATAATATTTTTAGGGCACATGGTGTCAGGAAATGGAATTGCAATAGACCCTGCAAAGGTTGAGATGGTAGTGAATTGGCCGAAACCGATGACACCAACTGAGATACGAAGTTTCTTAGGATTGGTTGGCTATTATTTGAGGTTTATCAAAGGATTTTCACAATTGGTAGGCCCTTTAACAAAATTAACCCGAAAGAATGTAAGATTTGAATGGAGTGGAGAATGTGAAAGAAGTTTTAAGGAACTTAAAAGAAAGTTAACTATAGCTCCAATCCTGACAATACCATCTGGACCTAATGGATTCACAGTGTATAGTGATGCTTCTCATAAAGGAATGGGATGTGTTTTAATGCAACATGGCCAAGGTATAGCCTATGCATCAAGGCAGTTGAAACCTCATGAGTTAAATTACCCAACCCATGATTTGGAATTGGCAGCTATAGTATTTGCTTTGAAAATATGAAGACATTATTTGTATGGAGAGAAGTTTGAAATCTATACAAATCATAAGAGCTTGAAGTATTTGTTTCGCAATTCGCGTAGACTATTGAGACCATTGGACATACCAGAATGGAAATGGGAGCATGTAACGATGGATTTTATGTAAGGACTGCCAAGGACATCAAATGTTCACGACTCTATTTGGGTGATAGTAGATCGTTTTACTAAATCTGCTCATTTCCTAGCAATTCGCGTAGACTACTCGATGAATGAACTTGCTGAGATATATGTAAGCCAAGTGATACACTTACATGGTATTCTTGTAATGATCACATCGGATCGAGACTCTAGGTTTACTTCAAATTTTTGGCGAAGTCTCCAGAATGCTTTAGGGACGATGCTTCAATTTAGCACTGCTTTTCATCCTCAAATAGATGGACAAACGGAAAGAGTGATCCAAACTTTGGAGGATATGCTGAGAGATTGTATTATTGATTTTAAGGGAAGTTGGGATAAAAAGTTGCACTTGATAGAGTTTGCCTATAACAATAGCTTTCAAAAAAATATAGGCATGGCTCCATTTGAAGCATTATATGGAAGAAGGTTCAAGACTCCTATTTGTTGGAATGAGGTAGGTGAAAGGAGTTTGACAAGACCTGAATTAGTACAAATTACTACTGAAGTTGTTGAGACAATAAGGAAAAGACTTAGAACAGCCCAGAGAAGGCAGAAAGACTACGCAGATAAGTGTAGGAGACCTTTAGAGTTCAATGAGGGAGATCATGTGTTCCTTAAAGTATCCCCTATGAAAGGAATATCTCGATTTGGAATGAAGGGTAAGTTAAGCCCTAGATTTGTTGGACCTTTTGAGATACTTGAAAGAATAGGAGATGTAGCTTATTGTTTGGCGCCGCCTCCTAAATTGGGAAATTTACATGATGTGTTTCATGTGTCGATGCTAAGAAGATATTAGCCGGATCCTTATCACATACTCGATCATGAAGCCATCAAAATGGATGAGAAAGTGAGGTACATTGAGGAGCTTGTGCAAGTGCTGGATTGAAAGGAGCAAATTCTTAGGACTAAGAAAATTTCGTTGGTTAAGATATTATGGCAACATCATGATGTGGAGGAAGCCACAGGGGAAAGTGAAAATGAGATGAGGGAAAAGTACCCTCACTTGTTTGACGAGGCATAAGCAATGTCTAATTTCGAGGACGAAATTCTCTAAGGATGGGAGAATTGCAGCATCCTAGAATTTCATAACAATCCCTAAATGTGCTATGAACCATGGGTAGGTGATGGAAGCACCATCAAATTATATTGTAGCCATTAGATCCATGATTTGCAATAAGATTAAGGCTGAGCATTTTATGGATAAATTGAAAAGGGAATTTTGTTCTTGGCCATGAACCTTATAAGTTGGATTTTATTGAATTATGTTACTTAATATTATGGCCATATGAATTGGTACTTAGGCGATGATTAAATGGGAAAAATTAGAGGAGAGTGGGTTGATTTTTTTAGGCCAAAACAGCCCCACCGTTCGATTGGCCCAAGAAGCCCAATGGGCTGTCGACCAAGGAAGAACTGTATGGAGGAGTCGGCCCAAAGGATGGCCCATCAACCTGCATGGAAAATGCCAAGTGGCAAGAGAGATTAGCCAAGTGTCTAATGCCATGCAAGATCAAATGATTGCTAATGATGAAGGGGAAGAAAGGAGGAGGGGCGGAGTGAGCGAGGGGAGGGGGTGTGTCGCGAGGAAGAGAAAGCCAAGAGAGAAGAGAGAAAGAGAGGAAGAGAGAAAGTGGGCGTGCGAGAGAGAAAGGGGTGGAGAAGACCGGTTGCTGCTGTTCGTGCCGCCTAGTCCAGCTGTCGAGCCGCCTTGCCCCACCGTTCTTGTTTGCTGAGATTTTCTTTGGATTAGAGGTGAGTAGAGTCCATTGATCTATCCTTTGCTTGCTGTGGTTGTGATGTTGAATGCTGGAAATGCTTCAGCTGTGATGTTGAATGCTGGAAACTCAAATGAATGGTGGTAGTGTTCCGAGTGAGTTGTTGCATGTAGAAACAGTCCGACCTTTAGTAATTTCGGGAGCTGTATGCCATTTTCTAGTTGGAATATTACTTCCAGTTCTTGATGAAAGTTGTAGAGAACTTCTTGACGATTATCATATCAAAATTTGAAGGGAAACGGTCAAGTATTCGTTGGTGAAACTATTTTTCTTTAAAAATACTAGATCTGGAAACTGTTATGTTGATCCCTTGCGATTCTGTGAATTTTATGAAATTATCCTGTTGGAATTTCATCTTGTGTCCTTGATAGGAATTGTAGATGACACCTTAAGGAATAACATACTGAAATTTTAGAGAAAACTAACAAGTATTGATTCGGGAAATGGTTTTTCTTTGAAAGGGTTAAATCTGAAGTTTGAGCCGAGGGTTAGGGTGAATTTCAATAATCATATCTTTTTATTCCAGAGAGAATTGGATTTCTATTTCTTCATAGAACTTATTCCTTTATGTCTTATATATAACATATTAAAATCTCAGAATTTTTTAAGTTCATTTAAGGGCTTAATTGAAATTATTTCCGAAACTGTGCAAGTGTGGTGCTGGAATTTCTTTTGCTGTGATATATGGATCTATGTGATTGATGTGATTCTTGACATGGTGTTCTGCACTAAATATGTTCCTCTTGATATTTTTTACATCAAGTTCAATTTTTAGGATTTATTGAGATTTTTTACTAATTTTCCAATAATTTTTACTAAAGAGGTGCATTCTGTTTTACCTGAAAATTGGTTCTATTTTCAAAAACCAATGAACTGCTTTATGAAATGTGATATCGTGGGTGTTATGTGTACTGCATATATAGTGATATTTGGCATATTACGTGACATCAAAAAGGCTGTTTTAGACCTCCGATATTGTTGCATCAAATGCTTATTTGAAATTGAGATATGTATGTAATTATGCATTTTGATAATGATGATACCGTCGGAGGTGTGAGCCGACAATGCCTCGGGAGTTTCGGGATGCCCAGAATGTACGTTTGTGCCGGATGCCTAGAATGTGTGTGCCGGATGTCCTCGGGAGTTTCGAGATGCTCGGAGGTGTGTGTCGAATGCCTGGAGTGTGTGTGCCGGAAGCCTTGTGACGCCAGTTGGGGTACGAGATGCCCGGAGTGTGTGTGCCGGATGCCCAGTGGTGTGTGCCGGAGGATGTGTGCCGGATGCCCAGTGGTGTGTGCTGAAGGTTCCTCGTGACAACAGGTTGGGTGCAAGCGATATATGAGGGATGCAAACACTGGTCCCTGGAAGAAAACGAGATCCTTTTGAGAATTAAAATTGGGAAATGAATCATGTGAATGGGTGTGTGCATATGGCATGAAATATAAATGTCCATAAACTTGAATTGGGATTACTTGGCATGGGGAATGTGATTATTAAAGTTATGAATGGATCTCATGGAGACATATGTATGATAGAATGGATGATATGTGCATTTCACATGAATTGTGGTTGTCTTGCTTATTGCATTGTGTAGATTGATAGATCTTTACTGCTGAGTGGTTGTACTCACCCCTTTGGGGACTAACATTTCAGATTGAGCGATGCCTCTAGCACCTGTCACGCGTGGTACATTTTATGGATTACTGGCTGATGTTGAGGTCGAGTGCTCGGAGCACCCCTGCGTTGGTGTTCATGGTCTAGTGTTTATCCGCGTCCATGTTTTGGTCATGTATGATGTGGGCCTCCTTGATGGCCCTGTAGTTTAAGAGTTCCTTTCTGTACACGTTCAACGCGACGGGGTGATGATAGGGATGCTGCCGCCGCCACTGGTCGATGCACCGGGCTGGGTGTGATAGGAGCGTGTGACTAGTGGAGGTTGGCACTTTTTGGGATGGCTGACACTAGATGATGGGATGATATACATGTCTGATGTAAAGTCGAGTACTTTTGAGTATAGCTGAGCTTAGTTAAAGCCTTGGCCCTTTTGTTGTATCGACTCGTGAAGTCCATCTTAGTTATGTAAATAAAAGTGATTTGGCCCTAAAGTATATATATATATATATATATATATATATATATGAAAAGTTATAGTTGATGTGTATTGCATTGTATTATGTGGTTTGAGTACGGATTAGGGAGATGTCGAGTATGCTTCCGTTATATGAACTGCGCTGGGACCGAATGAGATGGTACAAACCCCCAGGTTGTATAGACCCACTACAATTCAATGGTATCGTAGTGACTTATTAATAGGGCAAGTAAAAGGTAAGTGGACTGTGGTGACCCTAACGGATCGGGGGCTGTGTCGAAGGGTGCCACATAGAGTTAATGCATAATTTAGTCATTTTATAGTTGAGATAGAGTTTTATTTGATTTTAACATTATTCATCGATTATTTGATAGGGTCATGAGTTCAACGATATGAGTATCATTTGTCGTTTGGTCGTGATGACGAGGTAAGTGGTACTGTATGTTCTTTGATTTTATAAAACCATGTCTTGAAGTATATATGTATATATATTGAATTGAGGATCATTTTTATTGTATAAAAGCCAGATCGAGCACCTACTACTTTTTGGTTGATTGTGAATGTTTGAAAAGCATGTTATACAAAGTTTGTGGAGTAATGTATATATATATATATATATATATATATATATATATAATCACTTTGCGATTGATTTATGGAAATATTCATGATGATTTGAGTAATGGATAGGAAAGGGATGATGGGCTATGTTGCAAATGTTATTTACTTGGTTTATTAGGTTGATTTCTGGATTGATTTTGTTGGTATTGAAGTATGGTTATTTATGCTCAATATGACTGTGAACCTAATTAGTAGTTTTTAGGGTATGCATACCAAGTTTAAAATATCCTTCTAGGCCGAGCCACTGGCTTTGTAGGTGGAGATCTTGTCAAGAGTGGAATCTTGGTCAACTTGTTATCAAGCGTTGTGTCGTGATCATGGTAGAGTATTGAGCAATAAATTAGTCAATGGATGGACCATTGATATGTGATATTTGATGGAGATTATTCAATGGACTTGATCATTGATAATTGAATTGTGATGGCGATTCAAATAAGTTTTTCATATTAGTATAAAGTTTTGATGATAAGAAATAACTCTTATACGATTCAATGTGTATTTTATATATTGAGTTTGAGTTATGAAGCTTGGCATTGTTTTATATACATGCATAGTGGTTGCTCGATCTACTTAGACAATATGTACTACTCACTAAGCTATTATTGCTCATTCCACTCGTCCTTTAATCTGTTCAGGTTCCTCAGTTAACGGTAAATAGAGTGAGAGCGCCGTTGGTGGGAAACTTTTGGGAGTTCTATTTTTAGGTATGGTTTATGGAAGTTGTGCACATAGTTGTTGCTAGTTGTTGAGTTGGTAGAGTTCTAAATGTAAATGTTGTTTTTGGTGGATTTATAAAAACTCTAATGTTATGACCAACCTATTGGTTAATCTGATATGTATATATGTTTAGATATATATATATATATATATATGTTTATCTCAGGTTGTTCGTAATATTTGAGGTTTTTTCCTTCGTGTGGAAGGGCAATCGTGTCATCCCCATTATTTTGTGATTTTGGGACGTGACATAAATGTAATCTTTCTTGCAATTGTCGTCGCAAATTGCAATATGGAAATCAATAAATTGCCCATGTTAGCAAGACACTTAAGTTGGTCGGCAATGACTAGACACCACATCAATGATTTTTAGTGATAATTGGCAAGAAAGACTACATTGAAAAATTGCCCAAAATTTTAGGACTACATTGACAAAACTAAAAAGTATGGCTAACTAAGTGGAATTATTAATTGTTGACAAGAAAATTATGACAATTGCAATTGCATTTTAATACAATCCAATCAAACCTTCGGCAAATATATATTTTTTGTCAATTATAAATGCATTAGAATTTCCAAAGATAGAGAAGAAAATAAAAGGTAAGAAATAATTTTAAATGTAGGACCTATAAGAGATATCGTGGCTAATTTAAGGTAAAAGGAGGGCGTCGTAAGCCAAAAAATGGATAAGAAAAGCGTGAGCCTTTATGTGCTATCCTTTTCACATAATTGCTCATTTAAATGTTAAACCTAATTTACTTATTTATATTTGAATTGATGTGAGCAAAATAAGGAGAGAGTATGATGGATTTCTAGAGTCAAGGGCCGTACAACAGTTAAGAAAAATGAGAGACAAAGGAAATAATTATAATTAATATTATTTATGTATTTATACATAATAATTGTTTTGAGGATATTTTAATTTCGATCTATGTTGAAAACTTAAATTTTAAATATTTTGGGTCTTATATGCAATGGGCTATGAGAAGCACCTAGTTTTATATATTTGGTATCACCTTCTATTAATGTCTTATAAAAAAATTAATTAATGCAAAGCATTTGTCTATGTGGAAGTTCAAATGGGTAGCTACATTAGCTCCCAACCTTTTCACTTATTAATTAAAATGTCATGATAAGAATGGTAAAAGTGTCATAACTTTTGTATGGACCTCACTTAAGTTGCATAATTTTTTATTTTTCTGGCGAAAAGTAATGAATATATAGAGCATTGACCAAGTGTACAAAAGATCACGGTATCAAAACTTACACTCAAGACAATAGAAGGTTATGAGTGGAAGGATGCCGGGATGTAGTTGCATATTTTTTTTTTACTCACTTAAGTGCCACATTAGAGTAAAATTGATCATATAAGTGTTATTCCTCGCAAATCGTTATACGTAGATCTTTTTTTTATTAATTTTCCATTTCGACAAGGATTTTTTTATTTTTGAATTTTATAGTAATTGTTCACATCAGAGTAGACAATGCCACATAGAACAACTAGCTTCCACATCATATTTTCCTGCAAGACAATTCGCTAATTGATTTTTCAAATTTGTGACATTCAATTGAGTGAAAATAAAAAGTTATAACACTCAAGTGAGCGTTGTACAAAAGTTACGATACTCATAGGATGTTTACCCCTCACTTAAAAATACACATCATATTAAAATGTCAAGTCAAATTGATGTTATTTGATATTTTTAGTATGATCAAGAAATTTTAGTGATTTCTAGAAAATTGCTCTGTAATTTAATACTCAAAACTGCTCAATTTTGTTTTGCAAATAGGAATAAGTTCGAGTCCTCTTTTGCAAAGGTATAAAACTAGAAACAAGAGGGTCTATTTTGGTAAACAACCAAGTTTGAGGGCTTAATAGCAATTTCAGAGGGGCCAAACTAGCAAAATTTTGGATTAGGTTGGTTCAGCCTTCATAATAGAATTCTATTGAATTGTTTGAGTAAACCCACTTACGGGGAAAAATATGTTGCTTATTTCACAAAGCTTAAGGGTCTATTTTTTTTCGCAAAAAATATCATGTTTCTGTAAAATATTTTCTAGAAAGCCATTTTCAAGAAAATGATGATATTTTCTAGTATTCGGCTGAAATTTGAAATTTGAGTAGAAAATGTTTTCCATTGTTTGTTATCTAATTTTTTTTTTTTGAAAAATTACAAAAATAGATTAATTTTCATTTTTTTAATTAACAATAAATTTTAATTTTAATTTTTATATTTTTTTTAAAAAATTGAATTTTTAATTATTTTACTTTTAAAATCAAATTTTTATTTTTATTTTTTTTCTTTTTTTCTTTCTTTTTCTTTTTCTTTTTTTCTTTTTCTTTTCCTCCCTCCTTCCTCCTCCTTCCTCCGCCACTGTGTGCCTTGATGTGGTCGATTGCCCAACAACTGACCAAGATGCAATCACCAAATCCGGTGAGCTCGGGGCTCGCTTGATCCACGCGAGCCACGAGCTTGCCAACCAATGGACATGGCTCACTTCAATCAACTAAGCCTCAAGCTCGCCGACCCGATCCAAGCGAGCCCGAACTCCGCTAAGGCCAGCGAGCCCGAGCTCTGTCGTGGCAGCTCGCCGACCCGATCCAGCAAGTCTAAGCTCCACAAGGCTGGTGAGGTCGTGGCTCACCAAATCTAGTGAGCCCGAGCTCTATCGAGGTCGATAAGCTCGCGGCTCACCAGATCCAAGCCAAGCTCACGACTCGTA
The DNA here is from genome assembly GCA_016097595.1 of Eucalyptus pumila. Classification (NCBI taxonomy): domain Eukaryota; kingdom Viridiplantae; phylum Streptophyta; class Magnoliopsida; order Myrtales; family Myrtaceae; genus Eucalyptus; species Eucalyptus pumila. The sequence goes on along the minus strand of JADPVT010000012.1, from coordinate 146,806 downwards.
GGGGCTAGCAAGCTCACCACTCGCCAAATCTAGCCTTGTACAAGATTGGAGTTGGCCTGTGGCTATTCACTAGGCGTCGTTGTGGCCTGCAATCGGTCAAGGAAGGAGAAAAATAAAAAGAATCAAAAACTCAATTTAAAAATAAAAATAAAACATAAAAATAAAGAAGAGGGACAACAAAAGAAAATAAAAAATAATTCTAATTTAAAAAAAAAAAAGGAAGAGAAGGAGGAAGTGAGGCCTATAGGGGTGTGAGATAAGAGAGATTAAGTGAAGAAAATGTTTTTCACTTTTCAAAAATGGAAAATATTTTTCCCTAATTTAAAAGACTTTTTTTCCCTTAATGGAAAATATTTTCCCCAAGCAATTCATTTTCCGTGAAATGAAAACTCGAAAATTTGATTTTTTTTTCCAAAAGTTATTTTCCATGAAACAAATGAAACCTAAATCATGAAGTTTTATCCAAATGCATTTGTATAACTGCCTGCAACCTGTGCTTATAACCAGGGCAGTTTTTTGAGCTTCAGGTAAAGAGTCTAAATTTCGGGAAAATCTGGTCAAAATTGGATTAAATGGTCTTCTTGACTATACACTGTAAGTTCCAACCGTGCCTGAATCATGTTAATTGAATGTCGTTTGATAGGTGAATCACATTTAATCAAAACTGACCCGAATTCAGCAATTTGATTGAACAAGTGGCCCATTAACGATTCACTTATTTTTGCTTGATTGTTTAAGATGCTTAGTTTGATGCATGTGCGTGTGGTTGTTAGATGTATGATTAGGCACAATGCATGAGCGATGGGGTAGCCTAATGGAAACACTTAGAACCAAAATTAGGGTTACTTGATAACCACCACCATTTTGTGAATACAAATGATGGCCAATTATCTTCAACCACACTCAATCAATTTTAGTCATTTAGGCGGTTGGGGGGGTGTTCGACATGCACGTAATGCAAAAGCCGATCCCAACGCCCGTTCTTGAATCAATGAATTGTTTATCCTTTCTTTTGACATGAACGGTTCTGGGTGTAAAATCGACACTACCAAGGTGGTCCATGGAGGTGGTGGCCAGAGGTCGTAGAGGTGGAGGTCAAAGACCGATGTCCAATCCAGTCTCATCTTGTATTCTATTCGCAACCTGACCATGACTCGGGTTTTTAGTTTAAGGTTGAAAGAAAATGAACACATATCACACGAGTCTTGGCCTTGGAAGAGGCCACATTCATAATTAATGGGCCAAGTGCGAATTACCAACTAGACAATTTATTCAAGCCATTTTTTTATGGGAATGCCTACTTGGATTGTTTTATGAACAAATACTTCTAGAAACTTACTCCTTTGGGATTGGCCCCCGAGGTGGTAGGTCGCAACAACCGCTATTATCATTCCAAGTCAAATTAACTTGAATCAAATTAGGAACACTGTCGCCATTGGTCAAAGCCGGCCCACAAGTCTGAGCCGTGCCAACAGTCTCACCCCTTTGCAAAATCCTAAGCGGTGAAGGGGCGGTATAATTCGTCCAATAGTACCAAAAGCAATCTGAGCAGCGGTATGTGAGGGAACATTCCCGGAGGATATGACAACATGGTTGGTTTGAGGCTTAACCGAAGTACTTGATATCCCATTTTTTTGCCCTTATGCACGTTAATGAAAAGTATTGATAACCAATGGCTTGATCACATCAGTAAAGTGTATGGTCACGTGATTGGTGAATTCGTTCTGGTGTTCCAACAACATCCTGCTTATAGAATATAACATCACGAGAATGGGTTCCATTTGTCTCCTATGCTCTTCGGTAAGTTGTCTCACTTTGGTTTTGATACAAGGCTAGAGGTGCCGTTCACGAATTGGCACGTCCAGTTCGTTCACCAATTGGTGGTGGTGGATAATCAACACCAACATCATCGAGATTAGACCGATCCCTCATGCACGGTATAGTATTCTCTCAAACTAGCAACACTGGTCCCACAAAACGTGCCAAAAAGATGTTTCACGAGAATTCTTCCCATAACAAAGTGTCTTTCACCAAAAGTAGTTCTTTGACTTTTATTTAAGGAAACCAAGGATCTGTGCTAACCCCGGACATAAGATATCTCATGTAAAAGGACAGCAATTTCTTCGATTCAAATAGCACTTCACAATTTCAAATTGAGCCGAAATTTAATAAATGTCAAGATTGAAAAATTCCAAACTCAATGATGTAACAAGGTGTAAACAAATTATGCTAGAATTTAATCGACAATGCAACTTGTGAATATAAGAGTACAATGTCAGAAATTAATAGATGACGCAACATACGCTAGGATACATCCTATAAACTTCAGCCCCATCTTAAGGAAGCTCGAATTTACAAGTCATTTCCAAGTTCTGTCGGTTGTTGTGAACATCAGTATAGAGAGCTTAGAGAATCTTATGCCAAGAGAGCAAGACCATCCCTAAGGACATATAGAACTATAATGTACCCACTACATGGGATCATTATAGCCTTGCACCAAAAGCCAAAGAAGCACTCGAAGAATTCAGACATGCAATGATAACTCCATTACATGAGCAAGAAAGGACAGACACTGATAACTTTGCACAATCATCACAAGACCCCTATGCCCAATGGGGGGCCTTCTCTCTCAAGACCCTTATGATCACGGACCTTCGTCATTATCCTTAGGGATGGACACATCTTATTATGCTCAACCATCAAATTGGACTCAGCCAAACCTACATATCGACACTCTAAGATCCTTCAAGACTCATGAAAAAGCATCTTCATCCATTAATGCAAATATATGGAATACGCGAAGCCCCTTTGATATTCAACTTGTAGAACTTGAACAAAAATACGAAAAACATCTTCTAGCAGAAATGCATAGTTCTAATGACTCAAACTATAACTACAATGCTTGTGATAGAAGAGATCGTCGAATGTAGCAAGTCACTGTAGCAAGCTACTATAGCAATAGACTAGGGAAATCACTTTTCATATCACCGAAAATAATTCCTGACCAGATTTTCCGAAGCCTCTGTCTGTTTTAGGACCCATGAGCTTGGTCCTTGTTTGTTTGTGACCTCTTAATGCCTATAAAAGGCAAGGAAGATGTAATGTGTTAGGCAAAGTCCCTTGAAATAAAATGAGTGTTTTGTGAAAACTCTCAATGACTTTCTAAACACTTCTTCTTCTCCAGCTTGATAGGATCATCTGAGAAATGTAACTTAGAAAGTTAGAAACGTTACCATCCTAGCATCTTTAATTGTCTCTAGGCTTTAAACTAAAAGTCTAAGTAGTTTTATGCTAAAATGTTGTCCCTGAAGGGCTTGAATGAGAGGTTCGCCTATCTTGGGAAAGCATACCTACATAAAACTAACTACATCTTCCCTGGTTCTAAGCTTAGGTCCATTCATGGTGCGACTGCTTTAATCTATGGTTTTCCCCAAGGTGGGGGATTCTTCCTCAGCATTGATTGTAGTGGGATCAATAGTCTTTCAATGTCTGGAACAAAGTCTCTGAGATAATTGATTATCCCAAGAAATTGCTAAACTTGTTTTATCGTAAAGTTCTCTTCTGGAAAACTTCAGTAATTCCTAGGCAATGTGTGGCCCTGAATAATATGTGTCTTTATTAAGATGTATACCAAGAAAATCAATTTCTATTTAGGCAATATTCATCTTTCTCTAAGAAAGCATAATCCCATGTTTTTTTACAATGTCTATAAACTACCCAAGGAGTTGGTAGTGGGATTCTTCATCAAGGTTGTAGAGAAGGATGCCATCAATGTACACTGCTGCACTTTATAAGATTAGTTGAAAAAATTGACACATGGTCTTTTGGAATAAGGATGGGGCTACCTTTACGCCAAAAAAAAGAACTTTCCATTGAAAATGCTGGTTTGGAATGCATAACCTAATCTTGAGCCTGTCTTTAGGATAAATGCCCAATTGCCAAAATCCAACTTTAAGATCGAATTTATAATAGATATGGGCTTTTGATAATCTGATAAAGAGATAATTTCTTGATGGCAGAGGGAATTTGTCATCTTGAAGGAAAAGGTTAACAGGCTAGTAGTTTAGTACCAACCACATCTTTCCTTTATTTTGCTCGGTATGTTTGTTGACAGAAGAGGCTTCGCAGGCCCATTGAGAAGCTGAAATTTCAATAAGGCTTTGCTGCAGTAGTTCTGAGCATTCCTTTTAAGCAGAGGCCAGGTGTTCTAGCTTCATTCCCATGTAACTCGCCTTGATTGGATTGATATCTTCATTTTTTTTAAGGGGAGGCGAACAAAAAATTCACTAAAGTAGTTCTTGAACTTAAAGAAATCATGCAAACTTTTTCTCCATTACAAATCTTATCAACAGGGAAAAGAATTCTACAGACCGACACCAGTGATGAATACTGGGCAACCATCTTGTTCGAATAAATTGAGAGTAAGAGACACTTGTGTGTTTACAAAAGTGGAAAATTTTCCCAAGCTGAAATGTATCATCATTCCACTTTCAAAGAAATATTAGTGGTGAAAAATGAAATAAAAAAGTTTGAATTCCATCTCATCGGTCATTACTTCTTGGTTGAATTGGACATGCCATATTTTCCGAAAATTACCAAGTTCAAACAAAAGTAGATTTCACACTCTCAACTGCTTTGATCGACTGAATGGTTTTCAAAATATTTCTTTAAAACCAAACACATTGCTGGAAAAAAAATGTACTCGTTGACTTCTTGTCCAGGCCAAAAGTACCAAAAGAAATTACTATGTACATCATGAGGCATTCTTTCCATACTTTTCACCATAATGAAAAGTATAAGATTGAAAAGATACGAGATTAGCCAAGTTAACAATACCCCCAAGAGATTGTTGAACAAATCCAGAATGACGGCCTCACTAAAAATCTGGAAAACCATATGTGGCAATGCCACACAGATCTATTCAGATTCCATGGAGGTTCAATTATTTATCCTTTTGAATTAAATTCCAGCTATCATTCATACACCCTTTAATTTGGAAGGAAAATGACTTCATTGATCAACTGCGATGGTTATTGTGGTACTTAACCAATAAATACTTAATAGCTATTCAAATTCCAATTAGAAGGCTCATTGCCAACCTAACCAGGATAAGTCCACAATGTAGTTGAAAATGGATCGACAGACTTGAATTTTCCTTCTTCAAGAAGTTGGATTTGTCTCTTGAGTTTTTCTATTTTTGCCTTTGGATTCTTGAGATGAAGATATCCCAAATATTGTCCGAATTCCAAGGCCTGAAGCCTATTCTAGAAGTCCAAAAGCATCTTCTTAATGGTTTCATCGTATCTTTTAAGAATTTTTCCATAAAGGATGAGGACATTTATGTGAAAATTTAGAATGGGATCTAAATAGGATTCTAACAACTTTGTATGATCGAATCTAACAGACTCATTTGGAAGGAAAAAATCTTTAGATATTGAGGAATTCAGAGAATTGATCCTTATACTTAAGACATTTTCCAAGAATGATACAAAATTGAGAAATCTGAGTTATGATGTCCTAGCCAATGATTAAATCTTTGTTGGAAAGACTGGATCCAAAGATTTTTGTTGTTATGAAACATTAGGGAAAAAACTGGAAAGTCACTAAGGTGGTTCTTACATTTGTAAAAAAAGTATCTCTAGAGGCAGAATTGAAATATCGAACGCAAAAGTCCAATATTCATTTTAGTGTCTAGGATTGAAAAACTTGCACCAGTATCTATGAGAGCAATGACATTAATGGGCTTGGCAAATTTCAAGGTGAAGCTTTTTATAGGAAAATGGAGACAATGTGTGACATCCTGAAAATTCAATTCTGATTTTGATTGGATAAGTCGGGATTTTCATCGATGTGACTATAATGTTTTTTTCTAAGATGGCCACTCACGAGATAACTAGCCTATCAAGTGAAACCGTTAAGGGATTTTAAATGCAATAGATTTGAGGATTCAATCAGGAATCGACTACTCAACCGTGCTCATATATAGAGATCATTTCGGCACAGTAAGATTGATTGAAAATTAGAGATAGGTCGGTTCGATTGTGATGTGTGGCTAAACATGGGTGATTCCACTAAACTACAAAATTCTCATCGATTGGAACTAGATTGATTTTTCTGTTGTTTTGGTACCCTATGTCCGTATTTGAATCCTCGAGATTTTCACAACAACTGAGAGTTGCCAATGTGTCGAAGAGGTTCATAGTAGCTCAAAGAAAATTGACCACAGGTCAATTGCACTAAAAATTTCTAAAAGCTACATGGTAACCTACCTAGATCACGCTAAAATTGCACTAGGTTGAAATTAACCGTGAGTTTGAATTTAATTTCAAAAATTGAAAGTTCCATCATGTCAAGTCATTTTAGGAACATTGACTTGCCTTATGAAGATTTTTCTGCAAACTGAGACTTTTTGGGAAAAAGTCGAGGTAGGGTCGTTTTTGTCTAGAAAATTCAAAGGACCGTTTTTTATTGCACAATTAGGAAGAAAGATGGTTCAATTGGTGAAGAAAAATGCCAATTTAATTGTTAACTCAATAACGAAATTTTTAGAAGCCGATTTACCCGAATTCAAGTGAGGATTAAAGTCTAATTTGAGGAAATTGAACCAAAATCCGTAGCCCCCATTTGCCTATGACTTTTGGACCATTTCTCTAGCTTATTAAGGAAGCTCGGAGGCTAAAAATTGATAAGGAAGCCAACTGGGTTGGTGGGGACCTCCAAGGGGGACAAGAAGATGGACTTGAAGGCTAGGCGGTCCCCTAAAAGAGCAACCAATTTTTCCCCCTTCTTCTCATCTGCTTCCATTGACTCTCTCCTCCATCTTCTTCACATTTCCAGCTCCAGCAACCCAGAAGATCAAGCCAGCAACCCGTCCGATCACCGAGTCGCCACCACACGCCATCGTCTCGCCATCGCTCACCGCCTCTCGCACATCCTCGCTGTTCCCATTCACCGTGCTACCGGTCGGTGTTCTTCAAGCCTCGTCGAGCTCAACTGGAGCTCGTGCACCACCGTTCCACCACTGATCAGCCCCTTCCTGGACTCGGTTTAGCCCCCTCAGCTCGTCTTCACCAATTATCGCCTCAGCCAGCCATCGAAGAAGCTTCGGCAGCTACCAACCAGCACTAAACAGAGAGCAAATCGAGTGGGTCTCTCCAACACTGTTCAGCCCGTTTTCAAGGCTTTCCCGACCTCAGTTGGCAAGCTTGCTTTGGAGTCTGTTGAGCTCCTCCACGTCCCCGTTGTTTTGATCCAAGCTAATCGCTTAACAAGTGAGTTTAACTCACTAATCCTTACTTATAAAGTTAATTACGTTTAAGGGTTGATAAGTTTAGGATAAGTATTAATTAGGTGGATAGTTAGATTAGATTAGCAATTTAATCAATGGTTATTGCATGTTAGGTGGTTAGAGTAGTGTAGTTAAGGCCTAGACAAGCTCTAATATTTATCTAGAGTGATTCGGAAATTTTCCAGATCCGTCTCGGCTTTTAATTAGGCTTTACGGGCCTAAGTTCTATTTATTTACATTTATTAATTATTTTTCATAATTATTTATTTAATTATATATATTATTGGGAAATTAGACCAAGATAGCCGATGACCGGAATTTTATGCTGATTGCAATGGTGTGATCTGTTTATTTAATTAAGCTTTAATTTGTGCTCATTGTGTATGCTTTGTATTTTAGGAATTTATTCCTAAATTTATTTATTTTCCGTAATTAATTGGAAAATCACCGAGCGTCGATTTACAGTGCCAAAAATGGATTTGTAGACGGTTAAAATTGGTGGGATTTTCAGGTGGTAGAAAATTATATTTTGGCTAAGGTCGACTCTGTACCCACACACAATTATTCTTATTAGGAAGGATAAAAATGGCGATTAGATTAGTATACTATTATCTATTGTGGCAGCTTTTGGCAAGTTATATTATCAGTATTGCGACAACTTCTAGAGAGCATATTTAGTATACTATATCAGTATTGCGGCAGCTTTTGGCAACATATTTAGTATACTATATCGGTATTGCGGTAGTTTCTAGTGAGCTATACTATCTACTATCCACTTAGAATGAGCAGTCTTGAGTATGATCGAACTTTATAGATAGTATTGATTGAAATGATTGGAGAATGGTCATGATGACATGTAATTGACTGAGTCGATTGATCGATGATTCGATCTGTCTTGATGTGTTGAAATCATTGTTTGAGTTTTGAGATATACTGACTTGCATGAAGGAACAGAGGCAAAGGTAAGTCCTCTGACTCGTGTTTGTGCTTAGGCAACCTTAGAGCGTATTTTCTTCCTAGTCAGGTCTTAGGAGGTTGAACTTGTTGAGACATCATCTAACCCCGTTGTGCAATAATATTTTCAGGTCCCTAGAGTGAAGAACCCAGAGCTTGAAGTGGAAAGGTCAGGAGCATGGATGGACCAGAAGTTTCTTTTGAAAATAAAACTTCCAGTAGTTGGACCCTAGAGTTGGCCTCTATTTGTAAACTAGTTGGTGGTTTTTAATAATGTGTTGATTTGTAATTTGTTGTCCTACTTTTCTATCCCATATTTGTTATTGTCAAAGGATTAGTAATTCGCTTTCGCATGCATTTTAAAATGAATAGGTCGATGACATGTCCTAGGACGTCGCTATTTAATCTACCAAGGAGGGATGAACACGTGCTCGGAGGATCGGGGCGTGACAAGATGGATCTAAATTGAAAATATGTCTGAGTTTTGTTTTGAGGAAGTGAGGAATATATGAAAAAGGTCTTTAGAATCTAAGTTAGAATCAGTTTCACTGGGGGTTTGGTAACAAGGAATGACACAAAGGGTTTGTTCAGATGGTTCTTCCTCCCTAAGAACAATGATTCAATATCATCATTTTTTAGTGAAACGCCAGTTTCAATCTCTATGTGATATATTAGATGATTCTAACATTTTTTCGCCTGGGGGCAGTTTTTATCGAAATAACCCTTTTGGTTGCAGATTAAGCATCAAATTGATTTCTTACGACTTGAGCGATCTTTCCTTTTGTTTAGGAATCGCCATTTCTTTTTTCTCCATAAGTACTTAGATCGGTGCCTGGATTTCTTTATCCAAAATTTCTTAAAATGCTTCTTTTTTTCTAGATGACTTTCCGTAAGAACCATCGCAGTCTCATTTAGAATATTTGATCTTCAGCTTTTAGTGGGAGTAGGCTCCATCAAGTTCTCTGTTGTCTGTGAGATAAGTTTTCACCATTTGGCGCTTTCAACACAAATCGTTGAGGCACAAATAGATCTCTTGTTGTATTTCTCCCAATGGAATATGTACAATTCTCCTTTGTTTGTTGAGAAAAGATCTCTCAACTTGCTGGGATAATTCTTTAGGGATGGAAGTCAAAAAAACATGCTTCAAGTTTGGATCAGTTCCAATACCATAGAAGAGCTTAAGCATTTCCTGATAGTATTTATCGATGTGACATCCTGAAATTTCATTTTGTTTTCAATTGAATAAATCGGGCTTTTCATCGACATGCCTTTAATGCCATTCTCAGAGCTAATCACTCTTGAGATAACTAGACAATCTGGGAAAGTCATTAAGGAATTTTAATGTAATAGACTTGAGGATTCGACCAGGAATCGACTACTCGATTGTGCTAATCTGTAGAGATCATAATGGCATAGTTAAAAATCGCTTAGAGATCAGAGATAGGTCAGTTCGACTAAGGTGTGTGGCTAAATGTGAGTGATTCTACTAAATTACAAAATTCTTATCGATTGGCACTAGACTACTTTTTTTACCGTTTTGGTACCTTGTGTCCATATTTGAATCCTCTAGATTTTTACAACAATCGAGAGTCACCAATGTGTCGAAGATGTTCATTATGGCTCGAAAAAAATCGACCACATTTACACTAAAAATTTCTGAAAGCTACCGGGTCGCCTAAGTTACGCTAAAATCGTACCATATTGAAATTAATTGTGAAATTGAATCCGATTTCAGAAATTAAAAGTTCGGTCATGTCACAAATTATTTTAGAAATGCTGACTCAATCTCCGAAGATTTTTCTGCAAATCGAGTTTTTGGCGGAAAAAGTCGTCATAGGGCTCGAGTGAGATCAATTGGCGAGGAAAAATACTAATTTCATTATTGACTAGATAACGGAATTTTTAGAAGCCGAATTACGCTAATTCAAGTGAGGATTGAAGTCCAAATTGTGCCATTTGCACCAAAATTCATATAGACCCCCCCCCCCCATGGACACAACTTGTGGACCATTTCAAGTGCTTCTAGAAGGGTTCTTGGTCCAGAAAATGGGCAGAGGAGGCCAGTTGCATGTTGGGCCAAGGTGGAGGGGACAAAGAGATGAGGAATGAGACATGGTGACCCCCCATTACCCAAATCGGTCTCCCCCTTCCTTCTTCCTCCCCACCATCGACCAGCCCTATTCCAGAGTGAGAGAGAGAGACCTTCAAGCCTAGACAAATCGAGCCGCAGCCTCCCCTTGCTGTCGCTATCGCCCGCTGAAGCCAGAGCCACCGTTGCGCCCCTGCGGGCCTCGCTTCTCGTCCTACCAGTTTGCACGTTCCAGGCCACCATCTCATGCAGCTCTCAAGTCCAGCAAGTCTTCCAAGCCTTGCCCAGCACCGTCGACCACCGTACATTGCCGTTCAACCACCGTGAAGCCCCACCGAGCTTCGTCGAAGCTCTGCCTACCCACCACCAATCCTTGCTCGTTTAGCCAGCCATTGGTTTAGCTTTTATCAGCCCAGACCAGAACCGGATCGAGTGGGTCTCTATGTTGCTGGTTGGCCCGTTTTCAAGGTTTTGCTGACCCCGTTTAGTGATCCCACTTTGGAGTGTGTCGAGCCCTTCCGTGTCCCCGTCATTTTGATCCAAGTGGATCATTAATCAAGTAAGTTTAACTCACTAATCCTTGCTTAGCAAGTTAATGAAGTTTAAGGGTTGATTAGTTTAGACTAAGTATGGACTAGGTTGATAGTTAGATTAAATTAGCAATTTATTTAATCTTTATTACATGTTAGGCGGTTAGAGTAGTGTAGTTAGAGCCTAGACAAACTCTAGTACTTATCTATAGTGGTTCATAAATTTTCTAGGCTTGTCTCGGCTTTTAATTAGGCTTTTCTGGCCTAAGTTGTATTTATTGGCATTTAATAATTATTTTATGTCATTATTTATTGATTTATTTATTTTTCGGAAATTATATTAGGATAGTCGGTGATCAGAATTTTATACTTAATTCCGTGGCGTGATCTGTTTATTTAATTGACTGTTATTTTGTGCAATTTGAGTGTGATTTGTGATTGGGGGTATTTATTCCAAAATTTATTTAATTTCAATAATTAATTGGAAAATTATCGGGCGTTGGTCTACAGCACCAAAAATATATTTCGGGACTACTGAAACTAGTGGGATGTTCAAAAGTGAAAATATTATATTTTAGCTAGAGCCGACCGTGTACTCACATACGTGTATTTTTATTGGGTATGATGAAAATGGTGAAATTGTTAGATGATCAGGGTGGTACATCATATCAGCCCGCAAGCGATATGACAGCTTCTAGCAAGCCTATATATAGTATACTATCAGTTTATCTAACAGCTTCTAGCGAGCATATATGTAGTTTACTATCAATTTATATGGCAGCTTTTGGCGAGCATATATATAGTATACTATCTATTTTTAGCTTAGAGTAAGCTGTCCGCAAGGTGGCTAGACTTTATAGATAGAATTGATTGAGACGACTGGGGAATGGTCGTGATGACATGTAATCGACTAAGTTGATTGATCAATTATTCGATTTGTCTTGATGTGTTGAAATGATTGGTTGAAAATGTCAACTATTACTAACTTGCAGGAAGAAACAGAGGCAAAGGTAAGACCTCTAACTTGTGTTTGTGCTTAGACAGCCCTCATGACGTATTTTCTTCCTAGTCGGGTCTTAGGGGGTGGAACTCGCTAAGATGTTGTCTCACCCCATTGTGAGATAACATTTCAAGTCCATAGATGGCAGCTCCTCCTGAGTTTTTTGGATGACCTAAAAAGGTTACAGAACAGACATCTTATATTCCATTGCATGGGAGCCTTAGGAGCTGGACCTATGAGCTGGTGAGGCCCATAGTTTGGGTCGATGCAAGTCTCACCCACAAGGTGCCTCACCAATACAAATCATGGTACCGCCAAGCTCAAGATGACTAGAGAGAAGGTCTCATACCAGAGTTTAAGATACCTCTCTGTATGTACTGGAGATGGCTTTTGGGAAGGGTACAACAGGTCCTCCTCAAGGTTCGGTTGTAGATGTGGTAGACCCGAATTGTGAAGTAGAGTCCCCAGTGCACTCTGACGAAGGCTCTAGTTGGAGTGTGGAAGAAGATGGAGAGGAGGACGAGGATCTGTAGTTTGTGAAACCTCCCCTGTTTTGTAGAACTTGTATAGATATATATTTATCAGTTTGTAATATATATAACTGGTTGTGATATGTATATACAAGCATGATGTTGGTTTTCAAAATTATGGCCCTACTTTCATATCCCATATTGTTATTGTCTAGGAATTATTTATTTGTTTTCGCATGTGCATTAAAATGAATGAGTTGGCGATGCGTCCTGGGACGTCGCCATCTAATTCACTACAAAGAGGGATGGGCACGCGCTCGGAGGATCGGGGTGTGATAATCGAGATGTCTTTTCTGGAGAAAACAACATTTTCTTTCAAAGAATTCTCTTCATTTGAACTCCTGAAGGTCAGAAGGTTTACCAATGAAAAAATGATCTAGGGGAGTCATGGCATGGCCAAAATTAGGTGAAAGCATTTTCTTCCTTATCTCTTTCAGAATTTCGTGTGTCGAATGCTTCTAAGATTGATTATTTTTATGAAGTTTCTCTTAGTGATGAAATCAAAATCTCTTTAACGCAACTTCCTCTTATGAACCCTTATTCAGCTTTTACAAAACCTACCTTGTCGTTTTCTCCCATTTGCTTTATTCGACAACTTATTCGCCAAACCCCTAAAGAGGTAAAGGAGTACGTTCAGTCATCTAAGTTCAATCAACGTCCCATTCCAACCACTGAAAAAGAGTGTTTTTTTTACTCTTCAAATTCCATTAGAATTTCCTAAATAGTGGACTCAAAAGGATACTCCCATGTCCATTATGGACCTGTTCATCTTGCTCTCACATTTCATGGCCATAAAGGCTTGCTAGTTGTGGCCCTTAGTGGATACTCGGTTCCTAGAATACTAACATGCCTGTATTGGCACGATCCAAACCACTTTGAATATTGGAACAGCCTTTATAACCTTATATCCAAACTTCAATATCACTCTTTCAGATCCCCAACTATTTTCTTTTTTCAAAGTTCAAATCCAACTTACAGGAGCTCCCCAGATTGTTGACTCTATTGTAACAACACTGCACTACCAAATGGTTTATAAAATGCAGAACAATGTTCTTGATCTAAATTCCCAGAATGAGAATGAAGATGCTCTATTCATCTCCATGTAGAATGACCAAGCATCCTATATCCATGTATCAAGACAAATTCCAAAAGAGAAGTTGGCCAAACTCCTTCTAGATACTTCGTTGACCAACTATGAAAAGCTACACCAAAACAACAAGCCTCTCTAGTCTTCAAACTCCGAATTCATCAAAAAAAAAAAAAAAAAAAAAAAGATGGCGCTGTTGCAATCAAATTTGGAAAAAAAAGAGGAAGAAAATCATTTTATCTTCCAAACCCTGTACATGATCGAACCCTATGTTCTTGAATCAATTTTTTAGCCAGATCTCAAAAGACTTGTCCAATACTTTCATAATAATAGAAATCATGTCCATTAGTATAAGGATTGATATGGTCACTGTTTTTGTGACCCCTTTTGTCAGTGCTCTTATTGTACAAATTCTCTTGACCCTAACGAAAACCTTGACGAAAACCCAAAAGGCCTAAGGATACTATGTATCAAAGATACTTGAACGAAGATTCCTCCGTTGATGCTCTAAGAGTGTGTGATAAGTTTCAATTTGTCGTTTCTTATGCTCCAACTCCACCACCGGAGTTCATTGTACCACCTCCCATCTCACCAGCCTCACCACCAACATCACCTCCTCCTAAAAAAAAAAAAAAAACTAGTTATTTCCTCATTTTATAAGCCAATCCTAAAGTGGGATAAAAAGGACTCCTACCCACTTAAGGCACTAAAAAAGCATCACTCAATTCTTCCATTGCTATGTTAAGGAAGAAGATTTTCCTCCTCTTGCAAAAGAAAGTTCAAGACTTTTGTTCCCTGCTCCTGAAGAATTCATTGACCTACAAGGGAGATATCGGCATGTCCCCAAAATATCTGCCCCAACTGATGTAGACAAACATGGAAGTTCGAAAGCTAAAGCTAGGGAAATTTCAAGTACAATGCATGAAAAATAATTAAAGATATCATTTTTTTTTATTCGCATCTAGCGGGGTTGAATAGACGTCTACTCGTACCTATTATGATTAATGGTAACTATTTTTTTGACAAATTCCCAATGGTTACAATCTCCAAAGCAACTCCCACCAGTTATCTCTATGTTCAGAGATTCCACATATACGAACTGCTCCATGACTTGGTTCCTTGTGATTAGTGTACACTCGATGATCTTTCTTCTAGGCAATAACTTCTCCTTTTTTTTTCAAAAAGGTGTTTCTAATTTCAACCGACCCACTAGATAACTTAATGTTCAAACCATAATTGTTCCCTCCAAAATTGTACCTCTAGTCTCAACTGATTCATTGGACAACTTGGATCCCCTCAAAATATGTATGCCTTTGGAATTAACAATCCAAAATCTCATTATAGCTTGTTGGCATTTTTTTTAAATGAATAATGCTAGCATTCGTATTAGTGACTATCCGTGACTCATCACCATATTTCAATGATTGAACACAAGGTGTTAATGGGTACCATTGTCAATCGATATATGTCAATCCTCACACTTACCGCTTGTATTAGTACCCACATGGTATGCACATGACTGTCTATACTAATTTCATGGACACACATACCATTGGAGTGCCATAACTTAGCAGAAAGGGACACTTAAGTGCCATAACTTACGAAATGTATACTTAAGTGCCACATTTCAAGAAAAGTGGGACACATGAGTGCCATCTCCAGCGAAGTTGGCCGAAAATCATACGTGTTATTAAAATATTAGTATTTCTCACCGATGTGTCTCGCCGGAGAGCCGAGTCGCTCGAATTCACTCGAAACGACGTCGTTTTGGATGTTGGCCAAAATAGAACTCTTAAATCGGCCAAAATGATGTCGTTCGGCATAATATAAATTTTAATTTAAATACAAAATTATTTATATTAAATTTAAAAATAAATTTAATAAAAAAATTTAAAAACTTTACAAACTTTAAAAAATTTTAAAAATTACAAAAAAATTACAAAATTTACAAAAAATTTAAAAAATTTACAAAAATTTACAAAATTTACAAAAAATTTCAGCCCTCAACTGCCTCTTTTTTTTAAAAGCTTTTTGTAAATTTTTTAATTTTTTTAAAATTTTGGAATTTTTTTAAAATTTTGGAATTTTTAATTTTTAATTTTTTAATTAAATTTATATTTTAATTAAATTTAATTAATTTTTATATTAAATTTTTTACCACGTCAACACCAAAACAATGTCGTTTCAGGTGTTGGCCAGAATAGAGCCCTTAAATTGGTGAAAACGACGTTATTTTGGCATAAGTTGAATTTTAATATAATGTTAAAATTCATTAAATTAAATTTAAAATAATAATAATAATAATATAATTTATTTTATTTTAAAAAAACGGAGGAGGAGGAGGAGGAAGGCAGAGGGCGAGCCCTTGCTGCCGCGGCCTCCTTGCCATCGCTAGAAGGTGGGGAGGATCGTTGGGGCTGCCTCCCTTTTTCTTTTATTTTTTTTTTAAATTTTTGAAATTTTTGAAATTTTAAAATTTTTGAAATTTTTTTGGAATTATTGGAATTTTTAATATTTTTAAAATTTAAAATTTTAAAATAAATTTAGTTTTAAATTAAATTAAATTAATTTTTATATTAAATTTTTTATCACGTCGGCACCAAAATGATGCCGTTTTGCACTCGCTTCACTGAAAAATTGACACGTCAGCGTTTTGGCCAGATTTTGGCCGGGTTATCACTCAAGTGATCCATTTTGCTCTGATTTTGACACTTAAGTGTACCTTTCGTAAGTTATGGCACTTAAGTGTCCCTTTGTGCCAAGTTATGGCACTTGAAAAGTTTTTTTGCCTAGTTTCATGTGTCGCTCGCTTGTGCTATACAAGTTATATTTTGGTTTCAACAACAACAAAATGGGGGAGGATAATGAACTACAAAGCCTTTTACTGGCCTCAGCATATTACCAGAATCCACGCACTCTTTGGACAAATATCTAGAAGACGAATACTTCTCCGAAGATCAGACTTTTTTTTATGGAGGATATGCCAAAATGCATTACCCATCAAGAAAATTTAACAATGATATGTATAGTTGTTGAAGATAATATCGCTGACTTGTTTAAGCAACATCCTGAAACGATGGAACACATCTTCTTGTTTTGTCCATGGACATGCCAAGTACTCAGATCCTGCCCCGCAAATCAAAAATCTTGTGTCATGGTCTAACCCGAACTGAAGAGCGGTTGCTCAATTTCAGACATACCTCGGTTAACATTGATCTCCTTGCTACAGTCCTATGGCGATTATGGAAATCAAGGAACAATTATGTATTCCGCAAGCAAAGCACTAGACCCGCAATACCTCGTTAGCTCAGCCATGGCATCGTATCAGTACTTCAGTCTCTGGGAAAAAACCAAGAAGACATGCTCAGAATATACCGACTCACCTCAAATCTGGAATTGCCCGAACAAGGGAACCCTCAAAATCAACATCAACGGCTCATTTGTGGAGGGATCGACGACCGGAGCTGTCAGCTGCGTTTATCGAGATAGCAATGGAGGATTAGTGTACAGCTTCCTGAAATCCGTCAAATCAAGCTCAGCTACGCAAAAGGAAGCGATGGCCATGGTTGAAACCCTAAAGTTTCTGACCACACGGACTGAAGTAAGCCTTTCATTTGAGTTGGATCACTTTGCCTTGAGGACAATTGAAGGAGCATATCACTTTGCTTGGGAAGCACACGCACTCATCACCGGGGCTAAAGAATCCCTTATGGGCTTCACGAATCTGAAATTGGCCCACCGTCGTGAAGAATCCAACAAGGCCACGGACTGCACTGCTAAAGCCTAAAGGATGAGTCCTTGCCTCGCAATTGCGTGTCAAATTCCCCTGAAGCCTTTTGGGCCATATTATGTTCTAATCTTGTCTTTTGTATTTGAATTCTTTAATTGCGTTTGGTCATCCAGATTTCTAATTATAATAAGATTGAATAGGATATAATATGAAATCTAGGGATTTTACTATATCATATCTACTATTTGGTTATTGCGAATCGGATATATTCACATCATATCATATACATTATTTAATATAAATTGTATATTAATATAAAATAAACCAAAAATTTTACAAGCAAATATCATAAAAATTTCTTGCAATACATTTGCCCATTTTATTTTTATTCGCTTTTCTTATTTTTATCTTTTTTAATTAATTTCTTTATTACATTTTTCTTCCTCTTCTATCATTCTCTAACAAAATTTTATTTTATAGTAAACTATACTAATATACCTAAAAATATGTAATAAATATAAATACATATTTATATTTGTATATTGAATTTATATTCTAAAATAGAATTAAATTAGAATATGTAAGCATAAATAAGATTAAATTAAAATAACTAATATTTTTAATTACTCATATTAGAATTCAAACATTATTTATATATTGAAATATAATTTTAACTTTGTTAATTTTTTCGGTTGAATAATTTTAATTTAGTTAATTTTGTTAATTTAAGAAGTTCGTTATTCGAGAAAAATAACTTTCCTAATATGGATGTTAGAAATTATATCCGCATTTATCTCACCTTTCTCATGGGATAATTTTATCCGATCTATATTCCCTTATATCCGACTTTACCATGTCTTAAGCAGGCACTGATGTAGGATATGATAAATTTTATCCCATCCTAAATTTTATCTTGACTGTTAAACGCAACTTTTGTGTTGGTAAATGAGAATCATCTTTCGAGACCCAAAAAACAAATGTCCCCAATCAAATCAATGGTCTCATATTTTGCCAGATTTTTTAAAATGAATTACGTTTTACATACATACTCAAGGGTATTGATTCTTCATACGACACCAACATTATAAATTCGAAACCAATATTGCTTCACACTTATTATCCTTGTTTAATTAAAAATGATTTACATTGAAACATTTTGATAGCGATAGCAAATGATGCGAGTAGTAAGTATAAATAGAAAAACACAAATGAAGAGACAACACTATAAAGAAAGAGATGCAAATCAAAATTGAAATGGAGAACATATTAGAAGAGAAACACATAAATTTGTGTATATTTATTTTAAAGTGGCATAGATGATTATTCTTCCATCTAAATCATAACGTATGATTTCACCATAATTTTGAAGATGGACTCCAAGGATAACAAGTACCGAAATTTCCGGTCACTCCATTCCACCTACAAGGACCCTTGGGCAAGATCTTCCAAATACATTGGGTGCATTTTGGTTGGTCCCTACTTTGCACATATATATCAAACCAGCGAAATTCACCGGGCCATGCAAAGCTACAAGAGAACATCGTCCCACCAAAGAAATGGGGTATGAATGAGAATCCCCAACTCCCTGTGAAATAATGGATTCCAAGATCATCATCCTTGGATTTGCAATGAACTGTTAGAATAGTTCCAGGGGGCAAAATGTTATTGATCTTAACATATGCCTTGGTCCAAATACTTTCAACACAGCTAGTTACGAATAAAGAACATATTATCACGAGCGTAGCTGATGTCTTCATCATCGCTCCAATATCAACATCGTTCAACTATTTATGAATGACCAATGGTAGCATAATAGTCATAGCTACTATTAAAGGTAACGGTGCCGTGTGGGCCAAGAGGTGTAATGAACAGAAAAGCGCAACTGTCCCATTATGAAATGCGGAATTTAACTACTTTCAATTCTTCTTGTCAAAATGGTATTTTTTTTTTTGGTTTCTTTTTGTATATAAAGATTGTGTCTAAAATCCCAATCTTATTTAGATAATATGTGATAGATTCATGAACATATTTTATGCATTAGAAGCACTCACGAAACAATACTATGTGGAGAAGCAAATCAATCTACAATATTGTTAAATTATGTCTCGAGTTTGAGCGTTTGCAAAATGCGATTCACTTGGATGTTTTCGGTCAACATAAAAGTTTCGCTAGACTCTTGAAGATTTACAAAAGATGAAATAAAAGATAAAAGAAGAATTTCTTCTTTGGGCACACACACGCACACATAAAAGTGCAAGGGTTTCTCATTAGCTTTAAAAAAAAAACAAAAAAAAAAAACGAAACAAAGGAAGGAAAAAGTGAGAAGCTCCTGCACGTATGATCTAGTAATAAACTGACATTATGGGAAATTACAGATGACAAACATAGTTATCAGTTTTAACTGACGGAAGGCTACAAAAGGAGGGAACAACAACATAAGGACATAACTCACCCCGCGGTGGACGAGATGGTTCATGCCTTGCCCCTCAACCGGCAGGGAAGAGGTTCGAAACTCCTCGCCCCCATTGCGTGACAAACCTGCGGCTCGTGGGAGGTGGGTCCCTGTGGGTCACCCTGGGTTTACATCGCTGGCTTTCAACTATACGGTTGTTCCAGGGTCACAAAAAAAAAAAAAAAAAAACGTAAGGACATAAACGAATGAAATCATTTTTCATCAAGCAATGACAATAGCCAAAATATGAATAATCCTGTGCATATGGAGCAATCTCAAGTAGTAGAAATAAGATGATAGCACACCAAGCATTTCCCACGCTGGGGAGAAGATTGGATAAGAGATCAAGCAAAGACAAACTTTGATGTGAAGGATGTTGGGAACAGTCTATAGCCTGAAGCTCTCTTGCTGGCAGCAAAAATTCCTCCTGTTCAATAACACAAGCTAGCATATCTTCCTTTGGAGGCTGTGGAGATTGCAGCTGGGGATTGACTTGATGCTGTTGGTTGAGGGCTTGTCTCTTAGACATTTAGTATCCTAAATGTAAAAGTTAAAAAGAGTCATGAATATGGACTTTTAGGAGTATGAGGAGAAAATTTCAATGAAACTTTCCAATGAAGTTGGAGGTTGACTATAGTTTGTCATTGCCTCTACATTACCACTTCTCTCTTTCCCCCTTGGTGAGGCCCATCCTCATCCGGGCATCCGGACATCCGGACATCTTTATTCGGGAGGAGAGAAGTCTGTAGTTGTCTAAGTGGAATTCTTATCAAAAGTGTGAATTAATTAATACCTTTTGTTTAAGATGGTCGTTTCCTTTTGATGGGCCTATGTAGGGCTTGTCCACCCATGTTGGGCCCAAAGGCCTGGCCCGTGAGTTAAGGGCCCATGGAGGAAGTTTTTATAGATAAGGGAAAATCAGAGAGGCGGTTTATTGGGCTGAAGTTACGTATTTTGAAGGTGAGATTATGTTCTCTCTGAAGTTACGTTCTTCTCACCGTTTTCTCCCTAAGCAAAAGAACAGGATTATCCTCTGAAGAACAGTGTGGATTCTTCATCGTGTTGCAACATCGATGTTTAGTCTATGGAAGTAAGGTATGTTTAATTATGTGACGTGCTTTTCTGATCGATGATTCATGAGTTTTTCCTGGGCTTGCTTCCGCTTTGTTATTTTAGGAGTTCGATTGAGTGTCGAATCCCTATTTTTGGGAATCCCGTTTTCCCATCATTGGTATCAGAGCGTTTATTCATGTTTCCCAATTACTGCATATGTTTATAATCAAATTTTTGATTAATTTTTCCATTAAACATCACTGTTGATTGATTAAAGGACGAAAAAAAATCCTGACACTGTACTGTTCCCCCTAGTTTTTTTTTTTTCCGTAGAAAGAAGTGTGTTTCTGATTGCTTAGGGTTGAAGTGCTCATCAATACGAGAATTTCGAGTGGTGGCTCACCGCCGGACACCGCCAGACATGCTGCCATGCGCGGCCGAAGTGTTCGGCTTCGTCGGTGCGTGCAATGCACGCGCCGAGGCGGTTCCTAGGCGCATGTGATGCATGCGCGAGCGGCGGAAATCGCAAGTGCACGCGCACGGTAACCGTACACCCATGCATGGTACACGTGTGGCAACTGCTAGTGTGTGCGAGGCACATGCCGGCTGACGTCATCGTGATGTCGGCCGGCGGTTGCTCACGCACGTGCATGACACGTGCCGGGTCAATCGGTTCAACCTGACCCAACCCGTTCGACCCGACAGACCCGTTGATTAGACCCGTTGACTTGACCCAGTCATTCGTCGACTTTCATTGACCGTTGACTGTTGACTTAGACCGTTGACTTTAAAAAAATGTGTTTCTTTTTTTACTATGTCTGTATGGATTATATGTTAATCCTCTATTGCTTTGCATTTGTTGCAGGAACCATGAAAAATTATATATTTTCCCTTTTTGTTCATCGTGGATTATAAGTAATCCATTTTTGTTATGCATTTGTTATAGGAGCAATGCCTCCACGTAATGCGCACGCATCTATTCGCACAATTCCTAATGAACAAAATGAAAGACTTTCAAGGATGATAGCTGATTTGAATAATTATCAATGGGAGAGTGACAATATAATTGATCATAATCTTGAGTGTTGAATCGCCTATGGGTGGTCAAAGGATTTACTAAGTATAAGGAACTAGTAATGGCCTTTGTTGACGAATATCATCGGGTTGGAGCTACAAAGTCTGCAACCCTAGGAATGACTTCAATTAGGTGGGGGATGAATGTGCAAAGGAGAAATCCTAAGGGATATCCATCAATCTTTCCGTGGCTGTCAAGAATGCCTAAAATATTACAAAAGAAAAGAAGAAGAAATTGAACCAAGAAGAAGCTTTCCCCGTTCGTATAATGACTTGGTTTTAAATGTTTCAAGTAGTCTTTCTTTTAGTAGGCTTTATTGACATATTATGTGAAAATTTTTCTATCTCGTTGATGTCAGTGTAACAACTGATGTGTTTAGTTACATAATATGGAGATTTTCTTTCTTAAATATCCATTTGCTTCTTTTATTTATTGTTGTAAATTAGTATGTTGATTTACAATTCGTTATGGGAAGTTCAAGAAAGTTTTAGTGACTTTGCTGAACTTATTTTGCATAGAAGATTATATTAATGATAGTTTTGAATTAGGATTTTTGGATGATGATTGGAAACTCAGTGACCTCTTGATTTTGAAACCTAATTTGAAATTATTCATTAATATGATAGTTTTATGCAAAATAGATGCATAAATGATAAGCATTAATAATTCGTGCATAAATGTATGATATGTTCAGATCAATGGATTTAACAACTAAGAACATAATTGCTGATTTGAACAAAGAAGACAAATTGAATAGCGAGAATAGTGAAATATTGAATATGAAAATTCAATATGTGCTTGAAAAAACAAGAAGCACTAAAAGCTCTTGACCATGTTATGGAAGATCTTGAGAATGCTGTGTGCCACCATGAGCTAGCAGAGGACCGCCTCAAGACATTTAAGCAGGATACAGATATTTGCTGTGTTACTTTCAGCTTAGAAGGAGCTTCGAGCTCTAAGCGCAAAAGTATTGATTCGTTCAATATATGAAAATACAATGGATCAAGTTCTTCTTGCAAGAAACCAAGAATTAACCAACATAAGAGAGGAAAATGTCCTTGTGTGAAGAGTATTTCAAGGGTGAAGTGTTTCAACTGTGATTAGAAGGGTCATTATGCTCGCGACTATTGCGAGCCAAAGAACGTAAACACCCCTTATACTTTTGGGAACTTTGCATATGTGTCAAGTTTTGTATTCTTAATTGAATCTAATCCTTTGTGGACTGTAGATACGGGAGCAATAGACCATGTAGCGTAGGATAGAGAATCCTTTGGAGAATTTCGACAAGTTCCGACTGGAACTAAGTGGGTCTATGTAGGAAATAACTTAAGAGCTGAAGTTAAAGGAATTGACACCTGCCAATTAAACATGCATGGTGGATGCACCTTGTTTCTAAATGATGTTTTATATGTTATGGAGATTCGTCGAAATTTAGTGTCTGTTTTAGTGTTGGTTAAGCTCGGTTTTAATATGAACTTCCATAATAGTGGTGTAGATTTGTATTTGAATACAAACTACTATAGTTGTGGTTATTTTTTGGATGGTTTCATTGTACTAAATGTTGACTATGGTAATATCAATGTTTGTTATTCCATTTTCACGTTTTCTAATTCATATGATAATGATGTGAATGTGTGTCATGCTAGACTTGGTCATATTAGCCAACAACGTATGAATAGAATAGCCAAAGAGGGCTTGTTGGGCAACATTGAAAAAGTCAATTTGCCCATATGTGAGCATTGCCTAGTAGGGAAACTAATAAGAAAACCATTTGGAAAAGGTAAAAAAGCTGAATTTCCTTAGCATTTAATCCATTATGACGTATGTGGTCCAATGAATGTGAGAGGAAGGCATGGGGCTGTTTATTTCATCACATTTATGAATGATTATACTCGATTCTGATATATCTATTTGATTTCTCATAAATTTGAAGCATTGAGTTATTTTAAAAAGTTTATAAACTTGGTAGAAAATCAATTAGATAAGAAAATAAAAGTATTGAGATTCGATCGAGGTCAAGAATATTTATCTAATGAATTCAGAAATTTATGCGATGAAAGAGGAATAGAAATACAGTTGTCTATTCCTTACACTCCTCAACAAAATGGTGTTGCAGAAAGAAGAAACAGAACCCTACTGAAAATGGTTAGGTCCATGATGGCGCATGCTAACTTACCTATCACTTTTTAGAGGGATGCTTTGTTAACTGTTGCCTATATACTTAACTGTGTGCCTTCTAAATAAGTTACTTCCACTCCATATGAGTTATAGACATATAGAAAACCGGACTTAAGTTTTCTTAAGCCATGGGGTTGTGCTAGTTATACTCATAAGCCCTCTCACAAATTTGGGAAATTGGGTTCCAGAGGAAAGAAAAGTATTTTCATAAGATACTTTAAATACTCAAAAGAGTATGTGTTTATAGGTGAGCAAGAAAGTGGGAGTATAACTGAGTTTGAATCATGGGATGTCACATTCTTAAAGAATGATTTTCCAAAGAAGGGCGAAATAGGTGAGGACTACTCCTTATTTAAAACCTTGGATCTAGATAATGAATTTAGTGGAGTTCATCAAGTGGAAGAAACATGAGAAGTAATGAATTTAATTCAACTCACTTTCAATTACCACCACATGATGAGACGATATCATCATTATCTCATCTAAGTGGGAGCATAATGGGGAATGATGTGCAAAGTGTACCATCTCCCGTACGGCGAACAAGTCGCAAAAGTATTTCTTGCTGACATTTTTACATTGAAGGGGAAACTTTTATGGTTGCTCTGCAAGATGAAAATGAGCCAAGGAATGTAAATAAGGCTCTAAGTTGCCCTTATAAGGAAAAACGGATGCATGCAATGGAAGAAAAGATGGAGTCAATGAAGTCAAACTATGTTTGAGAATTTGTTGATCTTCCAAAAAGACGCAAAGCTATTGGGAACAAATGGGTTCTCAAAATAAAGCGTAAAACTGATGGCTCGATAGAAAGGCATAAGGCTCGCCTTGTGGCGAAGGGGTATAATCAACATGAAAGAATTGATTATGAAGAAACATTTTTTCCTGTAGTGGGATTTACCTCAATTCACATTATTCTGGTAATAGTAGCAAGTATGGATCTTGAGTTATATCAAATGGATGTAAAGACTACTTTTCTCAATGGAGAATTAGAGGAAGAAATTTATATGGAACAACCTATTAGTTTCATTCTGAAAGGCCAAGAAGAAAAGATATGTCAACTTTTGAGATTGATATATGGCCTTAAGCGGTCGTTGAGACAATGGTATGTATGTTTTCATAATGTCATAATGGCATATGATTTTTTAATGATTGATGAGGATCATTGTGTATATATCAAAAAATCCAAAGATCGATTTGTGATCATATCATTTTATGTTGATGATATATTGATTGCCGGAAGCCATAAGGAATTTGTTAAAATTGTCAAAAGTTGGCTATCTTCCAATTTTGAGATGAAAGACATGGGTGAGGCTGCATACATTCTTAGAGTTAAGATTTCAAGAAATCGTTCGAAGAGATCATTGTCTCTTTCGCAAGAAACATACATAAATAGGGTTCTTGAATGATTTGGTATGCAAGATTGTAAACCCATATAACTCCTATTGTAAAAGGTGAAGGATTGAGTCACAGATTGTGTCCAATGACTCCACAAGAGAAAGAATAAATGCAACATGTTCCTTATGCTAGTATTGTTGGGAGCTTGATGTACGCCATGATGTATACAAGACCTGACATATGTTTTGCAGTTGGAATGGTGAGTAGATACCAATCCAATCCAGGTTAAGCACATTGGAAAGCCGTTAAGAGAATACTGAGGTATCTGAAGGGAACTGATGATTATAAGCTAAGTTACCAAGAAAATGATCTACGACTCGAAGGCTATTCAGATGCTGATTGGGGAGGAGATTTAGATGAAAGGAAATCTACCTCTGGATTTATTTTCTTACTGAATAATGGCGCCATATCTTAGAGCAGTAAGAAACAAACGTGTATAGCCCTGTCAACAATGGAAGCTGAGTTCGTGGCATTATTAGCAACAGTTCAAGAAGGTGTTTGGCTTAAGAGATTTTTGGATTATTTAGGTGTTATTGGGTATGTTGCCGACTCATTGTTGGTTAACTGTGATAGCCAAGCAGCAATAGCGTACACCAAAGATCCAAAATATCATGACAAGACCAAACATATAGATACCAAGTACAATTTTGTTAAAGATATGGTTGCACGAAAAGAAGTGAAATTACAGTACATATTTATGCATAGAATGGTTGCAGATCCTATGACGAAACCAATACCTAGAGATGTGTTTTATGGTCATGTGAAATCTCTAGGACTGCGTAGAGGTTGATGTACTGAATATTGTAATTTCCCTTGAGTGTTCACATTTAATGAATTTGTGTTTTCATTAATTAATGCCTATGAATCTTTGTTTGACGTTTATGCATCTTAATGCTCAGTGCATTATATTAAGTTGAAAAAGTATGTTGAACAGATAAGAGATTAGCCCACTCACATGGGTAATTGTCTCTATTTACTATGTGATAAATAAAGATGAGACGGTTTTTAAGCTTATTATCTTGGTGATATTCGAGAACTCAAGCTTAAAATATATATGTCGCCTTAACTAAGTGTTAAGATGAAGACATAATATTTACTTTGTCCGAAAGTAAAATAAGTAATATGTGAACTCAATTAAGGCGACATAATATGTGAACCCACATATTTTACTTTATCTGTCTATGGTGGCAGATGTGAGTTCTGATGAATTCTGTGTATGAGTAATATGTGAACTCAAGTTAGACATTGGATATGTCTGAACTATCATTTATATGATATTGAAGGTGTAGACATACGCTCCACGGGAAAGGAGTTAAATACTGTAATACGTATTTCATATTACGTATGCATAAGACGACCAATAAGAGTGGCAAAAGTTTGATCTCAACTTTTATTCCGTGTGAGACTCTTGAGGAAAAATGTTCCTCAATTTAGTGCCCTCATGACTCTTACTTATTCCCAAGATTTCTATTCAGTGTTTGCTATCTTAGAATGTTACCAATGATCATGGATTGATTCGATCTAATGGGACATTTCTAGAAAATCGAGTTGAACTGAAATTGAGAGTTTCAAGGAAAGAGGAAGATCGAATTTGGAGAATCACATTCTAGTTTTGTATTCGCCGGTCGACCAATTATGATTGTTTTATGGGATACTCATAATTATGCATACAATATATCATTGTTTAAAAAGAGATTAACAGAGATTAAATATGATCGATCGATCTAGGGTACTGCATACTAAATCTACTCACGATGTGATGCCCATTATGACCTGTTATATATTCCTAACAGATGTATGGCAACGAGCTCTCAAAGTATGTTGGTCGCACGGATAATTCACCAGTATGAATGTTATAGTGAGGAAAAGAGGATTCTATTTGACCTACCATGTCAAGTGGGAGATAATGGATTTTTCCTTTTGATGGCCTAAGTAGGGCCCGTCCACCCATGTTGGGCCCAAAGGTCTAGCCCGTGAGTTAAGGGCCCATGGAGGAAGTTATTATAGATAAGGGAAAATCAGAGAGGCGATTTTTTGGGCTAAAGTTATGTATTTTGAATGTGAGATTACGTTCTCTATGAAGTTACGTTCTTCTCACCGTTTTCTCCCTAAGCAAAAGAATAGGGTTATACTCTAAAGAACAGTGTGGATTCTTCCTCGTGTCGCAACATCGGTGTTTAGTCTGTGGAAATAAGGTACGTTCAATTATGTGACGTACTTTTTGATGGGTGATTCATGAGTTTTTCCTAGGCTTGCTTCCGCTTCATTATTTTAAGGGTTCGATTGAGTGTCAAATGCCTGTTTTTGGGAATCTCGTTTTCCCATTAATTTATGCTCAGTTCATCTCCTTTATTTCCTTAAACCCCACTGTTTCAGCCCAGGAAGAGAGCAACGAAGGCCCAACCTCCAGCTCTTGCCTTTCCCTCTCACACGCGAGCGTGTGACGCAAAAGGATTCGGGCATGCTCGCTGCATGAGGAGGGTGGGGCTCACTGTTTTTGCACAGAGGCTGGATGTTCCGGTTTTGAGGGGTTTTGGCAGAGGCTGGACGTTAGGGTTTTGGTGGTTTTTTGACAAAAAGGAGGCCTGAAAAAGGAAAACCAAAAGGTGAGTAGGAGAGAACACTTTAGGTTCGTTCACAGAGAGATAGAGACATCGAATAGAGAGTGAGAGATCCGAATGACTGAGCAAAGGAAGATAGGGCATCTCAACTGCGGGCAAACCCGTCCGACGATCTTCCCAGTGACGTCCTTGATGTTCCTGAGGTCTCTACCTCAACCGAGACCGAATGTGCATCAGAGGCCTTGACGCATAACAAACAAGGACCATGAAGCAAAACATAAAGGCGACGAAATGCCAAATTGAGATCCGGCATCAATTCCTATTCATTTGGTTGAAATCGAGTCGTCATTGCTTGTTTGACTTCATGAGGGTATCATAACGGCACCTAATTTCTCAATTTGTGAACACTCAACTTGGCTTGGCTTGACTTGGCCGAGAGCAATGGCTTGTGCCCTTTGTATTCTTGTTTAGCGTGTTCATCGGCGATCCAAAAAATCGCCGGCCAAGTAGTGGCCGACGGTGACTGGAGTTGGTCGGGTCGAATGACTGACGCTAGACAATGACCTATTGGCACTCCCAAAAGCTGGTGAGGGCTTGTTGTGGGTGACGACACACTTTGGTGAAGAAGAAAAACATGAGGAAGAAGAAGGAGTTGCAGGGGAAAGAGACAAAGTAGGGAAAAGGACAAAAAGGGGACGAGAAAAGGAGAAAAATATTAGAAAATAAAAAAAAATTTCAAAAAAAAAATAATATGAGAATATTTTAAAACTCAGTTTTATTCTAACGCAGGTTGGATCCAGTTTTGGATTAGGTCAATGGACTGGATCGGATAAAACGGTTCGAGCCCGTTTCCTAATATAATAATAATAATTTTGAAATTTTAAAAAGTTCGGAAAAATATTAAAAAATATTTACAAAATATATATTTTTTTTAACTTTAGGAAATAATAAAATTTTAGAAAATTCAATTTTTTTTAAAAAAAATTAGAACTTTAGAGAATCATTAAAAATTTGGAAAAATCCAAAAAAGTCATTAAAAATAAAAAAAACAAAAAAATATGTTACAAATTTTGTAATATCAGAAAAATTGTAACAATCTAGAAAACCTAAAATTCGAAAAGCCTTTAGGGCTCTATAATAGGGATTCTTGTTAAGCTTTGTCTTGTTTTCTTTTTCAGGGATAATTTAAGATACTTGCATATTTTTTATTATGATTATAATTGATTGCATTTTTTAATATTTTGATGTTATTTCCCTACGCTTTTCAGTCTTCTTCCACTCTTTGTCCTCTACTTTTCTCACCACCACTTCTGTTTGAATCGCCGCCGGTCATCTCTTCCGACTTACTCGATCTTCAGGTACTCTCTCTCTCTCTCTCTCTCTCTCTCTCTCTCTCTCTGGGACTATGCTTGTTCATCTGCACTTCTGCTAGTGCTTGTTCAGTATGCATGCATTACAAGCCCCCCCGCATTCTTCCCCCCCTACTCCCCTCTCTCCCTACATCTTGGTTGGTTGTTTGTTTAGTGTCGCTGCATGTTTCTCTTTCTTTTCCTAGCTTTTAGTTGCCTTCGTACTTGAGCTATGTTGGTTAGTGTTAGGTTCATGAGTTCTTGTCTACTCGGTTATCCTAATTTGCAAAATGATCTCATGGTAGTTCTGTCATAGAGAGAGCATGAGGGAGAGAGAAAAGGAGGGAGGGAACTTAGCACTTTATCGTTTGTAACTAGAATGGTGGATGCCATAGTACCTACCCTTTTGTGTGTGAATTGTTAATTTCAATCAAATGTTTGTTCTACCATTGCATCACATTACACTTTGTACACACACAACCTACGGTTGAAACCCAAGCCGCACTCAAGAAACCCTTAGGAGGTACCAAAAGGAGGAACCTGCATGGGCAACGACCTGTGGTTATCCTCTCTTGGTCCTGCTCATTCAATTAGTGATAAAGATGACTATCCAATGTAAATATGGATGGGAAATGTGACATCCTAATTTTCAACCCTAGTTTGATTAAATGAAATGAGCTTTTCATCGACGTGCCTATGGCCTTTTTTCTCTAAACTGATCACTCATGAGATAATTAATCTATCAGGTGAAGCCGTTAAGGGATATAAACGCGACCGACTTGAGAATTCGACCAAAAATTGACTACTCAACCGTGATAATTAGCAAGGGTCAATATAGTACCGTTATAATCAATTAGTGATCGGGAATAGGTCGATTCGATGGAATGGTGTGATTAAATGGTGGGTGATTCCACATGATTGTCAAATTCGCATCAAATGGCACTAACCTAATTTTTTGTCGATTCTGTACCCTATGTCCATATTTGAAATCTTTAGATTTTTACGATAACCAAGAATCGCCGATGAGTCGAAGAGACACAAACGTGCATTGAAAATTATCAACCACGGGTCAAACGCGATAAAATTCCTAAAAAATACCCAGTAGGTTAGGTCATGTTAAAATCGCGTCCAATCAAAATTAACCACGAAATGAAACTCGGTTTTGGGAATCGAAAGTTCTAGCATGTCATGATTTATTTTTAGGACATCTTCTCATCTTTGGGGAATTTTATGACAAGCCCGGAATTTTGGCAGGAAATCAAAGTTTGGCAATTTAAATTCAAGAAATTCGGAGGGGCATTTTCAAGTGAAATTTTGGCCTTCAAAATGGATTGATTTGTGAAGTAAATTATGGAAATTTGTATCAGCACCTTAGTTGGTATTTTTGGAGGCCAATTTGGTTTAATTGGTGATGATTTGGATGGAAATTGGGTGCAAATTCATATGGGGTGTTGGTTGGCTGCATTTGGCTTTCAATTTGGCCTTGTTTGGTGAAGAATTGTGAAGGATTTGGCCCTTGGGTGACCTATTGATATTGTTGGTTGAAGATAAGGGTGAAGACTTTGGTGCCAAGCACTCAAGTGGCTTGATTTTTGTTGAAGCCTCTCATTGGCTGCTTACAAGTGGCTTTCCTCCCCCCTTGGTCGACCAGCTGCAAAGCCACTGCCTTATTCTTCTTCTTCCTTGCTTCAACCTCCATTTTTTAGCTACAACTCAAAGCAAACCAGCTTAGCCCCTGACTAAAACAACCGCTGCTCGCCAGTCTACCGATCTAGTGACCAATCGCCTACGAGCTCATCCCCAAGCCAATGCCATCTTGCTGTTTGCCCATCGCTGCCCTTCGCTAGCCTCATGCTCGTGCCAATGTTGTCCCTACTCGACCATCGTCCCAATTAGCCCACTCGTCGCCCCACTCGACCACTCGTGCCAGCCCGTTGCCGCCTGACTGCCTTCGCCTTCCTCATGGTATGACTAGCTGCCGTAACCCCTCGACTAGCTCTAAGTCAAAACCAAAGTTCCAGCTTGGGCTATGAGCCTTCCAAGGAATTTTTAGCCTCGGTTTGGCTTCCTTTGGTGTCGCCGTAGACTCGAGTTGTGGTCGACGTCGCGCTGCCGTCGCCGTGAACCGGTTTTCACGCTAAATTGGTGAGTTTACCTCCTAATATCTAATTATGAAGCTAATTACACTTAAGAGTGGAATAGTGGGCTAATTAGTGGGTTAGTTACAGTATTTAGTTAGCCTATTAGATTAAATTAGTTAGGTTGGTTAGATTGATTAGTTAGTTCAATTAGATTAGCCTAGTTAGCTTATGTTAATTTAATTGAGTGATTTAATTTAAATATTTTACAATTTATTTAATTATTTATTAATTAACGAAAATTATACCGGGATAGCCGGTTATCAAAAATATAGATTGATATATGCCAAGTACATTATTTGAAATTGAGGCATTTGAGTGCAAATCACGATGTCCTTAGTCGAGATTAGATGTGCGTGTCATCGCTATTGGAATCCATCTCGATGCGTTTACGCCGGACGATGCTCTTTTGGGAATGCCCCATGTCAACAGATGCCAGTTGCAGTGGAGGCTGGGCCAATGCTCATTCAGGAATGCTGTCTAGATTTAGATGTTGCTGTGCCTGACAAAGCGGGACAACACTCGATTATGCCAGATGTTCGCCAACTATTGAGTTAGCCATGGCCATTAGGTCGTAGCTAATTGGAATGCTTGAGTGATTGATTAGCCGCGCTTGATTATGAAACAAAATTGTTTGGCACGGAATGTGACATGTCATAATGATTTGGCCTTATAATTGGGACCCCTGTGATTGATTGATATCTGAGTTGAAGTGTTCCAGTTATTGAGTGCATTTACTGTATGCATCTGTTATATAAGCTGCACCAATGTGTAGGGAAGGTGTTAAGGCGAGGTAAGTCTTATATGGTGTATGTTTCAGGCTGCCTCTAGGTGAATTTTCTTCCTAATCAGGGTTTAGGGTGTAGACTTGGTAAGACATTATCTCACCCCGTCGTGGTTCAAAATTTACAGTTCCTTAGATGGAGGTGCGCCACGTTTGTTTTAGGTGGCCACGGGAGGCGAAGACCCAGCTTACCATACTCCCCATCTATAAGAATCTTGACTGGACCTGTGAGCTCGTCGTGACTAACATTTGGGTCGATGGCTTACCTCAATTGGTATCTCACCAATTCAAAACGTGGTTCCATCACGCGCCCAACGGTGTTCCAAAGGGCCCCTTGGATGGCTTTGCCGGACTTGTCATCGATGATGAGTATGTGGAGGAACTTGACCCCATTGTGGACGCCGATATTATAGCTGATATCGAGGCAAACCAGTTGCCCGAGGGTCAAGAGCCCGTAGTATAGGTAGTTGGCCCACTAGACATCAACATCCCTGATAGTGTCGTGATACACCCAAATCTCAAGTAGATAGGGTCCAGGGTAGGGTTAGCCCGATAGCTTCTTTTAGCTTTACACTTCCGTATATAAACCCAATTTGTTTATAAAATATGTTTTGTGTAAATTGGTTGTCCTGCTTTTCTATCCCATATTTGTTTGATGTCTAGAGACTATTATTTCATTTACGCATGTGCATGAACTGATTGGGTCGACAACGCGTCTTGTGAATGTTGCAATTTAGTCGACCACCGAGGGATGTGCGCATGCCCAGGGTTCGGGGTGTGACAGGGAAACTCTTTTGACCTAATTGGGAATGGAACCTTAAGCCTTTAGATTTCCCGCTGTAATAGCGTTGAACCTCACAAGTCGCATTTGACATGTGATCGACACACTTTTGTCCTCTTCTAAATTAGAATCTTGATTAAGAAAGTCACAACGAAAATGAAGTTAGGGTGTGTTTTGTTTAACTTTTAAAGAAGGCTTTTAGGAATGTAAATGCCTTTAGTCGAAAGGGATTTGGTGAAATGCAAAGATTGTTTGGCAATTGTAATTAAAAAGTGTCTTGCAAAGCAACTTTAGGAAAATGCCGTTTGGTAAACATATGTTCAAAACGTTTTTTGGTGTGATTAATTTAAATTTTTAAATTTTTATTTGTTTATAATTGAAAAAGATGATGATCAAAACTTTAATATTCTTGCATTGACATAATGTAAAAGAAACATATTTACAAATTAGCGAGAATATTCCATATTTTTTTTAATAATTAAAAGGCTCACTCAATTTGTGAGCATAGCGAGAAAAAGACATGGTTGAACACTTCTTGACAATCCATAGGAAAATCTTAATCTAGTGATGATACAAATAAATATATTTTAACAATAAGTTCGAGTAGAATCGATCAAGACAAGCACGATTGAAGATTGCAAATGTAATTCTACTAGAAGCTTGGTGGGTGGTTTACATAAAATTGCAATTGAACACCAATAATTACTGGTTGGATCACCAACTTTTCACACACCAAAAGTAGATCAACAAAAGTGAAGAACAAGTTTCTACATATACCTCGTCTGACATAATTATTTTGGTGACTACTCCATGACACAAGGGTACAAGCAAGCAAATTCCAATTGTTCTTGGTCATTACCCAATAGTATCGGTCCTTTTCATTCAGTGTCAGGCTTGCCTCCATTCCATGATCATCTCTAGCATCTATATGATGACTTTAGTGTTCATCAACCTCTCTATACTTATCAAGTTCAACCATTTTGTCATCCCCCACCCAATATCAGTGTCATACCATTGAAGCTTGCACAAAACCAGAGTGCTTGTAAAGAAGGCCTAGGATTGACGTGTTATAATAAAACTTTTTTGTGAGTTGTATCATAAAGGATGAATTTATAAGAAGAAGTAACTGAAAAAGAGATTAACACTTGAATTTTTAGTAGCAGCAGGTCATTTAAATACAATAAATTACAAAATACTATTAATCTAAGATAACTTGAATAGTTAAAACTTATAAACTATTAACAACTATTCAGAATTACAAAGAAGGCCTCAACAACTATTGTTGACTCTGAATTCCTGTTTGTAATAAAAGGTAGTTGTTTCTGACAAACTAACCTAATAGAGTTCTAAACAAACTTAGCAAGTTTCTCCCTGCTAAATTATCACCTGTGCTGTTCAACCTTGAAAAAAGGTTTTAGTTCAACTCAAACGTATGATAAGAGTTTTGACCAATTAAAATAAGTAACTTTTCACAAATTTGGAGTCAACACACCGAAGCTCCATTGTTCATGAACTTGGATAATGCAATGCTCTGAGAATAGCTCCCAATGAAACTTGTCTTGAATCCACCAAAGTTCGATGGAAATACCATCTTAAATAGGTTAGCTTTTGAGGGCTAGGGATACAAAATCATTGTCATCGGAAAAGCTAATATGCGTGAAAGTCGTGGATTCTCTCGGTCAACCTATCTCGTGGAACTGCCATCTTTTAGGACCAAATTTCGATATTTTACCATTTGCTTTAATCAAATAATACAAAAACCAAAAGGCTGTATCTTGAGCTCTTCAAAAAACATGACAATAGGGGTGTTTTCTATTGGATAAAGCTTGTGCTTACAGCATGAACAAAAAACCCTAGATCATGATGCAATCCAAGTCCAGGAATGAGAAAAGCCAAGCACACACAAAATCCCCCAATCTACTTCTAGTACCTTGCTCTCTTCCATCTCCACCAAAAGTAATATCCTCAATCAAGCACAACATCGACTGTACGGTTCATGAAATTATCATATGCTTAAGAATCACAATTAAAAAAAAGCACAACAAGAAGGGATCGAAGAAAAAAACAGTTGGATTTGGGGTAAGACAAAAGAATCAATCAATAGAAAGGCAAACATGAGAGAAACAAGCGACTATTGAGCGACGAGAGAGGCAACCAGAGAGAGGCCATCGGAGAGGCGAGCTTCGAAGAGGAGAAAAGCCAAAGAGATGCGACTTCAAAGAGGAGTGAGACGGGAGAGGCAAGAGGTGAGGAATAAATATAGGAGTTTAAAAAGAGTTAAAGTGGGAAATTAATAAATTGGTGAGGGCAACAAAGGCAAAATAAAAATTTTCATTGATGAATCCACCAGGATGCTAAGAATGCTAAGTTGCCCAAGGTAGCCGCCCAAGGTAGCCTCTTATCTGCCTTGGGCTTCCAGCTATTCAAATGCCAACTTTGCTTCAATGTGGTTTCCAATTTTTTTCCGAAACACCTATAGATTTTTGCCCAATGAGCTTTAGACACCCAATGCCACTTGGAAAAGCCCCTCCCAAATGCACTCTTAGTTTGCTAACATTTGTTTAATGTTTTTGTAAGTTAGGAGTTACAAGGGGTGGCAAGATTGTAAACCACTGTTTTGTAGGTAGTGAAAAGAATGTATATGAATGTATGTGGGGATTATATTGAAGTGTTGGTTGATCTCAATATAAATATATGTTCCACTACATCACTATACTTCGCACACACACAACTTGTGGCTGAAACCCAATCTACATTTTGGAAACCTTTAGGAGCCGAGAAGAGGAACCCGCGTGGGAAACGACCCGTGGTAATCCTCTCTTGGTCTCGCTCTTTGCAATTAGTGATAAAGGGGACTGCTTGCAAATATGGATAGAGAAACTCTTATTGCCTACTTGGGATGAGAGCCTTAAGCCTTTAGGAATCCCGCCATTAGGCGTCAAACCTCACAATTTGCATGTGACGTGTGATTGACACACTTCCGTTCTCTTTTACTTGGTTTGTAAGTATTGTCTCAATTCTAAATTACCATCCTTTCATAAATAATGTAATTTCCTCTTGTAAATATTTTTTCCATGATAGACCGTAATTGATGGAAATGTCTACTTATGCCTAGATATAACGGATTCTTCCACATTTCTGCAAGAAATTTTGGCTGAGATAGGGACTCTGGTATTGAAATGATAAGTCCCTCCAGATGACCAGGAACTTGTCTGATATGTAGATGATGCGGGAAGCCCTGAAAACCAAAGAAAGACCTATCATACACTATGATTGCAAAGCCTACTACTTACTCCAATGTAAGTAAAATTTAGATGCAGTCTTTAAAGAAGAAGGAAAAGGATACAGTAAATCTATCAGAAAAATGTCCAATACTCCTTCCAAAAAATTTATGCACTGAAGAAAAATAGAAAGACGAGGATAAACATCATGCAAATTCTACCTACAGGGTCACCAGAAAACTTATAAGCAATAGGCAGATTTAGTGGGAGATGCTCCCAAACCCCCCAATGAATCCACATCCTCTGGATAAGACGAAATTTTGTGTCCACTTCTATGAACTCTGTCCGCCCTTAATATGTAAGATGTCTGAGCAGTCGAAGCAGGTGAGTTTGCAAGGGCAAAACAACCAGCTGAACTAGCTTGAGAGCTGATAATTTGCGGTCCTGGATCTACTAGTAAATGGGATATGCCAGACTTGTAAACCTTCAATGGATGCAACAGAAAGTACAAAACCATACCAGGTTAGTGTTACTTAAAAAGCAATGTTTTTAAACCCAGCCCCAGCAAAGAACAGGGAGGCCTGGCAATTCATAGGTGAACTGGTTCCAACGGGTGAACCAATTGTGCACTTTTGTCTGCAATTATATAGTTATTCAATTTATATTACCAATCTGACGCACATCCACTGCGTAGCTCAGCTGGTTGAAGTACTCCGTTCATGTCATTTTAAGGTCAGGAGATTGAAATCCCTTTGCCTTGCTTTTGGAAGTTCACTTTTTTTATAACAAGTTTGTACTTAATTATTAAATACGACACAGTGATTCAGTGAAAAAGGTTACAAGTCCTTTTCAAATGAATATGGGTTGTTTGCTAAAAAAAAAAAAAAAAAAACAACATGGCTTCAAATGTTCGTTTGAGCAAGGTTCAGATATAATTTTATAAGGTCATTGAACCGTCTAACATCGTACGGCCCAACCAGTCAAGGTCAATGCCAAGTCTCGGCAGAACCTAAGCACTCCGGATATCTCATAATAACCGGATCAAATCAAGCTTCGGTTCCCAATGTCGGATGTATGCCCTAAAGTTATTATGTAATAGTTACATATTAGGGATTTCAGTTGTACTTTTATTATTATTATTTAATGACAATGGAGTATTCATTCATTTGTCCAATTATTTTATATTTATGAATGATTTCATAAGATCAGTTGCAACTAGACCTATTATTGACATGTCAAGAATATATGTGATGGGTTCATAATTAGACTGAATCTTTAAATTGTTCCCGGTCGTTAGATTATTGAGTGGATATTAATAATTCTGTTTAGACCGGTGTGTTCACAACTTCACCATTAAGTATTGGATATTTAAGGGAATGATGAGTCACAAGTCATTGGGTATTGTGATGCCTGAGTTAAGAACACAAATGTTGTATTAGACAAGTTCACTGAACGTGATGAATATAGAACGATTAGCGACATGGAAGCTTTTAGCATGGTGAATGTCTAATTGTTCATGTTTTGGTCTTGTGTAAATAATCCCTAGACCTGAGGCACAATGTTAACTTGTGTGTTGAACAACTATGGTTCACAGGTGCACGTAATGCCATGTCGTTGATCCGTCTTTATACCTGATGGTCATAGTTTGTTTATATACGAAGTTGCATGTGTGCACAATATGGAATCTGTCTCCTTATTACATGCAATGTATAATAATAATGTCCTGTGCGATCTAATTATGACACTGCATTGAAATCCTCGACTAGGGTTGTAACTGAGAATAAATTGTTTATGTCTCAAATAAAATGCATGTTAATTAGATTTGTGCATATGATCGAATTAACGACTGGACAAATATTCCATGGTCTTTGTTTGATTGGGACATAGTAGCCAAAATTGACAGGTTCATTATGTTCTTAAAGCATTCACACTATCTAGGTAGCCATGACATATTGCTAGATGTCAATCATGGCTTGTAGGACCAAAATATTAATTGGGACAATTTATTCTTTTGGGAGTACTAATGTGTTAGTATAAGTCTTACTATTAACTTAGTGATGAATCTAGGGATGTCACACACCATAAACAATTAGGATAACGTGGAACAAGAGAGAAATATTGTTGCAAATGTGTTTGCAATTACTGCAATCAAATTGAGTCGATTTGAAATTAAATTTTGTATTATAGTCACGAGCCTACTTGCATATGATGCACACGCATGCCCAAAGTGGATACATGTTAATGTATTCCATTTGTACATATAAAGAATAAGTCCTTTTTATTTTTATTTTTATATATAAATGAAAAGAATATAAATGAAAAGAGGTTTGATTAATTATTTTTTATTTAATTAATTAATTAAAGTGCACATGTACAAAGTGGTTTTATTTCGAATAAAAAAATTAATTAAAGCTTAAAGCTTCGTGCATGTGGACGATGCTTTAAATCGTGCACATGCACGAAATCGTGCACATGGTCAGCGGTTGCTGACCATCATGCACGATTGTTCGTGCAAAAGGCGGACGATCAGCAATGGTTGCAGATCGTCCATCGATTAGCAACCATTGCTGATCGGTTATATATTCTTTAAAAAAGTGGAAAGAAAAAGGGGCTGCTAAAAACAGAAAGAAACGGGCGTGTGTTTTGTGTTTTTAGAGACATAAGAGAGGGCTACTGAAATAGAGAGAAACATGCGTGTTCTCATGTTTTTGTGTTGTCTTCGAGATGCAAGAAAGAAAGGATTTTCTCTAATTCGGGCTGTGACTAAATCATCAAGGATACGACGAATTATTTCACGAGATTGCTAGCACGATCATCGTGGTTAATATCTGTAAGTTCTCTCTTCCGTTTGACACCCATTGTTGATGTGTCTGAACTAGAGGTCCGACACTTGTGGGACTCGAACTGTAGAACATCCGAACCGACTCATTTAAAACGCGCTTCTAGAGGTAATTCGTTTAACTTCCTTTTATATTCAGATTTTTGATTAAAATGCACGAACAACGCCTTCGGAGAATCATGCATAAAATATATCTTTTGTTTCCACTGCGTTCTTTTTGTTAATTTTACCTATACATGATTCATGAAACCCCAACACCCAATTCAACTAGTCGAACCAGCTCCGCTCTTTGTCTGGAAAAAACTGATTAAAAGTTTCCCAGCAAGAACACCCTTAACAAGTCCTTACATAATATAAACTCATCTTAGTTCCATCACATATAAGGCCAATTGAGAAGAAAGGAAAGTAACTCTAGACCACCCATAAAAGAATGGTGAAGAGCCCACTTTACTTATCATATCATAAAAGACCATCACCATTAAAAAGAACGAAGAAAACTAAAAAGTATCCCGACTACTGCAATTACCTCTTTCATTTCTCTGTAGTGGACAAGAACAATGTGCCCCAGCTGACTGAAGATAAGGAAAACAGCAAGCAGCAATAAGTAGTGTAGACTGAATGACAACTCATATTTTACATAATTGGGAGCTAACGTTTTCAAGCAGACCAAACTTCTTGCAATCGGAAGTTAAGATTCCCAGATATTTTCTGCTCTTCACCAATTTTGGACAGGTGAGGTTAGGTTGCCGAGAAGATCATCATACAAGCTAGTCATGGTCATGACAACTGTATGAATCAACTTTTAGAAGTAAATTATTTTAAGTTCTCAACAATGTGAACGTAAGGATGCCCAGAAAGTGGCTTAACATACACGAACTTTTTGAATGGAATACAATACAATAAATGTGTATCAAATTTCTTCATGCTAACCTTCTCAAGTGCACTTTTTTTCCACTGACATGCCACTACTAGCTAGAGTTAAGCATAAAAATGTGACTGAAGAGAGGAAATAATTTAACAAAATTGAACCCGCTGCCAACTTAGGTGTTGCTTATCTCTCATGGTAGAATTTTGCCTACCAATTGCCCCCTTTGTGGATCACTTGTTCTTTGCTTGTCACATTTCGAGTACCCTTATTTCTTTCTGGGCAGCAAAATTTAACCTTGTTCGGCAAAACAAGCAGTGGATGGAGAATCTTGTATGGGCATCCAAGCGGTTTGTGGGTAAAAACTTTTATCAAACTATGGCTCACTTTAGTTTTGGTGCGATGTGCTACATCATATGGAAAAAGTGTAACAATGTGCTTTTTCGCAATCAAACCCTTTTTCTTCTGGCGATGAAGATGCACACCCAGAAGGCAATTAAAGATAAAGCAATGACGTTTAAGTATGTTGCTGACATTCGAAAGAATAGAAGACTTCAACAGAGCCGGGATCTTCATCCTTCTATCTTTGATTGATGGTAGTTCTTTAGTTTGTTTTTAGTCTTCCTTTCTTTCTTTTCGTTGTTTGTTCTGTTTGTTGGGAACCACGGTACCCCTACATTCGCTTAGACTCCTGTCTTCTTGAGTGTCTATTTTTTGTTGGTGTCGAGCCTCCCCCCCTTGTATTCTTCTTCGCAAAATCTATACTATACTTACCTTTACCAAAAAAAAATAAATAAATAACAAAAACATTGTACCAATGTGATGAATGGACACGTTTTTTTATTCATCACTGATGGTTTTATTAATGTGATGGGCCTAAGTTGGCCCGTCCGCCCATGATGGGCCTAAAAGCCCGGCCCATAATATTAGGGCCCATGGATGGAGGGATATGATGAAGAGGTACGTTTCTTTTTTGGAGGGGACGTATATAAGGGAGAAAAGAGAGGGAGGAACGCACCTTTTGGCATATTACGTACGTTCTTTCCTCCCTCTCTCCCTCCAAAAAGAAAACAGTAAGCAAAAGACGAATCCATCTTCCCTTCAAGGCCAATTGACGTCATCAGATAGAACGGGATCGGTTTCTCTTCCTCATATCTGCGTCGATGTTTAATTTGTGGCTAACAAGGTATACTCAATTCTGTGATCTGCCTTAGGATCGGTGATGCATGTGTTTTTCCCGGGCTCGTCTTCCGCATTCGTTTTAGGGGTTCGATTTAGTGTCGAATCCGGTTTTTGGGAATTCGACAAACCCAACATTGGTATCAGAGCCCTAGTTCATGTTTTCCCCGACCCCTTTCATGTTTATGAATGATTTTGAATTGAATTTTCGCAAAATTAATCGGCCGACACTAATCAAGGCAAAAAATCCTGACACCCAAGCACTGTTCATCCATTTTTTCGAGTCTCTATAAGTCAAAATCGATTTTTGATGGCGTAGGATGGAAGGTCTTGTCTAGACGATCGCGACGAGTGGCGGAATGCCACCAACGACCTCTAGACGCGCCCCCACGCGTAGCCAAAACGAATCGGCGTCTCCGGCGCATGCGTTGCATGCACCGATTCGCAGGGGAAGGCGCGTGTGTCACACGCGCGCACGTGACTGACGCACGGACGTGCGCGTGTGTGGTCGATGGCGCCTGCGAGGCACGCGCCGGTCGGTCAGTCCGACCCGGCCCAACCGGCTCTACCGGTCCGATCGGCCCGACTGGTTCGACGACCCGGCGACTCGACTGTTGACCGTTGACTATTAACGGTTGATGACCGTTGACTTTGACCGTTGACAAAAAAAAAAGAATGTGTTTCTTTTTCCAATTAAGTCTATGTGGATTATATGTGATCCCTTATTTGTTCTGCATTTGTTGCAGGAACAACGCCTCCCCTTAGGTTTCGCAAACCTATTCGCGCAATTACCGATGAACAAAAGGAAAGGCTTTATAAGTTGATAGATGAGCTGACTGATCATCGATGGGAGAGTTGTGACTTAATTGACCACGTTCTTGAAGTCAACGGGAAAATTCAAAAGGTCATATGGAATGGTCGTCCTATGCCACAATCTGAGATGGTGCGATTTTTCATGAACACCCTTCCACCAGAATGGCAAGGAGTGTTGAATCGCATATGCGATGTCAACAGAGCCGCTTCATATTGGAAAATTGTGATGGATTTTATAGATGATTATTACTGGATTGTTACAAGGGACAAGATCACGAAATTGAACAAAAGAGGATCTTTTCCAGTTCGTGTATTGATGTGGTGTTAGATGTATTGGCTAGCCTTTGTTAAGTGTGTTTTATGAACATCTTATGTAATGTTTACTACCTGATTGTCGTTGATGGAGCAACTGATATGTTGGTTGTATTGTATGAAAGCATTATTATTCTATTAAATGTTATATATTATTTGCTTTATGTTATTGTTGGTTGCTGTGGATAGTTCATAGAATTTTTTGTAACTTCATAGAATTTATTTTGCATAAGATAATTATATTAATGATAGTTTTAATTTAGGATTTTTGGAGGATGATTAGAAACATAGTAACTTTTTGATTATGAAACCTTACTTAAAATTGTTCATTAATATGATGGGTCTGTGCAAAAATGATGCGTAAATGATAGGCATTAAATTTTCGTGTATATATGTCTGATGTGTTCAGATCAATGGCTTCAGCCACAAAGAGCATAGTTGCCGAGCTGAACAAAGGTGAAAAGCTCAATGGCGATAACTATGAAATATGGCACATAAAAATCCAATATGTGCTAGAAGAGCAAGAGGCACTAAAAGCTCTTAACCTAACCATGGTAGAACCTGAAGAAGGAAACACTGCAGAGCACAAGAGAAATAAAGAAGCATTTGCTGCATGGAAAAGAAAGAACTCCCTTGCTCGCATTATGTTGCTGAGCAGCATGGAAAATGACATCATGCGAGAGTTTAGGCATTTTGAGAATGCCAAGGACATGTGGGAAGCATTGGCAGCAAGATTTGGTCATACTTCGGTGACTAGACAGAGGCAGCTCACTATTAGGTTTGACTCTTATAAGAAGCCTCATGGACCATGAAGCAATATCTTAGAAAGATGTCAAACATGATAAATGAGTTGAAAGATGCTGGCCATGTCCTGACAGATGAGCAGCAAGTGCAAGCAGTGATTCGTTCCTTGCCTCAGAGTTGGGAGCATATGAAGGTGCACCTGACCCATAATGAAAATATCAAAACCTTTGAGGATGCAATGCGTCATCTTGAGCTGGAAGAGGACCGCCTCTTGGCGGCTAAGCCAGAAGCTGAAATTTATCATGCTGGTTCTAGCTCACATGGAGCTTCGAGCTCTAAGCGCAAACGTCCTAACGGGTTTGATAAAGGGAAAGGCAAGGAAGCAAGTCCTTCAGG
This sequence comes from Eucalyptus pumila, assembly GCA_016097595.1. Taxonomy (NCBI): domain Eukaryota; kingdom Viridiplantae; phylum Streptophyta; class Magnoliopsida; order Myrtales; family Myrtaceae; genus Eucalyptus; species Eucalyptus pumila. Next base: position 103,466 of record JADPVT010000012.1, on the reverse strand, counting down.
GAAGAAACCTAAGCTTAACCAACATGAAAGAGGAAAGCTTCCTCGGATGAAGAAGCTTACAAGGGTGAAGTGTTACAATTGTGATAAGAAGGGTCACTATACTCGCGACTATCGTGAGCCAAAGAAGGTATACACCCATTGTACTTTTCAAAACTTTGCTTTTGTGTCGAGTTCTATATTCTTGACAGAGTCTAATCCTTTATGGACTATAGATTCAGGAGCGACAGACCATGTAGCGAAGGATAGAGGATCCTTCGTGGAATTCCGACGAGTACCAACTGGAACTAAGTGGATCTATATGGGAAACAACTCCAGAGCTGAAGTGAAAGGAATTGACACCTACCAACTAAACATGCATGGTGGACGTACTTTGTATCTACATGATGTATTGTATGCTCCGGAGATTCGTCGGAATTTAGTGTCTATTTTAGTGTTGGTTATACTAGGTTTTAATATGAACTTCCATAATAGATGTGTGGATTTGTTTTTGGATACAAATTACTATGGTTGTGGTTATTTTCTGGATGGTTTCATTGTATTAGATATTGACTATGTTAATGCAAATGTTTGTTATTCCCTTCTCACATCTCCTAATACACATGATAATGATGTGAATGTATGGCATGCTAGACTTGGTCATATTGGCCAACAGCGTATGAATACTCTAGCCAAAGAGGGCTTGTTGGGCAACATTGAAAAAGTCGATTTGCCCATATGTGAGCATTGCCTAGTAGGGAAAACGACAAGGAAACCATTTGGAAAAGGTAAAAAAGCTAAATTTCCTCTGCATTTAATCCATTCTGACGTCTGTGGTCCAATGAATGTGAGAGGAAAGCATGGGGCTATTTATTTCATCACTTTTATAGATGATTATACTCTATTTGGATATGTCTATTTGATTTCTCATAAATCTGAAGCATTAAGTTGTTTCAAAAGGTTTAAGAACTTGGTAGAAAATCAATTAGACAAGAAAATAAAAGTATTACGATCCGATCGAGGTCGAGAATATTTATTTGATGAATTCAGAAAACTATGTGATGAAAAAGGAATAGAAAGACAGTTGTCTATTCCATATACTCCTCAGCAAAATGGTGTTGCGGAAAGAAGAAACATAACCCTACTGGAAATGGTTAGGTCCATGATGGCACATGCTAACTTACCTATCACTTTTTGGAGTGATGCGTTGTTAACTGCTACCTATATACTTAACCGGGTGCCTTCCAAATCAGTTACTTCCACTCTATATGAGTTATGGACAGGTAGAAAACCGGATTTAAGTTTTCTTAAGCCATGGGGTTGTGTGCCTATACTCTTGAGTCCTTTCGCAAGTTTGGGAAATTGTGTCCTGGAGGAAAGAAGAGTATTTTCATAAGATACTCCAAACACTCGAAAGGGTATGTGTTCATAGGTGAGCAGGAAAGTGGGAGTATAACTGAATTTGAATCACGGGATGTCACATTCTTAGAGGATGAATTTCCTAAGAATGGCGAAATAGGTGAAAATTACTCCCTATTTGAAACCTTGGATCAAGATAACGATATTAGTGGAGTTCATCCAAGGGGAGTAATATGAGAAATGATGAATTGAATTCAACTCATTCTCAATTACAACCACATGATGAGACGACATTATCATTATCTAATCCTAGTGGGAGCATAATGGGGAATGATGTGCAAAGTGTACAATATCCTATACGGCGAACAAGTTGCCAAAGTATTCCCCGTCGACATTTTGACATTGAAGGGGAAACTTTTATGATTGCTCCGCAAGATGAGGATGAGCCAAGAAATATTAATGAGGCTCTAAATTGCCCTAATAAGGAAAAATGGATTCATGCAATGGAAGAGGAGATTGATTTAATGAAGTCAAATCAAGTTTGGGAACTGGTTGATCTTTCAAAAGGACGCAAAGCTATTGGGAACAAGTGGGTTCTCAAATTAAAGCGAAAATCTGATGGCTCGATAGAAAGGCATAAGGCTCGCCTTGTGGCAAAGGGGTATAATCAACATGAAGGAATTGCTTATGAAGAAACATTTTCTTATGTAGTGAGATTTACCTCGATTCGCATTATTTTGGCAATGGTGGCTAGTATGGATCATGAGTTACATCAAATGGATGTAAAGACTACTTTCCTTAATATATATGGAACAACCTGCTGGTTTCATTAAAGAAGGCCAAGAAGAAAAGGTATGTCGACTTTTGAGGTCGATATATGGTCTTAAGTAGTTGTCAAGACAATGGTATATACGTTTTCATAGTGCCATAATAGCATATGATTTTACAATGATAGATGAGGATCATTGTGTATATATCAAAAGATCCAAAGATCAATTTGTGATCATATCATTATATGTTGATGATATACTAATTGCCGGAAGCAATATGGAATTTGTTAAGATTGTCAAGAGTTAATTGTCTTCCAACTTTGAGATGAAGGATATGGGTGAGGCTGCATACATTCTTGGAGTTAAGATTTCAAGAGATCATTTGAAGAGGTCGTTATCTCTTTCGCAAGAAACATATATATATATATATATATATATATATATATAAAGGTTCTTAAACAATTTCGTATGCAAGATTGTAAACCCATAGACACTCTTATTGCAAAAGGTGAAGGATTGAGCCATAGAATGTGTCCAAGGACTCCACAAGAAAAGAAACAAATGAAACATGTTCCTTATGCTAGTGATGTTGGGAGCTTGATGTACGCTATGATGTGTACAAGACCTGACATATGTTTTGCAGTTGGAATGGTGAGTAGATACCAATCCAACCCAGGTCAAGCAAATTGGAAGGCCGTTAAGAGAATACTGAGGTATCTGAAGGGAATTGCTGATTACAAGTTGAATTACCAAGGATGCTGATTGGGGAGGAGATTTAGATGAAAGAAAATCTACCTCTGGATTTACTTTCTTATTGAACAATGGCGCCATATCATGGAGCAGTAAGAAGCAAACGTGTATAGACTTGTCCATGATGGAAGCTGAGTTTGTGGCATTGTTAGCAACGGTACAAGAAGGAATTTGGCTTAAGAGATTTTTGGATCATTTAGGTGTCATTGAGAAAGCTGCAAATCAATTATTGGTTAACTGGGATAGCCAAGCAGCTATAGCGTACACCAAAGATCCAAAATATCATGGCAAGACCAAACATATAGATAACAATTATAACTTTGTCAAAGATATGGTTGCATGAAAGGATGTGAACTTACAGTACATATCTATGTATAGAATGGTAGCAGATCCTATGACAAAGCCAATACCGAGAGATATGTTTTGTGGTCATATAAAATCTCTAGGATTGCGTAGAGTCTGATGTACTGGATTGTAATTTCCCTGAGTTGTTCACATTTATGAACTTTTGTTTTTCATTGTTAATGCCTATGAATCTTTGTTTGATCTTTATGCATATTAATGCTCAGTGCATTACTTTAAGTTGAGAAAGTATATTGAACAGATAAAAGATTAGCCCACTCACACGGGTAATCGCCTCTATTTACTGTGTGATAAATAGAGATGAGATTGTTTTTAAGCTTGTTATCTAGGTGATAATTGAAAGCTCAAGCTTAAAATATATATGTCGCCTTAATTAAGTGTTAAGATGATGACATAATATTTACTATGTCTGAGAAATTAAAATAACCCACATATTTTACTTTATCTGTCTATGATGCTAGATGTGAGTTCTGATGAATTTTGTGAATGAGTAAATACATGAACTCAAGTTAGACATTGGGTAGGTATGAACTATCATCTATACGGTATTGAAGGAAAAGACATGCGCTCCATGGGAAATGAGTTAATACCGTAATACGTATTTCATACTACGTATGCATGAGGCGACCAATAAGAGTGGTCAAAGTTTGATCTCAACTTTTATGCCGTGTGAGACTATTGAGGAAATGAGTTCCTCAATTTTAGTGCCCTCATGACTTTTACTTATTCTCAAGATTTCTATTTAGTGTTTGCTATCTTATGATGTTGCCAATGGTCATGGGTTGATTCGATCTAATAGGACATTTCTAGAAAAGCAAGCTGAACTGAAATCGAGAGTTTGAAGGAAAGAGGAAGATCGAATTTGGAGAATCACATTATAGTTTTGTGTTCACTGGTCGACCAATTATGACTGTTTTTGGGATAATCATAATTGTGAATACAATATATATATATATATATATATATATATCATTGTTTATAAGAGATCAAAAGAGATATAAATGTGATTGATCGATCTAGGGTACTGCATACTAAATCTACTCAGAGTGTGATGCGCATTATGAGCTGCTATATATTCCTAACAGATGTATAGCAACGAGCTCTCAAAGTATGCTGGTCGCACGGATTATTCACTAGTATGAATGTTGAAGAGAGGTCAAGAGGATCCTGTTCGATCCACCATGTGCGAGTGGGAGATGATGGTTTTATTAATGTGATGGGCCTAAGTTGGCCCATCCGCCCATGATGGGCCTAAAAGCCTAGCCCATAATATTAGGGCCCATGGATGGAGGGATATGATGAAGAGGTATGTTTCTTTTTTGGAGGGGACGTATATAAGGGAGAAAAGAGAGGGAGGAATGCACCTTTTGGCATATTACGTACGTTCTTTCCTCCCTCTCTCCCTCCAAAAAGAAAACAATAAGCAAAAGGCCAATCCATCTTCCCTACAAGGCCAATTGACGTCATCGGATCGAACGGGATCGATTTCTCTTCCTCATATCGGCGTCGGTGTTTAATCTGTGGCTAACAAGGTACGTTCAATTCTGTGATGTGCCTTAGGATCAGTGATGCATGTGTTGTTCTCGGGCTCGTCTTCCATATTCGTTTTAGGGGTTCAATTTAGTGTCGAATCCGGTTTTTGGGAATCCGACAAACCCAACAATCACAACACACAATTTTTGTGGAAATCAAGTCAATAGGCCTATCTTTCCTTTGACATAAATCCAATAGCTCTGACGTGAAACATAAAGATGACTTCCATGAGAAAGACAAATAATTTATCCACAACATTGTCACTAAATGATGGTTTTTAGTCATTTGAAGTTGTAAAAATAGTGAGATCAGCAAGTCTAGCGGCAAGACAATGTTAACCTTTTCAATATGAATGGAGTGAAGACACGTTCGCTGCATGGTGATGATTGTAAGTTTGAAGACATAAGCAAGCAGTTTGACACGTTATCCAGCAAAATCTGCATGGAAGACTTTACTAGGCTGTCTACTAATGACTATAACTAGGAGCATTCCCAAAACTACTGTAAGTTCCATACATAGAACATATTCATCCAAAGCAAGAACAGCAGCTCACCTACCGAGCATTCAGCTCACCGGAAAGCTCAACGACTGATAAAGCAGTGCAAATTCAGCTCAACGAAAGGGTTCAAACTTAGGGCTCTACATGGCCATGATAAGCTACCAAAATTAACTAGCATCAGCGTAATCTACAGTATCCCACCCTATAATGCTAGAAAAGCTGTCACTCCCCGAACCTCGAGCACGCGCACATCCCTCGGTTGTCGATAAAATTGCGATGCCCCTGGATGCGTCGCCGACCCATTTATTTTAAGACTGCCGGGGGTTCTGAGTCTTCCACAACACCATCAAGGGGATCAACTACCCCCTCACCTGCAGTGGCGTTAACCACAATAGCAGGGATGTTGAAACCCTACAGGGGACCTTCCCTGATCCCATTGATCCCACGGCGAAACCACGCCCTGAATCGGTGAGGTACCAACTATGGTTAGCCCTCATCAACCAAGATGGTGGTCACTATGAGCTCATGGAGCAAGGGACTCCCAGGGACAAGGACATCGATACTCTGCTCTGTATATCCCTTTGGCTGCCCAAAACGAACCGACCTCGCCTCCATCTAAGGATCTGAAAAAGATTGAGCCCATGATGGGGTGAGATACTGTTTCAGGAAGTTCACCCCCTAAACCTCGATTAGGAGGGAAATACGCCTAGAGGTAGTCTAGCCACACATCATAAAAGACCGACCTCGCTTAAGTTCCTACTTGCACGTCAATACAATTCATATCATAGATGCACACATCAATTGGAATGTCTCACTCAATCTCAATCAATCACAGTGGTCCCGATTATAAGGCCAAATCATTATGACATGTCCCATTCCGTGCTACACAATTTTGTCCCATAATCCGGCGCGTCTATCTCAATCAATCATGCGTTCCAATTATTACTACCCACATAGGCAGTTCTACCCAACACATATCGGTCTTCTGGCGTAGCTAGGCATTGTCTCATTCCTTGAGCACGGCAACATCCACTTGACGTACATCAGGGATGGCATTCCTGAAGGAGCTTCAGTCCGACCTCTACCACAATCCGACATCCATTAATAGGGCATCTCATATAGGGGCATCGTCCATCCGACGCACATTAGGGACGGGTTCTCATAACAATCAAACGATCATTCAATTCTGGCCAAGGACATTATGTTTTGCACTCACATGCCTCAATTAAAATAATGTGCTTGTCCTATTTTATTCGTATTAAAACACCGGTGAAAATAATTGTGTGTGGGTACACGATCAGATTAAACCTTAAAAATCGATACCCTTCCTTTTTAAAATCCCACTATTTGATGTAATATTTAAAAGCATTTTCGGTTTCAAAACCCGACATCCGGTATTTTCTAATTAAATATCAAAATTTTGAAATTTTGAAATAAATACTCAAAATTAACAATTATCACTCAATTGCAATTTTAACAATCAATTGCATAAACTAAGCACGCCACTACAACCAGCACGAAATTCCGGTCAATGGTTATCTCTGTATAATTTCCAATAAATAATAAATAATTAAATAAATTGCAAAAATAATTAAATAAATGCAATTTAATTAGATAAATGCATACTTAGGCCTAAAACACTAATTTAACCACCTAAACGGGCCTAGAAAAATAATGCACCTATCTACATAAATAGTACAATCTATTTAGCCCTTAACTAATCTAATCTAACCACCTAACAATCCTAATTAAGCAACTAAATCACAAATTAATCTAAACTAACCACTTAAACCAAACTTAAGCCAATCTAATTAACCACTAAGTATAATTAACCTCCTAAGCAAGGTTTAGCAAGTAAACTCACCGAATTAGCGGGCTGATGAGTCCATGGCGACGGCGAACGACACTCGGGTCTATGGTGATGTCCGATGAGGTCCCAACGGGCCCGAAAAAGGCCCACGAAGCTCACAGCTGGGTTGTGAGGTTTGGCTTTTGCTCTTAGGCTGAAGGAACCGGTTGAAAGCCTAGCTTTGGCTAGAACTGGCTAGGCGGGACAGTTGACGTCAATGGGGACGGCTTGCCTGAACGACGGATGGTAGGGGGCGAGCGATGTACTAGACGACGGCTTGGGCTCGCGCAAACGTGCAGACGCGTGAGCAGGGAAGTAGGACGACGCGACAACTATGACATCTTGAAATTCCAGTTCTATTTTCAATTAAATGAATCAAGCCTTTCATCGACGTGCCTACAGTTCTATTCTTTGAGCTGATCACTCACGAGATAACTAGAAAAATCTAGGGAAGCCATTAAGGGATTTTAACGCAATAGACTAGAGAATTAGACCATGAATCAACTACTCAGACCGTGCTCATCTACAAAGATCATTACGGTATAGTTAAAAATTAATTAGAGATTAGAGATAGGTCAATTCGATTGAGATAGGTGATCAAATAGTGGATGATTCCACCAGATTACAAATTTCTCGTTGATCGGCATTAAACCGATTTTTCTATCATTTTGGTACCCTATGCCCGTATTTGAAACCTTGAGATTTTCATGACCACCAACAATCGCTAATGTATTGAAGATGTACATTGTGGCTCGAAATAAATCGACCACAGGTCAATTGCACTAAAAATTCCTAAAAGCTACTTGGTAGGCTAGGTCACGCTAAAATCGCAGCAAACCAAAATTAAACGTGAATTTGAATTCAATTTCAGAAGTTTAAAGTTCTGTCGTGACACAACTCATTTTAGGAACATCGATTCATCCTCCGAAGATTTTTCTGCAAATCGAAATTTTTAGCGAAATTTCAACATAGGGCCGTTTTTCATAGGCAAATTTAGGTGACCATTTTTTTTTCTCATTTTAGGGATGCAAGTTGGTTCTATTGGTGAGGAAAAATGTCAATTTTGTCATGGAAACCTTGATGGAATTTATGGGGGTCAAATTGGATCCAATTGAAGAGGATTTAGTTTAATTTGGGGGAAAAATGTTGCAATTCGAAGAACCCTTGGTCCCTCACCTTTTGGACCATTTGGAACATGTTCTAGGGAGAGTTTGATGCGCAAAATTGGCTGAGGAGTTCTACCAATTGTAGTGGGGCCTTGTCAAGGGGACAAAGAGATAGAGATGAAGACTTTGGTGGCTTGGAGGGTCCCTCCATTGTGCAGCTAGCTTCATCTTCCTCTTAGGCTTTACTTTCTCCATTTCCAGCCATTTTGAAGCTCAAGAATTGCAGAGAGCCAAGCTAGCCGTCCCCCCTGCCGTCGACCGCTCGTTAAGCCCGCCAGACCACTGCCGCGTCGCTGTTGTGCCCTCGCACAATTCGAGCTCTCCCATGCGCTGTTCTGCCATCTCGCATGCCCAGCTACTGTCCCGAGCCTCCTCAAGTCCCGTCAAGTTCCCCATCCAGCCGCTTGAGCAACCGTCCACCACCGTGAAGCCTCCGCCTAGCCACTGCAGCCCATCCGCCTGTCTCGTGTCGTTTCCGCCCGCAACAAGCCTCTGACCAGTCCTTTGGCCCACTCAATAGAAGCCGAAACTAGCAAGCCAGCCATGGGCTTTGAGGCCCACTTTGGACCGTTTTCGGGACTCATAAGGTGCCGCCGCTTCGAAGTTTATTGCTTGTCTCCACCTTGTTGTCGTCGTGGATTCATCGAATTTCAAAACCGGTGAGTTTACTCACTAAACTCTGCTTATGAAGTTAATGATGCTTAAGGGTTGATTAGTTTAGGCTAAGTATGGTTTAGGTGGTTAGTTAGAACATATTAGCGATTTAATTACTTGTTATTGCATGTTAGGTGGTTAGATTGGCTTAATTAGCAAATAGACAGGTAGTATTATCTATCTAGATAGTTTTGGAATTTTTTCGAGCTCGTTTTGGTATTTAATTAGGCTTTTCTAGCCTAAGTCTCTATTTATGGCATTTAAATGTATTTATTTAAGTAATTGTGTGTTTATTTAATTATTTATTATTTTTCGAAAATTATACCGAATAGTCGGTGACTAGAATTTTGTGCTGATTGCAATGGTATGCTTGGTTTATTTAATTGAATCCTAGATTGTGCAAATTGAGTGGAATTAGTAAATTTTGGTATTTATCCCAAATTGTGTGATTTTGATATTTTAATTAGAAAATACCGGACGTCGGTTTATAGCGCAAAAAATGTCTTTATAGACTATATTAAATAGTGGGATTTTCTAAAAGAAAGTTATTGTGTTTTTGGCTCAGGCCGACCGTGTACCCACACACAATTATTTTTATTAGGTACTTTTAACTTAGTAATTTATCAGCTTGTGCAAGCATATTTATCATCAACTTTTAGGACCCTTTGCATGTCAGCTTGTGAGAGCAGTGTACTATATCAGCTTACGGGCTTTGATATGTCAGCGTGTTAGAGCAATATACATTTTGTTTGCTTTTAAGCCCCTTTGCATGTCAGCTGGTGAGAGCAGTATACCTTATCAGCTTGTGTGAGCTAGTATCGTTAAATCAGCTTGTGAGAGAACAATCTATATTATCAGCTTGTGCAAGCTACTAGCTATTTATATCAGCCTGTGAGAGCTATGACTATATATTGCAGCTTGTGAGAGCATTGAATGATTATTTCAGCTTGTGTGAGTAGTGGTCATATTGAATTGATCGATAGTGCTATTGATGTTGAATTGAACCGATTGACTGATTGATCGATGGTAGATTGAATTGAGTGGTGGGTTGACATTGTGAACTATATTGACTTGCAGGAAGGAACTGAGGCAAATGTAAGTCCTCTATCTTGTGTGTGTATAGGCATATTTCCTTCCTAATCGAAGTTTAAGGGGTGAACTTGCTAAGACGTCATCTCACCCCATCGTGGGCTAACATTTTTAGGTCCTTAGATGGCTATTCCCTCTACCTTTTGTATTCTTGTTTATATAGACTAGGCTTGTATATATTACTTAGTCTGATGTGTATAAAAGTGTGTGTGGTTTTGAAAATTTGTGGCCCTACTTTTCTATCTCATCTTTGTGTTGTCTGGGGATTTAATTATTCACTTACGCATGCGCATTAAAAAAAAAAAAGGGTCGGCGACGCGTCCTAAGATGTCGTAATTTATTTGACCACCAAGGGATGGGTACGGGCTTGAGGATCGGGGCATGACATCCCTACCTAGTGTGGTATCAAAGCTAGTTTATAGTTGGAGTAATATGGTGCGATAAGTTTATGAGATAGTTAGTAGGATTGACCTTTATTTCATGTTGGTGCATGTCTGTGATAGCTATTTGGTAGAATTATTTGTTTGAGATCGCTCAGCTTCTAATTTTGTGTGGATTGGAAAGCAGGTTTCTTTAAAGATCCTACAAAATGAGTGATCGAGAGCAGAGGACTCCTAGAAAGCATACCATCAGGCCTATTACTCGGGGTAGGATGCCGACGAGGGTCGGTACCCAAGGAGGTCGTGGTCGAGCGCTAGCTCAAGCCAGCGCTAGTGGTGTAGCACCGCCTCCTGTTGGTGCTAGGGTAGTAGCCTCTGGTGATCCTAGGTTTGAATGGATAAGGCAGGCGCTTGAAGCGATGGGAGGAATGATGGGGCAGCAGGCCTAGAACCAAGCCGCCGCCACCACTACCGCCGCCACTATTGCTGCTGCTACTGCTACCGTTGCCGCCGCCGCTGTCGCACCTGCCGAAGTTCCACCTGGGAAGATAGTTGTGGAAAGGGAGAGACCAATTCACAAGATCGTAGATCAGTTCTTGAAGTTGAACTCACCAATGTTCACAGGTGCCGAAGATCTCGAGACTGCCTCACTTTAGATTCAGGATTTGGAGAAGGCTTTTGCACTTCTGAGGTGCAATAAGGAAGAAAAGGTTGTCCTAGTAGTATACCAACTGCAAGGTAACGCGAATGTATGGTGGAGGGCCACCAGATACATAGTATTTCCAAAAGGCATAGTCCTGGTGTGGAACGCTTTCCTAAAAGCCTTCAACAACAAGTACTTTTTAGGTAGTGCCCAAGAACAAAAGATAAAGGAATTTCAATGCCTCTGCCAAGGGATGATGACTGTTGACCAGTATGAGGTCAAGTTTGAGGAGCTTTCTCAATACGCTTTAAGACTGGTGGAGGATCCTAAAGACAAAGCTCGAAGGTTTAGGAATGGCCTTTGACTATAACTGAAGAATCCCCTGGTACCACTAGATCTAAAGGACTATCATGAAGTGTACAACCGGGCCTAGCTGATAGAGAGAAGTTTGAATGAGCAAGCTACCTCGTTGGGATCAAGGTTTAATTTGCACAGAGATGGAAACCGGTATGGGAAGAACCCTATGACCAAAGGAAGGTTCCATGTGCCGCCCAATAGGAATGGTGGAGTTGGAAAGTTGGTACTACATCAGAATGGCACATGTCGCTTCTACGGAAGATGACATAGTTCGGCCCCATGCCATCTTAGGATGAGTGCGTGTCTTGAGTGTAGCCAGCCGGATCACATGGCCAGAGACTATCCTAGAAGGCCGAGAAGATTTCAGCAGTTACCGTCGCCATCGCCAATGGGTTAGAACAGAAGATTTGGGCCACAGATCACATAGTAGGGAGGACATAATAGACTACCAGCACAAGGACAAGTGAACGCCATCACAAGAGGTCAGGCAGAGGACTCGCCTGATGGTTACAGGTACGGTTTCGCTGAATGACCATGCTGCATATGCTTTATTTGATCCTAGTGGGACTTATTCGTTTATAGCCGAACAGTTCATTAAGCTGATAAGATTGAGTCCTCAGTTATTGGAGTCAGTGGTTATCATATTTACACTGTTAAAGAATAAGGTGTTAGCTGCATTGGGTTGTTCTGGTTGCAAGCTAGTAATCGGTGAGCGGGGGGGGGGGGATGATAGACTTGTTAGTCATATTCATGTATGATTTCGATTTGATAATTGGCATGGACTGACTCACCAAGTAACAAACTAAAATGGATTGCTATCGTAAAGCGATTCAGTTTAACCCATTAGTGGGTGAAAGTTTCAAGTTTGTTGAGAATCGAGGAGGACCCTTGATTTCCTTAATCTCATTGCTTGAGGCAAATCGTTAGACGGAGGTTGTCAAGGTAACTTGGAAACTATCGTGGATATGACAGTTGATGAGCTAAAGATCGAAGATATCTCAATGGTGCAAGAATTTCCAGACGTGTTTTTGAAAGAATTGCCAGGCTTATCGCCAAAGAGAGAGATATAATTCATGATTGAATTACCTCCCGGGACAGAGCCAATCTCTAAGGCTCCTTACCAGATGTTGTTATCTTAGTTGAAGAAACTAAAGGTACAGATGCAAGAATTGTTGGATAAGGGATTCATATGTCCAAGTGCATCGTCTTGGGGAGCACCAGTTCTGTTTGTAAAGAAGAAAGATGATTTGTTGCGCTTGTACATCAACTATCGACAACTCAATCAGGTGACGATCAAGAATAAGTACCCACTCTCGAGGATCGATGACTTGTTTGACCAGTTACAAGGAGCGTCGATATTTTCAAAGATCGACTTGAGGATATCGTATTATCAGTTGAGGATAAAAAATGAGGATATACCAAAGTTAGCGTTTCGTACTCGATACGGCTATTATGAGTTCGCTGTAATGCTGTTTGGTTTTACAAACGCTCCAGTTGCTTTTATGGATATGATGAACCGAGTCTTTAAGGAGTATCTAGATTAGTTTGTGATCATGTTCATCGATGATATTCTGGTATACTCGAGAAGTGCGGAGGAGCACGAGAGGCATTTGAGGATGTCACTTGAGACCCTGAGGATCCATGGATTGTACACTAAGTTTAGCAAGTGTGAGTTTTGGTTAACTCGTGTTGTGTTTCTAGGTCACATGATTTCAGGTGAAGGAATCTCTATGGACCCGTCTAAGATTGAAGCAGTATCAGTTGGCCAAGACCGATGACAATGTCATAGATCAGAAGCTTTTCGGGTTTGGCAGGCTACTATAGAAGGTTTGTGGAAGGGTTTTCAACTTTAGCGTCGCCGTTGACTCAACTCTTGAAGAAGAAAGAAAAGTTCGTGTGGACAGACAAGTGCAAGCATAATTTCCAAGAGCTTAAGCAAAAGTTGACTACCACACCTATGCTGACCATTCCATTTGGTCCTAGAGGATATGAAATCTATAGTGACGCGTCTTTTAGAGGACTAGGTTGCGTATTGATGCAACATGGTAGGGTGATTGCATACACGTCCCGTCAGTTGAGACCTCATGAGTGGAATTACCCGACGCATGACTTAGAACTCATAGCAAAATCGTTTTCGCTCTAAAGATTCAGAGACATTATTTGTGTGGAGAAAGATTCCAGATCTTCACTGATCATCAAAGTCTCAAGTATCTATTCTCTTAGAAGGAGTTGAATATGAAACAGCACCGCTGGATGGAACTTTTGAAGGACTACGATTGTGATATTCTATATCACCCCGGGAAGGCGAATAAGGTCGCAGATGCTTTGAATCGGAAATCTTTAGTTGCACAGATGATAGTTAAGGAATGGGTTTTACTCAAAAGAGCTTGGGATTCGGTATTCAAATTTGAGGCAAGCCACTTTTCGAATCTTATGGCCACCCTCAGAATTGAGCCGAATTTCATATCAGAATCAAGACACTTCAATTGATAGACCCTGATGTTCAGAAGATTCTGCAAGAAGATACCAATAAAAGAAAGGTTGATTTTCAGATTGCTGAAGATAGAACACTGAGGTTCCGAGGACGATTGTGTGTACTTGATGATGCAGAGCTTAAAGAGAAAATTTTATCAAAAGCTCATCGTAGTAATTACAACATTCATCTCAGTAGTACGAAGATGTATCAAAATCTGCGTCAACAATATTAGTTGTTTGGTATGAAGGTGGACATCGTCAAGCATGTCACCAAGTGTCTAATGTGTCAACAAGTGAAGTGATGTGGACATCAAGCCATATCGAGGAGGAGGTGCTAAGGACCCATTGTTTATTCCTACTAGTTGGATCACTCGACGCGGGCCAAGCAATTTAGGCAAGCTGTTGGCATCATGATTCGTGATCTTTGATATAAAGATGTCCTTGGATCAAATCTTGAAGAATTTTGGAAATCTTGACGCAATTTGATTATCTAGTCACCAAATATTTGACCAAGTCAAATAGGAATATTCTTCTTGTTTAGTAATATTCTAGAATATGATGCATTATATCTCTAAGGTTGGTTTTAGGGTTTGTGTGGCGGCTAGAATGCCTATATATAACACTGACTGAATTTCTTTGGGGGAACAGATATATTTTATTTTTGAGGAAAAAGTTGAGAGATTCTCTTCTATTGTTCTTTTGAGGACTTGACCTAATCAAGGTTCCCTTGTGACATTTAATTTGACTTATCGAGCGAGATAGCAAATTCTTTCGCTCGTGGCGTCTATAATGTTGGTTGGTTGACACGCGTTCGTCAACAGATCATTTTCATACCAAGGTTACCAACCACAGGTTTGATTGGTCAAGGTTTGCGATTCGCACCATCTAGGCCTTCGTATAACGATTCTTCCGCAACGATTCACATCAGTTGGTATCAGAGCTTGTTTCTACAAGGTCTATTTATCTTTAATTTTTTGTTGATATTTAGAAATTTGAGATTGATTGAGTTAGGGTTTCGGTTTTAGCTAATTTAGGGATCCGATTGCTTTTATGCTTCCATACGTAGTTGTTTGCTGTTAGCTTTAAATTTTCTTTTCTAGCATCTTAAATTGTTTCTGAGTTCGTCAAAAAAAAAAAAAAAAAGAGAGAAAGAAAACGCACACAACAAAAAAAATGCGCAAGAGAAAAAAAAAACAGATTCGGCAAAAAAAATTAGCCAAACAAAAAAAAAATCAAGAAGGCGACTCCTTTGTTAGTAGGCCGAATTGAAACAAAATCAATAGTGATTTGTGTTTCAATTGGAATTTCGAAAGTTGTACTTGTTGGTTTGAAATTGTTACTTGTTGAAACAAAATCAATAGTGATCTAATCTTGTTTGATTAGTTTGATTGATTGTCGTGAGGGGGTTGAATAAAGAGCTTGTGAAAAGACAATATGAGAGGAAAAAGGCAAGAGTGTGTAAGCTTAATTCAGGGTGGAAAAAGCCTAGACTTGAGTTAAACACGAGGGGAGTGACAAACACCTCGAGAAAAACACGTAAGGGAGCGATTGGTGAGGATTTTTGTGACTAACGTTTACTTGCAGGTCTAAAATATGTCACACAAAGAAAGTGTGAATCAAAAGGAAGTTGACTCCATACGAAGGGATGAAACGCTCGTGGAAAGCATCCAGCAATTGAGGGCTATAGTGGAGGAGTTTAGTGGCCGAATGATGGGGAATGACATGAGGGTTGATGGTGACCGAGAGCTACCCGGGGTAAGGCCGCAACATCAGCGAGACACCTCTAGAACACGACATAGAAGGCAGCGGCATTATGATGATGATGAGACCGACATGGAGGATGATCGAGATGCTCGATTTGGAAGGTGGAATGGAACTTGAGGATTTAAACACCGAGAAGATAATGAACTTGGCAATATCAAGATGAAGATTCCTTCTTTCCAAGGTAAGAATGATCCTGATACGTATCTAGAATGGGAGAAACACATGGAGATGGTATTTGATTGCCAACGATATTCCGAGCTCAAAAAGGTAAAAATTGCAGCTATTAAATTTACTGATTATGCTATAATTTGGTGGGATCAACTTGTGACTAGTAGAAGGTGCAATGGTGAAAGACCGATAGAGACATGGGATGAGATGAAAGCGGTGATGAGGAAGCGTTTTGTACCTAGTCATTACCACCGAGATTTGTTTCAAAAGTTACAAAATCTCACACAAGGCAATAAGAGCGTGGAAGAGTATCACAAGGAGATGGGGATTGACATGATCCGTGCTAATGTGGTGGAGGATCGTGAGGCCACAATGTCAAGATTTTTGAGCGGTTTGAGCCGAGACATAGCATGGGTGGTGGAGCTGCAACACTATGTTGAATTGGAGGAATTGGTGGACAAAGCCATCAGAGTTGAGCAACAATTGATGTTGGACCGAAATCACAAGAGTGGAGGAGGTTCAAATCAGAATTGGAGATCCAATTGGAAGAGAGATGAGAAGCCAAATTGGAGAGGAAACAATACCAAAATTGAAACCTCAAAGGAGAAGGAGAGGGATGGTAAAGTTGGAACGAATTCGGCTTCAGGAAAAACCGAAAACCCTAACACTAGAACTCGTGAGATTAACTAGAACTCGTGAGATTAAATGTTTTAAGTGTTTGGGCAGGGGTCATATGGCGAATCAATGCCTTAATAGGAGGGTGATGATCATGACTGGACATGGTATTATTGAGTCAGAAAGTGAAAGGGAAGAAGAGGATGATGAGATGCCACCATTGGAGGATTGTAGTGATGGAGAAGTGGCTATAAAAAGAGACTTATTGGTGGTTAGACATTCTCTAAGTGTGCAAGTAAAGGAGGAGGAGCATCACCAACAAAGAGATAACTTGTTTCATACAAGATGCGTGGTGAATGGTAAGATCTGTAGTATGATAATTGATGGAGGTAGTTGTGCGAATGTGGCGAGTTGTGTTATGGTGGATAAGTTGGGTTTGAAGATGACAAAGCACCCTAGGCCTTATAGACTTCAATGGTTAAATGATAGTGGTGAGGTGAAAGTATCGAAGCAAGTTCGAATTCCATTTGAGATAGGGAGATATAAGGACGAGGTAGAGTGTGATGTTGTACCAATGTAAGCGGGTCATATCTTGCTTAGAAGACCATGGCAATATGATCGAAAGGTACATCATGATGGATATACTAATCTTTATTCATTGGTGATGAATCAAAAGACTTATACCTTGATACCAATGACACCTAGTGAGGTGTATCAAGATCAGTTAAAGTTACAACGAGAAGCCCAGAGAGAGAGAAAATGTGAGAAATTCAAGGGCTTGCGTGGTGTGTTTGAGACACAAGGAAAAGGAGAGGGCGAGAGAAAGATTGTGGTGAAAACCGAGGGAAAAGAAGAGAGGAAAGAAAAGAGGCAAAACAATTTTTATGCAAAATCAAGTGAAGTGAGGAGAGCTTTAGTTCTAGATCGACCAATACTTGTACTTGTGTACAAGGAGGTTTTATTTTCTATTAACGATCTTGACCCAAGTTTACCTAGTCCTATTATGCCTTTATTGCAGGAATTTGAAGATGTCTTTCCTGATGAACTTCCTGGAGGGATACTACTGATTCGAGGCATAGAACATCAAATTGACTTGATTCCTAGTGTGCCATTACCTAATCAACCCGCATATCAAAGCAATCCCGAGGAGACAAAGGAACTTCAGCAGCAAGTTAGTGAATTATTAGAACGGGGGTATGTGAGAGAGAGTCTTAGCCCGTGCACTATGCTGTTTTGTTGGTGCCAAAGAAGGATGGAACTTGGCGAATGTGTGTCAATTGCTGAGCAATCAACAATATTATAGTAAAGTATCAACATCCTATTCCTAGGTTAGATGACATGTTGGATGAGTAGCATGGTTCTTGCATTTTCACTAAAATCGATTTGAAAAGTGGCTATCATCAAATTAGGATGAAAGAAGGTGATGAATGGAAAACTGCATTTAAGACCAAGTATGGGTTATATGAGTGGTTAGTCATGCCATTTGGATTAACTAATGCACCGAGCACGTTTATGCGACTCATGAATCATGTTTTGTGTGCTTTTATTGGTCGATTTGTGGTTGTCTATTTCGATGACATCTTGATTTATAGCCAAAGTCCTGATGACCATATTGAGCATGTGCAAGCTGTCTTGCAGGTTTTAAGGGCCGAGCAACTGTACGCTAATCTAAAGAAGTGCTCTTTTGCTACTAACAAATTAGTATTTCTAGGATTTGTTGTTAGTGCTAATGGTATACAGGTTGATGAAGAAAAGGTCAAAGCAATCCGTGAATGGCCAATGCTTAAGACCATAGGAGACGTGCGTAGCTTTCATGGATTGGCGAGTTTTTATCGGCGATTTGTGAGAAATTTCATAACCATCGCCGCACCTTTAACTGAGGTTATCAAGAAGCACGTGGGTTTCACGTGGGGAGAAGAGCAAAAGAAAGCATTTAATCTGCTAAAAGATAAGTTGACTAATGCTCCTTTGTTATCTTTACCGAATGTCAGTGTTACTTTTGAAATAGAGTGTAATGCTTCTGATACAGGAATTGGAGCCGTGTTGATGCAAGGAGGGCGTTCCATAGCTTATTTCAGTGAGAAATTGAGTGGGGCAACATTGAATTATCCTACCTATGATAAGGAGATGTATGCTTTAGTGCGAGCTTTGGAGACTTTGTGATCCACACTGATCATGAGACCTTGAAATACTTGAAAAGGCAGCAAAATTTGAATAAAAGACATGCCAAATGGATGGAGTTCATCGAGACTTTTCCATATGTAATCAAGTACAAGAAAGGTAAGGAGAATGTGGTAACCGATGCACTTTCTCGAAGGTATGCGATTCTAACTATTTTAGAAGCAAAGTGTCTAGGTTTTGAGCATATCAAGGGCTTATATACTGATGATGATGACTTTGGGAGAGTTTATGAAGCATGTGAACACGCTGCATTTGATAAATTCTATAGACATGAAGGTTATCTTTTTCGTGAAAACAAACTATGTTTGCCGAAGTGTTCTTTGCGTGAATTGTTGGTGCGAGAAGCGCATAATGGTGGTTTAATGGGGCATTTTGGTATTAATAAGACTTATGAAGTGCTACATGAACATTTTTATTGGCCACATATGAAGAGAGATGTCACACGTGTTTGTGAGAGATGCATTGCTTGTAAGCAATTGAAGTCTACAACTGAACTGCATGGCTTGTATACACCATTACCTAATCCAATGCATCCTTGGACTGATATTTCTATGAATTTTGTGTTAGGATTGCCTAGGTCTAAGAGAGGTAGAGATTCTATTTATGTGGTTGTTGATCGGTTTTCAAAAATGGCTCATTTTATACCTTATCATAAAACTAATGTTGTATCTCATGTTGTTGATTTGTTCTTTAGAGAGGTTGTATGTTTGCATGGCATGCCTAGATCGATTGTTTCAGATCGAGATTCTAAATTTCTTAGCTACTTTTGGAAAACATTGTGGAAAAAACTAGGAACACGGTTGTTATTTTCTACTACTTATCATCCACAAACTGATGGTCAAACTGAGGTTGTTAATAGAACTTTAGGGGTATTGTTGCGTGCTATTATTAAAAAGAACATTAAATCTTGGGAATTTTGTCTGCCACGTGTTGAATTTGCATATAATAGGAGCATACATTCTACTACTAAATTTACATCATTTGAGGTTGTCTATGGTTTTAATCCATTGACTCCGTTAGATTTAACCCCTTTACCCATTGATGAGCGTGTGGATTTAGATGGAGCGAAGAAAGCTGAATTTGTCAAGGCGTTACATGAGAAGACCATAGCACCCCGAACCCTTCGTAGGTCGCCACAAGCACCAATGTTACTCCTTATTACCTTTCTCCTTAGAAGAGGCGTCGTAGTTCACAGGCATTTTTTTTTTTTAAAGCGGTCCCAACGCGACTCATTAGCGGAAGCAAAACATCACCATCTCTCCCCCTACCAACCATGATACAAATACACACCACTAATCATCATGATTTTATAGACAAGCAACGACACATTATTTACATATACTTTCAAGATGGGACTTCTTTTGGGTCAATACATAAAAAGGAAAAGCTAGGACTTAGCCATGTCCAGCCTAAAACCTCAAAAAGGATCCTCGACCCTCTACATCACACGCGCCCAACCCCCATCATAAGTGTCGGCTAACTATCCCCAAAAACACAGCCCCTACTCGTCGCGCACAGGTCTCACACCCAGTCTGGTGCGTCGGGCGGTGGCGGTGGCAGCAGCCCTCTCATCACCCCATCGCAGCGAACGTGGACGGAGACAAACTCCTAGACGACTGGGCCCCCAGCCAGGCCTATGTCGTACGTGACAAAACATCGCACACGTATGTATGTTAGTCCAGGCACAGAAGGACAGCTGTACTTCTCACACTCTACCTCGACATCGAACGGTAACCCGTAAAACGCACCTCGCGCGACAGCAGGAAGCGGCATACTGCTAATCTAAAATGTTGGTCCCCAAAGGGGTGAGTACAACCACTCAGCAGATAAAAGAATCCAATAACACCTCAATGCATCATGCAAATCATACATGCATTGCAGGCGTTACTTACCTTGAAGCCATGTGCATACTATCATGCATAACATATACATGTCCTCATCATCAAGACATCATCACATCACACTTGTCATCATCATCATGGCATCATTATAATCATATTCATGTCATCATCATCATAATCATCATGCATATCATCATGCCATATCATATATCATCATCATCATCATCATCATGCATATCATCGTGCATATCATCATGCATATCATCATGCCATATCATATATATATATCATCATCATCATCATCATCATCATCATCATCATCATCGTGCCATGGGTGATCATCATCATATCACATCACATATTGTCATCATCATCATGCATATCATCATGCCATGGTTTAATTTCCACTTTTAACTTTCAATTTGATCACCACATCACCCATTCCTCGAATCATCAATTTCATCATCCTCTCGAGTAAAGACCTCCGAGGCTTCCGGCATTCAGCCATTCCGGGCCACCGGGCATCCGGCCCCCCACATTCCGGGCATCTCGCATACCAACTAGCATCACAAGGCATTCTCCTCGGGCAGAAACCTCCGGCAGGGCTTTCGGCATTTACACTCCCTGGCCGGGCATCCCGCACCTCAATTCTAGCATCGCGAGGTATTCCCCTCGGGTAGAAACCTCCGACAGGGCTTCCGGCATCCCCACGTTCCGGGCATCCTAAATCTCCCAGGGCCATCCAACAATGCATCTCAATACATTCCGGGCATCATCCTCCAGCACAACCACCTCCTCACTTATCATTATCCATATTTACCGATTTTAGTCTTAATTTAGCATGACATATGGCGTGACATCCAACAAGTCATACTTGACATGGAATTCACACATGCATCTCAATTCAATGTCATGCATACATGAACTGGTATAATTATTTATGAAATAAAATTAAAGGAATTTATGGCCAATAAAATAATCCATTTTTCATGCCCTTTTTTATTTATTTAAATTCCAGCCTTTTGTTATTTTCAAAAATATTAAATTTAATATCTATAAATTCCCAAAAATTATAAAAATTAAGGCAAGTCATAAACTAGCCAATAGGATAATAATTTCATGCAAAATACATGGCTAAACAGAATTTCACAAAATTTCACAATTCTCACAAAATGGCATGTCATTTTCGGGTAAAATCAGAATGCACAGTTTCTGAAGAAATTCGATTAAAATATCCATATGACCTTCACAAATTACGAAATTTTACCAAGTTATAGCCATGACATTTTCGTACATCTTTCATGCAGAACTCCAAGCCAGATTATTTTTATATTATTTTCTACAGTCTCACGAAGCTTCTGGATCCATTACCGCATCGTCCAATACATGCTTCTCCGAAATACTCAGCTTTCACCTACCTATTCTCTTTATTTTCCTCTGAAATTTAGATATGTTATACATAAATATGTCCTCTACAAGTTTAATGCAGAAATCTAAGTCAAATAACCAGATTATAGTCGTCATTTAGGTCCATGAAGTCTCGGGTGTCCCAAAATACATCTCCAGATTTACCGTCTTGAAGATCAAGTCGATTTACTAGGCTATACTTGTTAATTTCACTTCAAATTTGAGTATGTTGTATTTTAAGATGTTCCCTACAACTTTCGTGAAGAGATCGAAGAAATATTCTTAGTAAAATCAACATGCAACCACAAATCCAACAAGAGGTCAGTAAAATCGTTCCAGATCTGAGGTCTCCGTAGGATGAGCGTTTAACCCCGTACATCTCCATCATTGTCAACGAAATTTTAATATTTTGTAGTTCAAGATGTTAGCTACAACTTTCATGAAGAAATTGAAGCCAAAATCGGACTCCAAACATGCATGCAGGCTCACACAAAATTCTGACTCAAACTGTTCAAGCGAAAACGGTCACACCACTCAAGAACAAGCCAACCATACTTCGGTTTTCCTCACCTAATCACCCAAACTCGACCCTATATCATCCATACATGTAACAAACACACATGCAAGAGCAGCTAGAGGACTCCAACTTGCCTCTAGATCACACGAACGGTGGCACACGGCGGCGAACACGGCGGACGGACGGCGACTCCTCCTCGGCTTCTCCTCTCTCTCGGCCGCTCTCCCTCTCTCTCACACAATCTCTCTCTCTCTCTCTCACTCTCTTGGGCGAACCAGCCACTCTCTCTCCTTCCCTTCTCTTTTATCCCCCCTAATCCTCATCATTAGTAATCATTACTTTGCCTCCTAACTAGCCAATGCATGCCTCCCTTGTCTAGGCCAATGCATGAAGACTTCTTGCCACTTGTCTTGATGGGCTTTTGGGCTTGGGCTTTTGGGCCGGCCACTCTTGGGCCTCCCTCTTGGTCGATGGCAGCCTACTTGTGGGCTTCAATGGGCCGGCCAACTTGGCCCATTAAAGATCCACTCTTGGGCTTAAGGCCCAATCAAATCCCCTTTTTTTTTTTAAAAAAAAATTATTTTATAAATTTTAAATTTTAATTTTCCACATGGCCAAAGTCTTGTGACATTTTATTTATAGGAATTTAATTTATAAGATGCATGGCCAAGCATAGATTATTATCATTAATCTATCAAATTTAGAATCTCACAAACATATGCACAAATCATCTAATCTTAAAAAGAGACTAATGGCTAAAGCATAATCCATAGGTAATTTTATTACCTAATTAGAGACTTTAACACATCTTATAACTTCACTTTGAATTTTGGGATGCCACAAAGACGCGCGCAAATATTGAGCGCAAGACTGAGCAATATGCAAAGCAAGCCAACAAAGGGCGCAAGGAAGTGGTGTTTGAACCCGCCGATTGGGTTTAGGTTCATATGCGCAAAGAGAGATTTCCTGAGCAGCGACATTCTAAGTTATTACCACGAGGGGATGGACCATTCATGGTTTTGGAAAGAGTTAACAATAATGCCTACAAGCTTGATCTTCCAGGTAAGTATGATGTTAGTGCCACATTTAATGTTTCTGACTTAACTCTTTTCAATGCCAGTGATGATTTGAGGGCAAATCCTTTGCACGGGGGAGGGAATGATGTGGACATCAAGCCATATCGAAGAGGAGGTGCTAAGGACCCATTGTCTATTCCTATTGGTTCAATCACTCGAGCGCGGGCCAAGCAATTTATGCAAGCTGTTGGCATCATGATTCGTGATCTTTGGCGTGGAGATGACCTTGGATCAAATCTTGAAGATTTTGGAAATCTTGGCGCAATTTGATTATCTAGTCACCAAATATTTGACCAAGTCAAATAGGAATATTCTTCCTGTTTAGTAATATTCCAGAATAGGAATATTCTAGAATATGATGCATTATATCTCTAAGGTTGGTTTTAGGGTTTGTGTGGTGGCTAGAATGCCTATATATAAGACTGACTGAATTTCTTTGAGGGAACAGATATATTTTATTTTTGAGGAAAAAGTTGAGAGATTCTTTTCTACTGTTCTTTTGAGGACTTGACCTAATCAAGGTTCCCTTGTGACGGTTAATTTGACTTATCAAGTGAGATAGCGAATTCTTTCGCTCGTGGCGTCTATAACGTTGGTTGGTTGACACGCGTTCGTCAACAGGTCACGTTCATACCAAGGTTGCCAATCACAGGTTTGATTGGAGGTCGAGGTTTGCAATTTGCACCATCTAGGCCTTCATAGAACGATCCTTCTACAACGATTCACATCATGAAGGCATAGCATTATAAGCCGAGAGGACTTCAGCAACCTCTTGAGATTCCCGAGTGGAAATGAGAACACATCACAAATGGATTTTGTGATAGGCTTACCAAGGAGTCAGAGGGGTAATGATTCCATTTGGGTAGTGGTCGACAAATTAATGATGTCAGCTCACTTCATCGCAGTGTGAAAGGATCTTGATTTGGACAGACATGTAGAGTTGTGTGTGCATCAGATTATTCGTCTACATGGAATGCTGGTGATGATTACTTCAAACAGAGACCCGAGATTCACAGCTGCATTTTGGAAGAGTTTGCAGATTGCTTTAGGAACAAAGCTGCAGTACAGTACTGCTTATCATCCTCAAATGGATGGCCAGTTTAAGAGGATCATTCAAACCCTCGAAGACATGCTGCGAGCTTCCGTGTTGGATTTCAAAGGAAGCTGGGAGGAACACTTTATCTTATCGAGTTTGCCTACAACAACAGCTACCAACAGAGCATTCAGATGGCTCATTTCGAAACATTGTATGACAGAGTGTGCATAATGCCATTGTGTTGGGATGAAGTCAAAGAATGAAAGATCACAGGCCCAGAGTTAGTTCAGCAGTCGGTGGATGTTGTTGCCATCATTAGAGACAGATTAAAGACCGCTCAAAGGCGCCAGAAAAGCTACGCAGATAAGCGTCGAAGGCCTTTGGAGTTTCAAGTTGGTGATCATGTTTTCCTGAAGGTGTCACCAAAGAGGGGTACTTCACACTTTCGCAAGAAGGGAAAACTAAGTCTGAGGTACGTAGGTCCCTTTGAGATTCTAGAACGAATCAAGATCCTAGCGTATCGTCTTGCATTGTTGCCGAGGTTAGTGTAAGTGCATGACATCTTTCACGTGTTGATGTTGAGGAAATATGAGCCTGACCCGACCCACATGCTTAATTTTGACAAATTAGACATGGATGATAGAGTGTCATATGTGGAAAGCCCGATTTAGATTGTGAATCAGAAAGAATAGAATCTGCGTACCAAGATGATCCCGTTAGTTAAAGTGGTCTAGCAACACCACGGCATTGAAGGAGCAACCTAGGAAAGTGAAGATTCGATGAGACGACTGTACCCCCACATTTTTGTTTAAAGAATTGTAATGGTTTAAATTTCGATGGCAAAACTTTTATAAGAGGGGAAGAGTTGTGACATCTTGAAATTCAAGTTCTATTTTCAATTAAATGAATCAGGCATTTCATCTACGTGCCTATAGTGCTATTCTCTAAGCTCATCACTCATGAGATAATTAGAATATCTAGGGAAGCCATTAAGGGATTTTAACGCAATAAACATGAGAATTCGACTAGGAATCGACTACTCGACCGTACTCATCTACAGAGATCATTATGGCATAATTAAAAATCAATTAGAGATTAGAGATAGGGCAATTCGATTGAGATAGGTGATCAAAGAGTGGGTGATTCCACCATATTGCAAAATTCTCATCGATCGGCACTAGACCGATTTTTCTATTGTTTTGGTACCTGTGCCCGTATTTGAAACCTCGAAATTTTCATTACCACTTACTATTGCTAATGTGTTGAAGATGTACATTATGGCTCGAAATAAATCGACCACAAGTCAATTGCACTAAAAATTCCTGAAAGCTACACGGTAGGTTAGGTCACGCTAAAATTGCGCCCGATCGAAATTAAGTGCAAATTTGAATCCGATTTTAGAATTGAAAGTTCTGTTAGGTCACGACTCATTTTAGGAACGTCGACTCATCCTTCAAATATTTTTCTGCAAATCGAGATTTTTAGCGGAATTTCAACATAGGCCGTTTTTTACAGGAAAATTCAAGGGACCTTTTTTATCGCGTTTTTGGGATGCAAGTTGGCTCTATTGGAGAGAAAAAAATGTCAATTTGGTCATGGACACCTTGGTGGAATTTATGGGGGCCAAATTGGATCCAATTGAAGAGAATTTGGTCCAATTTGGGGGAAAAATGTTGCAAATTCGTTGGCCTCTTCATCCCTCACCTTTTGCACCATTTGGAACATGTTTTAGGGAGAGTTTGATGCACAAAATTAGCTGAGGAGGTCTGCCAATGGAGGTGGGGCCTTGTCAAGGGGACAAAGAGATAGAGAGGAAGACTTTGGTGGCTTGGAAGGTCCTCCATTGTCCAGCTGGCTTCTTCTTCCTCCTAGGCTTTGCTTTCTCCATTTCCAACCATTTTGAAGCTCGAGAATTGCAGAGAGCCAGCCATCCCCCCTACCGTCGACCGCTCGCCAAGCTCAACGGACTGCCGATGCATCGCTGTTACGCCCCCGTGTGAGCCACGCTCGTCCTGTGTGTCATTCCGTTGTTCCACATGTGTAGTCGCTATCTTGAATCTCCTCTGCGACATCTTGAAATTCGACCCCGTTTCGTTAAAGTGAAATGGCCATTTCGTCGACGTGCTTAGGGTCCTTTTTCTCTGGGCCGATCACTCACGAGTTAACTAACCTATTGGATAAGCCGTTAAAGGACATATCTGCAGTAAAATCCTTAAAAGCTACTCAATTTGTTGGATTGGACTAAAATCACGTCTGATCGATTTTTAACCACGAAATTGAACTCGATTTCGGAAATCGAATTTTAAGCATGTCATAATCCTTTTTTTTAGGACATTGTCTCATCGTTCGTCAATTTATTGATGAGTCCGAAATTTCAAGAAAGAAATTATCGGAAGAAAAATTGAAGCCCGAAAGGAAATAAAAAGGGAAAGAGAAAAGAAAATAAAATAAGAGAAGTAATATGATTTACTTTTTCTTTTTCTCTCTCTCTCCCTTCTCTTTTCTTTTCTCTATTTTTTCTCTTTTCTCTCTCTCTTCTCTCCCATTTTCCCTCCCCCTTCGTGTGGACAGCTTCCCCCTCCTGACTTCTCTCTCTCTCTCTCTCTCTCTCTCTTCTTTGACCAGTCAATCCCTGTCTCTCTCTTCTCCCTCTTCTCTCTCTTTCGCACTCTCTCTCCTTCTCCATTCCGCGGATTCAAGCGAACTAGAAGCAGAAGCTCGAGTAGAAGCAGCAGCTCGCCAAAGCCGCCGCTCGCTACCCGTCCCGTCACCCGCACTCGCGACACCCACCCGCGCAACGCCGCGCATTTCGCCGGCCGTCCCTTGCTCCCAGGCGTGCTCCCCCGCGCGGTCCAACCGCTGCCCAGCTTCTGTCCAGCCCTCGTCCGGCCACCTCCGACCACCGTTCGACCCCGCCGGACCTCCCCGGCATCTCCCTCGCCCTTCGCTGGCCTCGCCTTGTTGTTTTGGCCGCCGGACTAGCTTCGGCTAGCCAAGAACAGCAACCCACAAAGTGGGTTTCCAGCTAGTTCGGGCTCGCTTTTGGGCCGTTTCCAGGCCCCGAACCCAAGCCATGCTTTGGGAAGATTCGTTCCTCGCATCGCCCCCGTCGGATTGATCCGATTTGCACGCGATTTGGTGAGTAATCTCACTAATCCCTGATTAGTTGGCTAATTATGCTTAACGGTGGTTTAGTTTTAATTAATTAGATTTATGTGGTTAGATTAGAATGGATTAATGTTTATTAGTCAATTATGATGCGAATTAGACAAATTGAATGTGCATTTAACAAGTAGACATGGTCTACTATTTATTGAAAGTATCTCGGGATCTTTCCGACCTTTAGTGGGCTTCAATTAGGCTTTTCGGGCCTAAGTGGAATTTTTGGTATATAAATATTATTTTTCAGAATTAAATTAATTAATTAATTATTTTCCAAAAATTCAACTGGGATTGCCATGACCAAAATGTTATGCTGATGATCGTGGTGTAGCCCGTCTATTTAATTGGGCTTTACTTTGAGCTAAATTGGATTTATTGTAATTAATTATTAATTTTCGAAATTATTTATTTATTTATTTTTCGGAAATTAAGGATGGGTTAGTCGACGACTGAAATTTCGTGATGATCGTCGTGGTGAAGTCCGTTTATTTAATGGAGCTTTATTTCGTGTTGAATTGAATTATTTGCGAAGGATGGGAATTATTCTTTATTTGGAAAATCATTGGTTATTAATTGAAAAATAACCGGGTATCGGTTGATAATGCCAAAACTATTTGAGTGGACTATAGAAAATGTGGGAGTTACGGAAAGGAAAATATTAGATTTTGGCTAAGGCCAGCCGTGTGCTCACGCACGATATTTTATCGGGTATTTTTAATACAAAGAAATTAGGCCAAGACATTATTTGAATTGAGGAATTTAAATGCGAGGCAATGTCATTGGGCTGTGAGGGATTAATCGTGTGTTGGTTTATCGTTGAAGCAAGATGATTATTGGAACTGGATGTGATGTGTGTTGTGTTAAGGGAAGCCAATGAGTCATGAGCAGGTAAAGGACTAAGTACTACATGATAGCGAGATTTCGTGTGGGTTACCTCTAGCGCCTTATACCATTGCTTATTGTAGTGAAGGGCTAAGTATTACATGGCGACCTGAGCCGCATGGGAATTACCTCTAGCGCCTTGCAGTATTGTAATGCATAGTGAAGGGCTAAGTGCTACGTCTCGTGTGAGTTACCTCTAGCGCCTTATACTATTGCTTTTGCAGTGAAGGACTAAGTACTGCACGATAGCGAGATTTCGTGTGAGTTACCTCTAGCGCCTTATACTATTGTTATTTGTGGTCAAGGACTAAGTACCGCACGATGATGAGACTTTGTGCTGGGGTCACCTCTAGCGCCTTGAGCCTATATTTGAGTGGGAATATTGAATGGGAATGTTGAGATTAATTATCAAGTATAGATGAAATCATCGTTATGGTTTGATTCGTTTGTCATGGATTGACTGATTGAACTGAATTGGCCAGGGAAGGGTCATCGTTGACATGTAATCGACTAGGTCAATTGATCATTGTTTTGATCTAATGTTGTGAATTGCTTGATTGAATGGAAATGACCGTAAGTGTTCTTGTTGACGTGTAATCGACCGAGTCGATTTGATTGATGCTTCGATCAGTGATGTGATTGCTTGGGTGTCTATTTGAACTGTGCTAATATGCAGGTGGAATCTAAGGTCAAGGTAAGTCCTCCGACTCATGTTGTGTCTAGGCAGCCTATAGTATAATAGTTTACTAATCGGGCCTTAGTGGGGTAGAACTCGCTGAAACATAGTCTCATCCCGGTTTGGGGAAAACATTTCAGGACCCCGATGAGAACCTGAGGAGGAGGAATCTGAGTGGGAGAATTCTGAGGTGAAACCTAAGGAGAAGAATTTTAAAGAAAAAGATAATCCCGAGAGGGGCCTTGAGTATGGCCCGGATGGACTGAGATTCCTTATGTGAACTCCATTTTGATGTGAATAGTTATCAAGTTCTTTGGTTTGTGTTTTGTATAAAAGTTTGGTTATAAGTTTCAATATGAAAAATATGGCCCTACTTTTCTATCACATTGTTTTACTATCTAGGGATTTATAACTGCTTCCGCATGTGCTTAATATATGAAAGGGTCGGCGATATAAAGTCCTGGGATATCACATTATAAAATCGACTAAGTGAGAAGGGTGTGTGCATGCTCGAGGATTGGGGTGTGACATCCTCAGGCCTCGTCAAGCCCCCCGTCCAGCCGCCTAAGCCACCATCCACTGTCGTGAAGCCTCCTTTTAGCTATTGCACCCCGTCCACTTGTCCCATGTTGTTTCTGCCTGTAACAAGCCTTCGACCAACCCCTCGGCCCACTCAACAGAAGTCGAAGCCAGGAAGCTAGCCATGGGCTTTGAGGCCCACTTTCGACTGCTTTCGAGCCTCGTAGCGTGCCGCCGCTTCGGAATTTGTTGCCTGTCTCCGCCTTACCGTCGTCGTGGACTCATTGGATTTCAAAATCAGCGAGTTTACTCACTAAACTCTACTTAGAGAGTTATTGATGCTTAAGGGTTGATTAGTTTAGGCTAAGTATAGTTTAGATGGTTACTTAGAACGGATTAACGATTTAATTACTTGTTATTGCATGTTAGGTGGTTTAATCGGCTTAATTAGTGACTAGACGGGTTGTATTATTTATCTAGATAGGTTCCGAATTTTTTGGGCCCTTTTTGGTATTTAATTAGGCTTTTCCGATCTAAGACTCTATTTATGGCATTTAAATGTATTTATTTAATTAATTTTAGTATTTATTTAATTATTTATTATTTTTCGAAAATTATACCGGGATAGCCAGTGACCTGAATTTCGTGCTAATTGCAATGGTATGCTTGGTTTATTTAATTGAATGCTAGATTGTGCAAATTGAGTAGAATTAGTAAATTTTGGTATTTATCCCAAATCGTGTGATTTTGGTATTTTAATTAGAAAATACCGGATGTCAGTTTACAATGCCAAAAATGTGTTTATGGAATATATTAAATAATGGGATTTTCTAAAAGAAAGTTATTGTGTTTTTGGCTCAGGTCGACCATGTACCCACTCATGATTATTTTTATTGGGTACTTTTAACTTAGTAATTTATCAACTTGTGTGAGCATATTTATCATTGCACATTAGCTTGTGAGAGCAATATACTATATCAGCCTCTATGTTTCGATAAGTCAACTTGTGAGAGCAATATACCTTATCAGCTTGTGTGGGCTACGATCGTTATATCAGCTTGTGAGAGCATGATATATATTATCAGCTTGTGCAAGCTACTATCTATCTATATCAGCTTGTGAGAGCTATAATCATATATTGCAGCTTGTGAGAGCATTGAATGATTATTTCAGCCTGTGTGAGCAGTGGTCATATTGAATTGATAGATAGTGCTATTGATGTTGAATTGAGCTAATTGATTGATTGATCGATGGGTTAGTTTAATTGAGTGGTGGGTTGAAATTATGAACTGTACTGATTTGCAGGAAGGAACTGAGGCAAAGGTAAGTCCTCTATCCTGTGTGTCCATAGATAACCTTTGGGCATATTTCCTTCCTAGTTGGAGTTTAGGGGGTGGACTTGCTAAGATGTTGTCTCACTTCATCGTGGGCTAACATTTTCAGATCCTTAAATGGTCATTTCTCCTGAGATCTCTCATACTCCCCTCCCTAGGAGCCAAGGAGCTTGGGTCTACGAACTCCTGAGATCCATTGTCTAGGTTGATGTGGGTCTATCCCGAAGGGTACCCAATCAATTCAGATCGTGGTATTGTAGTATCATTATGGGCGAGATGGACCTAGGGAAGGTCCCCTACCAGAGTTTGAGATTCCTATGTCGGTGCTAGAGATCGCTTTTAGTCAGGGTACAACTGACCCTTCTGGTGGTTCAGTGGTGGACCCTAGTTCCCTGGAGCTTGAGACCCCGGAGCCTTCGGTTGAGGATTCGAATGCCTATAGGATCTGTAGCCCCTCTACCTTTTGTAGACTTGTTTATATAGACTGGACTTGTATATATAATTTAGTCTAATGTGTACAAAAGTGTGTATGGCCCTACTTTTCTATCCCATCTTTGTGTTTTTTAGGGATTTAATTATTCGCTTCCGCATGAGCATTAAAATAAAAAGAGTTGGTGACGCGTCCTAGGACATCGCAATATATTCGACTACTGACGGATGGGCACACGCTTGAGGATCAAGGTGTGACAACGGCTCCAGGCGGGAGCAACGGCGCTCGACGGGCATGGGGAAGCTTGGGCAGGCATGTAGCTTGGCTGCTAGTCTCTCTCTAGTTCTTGAGCTCACAAACACAACAACAATGGAGAAAGGGGAGCAAGGAAGAAGAATAAGGAGAGCTACTGGGTCGGGGGGAACAATTGGCGCAAAATTCTTCAAGAAACATCTCCATTCATCATCACAAGGCCCCCACCATCTTCAGCCTTCATCCTCAGCCACTTTCCCTCTTAAACCTTCCTCAACAAGCCATCCAAAGGGTCCAAAATGTTACAACCCCATGGACCTACGAATTTTGCTCCATTCCCTTCCAATCTCAATTCAATTCATCTTCAATTGGACTTAATTCAAAAGCTGAAATGTCAAGGAGGATGCTCACATTCCACGCCATGTTTTTTCTTGCCAAATGATCCCATTTGAATGCCAAAAATGCAACAAAAAACGGTCCTCTAATTTTCCCGGTCCAAAATAGCCCAACTTTCTTGGGTTTGTAGAAATATCTTCGGAAGATGAGTCGACGTTCCTAATATAAATCTTGATATGACAGAATTTTCAATTTTTGAAATCGGGTTCAATTTCGCAGTTAATTTCAACCTGACACGATTTTAGTGTGACCTAACCTACCGAGTAGTTTTAGGAATTTTTTTAGCGCATTTGACCCGTGGTCGATTATTTTCGAGCAACATTATGCATCTTCGACTCATTTGTGACTCTCAATTGTTGTGAAAATCTAGATGTTTCAAATACAAGCATGAGGTACAAAAATGATAGAAAAATTGATTTAGTGTCGTTCAATGAGAATTTTGCAATTAGGTGAAATCACCCACACTTCAATTACATACCTTGGTCAAATCGACCTATCTTCGATCTCTGATCGATTTTGATAGTGCCATATTGATCATTGCAGATTAGCACGGTCGATCAGTCGATTTCTGATCAAATTGTCAAGTCTATTACCTTTAGATTCCTTAACAACTTCATCTGATAAATTAGTTATCCCGTGAGTGATCAGCTCAGAGAAAAAAACTATAGGTGCGTCGATGAAAAAACCCAACTCATTCGATCAAAAACAAAATCATAAAATCAGGCTATCACAAAAGTGGCCTAGAAAGGAAGATTTTTGTGATGCTTGTAAATTTAGTGTGGACCAACCGTAAAATCGTGATTATTATGCAATCAAATCAACCTCCATAAATATGTAAACTCTATAGTGTAGAGTATGTTAAATATTGTGATACAAGTAATAATGTCATACAAGTAGATTACAGGTGATTTTAAATAAACATTCATTTCATAAGTCAATTAAACCTATCATACAGAAACCAGAACACCACCGGGAACATAAACGACATTTGAAACACTATTCATTGGGTATTAAACGAATCTTATTGACAGAAAATGAAAAGTATTTGGGAGGAACTATTTTTTCTATTTTTGTATGTAAAAATGTACAAGTACATGAGTGTAATTATAGTACAAAAAAGAACTAGGAAAGAAATATAGAAAATATATGCGATATTGTCTTCCGATTTTATCTTCCTAAATATTCTGACAATATTCCATCATGGATATATTGTATCAATTAGGATCACGATTGATATCATATCAAATCTATTCTCCAACACTCCCCTCAAGTTAGTGGTCTATATATGTCAATGAGACATAGCTTGCTTAATAAATACTTGTGTTGTTGAGATAGTGGTTTGGTGAAGATGTAGTAGGCTATTCCACAGTTCTAATTCCCTTTGTTATGAGGACTTCTTCTTTGATCTTGTCTCGAGTAAAATAACAATAAACGTCGATGTACTTTGTCCTTTCGTGAAAGATTGGATTTGTTGTCGATTTCAATGCAGTATCATTGTCAAAAAATAATTCACTTGGCCCATTAATCAATACTCCAAGATCTAACAGTAGCCCTCTTATCTAGACTATTTTGCAAGTAATCTTTGCCATGGCTTGATATTCTGATTCAGCTTATGACAAAGATATAGTAGACTGCTTCTTTGTCTTCCATGAGATTAATGAGTTTCCCAATTTGATAAAAAAAAAAAACTAGTGATAGATCTTCTAGTCATTGAGCATGTAGCATAATCTAAATCACAATAGCCGTCATCTTCATGTTGCTGTAAGGAGAAGAACATGCCAAGTCATAGGCATCCCTTTAAATATTTCACAACTTTTAGAGCTACATTCATGTGAGACTGTTTTGGGTTATGCATGAACTAGCTGAGTATTTGCATTGCATAACATATGTTGAGTATGATGAGATATATTAACTTACCAATAAGCCGCTTATATCTGGATGGATCATTGAATAATGGATCCTTGATGGATAAAGAAAAATCCTAATCATGTTCATGAGTCATTAGTTTAACATTCTGCTCAATCAAAATGATAGCAGGTAACTTACCAAAAAGCCTTTGATATCCCGATGGATCCATCATTAATATATATTGCTCAATCATAACGACAATGGGTTTGCAACTGGATAATCTTGCTTCTGAAACAATCTCTAAGATGAACTTTCTCCAACTAAGACATAATCTTCACTAGATCGGGCAATTTCAATGCTAAGTAAATGTTTGGGAGATCCCAAATCTTTGATGTGAAAAGAGGAGTGCAAGTACTCTTTGAATTTCGCAACATGATAGCCATTATTTCCCATGACAAGTACATCATTAATATATATCAGTAAATAAATTGATGAATATCTTGCAGTGCACATAAACAAGGCATAATCGTGCTTAGAATGCTAAAAACCTGCATTGGTCAATATAGCAATGAACTTCGCATACCATCGTCTTGATGCTTGTTTTAGTCCAGAAAGGAATTTGTGCAAACAACATACCTACGACTTTTCCTATCCGTGTAAACCCATAGGAACTTCATATAAATTTTTTCATCTAGATTACCATGAAAAAAGACATTGTGGACATCCATTTGTAGCCCTCAATAGAACCATTAGCTTTTAAACTTGATTTTGTATACTCATCTACAACCAATTGTTCTTTGATGTGGTGGTAGCGGGATGATACTCCAAGTGTGATCCTCCATGAACGCAGTGAGTTCTGATTCCATGGCACATTACCAATAGGGATCACATGCCGTCTTGGCAAAGGAAGATGGTTCTTGTTCTTTTGATATAGGATTAATGCAACATATATGTTTTGGTGATAGTCGATTAAGTGAAACTTACAAGGAGATTGAATATTCTGTACCTATTGAACTCATAACTAAACATATGTAGTTTTTGGTCCACATAGGTTGATGAATATGTTGCTGCGAGCGCCGAGGCTGAGTAGGTAATACTTGCTTGTGTATTGGTGCTTCAGGTTCCTATGATGAGCCAGAAATAATATCTGATGTAGTCGTCATTGATGGAGGAGTTATTTCATCATCTGAAGCTTCAATAGAAGGAAGCTCGGACTCCTCTATAACTTGGACAGAAGCTTCTGCTGCAACAAATTTTTTTGGTAATGCCATGGATAAGTCTTCATTAGATAAGAATTGTCATTGTTTTTCTGATAATGGTTGTGACATCCTGATTTTCATACTCTGATTTCGATTGGTTAAATTGTGCATTTCATTGACGCGACTACAGTGTTTTTCTCTGAGTTGGCCACTCACGAGATAACTAAACTAGCTGGGTAAGCTATTAAGGACTTTAAGGCAGATAGACTGAGAATTCGACCATGAATCGATTTCTCGACCGTGCTCATCTTTAAAGATCACTATGGCACAGTTAAAAATCGAATTAAGATCAGAGATAAGTCGGTTTGATTGAGATGAATGACCGATCGTGGGTGACTTGGAAAACTCTCGTCGACTGACACTAATTTGATTTTACTGTCGTTTTGATACCCTGTGTCCGTATTTGAATCATTGAGATTTTCACGACAATCGAGAGTCACCTATGTGTCGAGTGGATTCATCGTGGCTTGAAGAAAATCGACCACGAGTCATTTGTCTTAAAAAGTTTTAAAAACTACCCGGTAGCCTAGGTCATGCTAAAAACACGTCGAATGGAAATTAACCGTAAATTCGAGTCCGATTTCAGAAATTGAAGATTCTGTCATGTCACAATAAATTCCAGGAACGTCGACTCAATCTCAGAGGATTTTTCGGAGAATCTGAGATTTTTACGGAAAATCGATTCGAACGATTCGGAAAATTAGCAGAAATTCAGATGGGCCAAATTAAAGGAAATTTGACTGGCAAGTTGAGCTATTTGACAAGGGGCACTTGTGGAAATTCTACGGGCTTTTTATTCATTCAAATTAGATGTTGAATTGGAGAATTTCGGGAAGAATTGAACCCGAAGTTGTGGAAATTCGGAGCTATGGAAGGGGTTGGATTTTTGGCTTCAAATTGGACTAATTTGTGGAATATAAAGCTGGAAAGTATTAAGGGACTTTGAAATAGGCTTGAAGGCCAAAGGGAGGACCAAGCTTTAATTGATGAAGAAATTGTTGTGGAGTTTTGCTTTTCTCTCTCCACAAATCTTCTTGTACAAGTCTTGGCCGATCTTTTTCTTCAGGCGTGCATCCATCTTGTCGCGGAGGGCTTCGACTTCTCTTCAATTGTTTTTGCTCTCTCTCTTTCATTCTTCTCACGTCGAAGCGTCCTCCTTCCATTGAAACCCTTTCTCCACTCACGCACATCCCATATCCCACCAATTAGTTTCTGCTCAGCCTTGCCACATGTCCGCAGGCCACCACTTGTGGGTCAACCGAAGGAAATCTTCCCCCCTTCGTTGACTCCTCCTGCCGTCCAAGCCTCCACCAAGTTTTGTTGGTCATCGAAGCCCCACGCCTCTGCCAGCGTCGCCCGAAGCTGCTTATTCTCTTTGCCGCTTCTCCACCCACGCGGCCACGTGGTCTTCAGCCGTTGCTTCATGCGGCCTCGACGTTCCTTTGCAGCGTCCAAGTCTGCAGCCCACCAAGTCAACCGTAGCCACTCCATCCCACCAACGGTGACTCCGTGTGCGCCAGCAAGCTCCACCGAGACAACAAAACAGCCACTCCATCCCACCAACGGTGACTCCGTGTGCGCCAGCAAGCTCCACCGAGACAACAAAACCACCGAACTCTTCCATCTTGTTGTCCGCAGCTCCTTCGCGCATTGTCCAGCTCTGAAGATCAACGAAGACGCTGCAGCTGCCACGTTGAAGCCATCAGCACCGAACGAAGCAGCCCAGTAGCGTTGGTCTTCGTTTCCTCGAGCCCATCAGCAACCTTTGCTGCTTCTTGTTCAGCCTATCAGCCCAAGAAAAATTTAGTCCAACAAGCTGTAGTCCAGTCCATTCTCAGCCCATTTGAAGCCGTGGGCTTCAGCTTCAGCAGCCCATTTCTGTGAAAGCTCAGCCAAGCTCAGTTACAATTCAGCCCAAAGATCTAGTAACTCAGGCCCAGTTTTGAAGCCCAAGAAGTTTCAGCAACTCAGCCCGCGAAGTTAATTGACCCAAGTTCGATCTAAGCCCAGAATTTCTGTGGGCTTGCTTAGCTTTTGGGCCCGGCCCGGGAGTCCGCTGACGCCGCCGAAAATTTAGGTTTCGGCCGCCGTCGCGTCGCACTCGCGGTGATCCGGTCTCCGCTTTTAACCAAGTGAGTTTTACTCACTAAAACCTTCTTAGTTTGCTAATTACACTTAAAGGTTGTTAAGTGTTAGTTAAGTGTAATTAGGTTGTTAGATTAGAATGGATTAGCGATTATTAGTTAATTTTATTGCATATTAGTGAAATAATTAGTGTACTTGGATAGAGAATTGCCTATAGTATTTACTAGATGCTTCGTGGGATTTTTCCCGACCCATCAGGTGTTAATTAGGCAATTTGGGCCTAAGTGGTATTTTTAGGAATTAAATATTAATTTTCGAAATTAATTATTTAATTATTTAATTTTCCGAAAATTCAACTAGGATGGCCAGTGACCAGGATTTTATACTGATGATCACGGCACAGTCTGTTTATTTAATTGAGCTTTATATTGTGTTAAATTGAATTTATTGTATTTATTTATTTATTTTTCAATTTAATTATTTAATTATTTATTTTCCGGAAATTCAACCGAGATGGTCGATGACCGGAATTTCGTGCTGATTTTCATTGAGTGGTCCATTTATTTAATTGAGCTTTAACTCGTGTCGAATTGATTTAATGGTGCATTTTTGAGTTATGTTATTAAAAAATGCAATTTTGGCCTTATGATTGAGAATTGGTCAGGTGTCAGTTGTCAGTATTGAAAGTGAATTGGTAAATCATCTGGAGAATGCACGTGGCCTAGTGAATTGGAATGTCACTTGGGAAAGACACGTGGCTCGGTGATTAGATATGTCATCTTGGTGAAAAGGTAGCCTTAGAGAATGCACGTGGCTCGGAGACTCGATATGTCTTCCTGGAGAATGCACGTGGCTCGGTGACAGAGTATGGCATCGTAGAAAAAGGTCGGGTGGGACCATAAAGCCACTAAATCTTGGAAGGGTCGGGTGGGATCGTAAAGCCACTAGATCATGAGAGGGTCGGGTGGGACCATAAAGCCACTAAATCTTGAAAAGGTCGGATGGGACCATAAAGCCACTAAATCTTGGAAAGGTCAGGTGGGACTGTAAAGCCACTAGATCATGAGAGGGTTGGGTGGGACCATAAAGCCACTAAATCTTGAAAAGGTTGGGTGGGACCGTAAAGCCACTATATTTTGAGAGGGTCAGGTGGGACCGTAAAGCCACTAGATCTTGACAGGGTCGGGTGGGACCGTAACGCCACTAAATCCAAGGAATTGCTTGGTGGGATGAATGACCTAGGAAATCGACTAAGTCGATTAGATCGATGCTTCAATCTGTGATTGCTTGGGTGCCTATTTGATTTGTGCTAATATGCAGGTGGATTTAAGGCCAAGGTAAGTCCTCTAACTCATGTTGTGCATAGGCAGCCCTAAGGTGTATTAGTTTACTAATCGGGTCTTAGGGGATAGAACTTGCTGAAACGTAGTCTCATCCCGGTTTGGGGAAAACATTTTAGGACCCTGATGAAGAACTCGAGGAGAAAGAACCCGAAGAGGAGTACCAGAAAGAGAACTCCAAGGATGATCTAGAGTAGGATCCTTATGAGGATTGAGACTCCACTCATATTTGATGACCTTTGCCGTAGAATCTGTTTGAGTAGAAACCAACCTTTTTAGCATGGCTGATATATGTACATGTGTGACTGAGTTGTATATATGTACATAAAGGTGTGGTTTTCAGGTTCAGGTTTCTAGTCCTACTTGTATATCCCATTGGTTTATTGTTTGGGGATTTTTATAACCGCTTCCGCATGTGCTATTGAAAAAGGAAAGGGTCGGCGATAGGTAGTCCTGGGGATATCGCATTTTAAAATCGACCAAAAAGTAAGGGATGTGCGCGTGCCTAAGGATCGGGGCGTGACAATGGTAGAGTCGAATCGGAAGAAGATATCTTCTCCTTGAATGTGAACACATCTTCATGAAACTTAACATCCCTACAAATGAAGAAATTCCCTGTGGAAATATTCGTAACTTGGTATCCTTTTGGAAGAGGGGGACAACTCATGAAAACATATTGAGTGGCAAAGGAATCCATCTTATCCCGAGGGCCCACATTCATTGCGTACCATAGTTACCAAATACTCAAAGATGATTAGCAATTGGTCCTTTGTTATAGAGCATCTCAAAAGGAGTCTTGCCATTGAGGATCCAAGTTGGTGCATGATTAATTAAATAGGTTGCTGTGATCACGCAATCCTCTCAAAAACATCAAGAATAGAGGCTTGGTATTTCAATGCACAAGCTACTTCTAAAAGATGTCTATGCTTGGGCTCAGCAATACCATTTTGCCATGGAGTGTAAGTGCAAGAACTCTCATGCAATTACATCATTATTAGTTTCTAGTCTATGTTTGCCTCCAATAGGGTACAAGTTATGATCACAAACTCCATTCTATCCTACTTTCGTATTTTTTTTTTTTTTTTTTTTATAGTTATTAAGGATTGCCATGGAGCACTTGCTAAAACTTATTACTTTTCGTCTCCAGTTTTTCATAAAGCCATCCCACGCATCTTTTCTACCACCTCTATCAATACCTTATTTGCTAAATTCAACAATCAGGTGCTATGCGCCTTTTCTTTCCTTTGAAAATTTTCTTCTCTCTGAAAGTTGCAGGCAACTTATCCTCTCCAGGGCACTGCCAAATCAAACCTTATGTCACTATAAATCTGCATTGGGAACCTTGGCTCTATGATATTTATTTGCTTAAATACATGCAAAAATAAATGAGATAATCAATGAAAATAAACCATACAAATCATTAATCAACAGGGAGAGTTACAAATCTTTTTAATAATAATCATATGATACAACAAAGATTACAATTACTCAACGTCTCAAGTATTTGCTAACCCCCGGTTTTACACTCTTAAACTCACAAACCAGCACTCTAAGAGTTATCTATTTATTTTGAATAATGGAGAAATGACAGGAAATTTTATTGAGATGTTTCTAGAGGTTTAATCTTCTCATTAGATGAAAAT
This sequence comes from Eucalyptus pumila, assembly GCA_016097595.1. Classification (NCBI taxonomy): domain Eukaryota; kingdom Viridiplantae; phylum Streptophyta; class Magnoliopsida; order Myrtales; family Myrtaceae; genus Eucalyptus; species Eucalyptus pumila. Next base: position 63,172 of record JADPVT010000012.1, on the reverse strand, counting down.
ATGACTCAAATACATAGCCAGTTTTTGTTAAAAAAAAAATCCTACCGGGCTATGCCCAAAAAAAAACAAAAAAACAAAACAAAAACAAAAACCCACTGAGCACGTCTCAAGTGCCGAGCCAGGTGGGCTACGGGCAAAGAGTCTACCTTCTGACCCGTCGGACGACGGGCATGGCCTCTAGGCAGATCAATCTGATCTTGGGCGTGGTCCGCACGGACTCGAGAGATTATTTAAACACTATCAATGTCTTTTACATATTGAGTGTACTAACATTGTTGTAGTTGCTTGCTGCTTCAGGAAAAATCGAACTCTGATTAGCCCGTCACTAGTTCAGTCGATACATCCATTAGTTTGGGTTGGGGCCCTTATTCTCATGCTCCTGAAAAAAAGGAAAGGTGGCTTTCATTCCTCAAAGAGCCGTTATATGTTAAATGATTTGGGGAGAAGATTTGCCATGGGACACTGATATAACCTTAGCCCATTCAATTTCAACCTTTGTTTGTCCTAAAAGATTAGTTTTCTAGTACTATTTGTTTAGACAATAGCAAATTGCTAGGCTGAAGGTGATTAAAGGAATGAGAGTTTTTCTGTGCTTGCGAGATGGCTATCTCGATGCTTTTGTCAATAATATTACGTTTATATATGCATCAAATTACTATTGTAGATAGCATAAATTCTAGAAGTGTTGCTATTTCCAAAGGAGCACTTCTTGCATATCAGGATTTATTTTGGGCTAAAACGGACTCTCTCTTAACCGATCCAAAGTCAATAAATGAGGTGACCAAGTGATTTTGTTTATACTGAAGAAAGGAACTGACTTTGGCTTACTGTTTTCAACTTGTCCGCTTATATCAGTGTAGCTGCATAATCATGGAGTGTGTTTGATTAATTGCGGAAAGAAAAGTTTTATATATCGCTGGGTAGGTTATGATAATGATTGTGCCTTTGCCTCATTAATTTGTTTCTATACAGAACTCATGCGGTTTTTTGGGATTGATTTCCTTCACACAAAGGCAGGCCATGTCATGATTGAAGGATCTCGCTGAGTGATCTGATAGAAGAAGAATACGACGATGTCAACTGAAGTGGAAAAACTAGTAGCCATGTAGAAGCAAAGAGCAAAAATAAAGAGTGATTTTGTGCCAATGCAAAGCACTCAAGATACAAAGACTGAACTATTTACCTCTTCTCATGCTGCTGAAGATTAGTGTTGACACCTAAATTTTGGACAACCCATTTAGTCATTTATTGCATAAAAATTAGGGAATAATTTTTAACCCCTAAAAAAATATTATAATTCAATCACATAGCATAAAATTTTTTAGGTGCATTTATTTTTAATTTACATGTTTTGCATTTTTTATTTATTTTTAGGACCGGTGGTGGATGGGTTCAAATTTTATGTTTTTGAGCTCTAGTTCGGTAGGCCGAGCTAGGCCCATGAAAGGATAAAATTAACCCAAGCCCGTCGTTATTTTTATTATCTTGCGAAAAATTAAGATTTGATGCGATATTATGATGATTTTTGAAAATTAAAAAAATCGCATTGTAATCTTATCTTTATCAATAGATGATGAAATCGAGGAGAATATTCGAAAATAAGAGGATTTTGGGTGATCAAGAGGTTATAGACAATCTTTTCGTCGGATGAAATATTCACATAAGGATTGCATTTTGTTTCTACCTATAAAAAGCAATCGGGTACGTTGAGATCAGGGGGTTCGCTTGGTGGAAAGGGGCTTTTTCGTTTTCTCTGAAATTGAAAGCAAAAGAACACAAAAGTCAAAAAGTGAAAGGAAGAGAAAAAAAAGTAAAAAAAGGTTTTTTGCTTCTTTGACCGAAAAAGAAGAAAAAGTGAAGAGAGAGGGGAGGTCATTGTGAATAGGAAGGGAAAAGTACTGCAACAACAATGAAAAAGGAGAAGTAGAGTGTGACAGTAAAAATTATTGTTCTTCTTCAACCTTCCGCCAGCGACGCTCCTACCCAAGCCGCTGATCACCCTGCCTTGCGCTCGCGACCCCGCCCCGTGCTCGCGACACTGCCACCGTTCCGACAGTCGCCTGAAGCTCGATCCCACCGATTGCCGTCCAAGAAAGTCCGACGCCTCAGCCCATCCATCTCCGGGAGCCCTCGCTTCAGCACTGCAACGCCACACGAACGAGCGCCCCTGCTCGTGGATAGCAATGCTCCCTCCGCACCTCCGAGCGACCTGTAGGAGCCTGTCCCATCGCGCTCGCACTTGATCATTGACGCCGCATATCCATCTCTCCCTGCTACCCCACCTGACGCCGAGCCTCCACCGGAGCATCCCGCGCCAGATCTAGACACCCTTCACCGCGCGATTACCGCCGTTCACCACACCAGCAATCGAACGCTACTCCCTGGCCTCGCCTGAATCGCGATCCACCTGCTGTTCGAAGCCGAAAACCCGAGTTAGATCAGTATCCCATCACCGTGTCTCCGTCTGCACCCTTCCGTCTGAGCACCGGCGCCATAGCGACTCGCCTCTCGCCGCGCGTCTGCTGTCTCCTCATAAAGCCTGCCGGTCACCGTCCGTGAAGCCTCCTCGGAGCTCGGACGATCATCCCCTAACGCCGGTGACTCCTCACCGGACCGGCCACCACGTGCTGCTTTCTCGGAAGAAAAGAAGAAAAAAGAAGAAAAGAAATTAGGTAGTTTTATTTTCTTTTTCTATTAACTTTATTTTATTTGTTTCTTTTAAGTTAGTTGTTATTGTGTAAATTTGAAGGGATCTTCATTTCATGAATTTTGTAGGCATTATCCGCAGGGTCTTCCCCATAATTATTATAATTATTAATTTGACCCGTAAGATGTCGTGTCGTTTTTAATTATTTTAATTCTTGAAATTTGTTGATAGTACTTTAATTGTTGAATCAATATAACTATTAATTTGATCCGTAAGAATTCGGATCGGATTTTTAATTATTTTGATCTTTTTGTTGTGATAATTAGGGTTAGGATAATCGTTAATTTGACCTATGAGACAACAGGTTATTTTTTCGATTATTTTAATCCTTTATTTGATTGAATATCTTGATTGTTTAGATTTAATGTTTAGTTGATAATTGCTTGTTTTTTTGAAAACTACTTAAAAAACTAAAAATATTTGAATTAGGATTCAGTTTGTTTTAGAATATTTCTTGTTATCTTGCATATCTGGAATAGGGATTTTATTCTGAATTTAGAAAAATATAAAAAAAAAAGTGCATTCATTTAGGTTGTTAGTTTTATCATTATTTGAATTGCATGTGAAATTTTAATTTTGAAATTAATATAAAAACACAAAAAAATCATCATGCATATATCATGTTGAATTAGGGCATTCTTTGCACGTCATTGCATATTAGATAAATTGCATGTTAGATTAAGATAATATCTTAGTTTAAATTAGGATTTAATGTGACTTAATCCTTAATTTAAATTAGATAGAATTTTAATCTAGCTAGATCATTTTTGCATTTTTAAAAAATAGAAATATCAAATGCACGTCATCTAGTTTTTATTAGATTTATTTAATTAGAACTTCCTCGTCATTAGACCATGTCATTTAATAAATGTCGCGTGACTATAGCTCACATATGAAATTGCATGATGCATGTTATTTTAGTTGAAATAATTTTGTATGTCATTGCATCGCATTGCATGTCATTAGAGTTAGATCATTTAGATTGCATTTAATTATTGCATTTCTTCATGTCATATAGTTTAGGTCGTGTTGCCATGTCATATTAGATTATTAGCATGCATCGCATGATTTTCATTAAATAAAGTGAAAACAAAAAAATTGAAATTGCGGGTTAATTAGAAATTATATCTAGGGTTACTTATGTGAATTATGATTTAACAATGCAGATGATTTTGTTGCTTCTAGGTATATTTGCAATATTTAATTGCTTTCTTGAGTGTTAAATTGGTGGTATGCGCACATGTATGATCACCTCACATGTTAGGAAGATAAATCAAAATAAATTCAATTGCCAAACATTTTTTTGAAAATGAAATAAAAAGGTACCGAAATGGCACTAGGATAGTCTGGTGTAACCAAGTCCCCGAACTCTTAAATCTCTGGTTTGTAGGAGTAAAGTAAATCTCCCGTTATTTTACTTGGGTTTCTAATCAACCCACCAAAAATAGATTAGTGACAACTCCTGATTGAAAATCATTTGCATGTTAAGAATTCAAACCTAAGTCGCAAATTAGTATGGGCTTGGGAGAGCTTGAGCTAAGCTTAAAGACTTAGTAATCCATTAACCTAGTTTTAGGTGGGACACCCGAAAAATCTGGTCACGACAGCTTGACGACTCTACTGGGGAGTTGTGTTAAAACACTTAGTGGACTTAGGCCAATTTTTTTTTTTCTTTTAAAAATGTTTTTGTTTAGCAGCAACAATCTCAGGTACGTCCCTAACATTCCTAAGGTGTTAAATGTTCTTGCAGATGGGAGGTATAAGGGGAGTAGTCTTTGCTAACCCCTGTCTTGCAGGTTGGAGTTAGGGATGAATGTTTGAATTAAAATTATGGAAGTGATGTTTGCATTTAAACTGTTGTGCATGTTTTATTGTTTTTAGCACTACATTATTGCACACACAACCTGCGGTCGGACCTGGGCTGCGATAGGATTTCTAGGATGGTGTTGAGAAGGATACTTCCTCCAAAGCGAGACTATTATGTAGAGGTTGACATTCTCTTCTCCGAAATTTCTTTCGTGGTGTCGAATGTGTTTGTCCATATCCGTGAGATTGCGTGATTATTGGGTATTCCATTCGACTGAACCGGAGTTAGGGGGACCTGACATGTTAATGCGAGACTGCAACGGTCATATCATCCTCTTAGCTCCACCTTGTTAAGCCGTCTAGGTAGAAATCGAGCCTCACATATCATGTGTGTGTCTATGTGGTTGCCATTAATTTCCCTTGGTGAAGTAAGTTTTTTATCTCTATACTATGCAATTTACTTACTTTGTCATGTTTTTGGTCCGCCCATGAGAATTTAGGATAATCATTTGATCCAATTCCTTTCATGACTGAAATGAGGAAAATGCCATGTAATTAATCATTTGGAAAATAAAAGATTGGAAATTTGTTTTCAATTCAAGTCTTGGCTCTTCCTAGTTCATGAGTAGGAAATTTTGTCCCTATTGGGGCATCTCATATCTTTGTTTTCCTAGTCCGTTTTTAGGAAATCCTCTTCATATGTGGATTTTTCTTGACTAAAAATAAATTGTTGTCATGGACTAGCTCTCTATTTACACCTCATTACTTCCATGTTCTCACTTACCTTAGGTGATTATGAAGCGATCTTGCTCACCCATCCGTACACAGTCGAGAGCTAAAATGGCAGATCGAAACGAGGTGCTGGACCGTATCATTGACAATATGAACAAGCAAATTGCATACCACCAAAATCAAGTCAATGAATTGTCTACTACTGTGACTTTTCTCATCAAGCAAAAAGGCTGCAATGACATAGGTACTCCATCTTCAATAAGAATCTGCAACTCGAAGAAGAGAGCCAAGAAAACTTTTGAATCGTCTCATTTTCCCAAGGTAGCTAAATTTGATGCCACCATGAAGAGACTCGTGACATATCTAGAAGGTAGAATCTCTGACTTGAAGGGTTCGCATCACATGAGCAAGGAGGGTGAAGAATTCAAGCATACATGATTCATAGTCCTAAGTAGTTCATTTTCATTATTTAATTAGGGGCATGCTCAGTTGCATCTTCCCTTGCGTGGGAATTCTTATTGCTTTTTAGGAATTGTTTTCGCTTTCTAGGAATGGTTTTCGATGTTTTCTCTCTTTAGGGGTTAGGAATCACAATTTCCATTCCGATAATGTAATTCAGTTGATTCTATGAAATTACAATTTTATTTCAAATTTTGAGGACATGACGGGGTACTCTAAACCAGTCCAATGACGATATCCAACCATGAAAGAAAATATCATCCACGGAGAAATTCTGAGGGCTGGACTTTCTCATGTTTCCTCTCAAAAACCTTTTCGAAAACAAAAAAGCATTTCATTGTAAAAAAAAAACATTTTCCCAAAGCTTGTAGCAGATTAAACCTGTTTCTTTGTCTGACTCATTTGCTTCATGTCTCAAAACATGATTCTATAACTTGTTATGACAAGGGACATCTGAGAATGGCGTATCAAGTTTCAATGATCATAAACTTGACTTGTGATCAACAGGTTTAGAGCGTACTTGTAATGAAAAAGATTCGGGGCAAGTAAAAGAGGACCATCATTTCCTGGTGGAAGAGTTGACAAATTGGGGGCATGATAGGTTTTGGTAGTGACCCGACTAGGATAAAGTCTTCACCCAAGCCAAAATGGATGTGCAATTTGAATTTACTTTGATGTTGCATAGTATCATACTAATGCACGTTCTCTTGTGCAAGGGCAAAAGTGGATTTTCAATCTTGAATGATAGGGACAATCCAAAGACATCAACTGCTGAGGCAATTCCCATTGTAGAGGAATCCTTGAATGAATGCTTAAAACCATTTTGTAGTATAGAAAACTGTTTGAAGTTGACATGCTTAAAGTTGTTGAATTCTTTTAAAAAAAAAGGGTTTTGCATGATGACTCTTACATGTTTTATCCACCAATTCCACTAAAGAACATCAAGATGGACTAATTTAATGAATGATGTGGAATTGATTGAGCATACTAAATGAGACGAGTCGGGATGATGAAAGGCAAACCCTATCCTATACACAGTCCCATATTCATACACTTGTGAGATGAGTGTATGAAGGTTCATATCCATAAGGTAAAGAGTTCTCTCGCAAAAGGTACGGCAACCGAAATGATGAGAGGCAATTCATATCTCTATCCCAAGTGATCCGTTGCTTAACCCTTTTGAGCCCATACACTTATGGATATTCTTTTCAAATCACCCCTGTCAAGAATCACCCCACATCGGGGCAACTAAGAGATCAAATAGCACCATGAAGTGAGGAAAATGAATTGAAATTTTCTTGCTCTCACTTGCATCAATCTTCAAGTCATGCTATTACATTGAATTCATGTGTTAATTTAAATGCCTTAGGGTGATGAAGAGCATTTCTTTCTCTATCCCATACACTTATATCATTTGCATAACCCACTTAAGCTTGCAATTTCATTTTTTTAATTCCAATTGGTGATCATCTCCCACACTAGGGCAAAGCAAAAGGCAGATGAGGACCTTTGAAAGTTCAAGTGCCATTCAAAGTGTAATTGCTCGACGCATGCATTGTGTGCAAGAATTGAATTCAAAATAGAACTAAGGGGTGTGAAAAGTAGTGTGCCTGGTAAAAGCAAGGCCAGTGCTCATGAAAAAAGAAGTGAAGAAAAGTGAATGAAAACTAGAGGGCATGAAAAAGCGGTGTGCCTAGTAAAAGCAAGGCCAATGCCCATAGATGAAAAAAAAAAAAAAAAAAGAGTCAAGATAGGTGATTGTCAATTACAAGAATCGAATCCCAATGGAGCAATAGTCAAAGAACTAAAATGCTGAGTTTTTACAATCAATGGGGCACTTCATGAAAACAATCCCCGATGGTCAAAAAGAAAACTGGTGGCAATGCCAAGATGATTATCAACTCTCACATTTTACACACAATTTGAGCCTAATGATCCTTTCATTTCTCAACCCATGAACCCAACCTACATTATGTCCCTTACAAAGTCTCTTCAGATTATGGCATTTGAATTAACATAGGAGTTCATATGTTTATAAGCATCGCTCGAAGAAGTGCGAGCAATATTATTTCTTTTTCATTTTGTAGGGTTCTTGACTTGTAAACCTGAAGATAATTACAAGACTGTTCATTCAATAGCTTTGACTCAAAGAGTCCTTTTCTTAAGCCGTTGACCAAGCCCACATTATGGTCCCTGTTAAAGACCTCTCAGATTGGTAAGATCGTACCGCTTGCAAGAATACTCGTATCTATGTCGATATGATAAAATTGAGTGATTCTCGTAAAATGGCCATTCTAAATGAGAGTGAGTGAAAGTCCTTTCTAACTGAAAGTCTCTCATTTAGTATTTTTAAGAAATCCATGTCGTGAGTGAAAATTGTCTTGAACGATAATTCTCTCTAGTGGAAATTTGGGTGATGCAAAGGTCATTATGCATAAACCCCGATTGAGTTGATGAAAACCTCACTGAATTTTGAAATGTGCATTCTAGAGTGGCTTAGATTGTCTATCTCTTTGATGAATGCATATCAGTTTTTGCTCTAAATCATGTCTGACAGGTAATTCAAGTTCCTTTCAAAATGTTTCATGATATTAGAAGATGAGAAACCTCCACCAGGAGGTGAAAGGCCTCCACAAGATATCAAAATTCCAAAAGACATATCCCCAAGAATTAGAGATATCACCAGGCAAGTATATCTCTACCATACTCTAAAATACTTGTCATTGTGCAGGTATTCTCTCTCAAGTGCATCGACACTTGACTTGGTCAAGCTATCCAGTTATATCGACCTGGTGTGCTTTCGTAGCCCATAGTCATTCTTATCGACTCGGCGTGCTTCCGTAGCCCGATGTCCTTTTCTTGACCTGGCGTGCTTTCATAGCCCAGTGTCCCTTTTAATAGACCTGGCGTGCTTCCGTAGCCCGGAGTTCATAACCTGGCATGCTTTCGTAGCCCAAAGTCCTTTTCATTGACCCGGCGTGCTTTCGTAGCTCGGTGTTCCTTTTCAAGACCTAGCGTGCTTTCGTAGCCCAGAGTCCCTCTTTATCGACTCGGCGTGCTTTTGTAGCCCGATGTCCCTTTATATTGACCTGGTGTGCTTTCGTAGCCCAGAGTCCATCTTTACCGGCTCGGCGTGCTTTTGTAGCCCGATGTCCCTTTATATTGACCTGGCGTGCTTTCGTAACCCAGAGTCCCTTTTAATCGACACTCGATGGAGTTGTCCCCCAAAGATTTTTCTCCAGATTCAGTCTGATTAAGGTGATCGAAGAAAGGTTCGGGTCCTGGTCAGATAATCTATGCTACAACGTTAGGCGACCGAAGAAAGGTTCGGATCCTAGTCGAGCAAAACCTCAGTTTAGGCGACCGTAGAAAGGTACGGGTCCTAGACAACCTTATTGCTCTAACAGGCGATCGTAGAAAGGTACGGGTCCTGGAAAATGATTCCTTATCCAGGCGATCGTAGATAGGTACGGGTCTTGGAAAGTGAATCCCCGTTTAGGCGACCGTAGAAATGTGCGGGTCCTAGACAACATTTATTGCTCTAACAGGCGACCGTAGAAAGGTACAGATCCTGGAAAAGCAATTTTCCCATTCAGGCGACCGTAGAAAGGTACGGGTCCTGGAAAATCATTTTTTCGTCAAGGCGACCGTAGAAAGGTACGGGTCCTAGACACAACCAAACACTGCCCTACTAGGCGACCGTAGAAAGGTACGGGTCCTAGACACAACCAAACACTGCCCTACTAGGCGACCGTAGAAAGGTACGGGTCCTAGGAAAGTAGTTTCCTTACAAAACCTTACTGCCCTACTAGGCGACCGTAGAAAGGTACGGGTCCTAGGAAAGTAGTTTCCTTACAAAACCTTGCTGCCCTACTAGGCGACCGTAGAAAGGTACGGGTCCTAGGAAAATAGTCTCTTCTTACTATTTTAGGCGACCGTAGAAAGGTACGGGTCCTGAACATGTAACACCAACTATCTTGAATCACTCTACCCTCCTTGAAGGTAAGATATTCCAAGTAGGTTCCTTTACCATTTGCATACAAATTGCATTCCAAAATTTTGACATCTCAGTCTGGATCTAGATGTCTCAATTCTCTTCGTTGAACGTTTCACTCTGGATGTGAATGTTCTTCAACTTTCCTCGTTATACCTTAGTCTGGATCTAGGTATTTTGAGCTTCTAAAATCATGACATCTTTGTCTTGACCCGGATGTCTTGATTATTTTCGTCTAAACATTTCACTCTGGATGTGAATGTTTTTTTGACCTTTCGTGTTATACTTAGTCTGGATCTAGGTATCTCGAGTACAAAAATCTTGACATCCCAGTCTGGATCTAGATGTCTTGATTATTTTCATTCAAACATTTCACTCTGGATGTAAATGTTTGTCAATCCTTCTCATTATACTTAGTCTGGATCTAGGTATTTTGAGTTTTTTTTTCAAAAATCTTGACATCTCAGTTTTGATCTGGATGTCTCAATTTTTTCCGTTGAACTTTTCACTTTGGATGTGAACATTCTTACCTGTTACGCTTTTCAAGGAACCTGAGTGAGAGTTGGGTACTTGTGGAGTAAATAGGGACTTATCATGTACCTCAAGATGCTCTACCACACTGCCTAGTAAGTAATTGTAGGTAAGCTCTTTCCTTTCACATCATGCATTTGCATTTGCATTTACATGCATCATATGAGTTGCATTTAAAAAAGAAAAATCAAATCAATGATTCAGTGCATTTGCATAGTCAAAATTTAAGTCTCAATTTATCTTTGAAGGCAACCTCTACAAGCTCACTTTCAAAGAGGGGCAGATGTTGACACCTAAATTTTGGACAACCCATTTAGTCATTTATTGCATAAAAATTTGGGATTAATTTTTAACGCTAAAAAATATTATAATTCAATCGCATAGCATATAATTTTTTAGGTGCATTTATTTTTAATTTACATGTTTTTCATTTTTTATTTATCTTTTAGGACCGGTGGTGGATGGGTTCAAATTTTATGTTTTTGAGCTCTAGTTCGGTAGGCCGAGCTAGGCCCATGAAAGGATAAAATTAACCCAAGCCCATCGTTATTTTTAATTGATTATCTTGCGAAAAATTAAGATTTGATATGATATTATGATGATTTTTGAAAATTAAAAAAAAAATCGCATTGTAATCTTATCTTTATCAATAGATGATGAAATCGAGGAGAATATTCGAAAATAAGAGGATTTTGGGTGATCAAGAGGTTATAGACAATCTTTTCGTCAGATGAAATATTCACATAAGGATTGCATTTTGTTTCTACCTATAAAAAGCAATCGGGTACGTTGAGATTAGGGGGGTTCTCTTGGTGGAAAGGGGCTTTTTTCGTTTTCTCTGAAATCGAAAGGAAAAGAACACAAAAGTCAAAAAGTGAAAGGAAGAGAAAAAAAAGTAAAAAAAGGTTTTCGCTTCTTTGACCGAAAAAGAAGAAAAAGTGAAGAGAGAGGGGAAGTCGTCATGAATAGGAGGGGAAAAGTACTACAACAACAGTGAAAAAGGAGAAGCAGCGTGTGACAGTAAAAATTACCGTTCTTCTTCAACCTTCTGCCGGCGACGCTCTTGCCCAAGCCGCTGATCGCCCTACCCTGCGCTCGCGACCCCGCCCCGCGCTCGCGACACCGCCACCGTTCCAACAGTCACCTGAAGCTCGGTCCCACTGATTGCCGTCCAAGAAAGTCTGACGCCTCAGACCATCCATCTCCGTGAGCCCTCGCTTCAGCACTGCGACGCCGCATGAACCAGCACCCCTGCTCGCGGACAGCACCGCTCCCTCTGCACCTCCGAGCGATCCGTAGGAGCTTGTCCCATCGCGCTCACACTTGATAGTCGACGCCGTGCATCCATCTCTCCCTGCTGCCCCACCTGACGCCGAGCCTCCGCCGGAGCATCCCGCGCCAGATCTAGACACCCTTCACCGCGTGATTACCGCCGTTCACTGCACCAGCAACTGAACGTTGCTCCCCGGCCTCGCCTGAATCGCGATCCACCTGTTGTTCGAAGCCGAAAACCCGAGTCAGATCGGTATCCCATCGCTGCGTCTTCGCCTGCATCCCTCCGTCCGAGCACTGGTGCCACAGCAACTCGCCTCTCACCACGCATCTGTTGTCTCCTCATGAAGCCTACCGGTCGTCGTCCGTGAAGCCTCGCCGGAGCTCTGACGATCATCCCCTAACACCGGCGACTCCTCACCGGACCGACCACCACGTGCTGCTTTCTCAGAAGAATAAAGAAAAAAAAAAAGGAAAAGAAATAAGGTAGTTTTATTTTCTTTTTCTATTAACTTTATTTTATTTGTTTCTTTTAAGTTATTTGTTATTGTGTAAATTTGAAGGGATCTTCATTTCATAAATTTTGTAGGCATTATCAGCAAGGTCTTCCCCATAATTATTATAATTATTAATTTGACCCGTAAGATGTCGGGTCATTTTTTAATTATTTTAATTCTTGGAATTTGTTCATAGTACTTTAATTGTTGAATCAATATAACTATTAATTTGATCCGTAAGAATTCGGGTCAGATTTTTAATTATTTTGATCTTTTTGTTGTGATAATTAAGGTTAGGATAATCGTTAATTTGACCTATGAGACAATAGGTTATTTTTCCGATTATTTTAATCCTTTATTTGATTGAATATCTTGATTGTTTAGATTTAATGTTTAGTTGATAATTGCTTATTTTTTTGAAAACTACTAAAAAATCTAAAAGTATTTGAATTATGATTCAGTTTGTTTTAGAATATTTCTTGTTATCTTGCATATCTAGAATAGGGATTTTATTCTGAATTTAGAAAAATATAAAAAAACAAAAAACAAAAAAGTGCATTCATTTAGGTTGTTAGTTTTATCATTATTTGAATTGCATGTGAAATTTTAATTTTGAAATTAATATAAAAACACAAAAAAAATATCATGCATATATCATGTTGAATTAGGGCATTCTTTGCACGTCATTGCATATTAGATAAATTGCATGTTAGATTAAGATAATATCTTAGTTTAAATTAGGATTTAATGTTACTTAATCCTTAATTTAAATTAGATAGAATTTTAATCTAGCTAGATCATTTTTGCATTTTTAAAAAATAGAAATATCAAATGCACGTCATCTAGTTTTTATTAGGTTTATTTAATTAGAACTTCCTTGTCATTAGACCAGGTCATTTAATAAATGTGGCTTGACATATAGCTCACATATGAAATTGCATGATGCATGTTATTTTAGTTGAATAATTTTATATGTCATTGCATCGCATTGCATGTCATTAGAGTTAGATCATTTAGATTGCATTTAATTATTGCATTTCTCCATGTCATATAGTTTAGGTCGTGCTGCCATGTCATATTAGATTATTAGCATGCATCGCATGATTTTCATTAAATAAAGTGAAAACAAAAAAAATTGAAATTGCGTGTTAATTAGAAATCATATCTAGGGTTGCTTATGTGAATTCTGATTTAACAATGCAGATGCTTTCGTTGCTTCTAGGTATGTTTTGCAATATTTAATTGCTTTCTTGAGTGTTAAATTGGTGGTATGTGCACATGTATGATCACCTCACATGTTAGGAAGATAAATTAAAATCAATTCAATTGCCAAACATTTTTTTGAAATTGAAATAAAAAGGTACCGAAAGGACACTAGGATAGTCTGGTATAACCAAGTCCCCGAACTCCTAAATCTCTGGTTCGTAGGAGTAAGTAAATCTCCCGTTATTTTACTTGGGTTTCTAATCGACCCACAAAAAATAGATTAGTGGTGATTCTTGATTGAAAATCATTTGCATGTTAAGAATTCAAACCTAAGTTGCGAATTAGTATGGGCTTGGGAGAGCTCGAGCTAAGCTTAAAGACTTAGTAATCCATTAACCTAGTTTTAGGTGGTACACCCGAAAAATCTGGTTGCGACAATCAGAAAGGTAGCTTTTATTCTTCAAAAGCTAAGCTTACTTGTTAATTTAGGGGAGAAGATTTGCCCCATGATACTAATATAACCTTAGCCCATTCAATTTCAACCATGGTTTGTCCTAAAAGTTGAGTTATCTAGTACTCTTTGTTTAGACGATAGAATATTTCTAAGCTGAAGATGACCAAAGAGATGAGAGTTTTTTGTACTTGCGAGATTGCTATCTCGATGCTTCTGTCAATAACATTGCATTTATTTATGCATCAAATTACTATTATAGATATCATAAAGTCTAGAAGTGCTGCTATTTCCAAAGGAGCACTTCTTGTGTATTGAGATTTATTTTGGGCTAACACGGGCTCTTTCTCTCTAAACTGATCCAAAGTTGATAAATGGGGTGACCAAGTGATTTTGTTTTTCATGAAGAAAGGAATGACTTTGGCTTTCGGTTTTCAAATTGTCCACTCAGATAAGTGTAGCTGTATTATCATGAAATGTGTTCAATAAATAGCGAAAAGAAAAGTTTTTTGTTTCTCGGGATAGATTATGAATAATGATTGTGCCTTTGCATCGTGAAGTTGTTTTTGTACAGAACTCAAGCCGTTTTTCGTGGATTGGCTTCACAAGGCAGGCTATGTCACGAATGAAGGATCGTTGTTGAGTGATCTGGAAAGATGAAGTAAATGTGACGGCGTCAAGTGAAGCAGAACCATCAGTAGCCATGCGGAAGCATAGAGCAATGAGTGATTTTATGCCAATGCAAAGCACTCAAGATATAGAGACTGAACTATTTTCCTCTTCTCGTGTTGCTAAAGATTAGAAAGGTAGCTTTTATTCTTCAAAGAAAAGTTACATGTTAAATGATTTGGGGAGAAGATTTGCAACATGACACTAACATAACCTTAGCCCATTCAATTTCAACCGTGGTGTTTGCTAGGTTGAAGGTGACTAAAGAGGTGAGATTTTTTCCGTGCTTGTGAGATTGGTATCTCAATGCTTCTGTCAATAAAATTTCATTTATATATGCATCAAATTAATTTTTTGGATAGCATAAAGTCTAGAATTGCTGCTCTTTCCAGAGAAGCACTTCTTGTGTATCAGGATTTATTTTGAGCTAAAACAGGCTCTTTCTCTTGTAACTGATGCAAAGTCGATAAGCGGGGTGACCAAATGATTTCGTTTAAGATGAGAAAGGAACTGACTTTGGCTTTATGTTTTCAAGCTATCCATTTAAATAAGTGTAGCTGCACTATCATGAAATGTGTTTGATAAATTGCGAAAAGAAAAGTTTTATATATCCTGGGGCAGATTATGATAATCATTGTGCCTTTGCCTCACAAGTTTGGTTCTATACAGAATTCAAGCCATTACTAGGGATTGATTTGCATCACACAAGGGCTGGCTATGTCACAAATGAAGGATCGCTATTAAGTGATCTGAAAAAAGAAGAAAATGCAACGGTGACAAGTGATGGAAAAAACAGTAGCCATGCAGAAGCAAAGAGCAGAAAGTGATTTTGCACCAATGCAAAGCACTCGAGATACAGAGACTGAACTATTTCCCTGGATAATGAGAAAGGACACCGATCCTCATGCTGCTTTGGGAAAAGTTCATTCATATTCATCACACTCAGAGTCAGAAGTTGGTTCACATTACTCAGAATCGGAAGTTGGTTCACATTGCTCAGAATCAGAATCTGAAGACACGGATGAGAAGATAAAGATTCGAGCAAGTCCATAATATATTAGGAGAGAAATGTCGAAAAGCGCAGTTTTGCAAATGCAGAACTTTACAAAGCCAAAGGTTGAACCCTTTTTCTTGGAAGGACACGAAGACACTGCTTCTGACAAAGTTTATTCATATTGAAGGTTTTATTAGTGATGGGCTTAAGGCCCGTCCGCCCATGTTGGGCCCCACAGGAATAGGGCCCGTGGATGGGGGAAGGTATAAAAGGGAGGACAAAGAGTGAGAAGACACCTCTTGGCAGAATTAACGTACGTCTTCTCCTCTCCCGTGCACTCTCTCTCAAAAAGAAAAAGAAGAAACAGTAAGGAAAAGAGGCATGTTTCTTCTTCCCTTCAAGGTGTCATCGAATCAAACAAGACCAAATATCTTCCTCCTATCGGCGTCGGTGTCTAATCTGTGGCTAACAAGGTACGCTCGAATCCCTGGTGTGCTTTAGGATCGGTGATACGTGTTTTTCCCGGGCTTTGTCTTCCGCATTCATTTAGGGGTTCGATTTAGTGTCGAATCTGGTTTTCGGGGATCCGTTATTCCCAACATTGGTATCAGAGCCCTAGTTCACGTTTTTCCCGACCTGTTTGATGTCTTTTTGATTGATTTTTTGCGAAAACTTTTGGCCGTACGGATCGGGGCGAAAATCCCGACACCCGAGCACTGTTCATTGATTTTTTGGAGTTTCTGAAAGTTGAAACCGATTTCTGAAAGCATAGGGAGAAAGGGCTTGTCGAGACGAGTTCGGCGACATGTTGTGTGCTGTTGGACGACGTCGCACGCGCCCACGTGCCCGAAGCGCTGGCATCGGCCAGCGCGTGCGCCACACGCGCCGGTGGTGAACCGGCACATGGGCGTCGGCGGCCGGCAAACTGGCACGCGCCGGTCGGCGGACCAATGCGTGCTGACGTCAGCATGACATCACCCAACGGTCAGTAACCGTTGGGGTGACGTTATCGATGACGTCAGCAATGACGCCGGTTGGCCGAGCGATCACCGGCCGGTGACCCAACCCGACCCGAACCGCGGAAACCCGGCATGCGCACAGCACGTGCCGGCTGACGTCTGCGTGACGTCAACCCGCGCACGCGCGCGGCACTTGCGGGCAGTTCGCGCGACCCGGCCCCAACGACCTGACGGCCCGACCGGTCCAACCGATCCTAGGACCTGCCGCTATTGACCCGTTGACCGTTGACCGTTGACTGACCCTTGACGGTTGACCGTTGACCGACGATCGTTGACCGTTAACCCGAAAAAGGAAAAAAAAAGATTTGTTTCTTTTTAAAAAATGTCTGTGTGGGTTAGAGGTAATCCACTTTTTTTCTGCATTTGTTGCATGAATCATGGAAAATTATGTATTTTCCATTTTGTTTATTGTGGATTATAAGTGATCCATTTTAGTTCTGCATTTGTTGCAGGAACTATGATGCGTTATGCACGGATACCTGCAATCCCGAGAACGGACGAAGGAAGAGCTAGACTGAAAAGGCTGATGAAAGAGTTAGCTGATTATCGGTGGCTTGATGGTGATTTAGTATCACACATGGTCAAGGTCAATCAGATGATACGGAAATCATCTGGAATGGTTATCTTATGCCGGATTTTGAGAAGGTGCCGGCTTTGATGAACACTCTTCCACCTGAATGGCAAGCAGCGTTAGATCGGCTATGGGAGGTCAACATGGTCCCGGATTATAGGAGGCTAGTGGAAGCTTTTGTAAGAGAGTACTATAGGATTGAGTTGGCCAAAACTTCAACCCTTAGATTGAGCGCCACATGGCGCAGAGTGAATGCGCGTTGGTAGCGACATGAAAGCTCTCCAAAAGTTTTTCCATGGTTGGCAAATGTGCCTTTAGTTTTCTCAGATGTTTTGACTGATAGATTAGAAGGGACTTTCCCTATTTATTTCTTAGATTAGTTTGAGATGTTTTTTGGGTGTGAATATCTCTTTCTATGTTGATATTTCTTTTTGGACATATTACTTAGTTTAATGAATTGTTGTATTTGTTGAAAGCATTATTATTTTATTAGATGTCAATTATCTGTTGTTTTATGTTAATTGCTGATTGTTGTGGGTCATTAGCTGTGGGTAGTTCATAGAAGTTTTTGTAACTTCATAGAATTTATTTTGCATAAGACAATTATATTAATAATAGTTTTAAGTTAGGATTTTTGGAGGATGATTGGAAACGTAGTGACCTTTTGATTCTGAAACCTTACTTGAAATTATTCATTAATATGATGGGTCTGTGCAAATAGGGATGCATAAATGATAGGCATTAATTATTCGTGCATGTATGTCTTGATGTGTTTAGATCGAAGTTTTCAGCAACTAAGAATGTAATTGCTGATATGAACGGCAACAATTATGAAATATTGAATATGAAGATTCAATATGTGCTTGAAAAGCAAGAAGCACTAGAAGCTCTCGACCATGTTATGGAAGATCTTGAGGATGTTGTGCGCCACCTTGAGCTGGTAGAGGATCGCTTAATGGCATGTGAGCTGAAAATAGATATTAGCAATGCTGGTTCTAGCTCAGAAAGGGCTTTGAGCTCTAAGCGCAAGCGTATTGATTCGTTCAATATGTGGGAATGCAAAGGATCAAGTCCTTATTGCTAGAGATCAAGAGTTAACCAACACAAGAGAGGAAAACGTCTTCAAGTGAAGAAAATGTCAAGGGTGAAGTGTTACAATTGTGACAAGAAGGGTCACTATACTCGCGATTGTCGTGAGCCAAAGAAGGTAAACACCTCTTGAACATTTGAGAACTTTGCTTATGTGTCAAGTTCTGCATTATTAGCTGAACCTAATCCTTTGTGGACTGTAGATTCAGGAGCAACAGACGATGTAGCGAAGGATAGAGGATCCTTCGTGGAATTCCGACGAATACCAACTGGAACTAAGTGGATCTATGTGGGAAAGAACTCCAGAGCTGAAGTTAAAGGGATTGGCACATGCCAATTGAACATGCGTGGTGGACGCACCTTGTTCCTACATGATGTTCTATATGCTCCAGAGATTCGTCGAAATTTAATGTCTGTTTTAGTATTGGTTAAGTTTGGTTTTATGTGTGAACTTCCGTAATAGAAGTGTAGATTTGTATTTGGATACAAACTACTATGGTTGTGGTCACTTTTTGGATGGTTTTATTATACTAAATGTTAACTGTGGTGATGTCAATGTTTGTTGTTCCCTTGTTTCACGTCTTCTACTTCATATGATAATGATGTGAATGTGTGGCATGCTAGACTTAGTCATATTGACCAATAATGTGTGAATAGACTAGCCAAAGAGGGCTTGTTGGGCAACATTGAAAAAGTCGATTTGCCCATATATGAGCATTGCCTAGTAGGGAAAACGACAAAGAAACCATTTAGAAAAGATAAAAGAGCTGAATTTCCTCTGCATTTAATCCATTTCGACGTCTGTGGTTTAACGAATGGGAGAAGAAGGCAAGGGGCTGTTTATTTCATCACTTTTATAGATGATTATACTCGATTCGGATATGTCTATTTCATTTCTCATAAATCTGAAGTAATAAGTTGTTTCAAAAGGTTTATGAACCTGGTAGAAAATCAATTAGACAAGAAAATAAAAGTATTGAGATCCGATCGAGGTCGAGAATATTTATCTGATGAGTTCAGAAAATAATGTGATGAAAAGGAATAGAAATACATTTGTCTATTCCATATACTCCTTAACAAAATGGTGTTGCAGAGAGATGAAACAGAACCCTACTAGAAATGGTTAGGTCCATGATGGTGCATGCTAACTTACATATCACTTTTTGGAGTGATGCGTTGTTAACTGCTGCCTATATACTTAATCGGGTGCCTTCTAAATCAGTTAGTTCCACTCCATATGAGTTATGGACGGGTAGAAAACCGGACTTAAGTTTACTTAAGCCATGGGTTTATGCTGCCTATACTCATGAGTCCTCTCACAAGTTTGGGAAATTGGGTCGCAAAGGAAATAAAAGTATTTTCATGAGATACTCTGAATACTCGAAAGGGTATGTGTTCATAGGTGAGTAGGAAAGTGGGAGTATAACTGAATTTGAATCACAGGATGTCACATTCTGAGTGGATGAATTTCCTAAGAATGGCGAAATAGGAGAAGATCACTCCCTATTTCAAACCTTGGATCAAGATAATGATATTAGTGGAGTTCGTCCAAGTGGGAGTAATATGAGAAATGATGAATTGAATTCAACTTATTCTCAATTGTAACCACATGATGAAACGACGTCATCATTATCTAATCCAAGTGGGAGCATAATGGGGAATGATGTGCTAAGTGTACAATCTCCCATACGGCGAACAAGTTGCCAAAGTATTCCCTGTCAACGTTTTGACATTGAAGGGGAAACTTTTATGATTGCTCCACAAGATGAGGATGAGCCAAGAAATATTGATGAGGCTCTAAATTGCCCTAGTAAGGAGAAATGGATTCATGCAATGGAAGAGGAAATGGAGTCAATAAAGTCAAACCAAGTCTAGGAACTAGTTGATCTTCCAAAAGGACGCAAAGCTATTGGGAACAAGTGGGTTCTCAAAATAAAGTGAAAAGCTGATGGCTCGATAGAAAGGCATAAGGCTCGCCTTGTGGCAAAGGGGTATAATCAACAGGAATGAATTGATTATGTAGAAACATTCTCTCCTGTAGTGAGATTTACCTCGATTCGCATTATTCTGGCAATAATGGTAAGTATAGATCTTGAGTTACATCGGATGGATGTAAAGATTGCTTTCCTTAATGGAGAATTAGTGGAAGTAATATATATATGGAACAACCTACTGGTTTCATAGTGAAAGGCCAAGAAGAAAAATGTATGTCGACTTTTGAGGTCGATATATGGCCTTAAGCAGTCGTCAAGATAATGGTATATACGATTTCATATTGCCATAATGGCATATGATTTTACAATGATAGGTGAGGATCATTATATATATATATATATATATATATATAAATAAAGATCCAAGAATCAATTTGTGATCATATCATTATATGTTGATGATATACTAATTGCCGGAAGTAATATGGACTTTGTTCATACTGTCAAAAGTTGGTTGTCTTCCAACTTTGAGATGAAAGATATGGGATTGTAAACCCATAGACACTCCTATTGCAAAAGGTGAAGGATTGAACCATAAACTGTGTCCAAGGACTCCACAAGAGAAGGAACAAATGAAACATGTTCCTTATGTAGTGCTGTTGGAGCTTGATGTATGCTATGATGTGTACAAGACCTGACATATGTTTTGTAGTTGGAATGGTGAGAAGAAACCAATCCAATCCAGGTCAAGCACGTTGGAAAGCCGTTAAGAGAATACTGAGGTATCTAAAGGGAACTGTTGATTATACGCTGAGTTATTATGGGAAGAATCTGCGACTCTAAGGCTATTCTGATGCTGATTGGAGAGGAGATTTAGATAAAAGAAAATCTACCTCTGGGTTTGTTTTCTTACCGAATAATGGCACCATAAGTTGGAGCAGTAAGAAACAAAAGTGTATAGCCTTGTCCACGATGGAAACTGAGTTCGTGGCATTATCAGCAGCAATATAAGAAGATGTTTGGCTTAAGAGATTTTTTGGATCATTTAGGTGTTATTAGAAGTGCTGCAGATTAATTGTTGGTTAATTATGATAGCCAAGCAGCAAAAGCGTACACCAAAGATCCAAAATATCATGGCAAGACCAAACTTATAGATACCGAGTACAATCTTGTCAAAGATATAATTACACGAAAATATGTGAACTTAGAGTACATACTACGCATAGAATGGTAGCAGATCCAATGACAAAGCCAATACCTGGAGATGTGTTTTGTGGTCATAAGAAATCTCTAGGATTGCGTAGAGTCTGATGTACTGGATTGTAATTTCCCCGAAGTGTTCACATTTGATGAATTTGTGTTTTTCATCATTAATGCCTATGAATCTTTGTTTGATCTTTATGCATCTTAATGCTCAGTGCATTACTTTTAAGTTGAGAAAGTATGTCGGACAGATAAAAGATTAGCTCACTCACACAGTAATCGCCTCTATTTACTTTTGTGATAAATAGAGATGAGACTATTTTTAAGCTTATTATCTAGGTGATAATCGAGAGCTCAAGCTTAAAATACGTATGTCGCCTTAACTGAGTGTTAAGATGAGGACATAATACTTACTATGTCCGAAAGTAAAATACCCCACATATTTTACTTTATCTGTCTAAGATGCTAGATGTGAGTTTTGATGAATTTTGTAAATGAGTAGATACGTGAACTCAAGTTAGACATTGGGTATGTCTGAACTATCATCTGTACGGTATTGAAAGGTGTAGACATACGCTCCATGGGAAAGGAGTTAATACCGTAATACGTATTTCATACTACGTATGCATGAGACGACCAAGAAGAGTGGCAAAAGTTTGATCTCAACTTTTTATGTCGTGTGAGACTCTTGAGGAAAAGAGTTCCTCAATTTTTAGTCCCCTCATGACTCTTACTTATTCTCAAGATTTCTATTTAGTGTTTACTATCTTAGGATGTTGCCAATGGTCATGAGTTTGATTCGATCTAATGGGACATTTCTAGAAAAGCAAGCTGAACTGAAATTGAGAGTTTGAAGGAAAGAGGAAGATCGATTTTGGAGAATCACATCATAGTTTTGTATTCACCGGTTAACCAATTATGACTGTCTTTGGGATAATCATAATTATGAATACAATGTATATATCATTGTTTAAAAGAGATCAAGAGAGATATAAATGTGATCAATCGATCTAGGGTACTCCATACTAAATCTACTCGGAGTGTGATGCCCATTATGAGCTGCTATATATTCCTAACAGATGTATGGCAACGAGCTCTCAAAGTATGCTGGTCGCACGGATTATTCACCGGTATGAATGTTGAAGAGAGGTAAAGAGAATTTTGTTCGGCCCACCATGTGCAAGTGGGAGATGATGGTTTTATTAGTGATGGGCTTAAGGCCCGTCCGCCCATGCTAGGCCCAAAAGGCCCAGCCCACGGGAATAGGGCCCGTGGATGGGGGAAGGTATAAAAGGGAGGAGAAAGAGTGAGAAGACACCTCTTGGCAGAATTAACGTACGTCTTCTCCTCTCCCGCGCACTCTCTCTCAAAAAGAAAAAGAAGAAACAGTAAGGAAAAGAGGCACGTTTCTTCTTCCCTTCAAGGCATCATCGGATCGAACAGGGCCAAATCTCTTCCTCCTATCGGCGTCGGTGTCTAATATGTGGCTAACAAGGTATGCTCGAATCCGTGGTGTGCTTTAGGATCGGTGATACGTGTTTTTCCCGGGCTTCGTCTTCCGCATTGATTTAGGGGTTCGATTTAGTGTCGAATCCGGTTTTCGGGGATCCGTTATTCCCAACACATATTCCTGGGAACAAGAATCTAAATTTGATTCATATTGCTTGCGATTGGAATATGAAGTTGGGGATTAAAAGGCAACGACAGAAGCCAGTCTAGAATATAACGATCTTATGCCCATACCAAAGATGAAAAAGGGAAGTTCTTCACATGCTACTTTGGATGATGCCAATGCTTCAATTGATATGTTGGGCGGCGGTGGAAAATAAGAAGGGAGACCTTCAGAAGGATGGGGTGTCATTAAATATTACTCTGTAGTCAACCACCTCATTAAATCCATAAAAAAAAAAAAAAATCTAACATTAACGTAATTGGAATGTATGGCAGAAATGAGGTTGAAAAAGCTATTGTCATTGAAAGCTTTGAAGGAATCTGCAGTTTTGACAAATCTATTTGATAGTCATCTGTGTTACCATTCCTCTCAACTGTGACATGGAAAAGGTGCAAAAGGAGATTGCTGGACAAATATCTTTGGATTTGACTAAAGCCAATGTAGTTGATATGCCACATTCGGTGGTAAATTCATTGGAAGGCTTCAAGTTTTTGCTCATTCTTGTTGGCATTAACAAACACATGAAGCTACTTTACCAAAAAAAAAAAAAAACAAACACATGAAGCTAGAGACATTGAAAATTCCTGATTCAACGGCGCCAGCTGGTAGCAAGATAGTCTTTGTGGCTAGATCAAAACAATTGTGCGATGAAATCGAGGTGGATAAGAAATTATGTTTTGACAATCTATTGCTCTGTGAATTATTTTGTCAGAATGTGGGTGAAGTTGTTTATTATCCTAAAAAAGCCCTAGCTAGGGAAATAGTTAGGATGTGCAGGCCATATTTGCATGATGTTATTCTAGTCGCAAGGACACTGCAAAATGTTGACGACATTTCAATTTGGAAACATGCGCTTGAAGGACTAAATGTTCAACCTACAAGTCATGAAGCAGGTATAGAAGCACTTATGGTTAATGTATTAAGATTCACCATTGACCAACTAGAAGATGATAACTAGAAGACGCTGGAAAAATATTGCTCTTTGTAACAATAACCATGAGATTGCACTAGGTTTGCCATAAGCCTATGGTCAAGGATGGTATTGTAGACGCCCATGATGAAGGTCATAAAATCCTAGAGAATCTTGTCAACGCTAACCTACTTGAAGTTGATGAGAATGGGCAATTTGTGAAGTTTCAAGGCTAGGAGCAGGATATATTAGTGAACTTAATATTTCAGCCTGAGGAAAATCGTGCGTTTCTGATGCGGGTTGGCTTGGATTTGACAGAGCCACCAGAGATTGAGGAATGGGAGAGTGCAAAAGAGATATGTTTAATGCATACCGGAATTTCTGATCTACCGAAGGAACCAAAGTGTCATTCACTTTCGTCTTTTTCTTTGCAAATAAATTACAAGCCGAGAAAGCTTTCTTCTTCATTTTTCAATTTGATGCCTGCTCTACAAGTTTTGAATCTATCTAGGACCCACATTCAATGCTTGCTAGAGTCCATATCTCAACTTGTCAACCTCAAAAGACTCTCATTCATTTTAATACACATGCGGAAACAAATAATTAATCCCCAGACAACAATAATATGTGATAGAAAAGTAGGGCCATAAAATTTTCAAACAACACGCTTATATATACATATATCAAGTCATGTCATATACAATACCAGTCTATAAATATGTACAAGGTCTGAAAAACAGGGGTGGTTTCATAAAACTACAGATCCTCTTCCTCCACCTCCTCACTCTCATTTGAGCCTTCAGTTGAGTACACCGGAGTTCCTAGATTTGTAAGATCCGGGTCTACCGAGTCTACCACCAAACCTCCAGGGGGATCTACTGTGCCTTTTCCAAAAGCAACCTCCAGCACATAAAAATGAACCTCAGACTCCGGTATGGGACCCTCTCTCTATCCATGCCGCTCACGACGGTACCATGTTCTGTATCGATGAGGTATCTTATGGGGTAGAGTCTCATCAACCTAGACCACGGACTTCACGAGGCCATAGACCAAACCCTTTGGGTGCCCATGAATCGAAATGTAAGACCTTTGTTTTATGACATTCTTTGGCTGACCAAAATGCTTGGGAGGAGCTGCCATCTAGGGACTTGAAAATGTTATCCCACAACGGGGTGAGATGACATCTCAGCAAGTTTACCCCCTAAGACCCGACTAGGAAGAAAATACGCCATAAGGGCTCCCTAAGCACAAACACGAGTCAGATGACTCACCTTGCCTCAGTTCCTTCCTGCAAGTCAATATAATTTATAAATTCAATAAATCACTTCAACACACCAAAGCATCAATTCAAATCGAACCATCGATCAATCAAACCAGTCAATTCCATGTCATCAAGACCATTTCTCAGTCTACTAAGTCAACACTATCTATCCAGTCCGATCACATCAAGGATTACTCACCCTAAGCTAAAGCTAGATAGAAATGATAACCAAAAGCTAACAACGATGTATATTGCTCACTCTAAGTTGATATAACCAAGCCCTCAGGCTGATATAATATATGGCTAATGCTCACCAAAGCTGTGCAGTACTTAATTGCTCACCAAAGTTGTGCAATACTTAATTGCTCATCAAAGTTGTACGATACTTAGGGTATACTAACTCTAAGTTGACATATCGAGCCCTTTGGCTGATATAGTATACCATTCCGCCCAACCGATTATTTCACCATTTTTATCATACGATAAAAATAATCATGTGTGGGTACACGATCGACCTCTCCTAAAATATCATATTTTTACTTTCAAAAACTCCCACTAATTATATAATCGATAAAAACATTTTTGGCGCTGTAAACCGACACCCGGTGATTTTTCAGTTAAATACTGAAATTAATAAATTTTGGGATAATTTCCCAAACTTGCAAATCACACTCAATTTGCACAAAGTAGCAATCAATTAAATAAACAAATCACATCATTTCAATCAACATAAAATTCTAGTCACCAACTATCCCGGTCTAATTTTCGAAAAATAATAATTAATTAAATAATTTTGAAAATTAATTATTAAATACTCAAAATAGCAACTTAGGCTGGAAAAACCTAATTAAAAGCCGAGACGGGCTTGGAAAATTTCCAAACTACTCTAGATAAATACTAGAGCTTGTTTACTCTAATTACACTACTCTAACCACCTAACATGCAATAACGATTAATTAAATTACTAATCTATTCTAACTATCCACCTAATCCATACTTAACTTAAACTAATCAACCCTTAAGCGTCATTAACTTACTAAGCATGGATTAGTAAGTTAAACTCACTTGATTAGCAAACTGATTAAACCACAACGATGGGGACGCGGAGAGGAGTAATAAACTCCAAAGGGGGTGCGCCTTTCGAGGTCCGAAAGGGCACCAAAACGGGCAAATAATGGCTGAAAAACCCACTCTTCGGTTTTGGTCTTGGTTGAACAAGGTAACGGTGGCTGGTTGAGCGGAAACAGGGGAGGTGGGGGGGGTGCTTAGTGGCTAGGCGGAGATGGGCGGGCTCTCCGACGGTGAGGTGTCCACGCATGGTGGCTCGCGGCTCGACGAGCCTATGGCAAACGAGATAAGGACAACGACCAAGGACACACCATTGCAATCGCGTGGCAGGACTCGGCTTGGTGCACGGCGTGACAGGTGGTGGTGGTGGCTCCGGTGGTTCAACGGGCAAGAAGGCTTGGCTGCTGGTTCAATTTTCCTAGGGCTTTTGGAGGCTTCAAGGCTAGAATGGAGGGAGGGGTGGTCGACGGATGGGGAGGATGAAGACGGGGACAAACCAACTTGGAGGGTCCCATTTAGTCTCCATCTCTATCTTCTTGCTCCCTTGACTTGGCCCCACCAATGCCCAGCTGGTCTTCCTCAACAATTTTCCAAGCACCAAGCTTCCTCTAGAAGCCTTGGAAGTGGTCCAAATGTTGGGTCCAAAGGGGCATACGAATTTTGTACACATTTCCTCAATTCCATTTCAATCCCTTTTGAATCAACTCAATTTGGCTCTTTATAAATTCAACCGATCAATCCTCAATGAAATTGACATTTTTCCTTATCAATAGAACCAACTTACATCCTAAAAACGCGATAAAAACGGTCCCCTAAATTTTCTAGTAAAAAATGGCCATATTTTGACTTTTTGCCGAAAATCTCGGTTTGCAGAAAAATCTTTAGAGACTGAGTCAACGTTCCTTAAATGACTCGTGACGTGATAGAACTTTCAATTTTTGAAATCGGATTCAAATTCGCAATTAATTTCAATCTGGCGCGATTTTAGCGTGACCTAGCCTATCATATAGCTTTCATAAATTTTTAGTACAAATAACCCACGGTCGATTATATTTGAGCCACAATGAACCTCTTCGACACATTGGTGACTCTCGGTTGTCGTGAAAATCTCGAGATTTCAAATATAGACACAGGGTATCAAAACGATAGAAAAATCAGTCTAGTGCTGATCGACGGGAATTTTACAATTTAGTGGAATCACCCATGTTTAACCACACATCTTAATCGAACTAACCTATCTCTGATCTCTAATCGATTTTTAATTGTGCCGTAATGATCTCTGCAGATGAGCACGGTCGAGTAGTCGATTCCTGGTCGAATTCTCAAGTCTATTGCATTAAAATTCCTTAATGACTTCCTTAGATAGTCTAGTTATCTCAGAGTGATCAGCTTTAAGAATAGCACTATAGGCGCGTCGATAAAAGACCCGATTTATTTAATTGAAAACATAATTGAAAATTTCAGGATGTCACAACTCTTCCCCTCTTATAAAAATTTTGTCCTCAAAATTTAAACCATTACAATACTTAAGCAAAAAGGTGGGGGTACAATTGTCTCATCGACTCTTCACTCTCCCAGGTTGCTCCTTCAATGCCGTGGTGTTGCTAGACCACTTTGACCAACGGATGGTCTTGGTGCGCAGAACCTGCTCTTTCCTATCCATGATATGAACCGAGCTTTCAACGTACGACACTCTGTCGTCGATGTCCAATTCTTCAAAATTTAGCACATGGATTAGGTCAGGCTTATATTTCCTCAACATCGACATGTGAAAGATGTCATGCACTTGCGCCAGTATCAGCGATAATACAAGACGATACGTTAGGATCCCGATTCTCTCTAGAATCTCAAAGGGACCTACGTACCTCGGACTCAATTTTCCCTTCTTGCCAAAGCGCAATGTTCCCCTCATTGGTGACACCTTCAGAAAAACGTGATCACTAACTTGGAATTCCAATGGTCTCTAAGCACTTATCTGTGTAGCTTTTCTGGTGGCTCTAAGCGGTCTTTAACATGTTCCTGATGACTGCAACTACATCCACTAACTGCTGAACCAACTCTAGGCCTGTGATCTTTTTTTTCCCGACTTCATCCCAACATACTAGCGCTCTGCACGCTTTGCCATACAATGCTTCAAAAGGAGCCATTTGAATGCTCTGCTGGTAGCTGTTGTTGTAGGCAAACTCGACAAGATGAAACTGTTCCTCCCAGCTTCCCTTGAAGTCCAACACACAAGCTCCTAGCATGTCTTCGAGGGTTTGGATTGTCCTCTCAGACTGGCCATTCGTCTGAGGATGATATGCCATACTGTACTGCAACTTCATCCCTAAGCTAGCTTGCAAACTCTTCCAAAATGCAGCTGTGAATCTCAAGTCTCGGTTTGAAGTAATCGTCACCGGCACTCCATGTAAAGGAACAATCTGATGCACGTATAACTTCGTGTGCCTATCCCACTTGAGGTCTTTTCGTACTGCAATGAAGTGAGCCAACTTTGTCAATCTGTTGACCACTACCCAAATGGAATCATTACCTCTCTAACTCCTCGGTAAATCTGTCACAAAATCCATCGTGATGTGCTCCCATTTCCACTCTAGGATCTCGAGAGGTTGCAAAAGTCCTCCTAGGCTTACAATGTTGTGCCTTCACTTGCTGACACGTCAGACACTTGGCGACATGCTTGGCGATGTCCGCCTTCATACCATATCACTAGTAGTGTTGATGCAGATTTCGATATATTTTCGTACTGCTAGGATGAATGCTGTAACTGCTATGATGAGCTTCTCATAAGATCTCTTCTCTAAGCTTTACATCGTTAAGTACACACAATCATCTTCGGAACCTTAGTGTTCCATCCTTAGAAATCTTAAAGTCAGCTTTTCTCTTATCGGTATCCTCTTGTAGAATCTTCTGAACATCTGGGTCTGTCGGTTGAAGTAATTTGATCCTGATCTGAACATCCGGCTCAATTTTGAGGGTGGCCATAAGATTCGAAAGGTGGCCTACCTCAAATTTGAAAACCAAATCTCGAGCTCTCTCAATTAAATTCCACTCCTTAACCAGCATGTGTGCGACTGAAGACTTCCGACTCAAAGCGTTGGCGACCTTATTCGCCTTCCCGGGGTGATATAGAATATCACAATCATAGTCCTTCAGAAGTTCCATCCAGCTACGCTTGTCTCATATTCAACTCCTTCTAAGAGAATAGATACTTGAGACTTTGATGGTTAGTGAAGATCTGGAATCTTTCTCCACACAAATAATGTCTCCAAATCTTCATAGCGAAAATGATTGCTACGAGTTCTAAGTCATGTGTCGGGTAATTTTGCTCATGAGGTCTCAACTGACGGGACGCATATGCAACAACCCTACCATGTTGCATTAACACGCAACCCAGTCTTCTAAACAACGCATCACTATAGATCTCGTATCCTCGAAGACTAGATGGAATGGTCAACACAGGTGCCATAGTCAACTTCTACTTAAACTTTTGGAAACTACGCTCGCACTTGTCTATCCACAAAAAAT
This sequence comes from Eucalyptus pumila, assembly GCA_016097595.1. NCBI lineage: Eukaryota > Viridiplantae > Streptophyta > Magnoliopsida > Myrtales > Myrtaceae > Eucalyptus > Eucalyptus pumila. The sequence goes on along the minus strand of JADPVT010000012.1, from coordinate 33,602 downwards.
TCTCTTCTTTCTTCAAGAGTCAAGTCAACAGTGACGCCAAAGCCGAAAATCCTTCCACGAACCTTCTGTAGTAGCCTATTAAACCCAAAAACTTCTGATCTCTGTCACCGTAGTCGATCTTGGTCAATTGATCACTCCTTTAATCTTGGATGGGTCCACAAAGATTCCTTCGCCTGAAATCACGTGACCTAAGAAAGCAACACGAGTCAACCAAAACTCGCACTTACTAAACTTAGTCGTACAATTGATGAATCCTCAAGGTTTGAAGTACCAATCTCATATGACTCTCTTGCTCTTCATCACTCCTCGAATACACCAAAATATCATCGATGAACACGATCACAAACTGATCCAAGTATTCTTTAAACACTCGGTTCATCAAATCCATAAAAGCAGCTGGAGCGTTCGTCAACCCAAATGGCATTACAATGAACTCATAATGGCCGTATCGAGTACGAAACGCTGACTTTGGAATGTCCTCCTTCCTGATCCTCAGCTGATGATATCTTGTCCTCAAGTCGATTTTTGAAAATATCGACGCTCCTTATAACTGATCAAACAAGTCATCGATCCTCGGAGTGGATACTTGTTCTTGATCGTCACCTAATTGAGTTGACGATAGTTGATGCACAAGCGCAACAAACCATCTTTCTTCTTCACGAATAGAACTAGTGCTCCCCAAGGTGATGCACTGGGACGTATGAATCCCTTATCCAACAATTCCTGCATTTGCACCTTCAGTTCTTTCAACTCGACAACGCCATCCGGTAAGGAGCCTTAGAGATTGGCTTTGTCCCGGTGCTAACTCAATCACAAACTCGATCTCTCTCTCTAGCGGTAAACCTGGCAATTCCTTCGGAAATACATCTTGAAATTCTTGCACCACTGAGATATCTTCGATCTTCAACTCCTCAATTGTCGTATCCACAACAGTTGCCAGGTAACTTTGACAACCCTCGTCTAACAAATGGGTTGCTTCAAGCGATGAGATCAATGTAATCGAGGGTCTTCCTCGACTTCCAACAAACTCAAACTCTCACCCTCTAACGGGTTAAACTGAATTGCTTTACGATAACAATCCATCTTAGCTCATTGCTTGGTGAGCCAGTCCATGCCAATTATCAAATCAAAGTCATACATGGCTAGGACTAACAAGTCTATCATCCCCTCTCGCTCACTAACTGCTAACTTGCAACCTGAACAACCCAATGTAGACAACACTTTATTCTTTAATGGTGTAGATATGCTAACCACTAACTCCAACAACTCAGGACTTAATCCTATCAGCCTAACATATTGCTCGCAATAAAAGAATGAGTCGCTCTAGGGTCGAATAAAGCATAAGCAGCATGGTTGTTCAACGAAACCGTACTTGTGATCACATCAGACACGTCCTCTGCCTGACCTCTGGTGATGGCGTACACTGTCCCTTGAGCTGGGGGTCTCATCTGTCCACCTTGTGGTGCATTCTGCGGCGCAAAACCTTTGATCTAACCCGTCGGTGGTGGCAGTGGTAACTGCTATTGTCCTCTTGGTCTTCTAGGACAATCTCTAGCTATGTGACCTTGCCCACATTCGAAGCAAGCGCCCATCCTTCGAGGGCATGGGGTCGAACCATGTCGCCTTCCACAAAAGTGACACACACCATTCTGACTTGGCCCTGACTTGCCAACTCCACCCTTCCTATTGGGTGGGACAAGGAATCTTCCTCCAATCATGGGCTTCTTCCCATACCGATTCCCATCTCTATTCGATCTAAACCGCGACCCAGATGCGGCGGCTCGTTCATTTTGATCTCTCTCTATCATCTGGACTCGCTCATACAGGTCATTATAATTCCTCAAGTTGAGCAATATTAGCGGACTCCTCAATTCCGGCCTGAGTCCGTCTCTAAATCTCCTAACTTGGTTTGCTGGATTCTCGACCAGTTCAGGAGCGTACTGCGATAGTTCAACGAACTTCACCTCATATTGATCTATAGTCATTGAGCCTTGGCGAAGGCATTGGAATTCTGCCATCTTCAATTCTCTGGGAGTCTCAGAAAAGTATTTACTGTTGAAGACCTCAACAAAGGCGTTCCACTCCGGGGCTACACCTTCAAGGAATACCGTTCCTTGGGTGGTTCTCCACCAAGTACTTGCAATTCCCTATAGCTAGTAAGTTGCAAGGACTACCTTCTTTGCCTTTGTGCACATTAGAAGTGTAAAGGCCTTCTCCAAGCCTTGGATCCATAAGGCTGCGGCTTTGGGGTCTCTTGCCCCATAAAACTTTGGTGGGTTCAATCTCTAGAATTGTTCCACCAACTTATGTATTGGTCTCCCAGCGACCACGTTCCCGGTGGAACCTCGGCAAATACGGCGGTAGGTGCGGCGGCAGTGGTGGCAAGTGCAGCAACAGTGGCGGCATCATCCGGCGGCATTAGCGATGACTAAAGGCGCATGAAGTGGCGACACCGGGCACCTTGATCTGTGCTTACTAATACATCCTATTACCCATCATCTTGAGTGCTTGCATGATCCCAGCAAATCTTGGATTCCCAGGGGCTACTACCCTAGCACTAACGGGAGACGGTGCTACTCCACTTGTGCTAGCTTAAGATGGCGCTCTACCACAGCCTCCTTGGGTACCGACCCTCGTCGGTGTCCTACCCCAAGTAATAGGCCCTATAGTTCTCTTCCTATGAGTCTTTTGCTCCTGATCACTCATGACTTAGTTTCTTTAAAGAAGCCTACTTCCAATTCCACATAGAATTAGAAGTTGAGCGATCCACACAAACAAACAATTCTACCAAACAACTATCACAGACATGCACCAGCATGAAATAAAGGCCATTCCTACTAACTATCCCATAAACCATCGCACCTTATCACTCCAATCTCTAAACCATGCTTTGATACCACTTAAACGGGGATGTCACGCCCGATCCTCCGAGCACGTGCCCATCCCTCTGCGGTTGATTAAATAGTGACGTCCCAGGACACATCGCCAACCCTTTCATTTTAATGCACATGTGGAAGCGAATAATTAATCCCCAGACAACAACAAGATGGGATAGAAAAGTAGGGCCAAAATTTTTCAAAAGAAAAACATGCACTTATATATACACATATAAGTCATGTCATATACAATACAATCTAAAATATGTACAAAGTCTACAAAAACAGGGGGGTTTCATAAAATTACAGGTCCTCATATCATCCTCCTCCTCATCTCATTTGAGCCTTCATAGTTGAGTACACCGGGGAACTTGGATCTTTAAGATCCGGATCTACCACCGAACCTCCAAGGGGATTTGCTATGCATTTTTCAAAAGCAACCTCCAGCATATATAGAGGTATCTCAGATTTCAGTATGGGACCCTCTCTCTAGCCATTTTGATCCTCGTGGTACCATGATCTGTATCGATAGGAGACCTTATGGGGGAGACCCGCATTGACCTAGACCACGGACCTTACTAGCTCATAGGTTCAGCCCCTAGGGCTCCCATGCAGTGGAATGTAAGACCTATGTTCTGTAATCTTCTTTAGCTGACAAAATGCTGAGGAGGAGCTGCCATCTAGGGACCTAAAATGTTATCCCACAATGGGGTGAGACGACGTCTCAGCAAGTTCACCCCTAAGACCCGACTAGGAAGAAAATACGCCCTAATGGCTGCCTAAGCACAAACATGAGTCAGATGACTCACCTTGCCTCAGTTCCTTCCTACAAGTCAATACAATTTATAAATTTAATAAATCACTTCAGCACACCAAAACATCAAATCAAATTGAACCATCGATTAATCGAATCAGTCGATTCCATGTCATCAAGACCATTTCTCGGTCAATCCAATCAATACTATCTATCCAATCTGATCATATCAAGGACTACTCACCCTAAGTTGAAGATAGATAAAATTGCTCACCAAAAACTGACAACCACATATACTGCTCACTCTAAGCATAAATAACCAAGCCCTTAGGCTAATATAGTATATGGCTAATGCTCACCAAAGCTGTGTAGTACTTAATTGCTTACCAAAGCTGTGCGATACTTAATTGCTCACCAAAGCTATGCGATACTCAATTTCTCACCAAAGTTGCGCGATACTTAAGGTATACTGCTCACTTTAAGCTGATATATCAAGCCCTCTAGCTGATATAGTATACCATTCTACCCAACCGATTATTTCGCCATTTTTATCATACCCAATAAAAATAAACATGTGTGAGTACACGGTTGGCCTCTACTAAAATATAATATCTTTGACTTTATTAAATCCCACTAATTATATAATCGATAAAAACATTTTTGGCGCTATAAACCGACGCCCGATAATTTTCTAATTAAATACCAAAATCAATAAATTTTGGGATAAATACCCAAAATTGTAAATCACACTCAATTTGCACAAAATAGCAGTCAATTAAATAAACAAATTACACCATTGAAATCAGCATAAAATTCCAATCACTAGCTATCCTGGTCTAATTTCCGGAAAATAATAATTAATTAAATAATTTTGAAAATTAATTATTAAATGCCAATAAATACAACTTAGGCCGGAAAAGCCTTAAAAGCTAAGACGGGCTCATAAAATTTCCGAACCACTCTAGATAAATACTAGAGCTTGTCTAGGCTCTAATTACACTACTCTAACCACCTAACATGCATAACGATTAACTAAATTACTAATCTATTCTAACTAACAACCTAAATCCATACTTAGCCTAAACTAATCAACCTTTAAGCATCATTAACTTACTAAGCAGGGATTAGTGAGTTAAACTCACTTGATTAACAATCCGCTCGGACCAAGACGACAAGGAGGCGGAGAGGATCGATAAACTCCAAAGTGGGTGCACCTTTCGAGGTCCAAAAGGGCACCAAGGCAGGCCAAACAATGGCTGGAGACCCACCTTGTTCGGCTTTTGTTCTTGTCGGGACCAAGAAAGGTTGAGCCAAGTGGTAGATGGCGAGGAAGGCTACGGTGGGGCCGACAAGGCTTCATGGCGGCAAGCGGGCAACCAAGTAGCTCCGACAACAACGACGAGGGTCCGAACAACTCGTGGGAAGAGGCCTTTAGACATGTGAACGGGACGGGATGATGGCCAGGGGGATGCGGGCTTGGCGGACGGACTCGTGTGGTTGGCTCCGGATGGGTGACAATGAGTGGTGGCTCCGACGGTTCGATGGGCTAAGGTTGGCTGCTTGATTTTTTTCTAGGCTTTTGGAGGCTTGAGACAGCTAGAATGGAGGGGAGTGGTGGTCAACGTATGGGAGGAAGAAGAGGGGGACAAAACCAAATTGGTGGGTCCCATTTAGTCTCCATCTCTATCTTCTTGCTCCCTTGACTTGGCCCCACCATGCTTGCTATCTTCCGCAGCCAATTTTCAACATCCAAACTTCCTCTAGAAGCCTTGCAAGAGGTCCAAATGTTGGGTCCGAGGGGGAGCTACGAATTTTGGTGGATTTTCCTCAATTCCATTCAATTTCTCTTGAATCAACTCATTTTGGCTTGTATAAATTCCACTAATGTATCCTCTATCAAATTGGCATTTTTCCCCGCCAATAGAACCATCTTGCTTCCCATATTTAAGTTCAAAAAACGGTCCTTTGATTTTTCTGGACAAAAATGACCCTATCCCGACTTTTCACCAAAAATCTTGTTTGCAGAAAAATCTTCAAAACTGAGTCGACATTCCTAAAATGACTCGTGACAAGACAGAACTTTTAATCTCGGAAATCGGATTCAAATTCGCGGTTAATTTCAATCTGGTGCGATTTTAGCATGACCTAGGGTACTGGGTAGCTTTCAGAAATTTTTAGTGCAAATGACCCGTGGTCAATTTTCTTCGAGCCACAATGAACCTCTTTAACACATTGGCGACTCTCGGTTATCATGAAAATCTCAAGATTTCAAATATGGACACAGGATACCAAAACGACAGAAAAATCAATCTAGTGCCGATCGACGAGAATTTCTCAATTTGGTGGAATCACTCACATTTAACCACACATCTCAGTCGAACCAACCTATTTCTGATTTCTAATCGATCTTTACTATGCCAAATGATTTCTACAGATGAGCATGGTCGAGTAATCGATTCATGGTCGAATTCTCAAGTCTAATGCGTTAAAATTCCTTAATGACTTCCCCATATAGTCTAGTTATTTCAGGAGTGATCAGATCTGAGAATAGCACTATAGGCACGTTGATGAAATGCTCGGTTTATTTTGAATCACTAGAGTTTTTGTATGCGTATTACATGAGGAACTTGAGAAACATTTGGAAGGGCTCAATGTAGAACGGATGTTTATCTTTTCTCAAGTTGTTGACATTGTGTAATCGTCCCAAGTTGACACTTATTTTCTCAAGCAAGATGCTTAATAATCTCAACAATTTGGAAGAGTCACAATTGAGGACTGCCCAACCATCAAAAGCCTAATTAGCTGCCAAACTTCTACTGGCAAAGTCCGTGAGACGTCTTATTTCCTCCCTATTTTGAAGAAATTGTCCCTCCATTATGTACCTAAACTTTTCAGTATATCCTGTGGGCTACGGATCGCACCGAGGTTAGAAAGGTTGAGTTTTTTATGACTGCCCGAATCTCAAGTCTCTTTCGACAGATGAAGTTTCCAGCGAGCGTTTAAAGAAAATTAGGGGGGAGAGGAGTTGGTCGAAGGCGCAACCATAAGCCAGATCACTTGATGATATTTTCATCCCAATTGACACATGCAACATCCCTTAACTCCGTGCACACGCATGTACGTAGCTGCAATTCCGACCGTTGGAACTGCCTGACAAGTTAGTGGGAACTTCAAATATTTAATGACTATTTATCGAATCAATATCGCTAATTAAACTTTGACAACTCCTGCATACCTAATGGCAGGCTTTACTTGCCAACTTTTCTGTGGTCTGTAAGTTTCTTCTTGCCCCTGTTCCTTTTTTGCCGTTCAAAAAGAGGGCTGTGAGATAAAGAATGACTGGGCAGGGAATGAATGGCCATCATCAGGTCGGTTGAAGTAAGGATAAATAGTGATAAATAGTGGAATAGGAGATCTGCACTTGAAGAATTTCGTCCCCGTGGGTATGATTTTGCTAAAAGCAATCAACATAGACATTAGAATGCCGGCAGGGACAAGAAGACACTTTTGGTTCTGCTTTCCCAGCATAATTGATTAGAAGCTAGCTTCCCATTTACTCAGTATCGTCCCTCACTTGCTGTTATTAGAACAGCGAGTTAAGTCTCTTAGTCAGAGAAACCACCAACGCTGCTAAATAAGCAACAGCCACAGAAGAATCTTTTCCATAGGCAACCCATAACCTTATGGGCTATTAGACATGTGACTAGTAACTTCAAATAAGAAAATAAGCAATTAGTACCTCTTTTATATGGAAAACCTAAGTATCAATGGACAAGTAACTAGTTATTTCTGCATGCAGTCGATCATTAGCATCTCATAAGACGGAATCATTTAATTTATCTATACAAGTAGATGATTTTCATATGGATAAGTAATTATGGGCATATCAAGTAATGAAGATAAGTGCTCTTTCCTTGTGACTGAAATCTTTTTATATTAGAACAGTGAGTTTAAGGGTATCAACCACCACTCATATCTATGCATGGATGAAGTATGTTTCCATAGAAAAATTACTTTGAAACTATTAGCAATTTCAGTACGTGATCTATAGGAGTGGTTGGGCCAGCACATTATCGTGTTGGGTCTGGGCACTGCCTAGCTGGGCCCAATTTTTTCTTAAATTAGTTATAAAAAATTAATGAAAAATTCAATAAAGTTAGACTAGTTATTTTTCAAAATACTAAATTAATAAAGAAATTAATTGAACAAAGCTTTCAACGAGCCTCTAATTTGTTGTGTCAACGGCAGGAGATAGCACTCCCACCATAAGCGATGGAGTGGTACGTCAGCACACCCATCCTCTCGCATGCTTTCTTCAACATCCGGTATTTGAAACTCCAACTTGTTCTTACATCTAGAGAGAGCTTTTCAACTTTCCTTCTCTTGGGCATGTATAGGACCTCCAAATTTTGATGCCCAACTAAGCTGGATCTAATGTATTGATACATTGAACGCAGATATGTAAAACTGGCAGAGACCATCTTGCATGCACAAATTAATGCGGTCACATATGCATTGCTTGTGCATGCAATTCCATAGTAAATCAAATTTAGCTAGTTTGAGGAGACACCAAATTAGGAAGGTGTTCATGTTGGCATTATTTAAGATGACTCTAAAGATTTTATTAGAGATGGCATACTCATTGACAGCTTTTATTATGTCAATAGTCACATTTCAGAAATCATGCGAGAATATTTACTCCTTAAATGTAAGGGTTCAGTGACAATTTCCATTCATCATTGACCTAATGGCTGATGATGACACAATGCGCATAATTCATAAGGCTAGTACATAAATCAAAAGTTAAAGAGACTCGAAATTTAGTCGTCGACAATAGATACAATAACACCACCATTTTCTCTGTCTAGTGACTTGTAGTTTTTGGCATTTGTTGTTCGCAAAACGAGTCTGAATTGAGGTTGTAGAGTTGTTTACATGTAGTACAAAGTAAGGGACCTTTTGACGAAGCCAAAGGGTTGCTTGACAGCAAGACAATAATAAGCAAGCTCTCGCCAATTCCCCGCCTCGTCATAATAATGGGTATCCTATACGCACTCGAGGAGATCCTCCCAATCGTTATGTCATTGTGTCTTGTCATTGTTGAATTCGACTTGTTGTGGGGATAGAGCTGGCTTCTATATGTTTTTTTCGTGGAACTCAACGAACAAGTCCCACGTTAATTGCATGGCAAATATTGAATTAAGTTGGAATGATTGGACACTGTTGTAGTCATTGTTCATCATTGCAATATTTAGAACGTGATTATATGGAAAGGAGAAAGGAAATATATGAAATTGACAAATGATTTTAGAAAGCTAGAGCATTTGGAAGTTGGGAAATTGTATTGAAACTTGAGAGGAAGGGGCCCAATTTATAGAGTTCCAAATTTTTCTTGTTGGCCATAACGATCACTGATCAGCCCATACACAAAATGAGGCTAAACCTACCAACCAAAAAGCCTGTGCCTAGCATGGCCCGCTGGCCAGTTCTATGTCATCTACAATATTCATCATAAAATTGGCCGAAACGGCAACAACCGACAATTTGTAAGATAGGTCATTAGCTACAAATCTTCAACTATATCTTGATTTCATTATATTTATAGATCAATGGCCATGAGCCGTCAAAGCAAATATTAATTCAAAGAGCCAACCGGCATCTTGTTAGTGTGTTGACACAAGGCTCAGAAATATAAAGAAGCTATGGCCCAAGTCAAGCCATAATAATATAGTTACCCGTTAAATCTACTTGATAAAATGTCTAAACAAAATTATTGATCATAAAGATTGTAACAACACAATTGACCCATGAGACCCATTTAAGTGGAGCTCATAACACGTATTAACAAGCAATTAACTCGAAATATGAAAGGGAGTGCAAGTATGAGTAAAGAATGATCTGTCAACCAAGGGATAATTGAATCTAAAGGATCAGGTGGGGTACGAGTTCACTATGAAGTAGTGCACACAAAAGGTAATTCGAGATTCTTGAGGTGGAAGATCATGATGCATAATGGAATAACACATGACAAGACATTCAATAGGGAAGGTAGACTTTGAAAGAAGAATTATATAGCCTCATCAAGGAGCCTACCAGATTTTGGAAGAAGATTATTCGGATAAGATTTTGCTTAAATTTTGAATTTCAAATTCAACGTAGATTACATTTTCAATCGAGTCTTGTAAGCGTTTTACTTTTTATATGAGCTCATTGATTTCCACTGAGAAAATCAATTGTTCGAATATAATCATCAAACAAGCATGCATCCAAGAATTTAAACCATATGTGCCTTTGTCCTGCATTTTTTTTTTTCGTAATTTGAATTTAAAGAATTTGAGCCATATTATACTTTAATCATCAAAAACATTGAGTTTCTAACAATAACAACTTGGCAAAAACATATCCAACCCGTCATTTGGCGACCAAAGTGGAAGAATACGATGACTCATTTAACCCCTAGGAGCGTGTCTAGGCCTAAGGATTCTGAAGCTAATGACTTCAATAATCAGGAGTTGAGTACCAACCCATGAAGAAACTCCGCGGCTAGGGATGGTCCTCAGGATGGAAGACCACCACCCAATCCATGGCTGAAAATGTACAAGAACATCACTTTGTTTGATCGACTCGGATTATCTTTAAAAATTCAGGAGAGAACCTTGAACTGCTAAACAATTCGAGCGCACAGCTCAGATGACTCTATACTAAGGCAATGTGGTAAAAGAAACAAAAGAAATCAAATCATTCACCATGTCAATGGACAAACTGAGAAAGGTAATAATCAGGGTTCACAAAGGCGACCTCGTTTTTTTCAACGTCCGCAATCAAGAAGACCATGGGGTCACGCCTCACTAGTAATGTTGTTTTGTGGAATGTCCTTTTTATCTCTATACTCTCTGTGCTTGCCTGATGTGTGTCATACTCGTAATGTGTGGTTTTAATTTGATGTTTTATTTCTTTTCTTGTTTCATTAAAAAGGCAAAGAGAATAGGAAAACAACATAAAGCAATGAGAACAATATCGTTTATGCGGGAGTTGGTCTGTTGCATATTGATAACATGTATATTCTAGGAGGGGGAGGATGAAAAGTCTCTACTTCACATTGATCTGGCAAGAGTAATCAGGATAAAGAATGGTTTACTAATCCAACCGCGACGGTTAGGCTCTTGCCCCATCGGAGGGGCACAATCTGCCAAAAACATTCAATCCTCCGAATGTCTCATTTGATTGTGAGCCCCAATTGAGCTCGGCATCTAGAGGATCCTTTTCAATCTCAATGTTTTTGTTGGGATTAACGGATTCCCAAAAACCGGATTCGACACTAAATCGAACCCCTAAAACGAATGCGGAGGATAAGCCCGGGAAATACATGTATCACCGATCGTAAAGCACACCACGGAATCGAACGTACCTTGTTAGCCACAGATTAAACACCAACACTGAAGATTGTGGAAGAGAAACCGATCCTGTTCGATCCGATGACGTCAATTGGCCTTGGAGGGAAGATGGCGTCATCGTTTGCGCACTTTTCCTTTTTGGAGGGAGAGAGAGAGGAATGTATGTTTGTTATGCCAATAGGTGCGTTCTCCCTCTCTTTCCTCCCTTATATACGTCCCCTCCAAAATAAAAACGTACCCCTTCATCGTATCCCTCCATCCATGGGCCGTAATCATGTGGGCCGGGCTTTCAGGCCCAACATGGGCGGACAAGCCTTAAGCCCATCACTTAAAACCATCAGTTTTGTTTACCCTTCCCTATGATTATACAAGAGATTTCCCTGACTTTTCATATGAAAAGCTAGTTCTTAGCAAAAAGGTATCGAAAGTAAGTTGGTCACCGATTGGAATCCCACGAAGGTGATATGGATTATAAAACAATAAGAGGATAACTAGGAGGACCTACAGACCAGCAGGACTTGCAAACTGCGAAGGAAAGAGCAGCAAAGAGCTTATCTACATTCCACAAGTGAACGAGCAAAGTGACTCATGCGCTGCTTCGCATGAGATGGGGACGTCAATTAAGACAAGTCATTTGATCTGAGAAACAATATGAGACACTGTCACTGGGCTGCAACGTTCCTAATATCATGACATAATACTTATTATGGAGGACATTAGACGTTTGGATATTGGCAAATTTGGAATTCATGGAAATGACAGGATAGAGAAGCCTACCTGTGATCAAACAATTGAATGATTGTTCGATTTTGATGACTTGGATTGCTTTTCCAGAGAACACGACATGAAAGAGGTGCCTGAGGAAATGGCCGAGCAAATGTCTTCTGATTTAGTGAAAGCCTTTCAAAGCTGACATTGCAGACTTGGTGAAAAGAGTGCTGGAGCGCAATAAATTCTCACTTGTTCTCGATGACATTCCTCAACTCGTTAATCTGGAGTCAATGGGGATTCCTAAGCCAAAGCCACCGAGCCTTAGCATCATAATCTTGGTGACTAAATCAGAACAAGTTTGCAGCGAAATGGCAGTGGATAGGATGCTAAGTTTGGATGATCATCTTTCTTGGGAGCTATTGGAATAGTTTGCTCTTCAGAAATTCAAGCTATAGCCATAGAAACAACTAGAAAGCGTGCTCAAGAATCCAGAGCGATTGTTCTGATGGTACGGGCACTGACGGATGTGCATGATTTTTCCATATGGAAACATGCCCTTGAAACAGTGAGCCTGCAAAGTGCAATCTATGGAGGAGATATTGAAGGCAAAATGATTATAGTGTTGAGTGTCACGAATCCGAGTAGAAGAGAAATGTGGGAATTTGTGTGGAGAGGAAAATTGTATGTTCTTCATTGATTTCTGTATCTATTACAAGAATGTATATATCGTACAAGTGGACTCAATAAAAAAGTAAATAAATTCTTTTAATCTTTCTAGTCCTAAAATAATCACATCTCCTATCAATTACAATCAAAACAAATCTTCAATCAGATCCCAGATCTCCAATCATATCTTCTTTCAACAATCCCCCTCAAGCTGGTGGTTTGTATATATCCAAGACGCCCAGCTTGTTTAGAAGATATGTATGCTGTCTCTGACAAAGAGGTTTAGTGAATATATCCACGAGCTGTTCCGTGGTTCTGATTCGTCTCATTTCGATGATCCCTTCTTTGATCTTCTCTTGAGTAAAATGGCAATCAACTTCTATATGTTTTTGTCCTCTCATGTAGTACAGGATTTGCTGCAAGTTTGAGTGCTGAATCATTATCACAAAAGAGTAATGTCGGACCTTTAACTTGTACCCCAAGGTCCAGAAGTAAGCCTCGTAGCGATACTACCTCACAAACAGTCTTTGCCATAGATCGATATTCAGCTTCTGCTGATGACAATGATACAGTGGATTGTTTCTTTGTCTTCCATGAAAGTAATGAATCCCCAAATTTGATGCAAAAACCAGTGATAGATCTCCTACTCATGGGACACGTAGCATAGTCCGCATCACAATAGGCTATCATCTCCATATTGCACTTTCTAGAGAGGAGTATCCCTAAAACTAGACATTTCTTCTGGTATTTCACCACCTTTACGGCTGCATTCATGTGTGACTGCTTTGGACTGTGCATGAATTGACTAAGAGTCTGTACTACATAGCAAATGTTTGGACTAGTCATAGTGAGGTAGATAAGTTTTCCAACAAGTCTTTGATAGCTTGTCGGATCCTTTAACAGTGGATCATCAGAGGAGGAAGTCCTAAAATCATAATCAACACTGGTCAACTTGGCATTCTGTTCAATGGAAATAATTGCCGGTTTGCATCCTGATAATCCTGCTTCTAATATAATCTCCATCACAAACTTTCACTAACTGAGGGAAATCCCTTGATCAGAACGAGCTATCTCTATTCCAAGAAAATATTTAGGTGACTCTAAATCTTTGATATGAAAAGACAAATGTATATGGTCTTTAAGCTTCTTTAAAGCGGAATCATCATTTCCCATAATAGGTATGTCATCAACATAAATCATCAAGTATATGGACGATGTACCTTTTGTCCAAGTGAATAAAGCATAATCATGCTTGGACTGCTCAAACCCAGCTCCCGTTAGTGCGGCAGTAAACTTGGCATACCACTATCAAGAAGCTTGTTTCAATCGATAAAGAGATTTGCGGAGACGACATGCCTTAGACTCCCCTTGTCTCCATAATCCTTGTGGAAGGTCCATGTAAATCTCCTATTCTAGGTCACCATGGAGAAAGGCATTGTGGACATCCATCTGATGTAATGGCTAGTTGCGAAAGGTAGCAACCGATAAGAAAGAGCAAACCGTGACATCCTTGGCCACTGGAGAAAATGTCTCATGATAGTCAAAACCTTCCCGCTATGTGAAGTCCTTGGCCACCAACCGGGCCTTATATCTTTCCATACAGCCATCTGCTCTGTATTTGATCTTATAGACCTATTTACACCCAATGGGCTTGCGATTAGGAGGTAACGACACGATCTCCTAAGTGTGATTATCAATCAGCGCTTTAAGTTTCGCCTCCATTGCCTTTTGCCAACGTTCATCATGCATAGCCTCATTATAACTAGAAGGCTCTCTTTTCGCAGAAATTCGGCTAATGCAACATAAATGTTCTGATGACAACCGGTTGAAAGATACATATGAGGAGATAGGATAACGAGTACCTGACGATGTTGATGAGGAGCAGACATAATCTTTAGTCCAAGCTGGTGAGCAAGTGATTCGACCAGATCTTCATGATGGCTCATCTAGCACCTCTAAAGACGATTCTTCAATACTGGTAGGTTCTCTGTAATTTGTCTCCTGGGATTCCTATTCCATGGAATGTTATTCAATTGAATTGTCAGTAGATGACTCATTGGGCGGTGAAGGCGATATTGTATCCACTATTTGATGTCTTGGAGGAAAGGTAATACGATATGATTCTCCAGAAGATAGATCTTCTTCTGACAAGAATCGATGATTAGTTCCCATATCATCTGCAGACATAGAAGTAGTATCCCAGAAAGGGAAAATATCTTCATGAAAAACCACATCCCTGTTGATAAAAAATTCTCTGGTTGACTATTCATAAACTCGATAACCCTTTTTTAAGTTGGGATATCCCATGAAAATGCACTGTCGAGCACGGGGGGCCATTTTATCCTGGGGGCCTACTATAGCCACATAACATAGACATCCAAACACTCAGAGATGAGTTAGATATGGTTTCCGTCCATACAATAATTCAAACGGAGTTTTGCCTTCTAGAATGTGTGATGGCATAAGATTTATCAAATATGCTGCAATGACCACACAATCTCCCCAAAAATTTTATGGTATAGATGCCTGGAACTTAAGAGCAAGTGCCACTTCTAAGAGATGACGGTGTTTTCGCTCAGCAACTCCATTTTGCTGTGGAGTATAAGCGCAGGTACTTTCATGCAAAATTCCATTTGAGGAAAGAAAGGAAGTACATTCACCATTGAAGAATTCTCTTCCATTATCAATGCGGATGCAACGAACTGATTTTCCAAACTGAGTTTTGGATAAGGAAAGGAAGATTTTAAGGTGAGAAAGAACTTGACATTTTGATTGTATAAGGAAAACCCAGGTGGCACGTGAGAAATCATCCACAATTGTAAGGAAAAACCTAGAACCATCATGATTCAATGTGTGATATGGTCCCCAGATATCAGCATGAATTAAAGAAAAAATGCCATCTACTCGAGTCTTACTGTTTTGAAAGGGGGCACGAGTTTGTTTTGCCAAAGGGTAAACTAGACATTGAGAACAAGGGAAAGAAGCAGTGTAACCCAATCTTTGATGATGAAGAAAATTTCTTTCATTGGCAACAATGTTACACAATGGTTTATTGAATGCAATAGAAGATAATTCAAAATTGCCTGGAAGATTAATCCAAAAATATAGTCCTTGATAGATTCTACCTAAGCCCATCAGTTTGCTAGTCAAAAGAGCCTGAAATACACATTTATCAGAGTCAAAAGAGACATGACAAGAGTTTTCTTTACAAGCTCGAGAGACTGATATGAGATTAAAATGGAAAGTAGGAACGTAAAGGAAATTTTTGAGAGTGATGAGTGGACTAAGCTTCATAGTGTCGGCCATTCCAACGTGTGGTGTTTCCATTGGGGAGCTGTACTGATATAGGAAAGGATAACTTTTTCATATTAGCAAAGAATTTTGGATTGCAAACAATGTGATCACTAGCTCCTGTATCAATGATCCATGCATCCTTTGAAATTGAGTTCATCAAACAATAAGAAATACCCGTGAAACTCCCTGCTTTGTCAGAAGGATCCAATTTCTTTAGAGCTTCCATCAGCTCCTGATATTCCCCATGAGTAATTGTCTTGTCTGCTGATTTACCCATCACCTGAAAGATAGTTGAAAACTTCCCCTCTTCTTTTTCACCAGGTTTACCATTTAATTTCCAACAATTTTCAACTGTGTGGTGTGGGCGTTTACAATATTCACAATACAACTTACCCTTTCATTTTTGGTTTTTTCTAAATGAGGAAGGCCTGCTTATGGCATGGGCCGTTGTTCCCCCATATGGGCCTTTCGATGGTGCGAAAAATGGCCTCGTGGGCCATCGGGCCCAGCAAAGAATTGGCCGTGTGGGCCATCCGACCCATAGAAACTTGCTCCACGTGGACTATTAGATTCAATGATCCTGCCACTCCGTGCGCCGTCGGATCTAGTGGCTCCAAGGATTGATCGTGAGCCGTCCGATCGATCAAACAGATCGTGGCCATCCGTCGCCTTATGATATCTTCTAGGGTTTTCGTGGAACCCTAGAGCGAGTCCGCGACTCTCTCTTCCTCTCGTGACTCTCTGTAGTGAGTGAGAGGAAACCCTCGCCACCAGAGCCACACTCTTGTCTTCCTTTCCGTGATTTGCTGCTCGCTGTTGGCTTTCCTCTTGGATAGCAAGCCGGTAGATACAGCCAAGGCTTGGCATTGACTCCATGGTTAATATCTGCGATCAAAACGAAAGGTAAGATTCATTTAATATGAGGAGAAATCTTGTCGCTTTCTCCATGTCTCACATCCTTTTGTACTGCTATAAAATCAGCTCCGGCTAGTCGAACTTTTATTTGACCGCTTCCAGTTCATTCCACAGACCCGAAAGTTTGTTAAAAATCGTAGCAACAGTCATGTTTCCTTGCTTTAAATCCAAGATCTGTTGCGTCAAAGAAAAGATTTTTACTTGATCCAATTTTCCATACATCTCCTTGATGTTTTCCGACATTTGTTTCAAGTCCTTCATCGGGGGAATACTGACCATGACTTTGGAAGCGATGTTGTTTTCGATCCATGTTCTGACTAGTTGATGGCATTTTTTCCAAAGTCGCGCTAATTGCTCGTCGAACGGAATCGGAATCATTCCGTCAATAAAGCCCGTCTTATCTTTCGTTACTAGTGTGCGCCGGAACTCGCGCGACCATCTCGAGTAATTGTACGGTCCAGTTAACTGCTTAGCAACAAGCTTCAGTTTGGGTCCATCGGCATAGTTGTGAAAAGAGTCGCCGGGCTCCGGTCGACTGCTGGCAGCGTAGATTTGGTATGGGAGAAACCCTGGTGGCGGATTTGGATAGGGATTCGCTCCCAAACCCAATCTCCTAGATCCGGTTGTACGACCCGTATTTGAATAAAGGAACCCGGGTAGGGATTCGTTCCCATACCCAATTCGGCCGATCCGCTAGTCTGCTGTGAACTGGTGGTTATGCTTACCATATCAGTCTGTACACCATTTTTAAATCTCAGCAATGATGCATTTAGGCCCGGCCCATAGTACCAAGGATATGGTACCCATTGGTAAGGTTGGCCCAAATAGGGCTGCCCAAATTGACCTGAGCCGGAACAGATGCCCACTGCGCATGCTGAATTTGAGTCTGTGACTGGATCTGCTCTT
The DNA here is from genome assembly GCA_016097595.1 of Eucalyptus pumila. Lineage (NCBI taxonomy): Eukaryota > Viridiplantae > Streptophyta > Magnoliopsida > Myrtales > Myrtaceae > Eucalyptus > Eucalyptus pumila. The sequence goes on along the minus strand of JADPVT010000012.1, from coordinate 16,086 downwards.
CAGACATAGTAACGACTGATGATGATTCTTGGATCTGTGAGGCTAGTGGCGTTGTTTCTTCTGCAGACTGATCACTGGATCCTGAGGTAAGTGCCTGTGGTTTTGTCATAATGACAATTTTCTAAAAAACTTCTGCAACAACTCTGTTTTGCATATTGGTTTTCTAGACAAAGAATCGAAGGCTGAATGGAGAATTTTCCGCCGGATGCTATTCTGTTTTACGAGTGTCGCAACAAAAAGAAACAGAGAAGAAATGGATGCTATTATGTTTTGCGAGTATCACAGCAACGAGAAACAGAGAAGAAATTGAGGTAATTCAGTGCAGAAGCTATGCAAGGATCAAGACATGCTCTGATACCATGCCATGAATCCGAGTAGAAGAGAAATGTGGGAATTTGTGTGGAGTGGAAAATTGTATGTTCTTCATTGATTTCTGTATCTATTACAAGAATGTATATATCGTACAAGTGGACTCAATAAAAAAAGTAAATAAATTCTTTTAATCTTTCTAGTCCTAAAATAATCACATCTCCTACCAATTACAATCAAAACAAATCTTCAATCAGATCCCAGATCTCCAATCATATTTTCTTTCAACTTGAGGTTCAGCACTTAAGGTCCAGAAGTAATAAAAATTTTAAAGGATCTCTTACTTGGTAGCAACTACCAAGAGATAGAAAGTGGGTGTCTGATAGGCAAGAGGATAAGGGATGGTACGCTAGACACTCAAAATGACGGCCAGAAAGTCCAAAAATTTAGCCGATGCTAACTAGCTCAAAAGTAATGAGAATGGAAGATTCATGACTTGTTCAACTTACTAATTTAACTAGAGCAAAATTCGTTTTCTAATCCAAGGTTGCATGGACTTGATGGAGCCACCAAGGTTGAGGAATGGCAGAGCGGTGAAGAGATATCCTTAATACATAACGAGATCATTGAGCTACAAGAGAAATCAAGCTGCCCTTCACTCAGCGTTGTTTCTTCAAAGGAATTAGAAGCTGAGATTGATACCTCTTTCATCTTACATTGCATGCCTGCCCTAGAAGTTACTAAACTTATCAAGGACTCGCATCAGATCTTTGTCAGTCATATCTCAATCAGTCAGCTCAAAGGATTCTTCTTAAACCATTGCAATTGGTGGGCTCATTCGCCTCGAGGTTCTTGATCTTGTTCTCGAGGGAACAAAGACCATGTCTACCAAAAGTAGTGGAAAGGAAAACTAATCTCACTTGCCTGAAAGTGTCAATATCAGGAAGTGCATCTTAGAAAGCAAATGCTCAAGCTGAACCCAATGATTCCTTGTGGAGTTAAATCGGCTCTATCAGAGTTAACAGAACTAAATTTCGATGTGGATTCTGATGCTGAATGGTGGAACAAGGATGCCAAGGGTATTCTTTCCAAAGTCTGCAGCTTACAAAAATTAAATACCTTGAAATTCTACTTTCCAAACAAAGAATTCCTTAAGAAGTTCAATCACCTTATCAGTTTAGACTTGTTGGCAATCAGGCTAACCGCATGATAAATCAACAACCACCTGATGTTAAATTTAAATTTGATTAACACGACAGATACTTGAGGTACTTAAATGGTGTTGTTCCCATGAAATCAAGGACATACTAAAACAGTCAAATGTGTTTTATTTGGATAGGCATACAGATCTTAAGAAGCTCTCTGAGTTCAGTTTGGAAAGTGTTGGGAATGACTGATCCCCGAAAAACGGATTCGACACTAAATCGAACCCCTAAAATTCAAGCGGCAGCGAAGCCCAGGAATTACACGTATCACCGATCGTAAAGCACACCACAGATTTGAGCGTACCTTGTTAGCCACAGATTAGACACCAATGCTGAAAGAGGAAGAAAATCTAGCCCTGGTTCGATCCGATGACGCCTTGAAGGGAAGACAGTGTCCGTTTGCTTACTGTTTTGTCTTAAGGGGGGAGAGAGCGTTGGAGAGAAGAAGACGTACGTTATTCCAAAACGTTATCTTCTCTCTCTCTCTCCTCCCTTTTATACCTTCCCCCTCCACGGGCCCTATTCCCGTGGGCCGGGCCTTTTGGGCCCAGCATGGGCGGACGGGCCAACTTAGGCCCATCACTAATTAAAAAATCCATCATCTCCCACTCGCACATGGTGGGCCGAACAGAATTCTCTTTACCTATCTTCAACATTCATACCGGTGAATAATCCGTGCGACTAGCATACTTTGAGAGCTCGTTGCCATACATCTGTTAGGAATATATAGCAGCTCATAATGGGCATCACACTCCGAGTAGATTTAGTATGCAGTACCCTAGATCGATTGATCACATTTATATCTCTCTTGATCTCTTCCAAACAATGATATATATATATATATATATATATATATATATTGTATTCACAATTATGATTATCCAAAAGACAATCATAATTGGTTAACTGGTGAATACAAAACTACAATGTGATTCTCCAAAATCGATCTTCCTCTTTCCTTCAAACTCTCAATTTCAGTTTAGCTTGCTTTTCTAGAAATGCCCCATTAGATCGAATCAAACTCATGACCATTGGCAACATCCTAAGATAGCAAACACTAAATAGAAATCTTGAGAATAAGTAAGAGTCATGAGGGGACTAAAAAATTGAGGAACTCTTTTCCTCAAGAGTCTCACACGACATAAAAAAAGTTGAGATCAAACTTTTGCCACTCTTATTGGTTGTCTCATGCATACGTAGTATGAAATACGTATTACGGTATTAACTCCTTTCCCATGGAGCGTATGTCTACACCTTTCAATACTGTACAGATGATAGTTCAGACATACCCAATGTCTAACTTAAGTTCACGTATCTACTCATTTACTAAATTCATCAGAACTCACATCTGGCATCATAGACAGATAAAGTAAAATATGTGGGGTATTTTACTTTCGGACATAGTAAGTATTATGTCCTCATCTTAACACCCAGTTAAGGCGACATACGTGTTTTAAGCTTGAGCTCTCGATTATCACCTAGATAATAAGCTTAAAAACAATCTCATCTCTATTTATCACACAGTAAATAGAGGCGATTACCCGTGTGAGTGGGCTAATCTTATATCTGTCCGACATACTTCTCTTAACTTAAAATAATGCACTAAGCATTAAGATGCATAAAGATCATACAAAGATTCATAGGCATTAATGATGGAAACACAAATTCATCAAATTGTGAACATTTAGGGAAATTACAATATTCAGTACATCAGCCTCTACGCAATCCTAGAGATTTCATATAGCCACAAAACACATCTCTAGGTACTAGCTTTGTCATAGGATCTGCTACCATTCTATGCGTAGTATGTACTCTAAGTTCACATCTTTTCGTGCAATCATATCCATGACAAAATTATACTTGGTATATATATGTTTGGTCTTGCCATGATATTTTGGATCTTTAGTGTACGCTTTTGCTGCTTGGCTATCATAATTAACCAACAATTAATCTGCAGCACTTCCAATAACACCTAAATGATCAAAAAAAAAAAATCTCTTAAGCCAAACATCTTCTTATACTGCTGCTGATAATGCCACGAACTCAATTCCCATCATGGACAAGGCTATACACTTTTGTTTCTTACTGCTCCAACACATGGTGCCATTATTCGGTAAGAGAACAAACCTAGAGGTAGATTTCCTTTCATTTAAATCTCCTCCCCAATCAACATCAGAATAGCCTTAGAGTCGCAGATCCTTTCCATAATAACTCAACGTATAATCAGCAATCCACTTTAGATACCTCAGTATTCTCTTAACAGCTTTCCAACGTGCTTGACCTGGTTTGGATTGGTATCTGCTCACCATTCCAACTGCATAACATATGTCAGGTCTTGTACACATCATAGCATACATCAAGCTCCCAACAGCACTAGCATAAGGAACATGTTTCATTTGTTCCTTCTCTTGTGGAATCCTTGGACACAGTCTATGGCTCAATCCTTCACCTTTTGTAATAGGAGTGTCAATGGGTTTACAATCCCATATCATTCAATTCAAAATTTGGAAGACAACCAACTTTTGACATATTGACTAGCTCCATATTGCTTCCGGCAATTAGTATATCATCAACATATAATGATATGATCACGAATTGATCCTTGGATCTTTTGATATATACACAATGATCCTCATCTATCATTGTAAAAATCATATTCCATTATGGCATTATGAAATCGTATATATCATTGTCTTGACGACTGCTTAAGACCATATATCGACCCCCAAAGTCGACATACCTTTTCTTCTTGGCCTTTCACTATGAAACCAGCGGGTTGTTCCATATATGTTCCTTCCTCTAATTCTCCATTGAGGAAAGCAGTCTTTACATCCATTTGATGCAACTCAAGATCCATACCAAACACTATTGCCAGAATTATGCGAATCAAGGTAAATCTCACTACAGGAGAGAATGTTTCTACATAATTAATTCCTTCCTGTTGATTATACCTCTTCGCCACAAGGCGAGCCTTACGCTTTCTATTGAGCCATTAGCCTTTCGCTTTATTTTGAGAACCCACTTGTTCCCAATAGCTCTGCGTCCCTTTTGGAAGATCAACCAGTTCCCAGACTTGGTTTGACTTCATTGACTACATCTCCTCTTTCATTGCATAAATCCATTTTTCTTACTAGGGCAATTAAGAGCCTCATTAATATTTCTCGGCTCATCCTCATCTTGTGGAGCAATCATAAAAGTTTCCCCTTTAATGTCAAAACGTCGACGGGGAATACTTTGGCGACTTGTTCGCCATATGGGAGATTGTACACTTAGCACATCATTCCCCATTATGCTCCCACTCGGATTAGATAATGACGATATCATCTCATCATGTGGTTGTAATTGAGAATGAGTTGAATTCAATTCATCACTTCTCATATTACTCCCACTTGGATGAACTCAACCAATATCATTATCTAGATCCAAGGTTTCAAATAGGGACTATTCTTCCCCTATTTCGCCCTTCTTAGGAAATTCATCCACTAAGAATGTGACATCCCGTGATTCATATTCAGTTATACTCCCACTTTCCTGCTCACCTACGAACACATACCCTTTTGAGTGTTCGGAGTATCTCATTAAAATACTCTTATTTCCTTTAGGACCCAATTTCCCAAACTTGTGAGAGGACTCATGTGTATAGGCAGCACAACCCCATGACTTAAGAAAACTTAAGTCCAGTTTTCTACCTGTCCATGACTCATATGGAGTGGAAGTAACTGATTTGGAAGGCATCCGGTTAAGTATATAGGCAGCAGTTAACAACGCATCACTCCAAAAAGTGATATGTAAGTTAGCATGCGCCATCATGGACCTAACCATTTCCAATAGGGTTCTGTTTCTTCTTCTCTGTAACACCATTTTGTTGAGGAGTATATGGAATAGACAACTGTATTTCTATTCCTTTTCACCATATAATTTTCTGAACTCATCGAGATAAATATTCTCGACCTCGATCGGATCTAAATACTTTTATTTTCTTGTCTAATTGATTTTCAACCAAGTTCATAAACCTTTTGAAACAACTTATTGCTTCAGATTTATGAGAAATCAAAATAGACATATCCGAATCGAGTATAATTATCTATAAAAGTGATGAAATAAACAGTCCCATGCCTTCTTCTAACTGTCATCAAATCACAGACGTCATAATGGATTAAATGCAGAGGAAATTCAGCTCTTTTATCATTTCCAAATGGTTTCCTTGTCGTTTTCCCTACTAGGCAATGCTTACATATAAGCAAATCGACTTTTTCAATATTGCCTAACAAGCCCTCTTTGGCTAGTCTTTTCATATGTTGTTGGCCCATATGACCAAGTCTAGCATGCCACCATATTCACATCATTGTCATATAAAGTAGAAGACGTGAAACAAGGGAATAACATATTGACATCACCACAGTCAACATTTAGTATAATAAAACCATCCAGAAAGTGACCAAAATCATAGTAGTTTGTATCCAAATACAAATCTACATCGCTATTACGGAAGTTCACACTAAAACCAAGCTTAACCAACGCCAAAACAGACACAAAATTTCGACGAATCTCCGGAGCGTATAGAACATCATGTAGGAACAAGTTGCGTCCACCACGCATGTTCAATTGGCAGGTGCCAATCCCTTTAACTTCAACTTTGAAATTATTTCCCACATAAATCCACATAGTTCCAGTTGGTATCGTCAGAATTTCACGAAGGATCCTCTATCCTTCCTTACATGGTCTGTCTTTCCTGAATCTACAGTCCACAAAGGATTGGATTCAGCCAATAATGCAGAACTTGACATAGAAGCAAAGTTCTCAAATGTACAAGAGGTGTTTACCTTCTTTGGCTCACGACAGTCGCGAGCATAGTAACCCTTCTTGTCACAGTTGTAACATCTCACCCTTGACATTTTCTTTTACTTGAGGACGTTTTCCTCTCTCTTGTGTTGGTTAACTTTTGGTCTCTTGCAATAAGGACTTGATCCTTTGCATTCCCACATATTGAACGAATCAATACGCTTGCGCTAGAGCTCAAAACCCTTTCGAGCTAGAACCAGCATTACAAATGTCTATTCTCAGCTCACATGCCGTTAGGCGGTCCTCGCTAGCTCAAGGTGGCGCACGACACCCTCAAGATCTTCCATAATATGGTCAAGAGCTTCTAGTGCTTCTTGCTTTTCCAGCACATATTGAATCTTCATATTCAATATTTCACAATAGTCGCCGTTCATATCGGCAATTACGTTCTTAGTTGCTGAAACCATCGATCGAACACATCGGACATACATGCACGAATAATTAATGCCTATCATTTATGCATCCCTATTTACATAGACTCATCATATTAATGAATAATTTTAAGTAAGGCTTCAAAATCAAAAGGTCACTACGTTTCCAATCATCCTCCAAAAATCCTAACTTAAAACTATCATTAATATGATTGTCATATGCAAAATCAATTCTATGAAGTTACAAAAACTTCTATAACTACCCACAGCTAACTACCCACAGCAATCAGCAGTATGTAAAGCAAATATTATCTAACATCCAATAGAATAACAGTGCTTTAACATAATACAACTATACATTACACTAAGCAATATATACAAAGAAAAATATCAACATGGAAAGAGATATTTACATCCATAAAAACATCTCATAATTAATCTAAGAAATAATTAGGGAATGTCCCTTCTAATCTATCAAAAACATCTTAGAAAACTGAAGGCACATTTCCCAACCATGGAAAAACTTTTGGAGAGCTTTCATGTCGCCACCAAGGCGAATTCACTCGCGCCATGTGACGCTCAATCTAAGGGTTGAAGTTTTGGCCAACTCAATCCTATAGTACTCTCTTACAAAAGCTTCCACTAGCTTCTTATAATCCGGGACCACGTTGACCTCCCATAGCCGATCTAACACCGCTTGCCATTCAAGTGGAAGAGTGTTCATCAAAGCCGGCACCTTCTCAAAATCCGGCATAAGATAACCGTTCCAGATGATTTCCTGTATTATCTGATTGACCTTGACCATGTGTGATACTAAATCACCATCAAGCCACCGATAATTAGCTAACTCTTTCATCAGCCTTTTTAGTCTAGCTCTTCCTTCGTCCGTTCTCGGGGTTGCAGGTATCCGTGCATAACGCATCATAGTTCCCGCAACAAATGCGTAACTAAAATGGATCACTTATAATCCACAATAAACAAAATGGAAAATACATAATTTTCCATGATTCATGCAACAAATGCAGAACAAAAAATGGATTACCTATAACTCACACAGACATAATTGAAAAAGAAACAAATTCCTTTTTTTTTTCTTTTTCTTTTCTTTTTTTTTCGGGTCAATGGTCGGTCAACCGTCAACGGGTCAACGGTCGGTCAACGGTAACGGGCAGGGTCAACGGGCACGCGGGTCGGAGGCCCGGTCGGACCGGACGGACCGGTCGGGCCGGTCGGACCGGCCGTGCCGGTCGGACGAACCGACCGCACGTGCCGCGTGCGTCGGGCCGGCCGACGTCACGCAGACGTCGCCGGCCATGCCTCGCGAGTGAGGGTCGCCGGCCGGTGGCCGACGGCGGCCAACCGGCGTCGACGCCGACGTCATCAATGACATCATCCCGACGGTTATCGATCGTGGGGTGACGTCACGATGACGTCATCAGGTGACGTCAGCACGCGTCGGTTCGCCGACCGGCGTGTGCCGTTTCGCCGGCCGCCGGCGCCGATGCGCCGGTTCGCCGCCGGCGCGTGTGACGCACGCGCTGGCCGAAGCCAATGCTTCGGTCGCGTGGCGCCCACGCGCAGCGGCTTGTGGCCGCGCGTGTGGGCGCGTGCGGCGTCGTCCGGCGATGCACAACATGTCGCCGGACTCGTCTCGACGACCTCTTTCACCCAGTGCTTTCAGAATTCAATTTCGACTTATGGAAACTCGGAAAAAAGGCCGAACAACGCCCGGGTGTCCGAATTTCACGCCCCGATCCATACGGCCGAAAATTTTTCGCGAAAAATCACTCAAAAAACATCAAATTGATTGGGAAAACGTGAACTAGGGCTCTGATACCAATGTTGGGAATGATTGATCCCCGAAAAACAGATTCGACACTAAATCAAACCCCTAAAATTCAAGCGGAAGCGAAGCCCAGGAATTACACGTATCACCGATCGTAAAGCACACCACAGATTCGAGCGTACCTTGTTAGCCACAGATTAGACACCAATGCTGAAAGAGAAAGAAAATCTAGCCCTGGTTCGATCCAATGACGCCTTGAAGGGAAGACAGTGTCCGTTTGCTTACTGTTTTGTCTTAAGGGGGGAGAGAACGTTGGAGAGAAGAAGACGTACGTTCTTCCAAAACGTTATCTTCTCTCTCTCTCTCCTCCCTTTTATACCTTCCCCCTCCACGGGCCCTATTCCCTTGGGTCGGGCCTTTTGGGCCCAGCATGGGCGGACGGGCCAACTTAGGCCCATCACTAATTAAAAAATCCATCAGAAAGCATGGAGCAACTCCAATGTATTCTTGGGGAGTGTAATGAGCATGAATTGCTCATAGATGAAGCTAGCATTATCCATGAAGCAGAGGAAACAAATCAATTAGTCACCACACGAGCTGTTGTCGTTGTGATGTTCATTTATCACCGGATCTTGCATTTCATATGAAGGGCCGGCTTTTACACAGAAATACTAACAAATAAAAAACCGATTCAAACAATTGAACTGAACAAAACCAACTGAAACAAATAACAATTCTCGCTTGGATTCTTTTCAGACAACCCGTTGTGAAAAGGCAATTGAAGGATCGCACAGATCGGTTGAGACCAAACCAAAACCAAAACCAAAACCAAATCCAACAGTATTTTGAGGAACACCAAATTGATGTTATGATAGAACCATGTTTCTTTTTCTTTTTCCCTTGGTAGGGTAGACATTTGTGCACACTTACTACACTAAATATTTTATGAATGCATCGAATCATCAATAACAGAATGCATAACAAGGAGATTCGTTTAGACTAATATTCATATTTATTCCAACCTCATTTATAATTGATAGAGTGGTTGTTTTCGTCTCCGACATCAGCCAAAACAAAATCACAGTGGAAAACACTTATTGCATTTATTCTAGCAGACTAGTGCCATGTGATAGGCGGCCAAGGACCTTTTTACCAACTGAACTCATAAAGAGCAAGAATCAAATTGAGGTGAATCTCGAGTCTGTGGTGCAGCAACCGACATCTACAAAATCGTTAATCGTCTGCCCACGATTTTAAACTTTGAATGCTTCGATATCTAGATGGTTTGTCTCAGCTGTGTATCTGCTGCTCTCTTAGAATGTTCAGCTCAGGTATGTATCGTTTCCAACGCATTAGTTTCTAAGAGGAGATGTTCAATTCTTTTCCTGTAAAGAATTTGATATTACATGGCGACTTTTGCCTTTAAGAGAACTTTGTGTTGACTGCTGACCGAATTATATGAGAAAAATGATATGCAGGGAAAAGTGAATGTTCGACTCTAGTAACTACAGAAAATAAACAAAGACTGATTAGATTCAGTTTGTTTCCTGCTAATTGGTTTGGTTTCAAAATTCTCAAGCTGAAATAGCGTGGCAGTCAAACTACACCTCCACTCTTGGAGCGACAATGTTAACAAGCATGCTTGATATACTTTTGGGAGTTTATTTACAGACAACATCCTAGTCAGAGCTGTGAAAGGAACCAGCCCGATGACCTGAAAGTCTAGTGTGGGCAAACTCTTCGGGCTCAAGATCATTCTTCTTTTTGGGTATATACCAGGGCTAAAAGGCCTAAAAAGCCTAGAAAGTGTAAACCAACCTAGAGACTTCTTTAACAACTAGAAAGACATACATAAAGTCTATTCAAATAAGAAGATGGTATTTATTCTAAAAACACTATTATAGTCATAAACCAAATTAATCAACGAATGGGCCGAGAACGAGGATCATATTCGAAAACTGGGCCCAAAGATGCTAAAACTGTAGATTTCACTTTAAATAGACAATAGGAACTTACCTAGGAATTTACTCAATCATTAGTTCTTTAATTTTCTACAATTATTGTTAAGCCTAGTAATCACGGCATGGATGTGCATACATACATATTGTAATTAGAATGAATTGTTCATTTGCTATAGTACAAGAGCATATGTCAAAGGTTCAAATCTATTTGAAATGACTTTTATGTTTCACATTTTGCCTAACTTTTATTTTTTGCAGCTCTCTGACATTTTTGTAATATGAAACACTTAAAACTTGCACCGGATATAATATTGATAGATTGATTCACAAATAATTTTTCCATAATTTTTTGAAGTTTGAATAGTAATTTAAAAGTTGACGTGGTAACAATTAAACAAGCGGGCCCTAACAATTTACGGTTAATTTTGTTTCCGTGAAAAAGGCTCGATGTACAAGTTCAACTTATAAGCAAATGATTCGCCTAATAATTGGTTAATTATACAAACTATACAACAATTGACTCAGTTCTCAAGTCGCAGTACTACAACATACAATTGTTTGATAATGCACGATATAAAAATGGATGACAAATTATGTAAACTGACCTTAGTTCTCAGCAAACTAAGCCCTGCAATCATCCAAAAGCTCCTTCAAGGATAGATATGTGAGCAAAGGCAAACTCAGGTTCTCTGCAACCTTCTAGTAACAAATGTTGTTCATTAAACAAAATTATACGCAAATATTTCAAGTCAATAAAGCTCAGTTTACTATTGAGAACTAACAATGACAAATACAAATCTTTAGTCAATAAAGCATGATACTATTGTATAATCAAACACTTGAGATAGCAAGGTACTATGGTCTCAGCATTAAATTGCAACATCACACTACTAGAAATTGAACTTCTTAACTGTAGAATTTCTCAGCATAAAATGGGCCAATTTCTGGCTGAATATGCACATAGGTCGTAATCTTTGTTCAACTTCATCTTCCTGCCAGGACAGCTGCCTCCACTTCAATATGTCTCAGTTTGGCTGCATTATGGTTGCTGAAGGGTAAAACTTTTAGAGATTTGCATGTGTATATTGCGATGCCCTCTAATGACGGTCACACCAATGAGTCGTTATCATTCCAAATGCTTCTCAACTTAGGCAGATCAATAAGTATTAGAGTCTTCAGACCTGGAAGTGCACTAGGGTCTAAATTGTTGTTTTCAACTTTCATGATGATCCCTGTAATCTCATGACCCTCTTCAACTCTCATATACTGAAGCTTATATACTGAAGCTTAGAAAGTAGTCAAAACATGCCAGAGGAGAATATTTTCATCAGTTTAGGACATTTATATATATTTAGCGAAGGTAGTTGGGTTAGGCTTCCAGATCGGACGGGACGATTCCAAAGGCATGTCAATTTTGGGGCATTGTTTATAACTATCTTCTCCAGCCATTCCAATGCACTTGTTGTGGAATGGTTGTCATCAACTATGGCTTCAATGTCAGAGCAACCTTCAGTCAGGCAACCCCGCACCTTGTTGATATTGGCGTTGCCAAAGCTGATATGCTTGAAATTCCCTTGTGGCATAAAAGTTCAAATGCATCAGTTTCAGCAACTACAATAGAAATTGCATGATCCACACTAACCCCATTTGCATACTTCACGCACCTGCAGATCTCATACTCAAAATGATCAAGGATTCATTATTTGGTAGACTCGTGGTAACCAATAGAGAATCGGAAGGTGAAGCAAATATTCTTCAAGAGTGAGCTACTAGTGACAAAAATTTTCAGATACTCGACAAAAGGAAAACAAAATAATAGAGAAGTCAAGCACGTCAAGGTGGCCACTTCTTGGGCAATAGCCTTTACAACCACATTCCACCATTTGTTATTAGGATATACATCGATGCTAAGCTCTTCCAACAAAGAGAGCCTTGAGATGACATTGTGACCAACATCCATGACTTTTGACTGTCCCTCAATCACCGATCTCATACACGAATTGGATAAGGAAATCCGCAAGCATCTTAAATTAAGCAAGTCCCCCAATTTGAACTGGCAGATAGTCAATTCCAGTGCCTTGGATATCAAGAACTTCAAGATGTGCCAATTCGTTCACGTCAATAGGAAGTTTAGTTAAAAGGCTGCAAGAATTTAGATAAAGTGATCTTAGAGCTGTCAGGAACAACAATGATAATGGCAAGAATGTGATCCGAGTGCCAAGCAAGTCCAGAACTCATAGCTTTTCCATAGATCCGAAGAACGAGTCTCAAATTAATACCAGCTCATAATTTCTCTGCAGCACCAGGGTAAGGAGAGAAGTGCAATCTACTGTTTCTAGTAATGTGCACAATTGGTTATCCATCAGAGATATACGATTTGCCATTTTCCAATCTTCTTCGTTAGGGGCCTCTTTCAGCCCCTCACAAGCTTTCACCAAGAATTCAGAATTCTTGTCTTCTGACAAAATTTTGAATGCCATGTTCCGAAGCACTTTATTCATTCTGATGTGCTCAATTTTTTCACTTCTTTCTATCAAGGAAACATCAATGAGATCATGCAGTATGCCATGCCCCCGATCACGAGCTTTGGTAAAATCAACTGCATCACTCAGAAAACCTTCTACTCTCCGGCACTCCAATAAATAATCTATATAGACGTCAAAATCCTCCGGAAACAGTGCACCGTATAGGAGCAAATCTTTTGTCCTTCATCGTCTAACTCATCGTAACAAAATTTCAGAAATTCAAGAACTTCATCCATGCCTTGGACTTTGACATTAGGCCATCTCTGCAAGCTTCTTAATCCATCCCTCCAGAGATTAATGTTATCCTTCTTTCTGAAATATCGTGCAACTCTGTCAATCAGAAGGGGTAAACCAAGACATTCAGTTACCACTAGACTTGCAAGTGGTTCAACACCAGGCAGATTAATATTCCTACCCACTTTCTCCTGGAACATTTTCCATGCATCTGCTTCAGACAACCTTTTCACGTTCACCAACTCATCATTTTCCATATCCCAACAAACATGTCGGTATCTACTTGCTAACACAATCTTACCATCCTGTTTGTTATCATGTAATCATACTGCCTATAAATAAAAAAAATTCCAAACTTCATCCAGAAGATGCATCTTTTGTTCTCCAATTCTTTTGATGTACTCCACGATATTTTGTGCAGATCACTGATCCCTTCAGTATTCAATTTTAGCCTCTGTGCAATTGCCTTTTGCAACTTCTCTATGCTACTTTCTTTGAAAAGTGATGCCGAAATTACAATGTCAAACATTTTGCTGATCTCTACATCATCATTCAAATCATGCATGATCGTAGGCTTCCCTATCATCATACAATTACAATGGATTGATGGTTTGTTTTCTGTTTTTGGAGCATGCATCGCTCTGGCAGGCTCGTGTGGTCTCTCCACAACTGCTTCGGTTTCAAGTCTTCCTTCTGCCCACAGACTATGCAATTCCTCACTTCTCAGCCAAACCTTTACTGAAATTTGAAGCTGGCCAAATGCAATGCCGTTTCCATGAACATTTTCTTCCTTTTCTAAATCCATTCACTAATTCTTGAACCTCATTCTCAACAATTTTAACCCTACCAATTCAGGTCTTTAGTTTTTTTCTCTGTCTTGTCTCTGTTTGCTTCAGCTTCCACGTCATTCCTCCTAGCAAAGAGTTTCTCTGCTTCCTCGGTGAGCCTTCTAAAATTCTTTTCAAGATCATTCGCACAGTTGATTTTGCGACCAACATAAGCTATTAAGCTTTTCCCATCCCTGTATGCCTCAACAGCTGCTGCTGTAGCCGCCGCCTAAACCATACTGTGCAAGCAACCAGTTAGAGTTTATACTCTTCAAACATAACGGAAAAACTCACTAAGAGTAGTAGTTTGAAAAACAAGAGTGTCTAGTCTTTACCAAAAAAAGGGAACAAATTGATTATGTATAATAAAACGATGCCAAAATGTAAATCCAAACAAAGAGGGTGCCAAAGTTAAACCAAAATCTTGATCTGCTCTTCGTTTTCTTAAATCTGTTCTATAAAACTGTGAGAATTGGAAGGAGCTGATTGAAACGCACGTTTACTTGACAGTCCTTTATTTGACATTCGGTTGCCAAGAAACATAGAATCGTGATAAACATTATCGCCAGCAAGTTAAATGTATTTCATTTCAAGGAGACAGATAAATTATAAACTCCTCTACTTGTAGTATCACGGCTGTTTATTGTTCCTCCAACAATTTCTAAGAGTAGTTTTGTAGTATTTTATTAAGTAATACGTCTATGATGGGGTGCGATTGGCACGCACCATTTCGACTTGATATGCTACGATGAAGGGGTGTCATGGGGTCGTATAAAAGACCCCTGAAGACAACTGTTGGACTGGTTGGACGAATGTATGTTCATAAGTTTTCTTCCTTTCTCTCCCATTTCCATCAAGGCGTTCCATTTCTCCTTTATGAGAACGATTTGCATTTATGCCGTGGAAATTGGGTGCTTTCCTTGTGATTGCATCTAGACTAACCTGAGGTAGTATTGTTCGTGATTCATTCGCAATTCAGTGTTCGTTCCGGGGCTATTTGTTGTTTGCGCATCGGAATCAGGTAAGTCGTCTTCCACCAACTTAAATTCCAACATTGGTATCAGAGCCCGGTCGTGGTTTTTGCCTTGTTTTCATTTATGTTTCTCGTTTACCTCTTGATATTGAGATCAAGAGTATGAAATCTACACTGTTTGGATGTCTAATAGTCGAAATTGCCATCCGAAAACTCGAAATCAAACCAAACCGAAGAATGGGTTCGGGGTCGTGTGCATCCGTGCAGTTTTGGTCAATTTTTAAAATATTTTTTCATCAAAATCAACTTTTGAATATACAAGTGAAAGTACTCGTTGAGACGAGTCTGACGGTGGTTCGAGCACAACCGGAGGAGGCCGGACTCGCCCACACCCGTCGCCAAAAGCCACTACGCGTGGGCTCACGCGCCTGACGTGCTGTGGATGCCAGCGTGTGCGCAACACAGATGCGCATCGCGGATGACTTCATCCATGACATCATCCAACAGTCGGTAATCGCTGGGATGACGTCATTGATGATGTTAGCACCGGCGACCCAACCCGACTCGACCAGCAACCAACGACCCGACCTGTTAACCTAACCAAAACTGTTGACTGTTGACCGGTCAACGGTTGGGCCGGTCGGACTGGTCAGACCGGCCAGAAGCCTTTGGACTCGCTGGCGCATGCGCCACACGCGCTACGCACTCAATCGGCGCGTGGAGGCGTGTGGGAGGTCTGATTGGAGTGTGGTCGGAGGCGTTGGGTTCGTATGAATGTGTTCTACACTTTGGTATAATTACGTTTTATTTTTAAATTTTTTAAAGGTATGAAAATGTGTAGAGAACCCTAAGTACGCGTATTTTTGGGGGTTTAATGCATAGTTTATTCATTTTTAGCTTGTATTTTCTTGTGGTTTAGGAAATACAGTAGCTAGCTTGTGTGCAAATGATGTCATATATGCTGTGCAGAGCTTGGTTCGATGATATCATGTATATAGTTTAATATACTTGCAATTTTCTAGTTGCTAGAAAATTCGAACAATGGTAGGAAAT